>AP027103.1:10999241-11618589 GCA_028142955.1 Pinctada fucata | reverse complement strand
GGAAGCCCGTAGGTGACAGGTATGAATTAAAATTTATCTGGCGGCCGCCACATAATCATTTGGCGGCTGCCACATGATTATCTGGCGGCCGCCACTTAATTTATCTGGCGGCCGCCACTTAATTATTTGGCGGCCGCCAGATAAATCTTTTGTTACATTTCATCTCGTGATTTTGCATCTTTCATACAAAATAGATAATTCAGCACCCTAGAACAGAAAGAACATGTTATGCAATGATTCTGTTTTGATTGAAAATGTGATGACCGCAACTTGAATTATCTGGCGGCCGCCAGATAGATAAGAGGCGGCCGCCAGATAAATTAAGTGGTGACATGCAGATAAATTATAATTCATACCTGTCACCTTTGGGCTTCCGTAGTTTTTCCTAATGTTCGTGACATTTTCAAATTTCCTTATGTATCCTTTCAGGGATTTTCTTTAGCATTCTCCCTGGGCCTTTTTTCCCATTTTTAGCTCACCTGAGCCGAAGGCTCAAGTGAGCTATTGTCTTAGCGCGTCGTCCGTCGTCCGTCCGTCCGTCCGTCCGTCCGTCGTCCGGCGTCCTGCGTCCGTCCGGCGTAAACTTTCACATTTTTTACTTCTCCTCCGAAATCACTGAACAGATTCTGACGAAACTTAACAGAAAGCAAGAACTCAACGTCCTCTACCAAGTTTGTGTTTTTTGTGCCGATCGGTCAACAAATATGGCCGCCAAGGGGACTGATTGGCTGACACATTTTCGACATCTCCTCTGCAACCACTTCACAGAATTTCATGAAACTTCACAGGAAGGAAGTACTCAAGGTCCTCTACCAAGTTTGTGTTTTTTTTGTGCCGATCGGTCAACAAATATGGCCGCCGAGGGCTCTGATTGGCTGACACATTTTCGACATCTCCTCTGCAACCGCTGCACAGAATCTCATGAAACTTTACAGGAAGGAAGTACTCAAGGTCCTCTACCAAGTTTGTGTTTTTTGTGCCGATCGGTCAACAAATATGGCCGCCGAGGGCTCTGATTGGCTGACACATTTTTGACATCTCCTCTGCAACTGCTTCTCAGAATTTCATGAAACTTCACAGGAACAAGTACTCAAGGTCCTCTACCAAGTTTGTGTTTTTTTGTGCCGATCGGTCAACAAATATGGCCGCCGAGGGCTCTGATTGGCTGACTCATTTTGGACATCTCCTCTGCAACCCCTGTACAGAATGTTATGAAACTTTACAGGAAGGAAGTACTCAAGGTCCTCTACTTAGTTTGTGTTTTGCGTGCTGATTGGTCAACATATATGGCCGCCAAGGGCTCTGATTGGCTGACACATTTTCGACACCTCCTCTGCTACCGCTGCACAGAATTTCATGAAACATTACAGGAAGGAAGTACTCAAGGTCCTCTACCAAATTTTTGTTTTTCGTGCCGATCGGTCAACAAATATGGCTGCCAAGGGCTCTGATTGGCTGATACATTTTCGACATCTCCTCTGCAACCGCTGCACAGAATTTCATGAAACTTTACAGGAAGGAAGTACTCAAGGTCCTCTACCAAGTGTGTGTATTTGGTGCCGTTCGTTCAACAAATATGGCCGCCAAGGGATCTGATTTTCCGACACATTTTCGACATCTCCTCTGCAACCACTGCACAGAATTTCATGAAACTTTACAGGAAGGAAGTACTGAAGGTCTTCTACCAAGTGTGTGTTTTTTGTGCCGATTGTTCAACAAATATGGCTGTCGAGGGCTCTGATTGGCTGACACATTTTCGACATCCCCTCTGCTACTGCTGCACAGAATTTGTTATGAAACTTTACAGGAAGGAAGTATTCAAGGTCCTCCAACAAGTTTATGTTTTTTGTGCTGATTGGTCAACAAATGTGGCCGCCGAGGGCTCTGATTGGCTAACACATTTTCAACATCTTCTCTGCAAAAAAAAAAAACGCTGCACAGAATTTCATGAAACTTTACAGGAAGAAAGTACTCAAGGTCCTCTACCAAGATTGTGTATTTTGTGCTTATCGGTCAACAAATATGGCCGCCGAGGACTCTGATTGGCTGACACATTTTCGAAATCTCCTCTGCAACTATTGCACAGAATTTCACGAAACCTTGCAGCAAGCAAGTACTCAAGGTCCTCTGCCAAGTTTGTGTTTTTCTTGTCGATAGGTCAACAAATATGGCTGTTAAGGGCTTTGATCTGTAGAAGTATTTTTGTGACTTTTAACCCTTTATCTGCAACTCAGGTGAGCGATGTGGCCCCCTTGGGCCTCTTGTTTCAGCGTCCCTGGCAGCCCAGTTAAAATATTTGTTACACCCTTTACAATTAGGCTTTATTAAGATTCCATCTTGCTATTTTTCATTTATTATCATTTTTAGCGATCAGATGTGTGTTTCAATACAAAAGACACTAATTCCTTGACGAAGTTTATCATTTATTGTTACAACAAGACATTCAATGTCCTTAAAATCATGTAGATAGAGCACAAATCAGCACATGCACTGACAAAACAATATTCAGATGCACATTTTCCAACTTTCGGTAACGTTTTAGCAAAACTGGTATGATCTATGTTAAATATTGAATGTTTTGGAATATTAAAGGGAATAAGAAAGCGAATGATAACTATTGCAGCTTGTAATATTAAGCGGTGTACATATAAAAGAACGGAAGAAGCACGTACCCTCATGTCGAAGCGGATGTTTTCAACGAATTTATCCCACCTTAACATTATCGCATTTAGTATTTAGACCCCTGATGTATGTAATAAATTCTGGAGAGCGAGAGCGAGCCAGAGAAAATTTTTGAAATGCTGACGTCAAAATATTATCAAAATGAAATATTTCTAATACAAACTCATGATATATTTTTCGCTCAAGTGAGCTATTGTCATAGCGCGGCGTCCGTCGTCTGTCGTTAACTTTTTAACATTTTCGACTTATCCTCTGAAACCGCTGCACAGAATTTAACGAAACTTCACGGGAAGCATGTACTCAATGCCCTCTACAAAAGTTGTATTTTTCGAGCCGTTCGGAAATCCAAGATGGCCGCCACAGGCTCTGATTGGCTGACACATTTTCGACTTCTCCTCTGAAACCGCTGCACAGAATCTCTCGAAACTTCACAGGAAGCAAGTATTCAATGCCCTCTACCAAGTTTGTGTATTTTGGCCGATCGGAAATCCAAGATGGCCACCACAGGCTCTGATTGGCTGACACATTTTCGACTTTTCCTCTGAAATGGCTGCATAGAATCTCTGGAAACTTCACAGGATGCAAGAATTCAATGCCCTCTGCCAAGTTTGTGTTTTTTTAGCCGATCGGAAATCCAAGATGGCCGCCACAGACTCTGATTGGCGGACGCATTTTCGACTTCTCCTCTTAAACCGCTGCACATAATCTCTCGAAACTTCACAGGAAGCAAGAACGCAATGTCCTCTGCCAAGTTTGTGTTTTTCGAGCCGATCGGAAATCCAAGATGGCCACCACAGGCTCTGATTGGCTGACACATTTTCGACTTTTCCTCTGAAATGGCTGCATAGAGTCTCTGGAAACTTCACAGGATGCAAGAATTCAATGCCCTCTGCCAAGTTTGTGTTTTTTTAGCCGATCGGAAATCCAAGATGGCCGCCACAGACTCTGACTGGCGGACGCATTTTCGACTTCTCCTCTTAAACCGCTGCACATAATCTCTCGAAACTTCACAGGAAGCAAGAACGCAATGTCCTCTGTCAAGTTTGTGTTTTTCGAGCCGATCGGAAATCCACAATGGCCGCCACTGGCTCTGATTGGCTGACACATTTTCGGCATCTCCTCTGAAACCGCTGCACAGAATTTCATGAAACTTCACAGGAAGCGAGTACACAATGCCCTCTACCAAGTTTGTGTTTTTCGAGCCGATCGGAAATCCAAGATGGCCACCACATATCCTGATTGGCTTACACATTTTCGACATCTCGTCTGAAACCGCTGCACAGAATATCACGAAACTTTACAGGAAGCAAGAACGCAATGCCCATTGACAAGTTTGTGTTTTTCGAGTTGATCGGAAATCCAAGATGGCCGCCACAGGCTCTGATTGGCTGACGCATTTTCGACTTCTCCTCTGAAAGCTCTGCGTAGAATCTCCCAAAACTTCATTGGAAGCAAGTAATCAATGCCCTCTACCAAGTTTGTGTTTTCCCACCCGATCAGAAATCCAAGATGGCCGCCACAGGCCCTGATTGGCTGACACATTTTCGACTTCTCCTCTGAATCCGCTGCACGGAATTTCACAAAACTTCACAGGAAGCAAGTACTCATTGCCCTCTACCAAGGTTGTGTTTTTTTTGGAGCCGATCGGAAATCCAAGATGGCCACCACAGGCTCTGATTGGCTGACACATTTTCGACTTCTCCTCTGCACAGAATCTCTTGAAACTTCACAGGAAGCAAGTACTCATTACCCTCGACCAAGTTTGTGTTTTTCTAGCCGATCGGAAATCCAAGCTGTCCTCCATAGGCTCTATATGGATGACACATTTTTTACTTATCCTCTTAAACTACTGCACAAAATGTCACCAAACTTTACAGGAAGAAAGTACACATTGTCCGTCTCAAAGCTTCACTAAAAGCTATTTCCTTCAGGTCTTACGCTGACTTTGATTAAAAACATACATACAGTCTCCTCAGGTGAGCGATGTGGTCCCCTTGGGCCTCTTGTTCAAATATTATGACAACAAAGGGGGGATTGGGACATAATCTTATGAAATATGTATATTAATACAAAAATGTTTAGCTATGCTTTGAAAATTCCAAAAGGGGGGGGGGTCCGCCCCCCCCCCCCCCCCCCCCCCCTGTGGATCCGCGCTTGCATTTGCACTTCCTTACTTCATGTCTTTCAAAATGAGCTCAGTTTTGTAATAGATCTTACGAGAAGCTTAGAAGCTTACTGTGCCGTACCTTAATCAGTAAAATTCAAGTCAAAAATAAGGGTAGAATTAAGGGTCAATGTTGTATGAATTTTACCATTTTTCAGAGTAAATTATAACTAACTGCAGAGTCATTGAGACCTCTGATTGGTTTTTTTTATAAAAAGTTATGTTATAATAATTTAAAACATAATGAAAGAAAATTGAGGTTGGGCAAATTGAGCTCTTCCTCCGAAGTTTGTCGTCAAAAACCGTTGCTATGGCAGCTTTAAGGGTTGCATGTATATAATACTGTTTAAAATTTATTTTCTCCTTCGAAGTGCTACTTCTATGACAGTGAAAATGTATTTAGAAACGGAAAAGACTATTTTCTTTAATTTTATAACTTTGAAAAAGTTCAAGGTCATTGTCATGACCTTCAAGGTCATCTCTTATCTTAGAGTAAATCATTTCAATAAATATGTGATTTTTCTCATTTTTGTCATAAATATTTAGCCTTTTCTTTTTTCTTTTTTTTTTTAGAACTCATATAATTATATTTTGAAAGATGATGGATATGAAAAAGAAACTCTTAGAATTCATAGATTTTTTTTATATTCACTTATACTTCTTTTGCTAGGACGGATAATTTTGATTTTTATGCTTTCTTTTGTCAACATCCATACCCCAGTTTCAGAAATTCAAAGAGTTGATCAAGGAAAACTACTACATGTAAATCCATTATTTTTGTGTCGCCTGCGAAGCATAGCGACACTTAGGGATCATTTTGTCCGTTGTCCGTCTGTCTGTCAGTCAGTCAGTCAGTCAATCAATCAGTCAGCCAGTCAGTCCGTCCGTCCGTCCGTCTGTCTGTCACACTTTGGGTGTCACACCCCATAACTTTTCATTGGTAAGTGATAGGGCTTTGATATTTCACATATGTATTCCTTGTGATAAGACCTTCTTACACATACTATAAGTTTTTACCTAGTGACCTTGACCTAGATATTTGACCTTCTTTTCAAAAAATAACTAAGATTGGCTATATCATTTGATTGGTATAAAGTGATAGGGCTTTGATATTTCACATGTGTATTTCTTGTGACATAACCTTGCTACATACCATAAATTTTGACCTAGTGACCTTTACCTAGATAATTGACTTACTTTTCCAAAAAAAATTAAGATCGGCTATATCTTTTGATTGGTAAGTGATAGGGATGTTATATTTCACATGTGTATTCCTTATCATGAAACCTTTCTACACGTACCATATTTTTTTTAATACCTAGTGACCTTGACCTAGACAATTTTGGTCAAATTTGCTCAATTACAACTCATTGACCTTGAAAACACAACGTATGACCTTGAACAATTATCAAGGTCATCTCTACATTGATTTGTCTCCGGTAGATGTATGACCAAAGTTTAATTCTAACATGACTTGAGATTTTCTCCCTATATGTATACTATAGAACTCGCCTGGTGTAAAATCTCCAACAAACTTCCAGTTCGCTAAGCTCCGCCCATGCGCGTGCTATAGAGCTCGTGCAGAACAATATTAGAATATAAATATAACAACTAGATAGCTGTGATTTGTTGTCCAGTAATTCCCCTCGTCGCATGAACCAATCAAATTATCACCTCGCCGCCTCGCGGCTCGGCCGTGATAATTTCATTTGTTCATGCGACTCGGGGAATTACTGGACAACAAACCAAGGCTAGCTAGCTAGTTGTTATTTCTTAAAAAGATTCATAACATAGCCATTGTACATCATAACAGTTGTGCCAATGTTGCCATGATTACCATATTTATAAATCAGTTTCCAGTGAAAAAGATGTATTTTCCCAGTCAACTTTCTACGTTTTCTTACAGTTGACGAACAATACTTATTGTATGTTAGTATTAAAACTCCAAACATTGCTGCATGTATGATATTGTAAACCATAGAAATACAGCACATTAGGGTTTCTCAAAGCCAATAATGGTAGGTTTTAAAACCATTGTTTGGCCTTCCATAAAAATACAGCACAATAGGGTTTCTCAAAGCCAATAATGGTAGGTTATAAAACCATTGTTTGGCCTTAACTTTGACCTCTTATACAATACGCATATTGATGAAGTGTGAAAATAATTTCAGATATTCATAACGAAGAGGATTGAAAGAAAAAGTTCTTGGTTATTGCAATTGAGATATATACCTGCTTCATGACAACAGAGGTAACTTAACATGGCAACGGTTCTCTTTTTCTACAAACAAAAGTTTTTTTTAAATTTCATCTTAGCACTACATATTGAACTTCCAGACCAAAAACCTCCCAAATCCATGACATGCCGTGCTGATCATTTTTTTTTTTTGCCCTTATACAGAGAATTGCATTTATTCATTTCGCCGCCTCGCGACTCGGCCGTGATAATTTCATTGGTTCATGCGACTCGGGGAATTACTGGACAACAAACCACGGCTAGCTAGTTGTTATTTCTTAAAAAGATTCATAACATAACCATTGTATCATAACAGTTGTGCCAATGTTGCCATGATTACCATATTTTTAAATCAGTTTCCAGTGAAAAAGATGTATTTTCCCAGTCAACTTTCTACGTTTTCTTACAGTTGACGAACAATACTTATTGTATGTTAGTATTAAAACTCCAAACATTGCTGCATGTATGATATTGTAAACCATAAAAATACAGCACATTAGGGTTTCTCAAAGCCAATAATGGTAGGTTTTAAAACCATTGTTTGGCCTTCCATAAAAATACAGCACATTAGGGTTTCTCAAGGCCAATAATGGTAGGTTATAAAACCATTGTTTGGCCTTCCATAAAAATACAGCACATTAGGGTTTCTCAAAGCCAATAATGGTAGGTTATAAAACCATTGTTTGGCCTTCCATAAAAATACAGCACATTAGGGTTTCTCAAAGCCAATAATGGTAGGTTATAAAACCATTGTTTGGCCTTAACTTTGACCTCTTATACAATACGCATATTGATGAAGTGTGAAAATAATTTCAGATATTCATAACGAAGAGGATTGAAAGAAAAAGTTCTTGGTTATTGCAATTGAGATATATACCTGCTTCATGACAACAGAGGTAACTTAACATGGCAACGGTTCTCCTTTTCTACAAACAAAAGTTTTTTTAAAATTTCATCTTAGCACTACATATTGAACTTCCATACCAAAAACCTCCCAAATCCATGTCATGCCGTGCTGATCTTTTTTTTTTTTTTTGCCCTTATACAGTGAATTGCACTTAATCATTTCGAGGGAACGAAATATAATTATTTTGATATACTATGTTTTGTTCACGTCCCTCTGAAATCAGTTTAGCATAATGTGCATAATTCTAAAAGCGTCGCTATTGTCTGATTGGATCCCGCCGGAAACAAACATGTCTAAATCTGCGCATTACACATACCGGGGAATAAACCCTTGTGTCGCGACCAGCTTTATCTCAGGAAACACTCAACCTCTGAGCGGTAAAACAAAGACATCAGAATCACGTTATACGATTTTGTCCATAGACTATTAGAATTATAGTTTGAACAAAGAATTTCTCTTTCATTTATAAATAGATCAAACTAGAAAAAAAAAAAGAAAGTCAGAAAGGGCATCGCCTGGCACTTTTATACATGTACATGTATAGATACGTGTGATTTTTTTATGCCCCCGGAATCAAAGATTCGGGGACATATAGTTTTTGGCCTCTCCGTCTGTTTGTCTGTCTGTCTGTTTGTCCGAAAAACTTTAACATTGGACATAACTTTTGAATGGGAAGTGATAGGGCTTTCATATTTCACATGTGTATTCCTTGTGACAAGACCTTTCTATTGATACCAAAATTTTTGACCTCTTGACCTTGACCTTTGACCTACTTTTCAAAAACTTTAACATTGGGCATAACTTTTGATAGGTTAGTGATAGGGCTTTCATATTTCATATGTATATTCCTTGTGACAAGACCTTTCCATTGATACCAAAATTTTGACCTCGTGACCTTGACCTTGACCTTTGACCTATCTTTCAAAATCTTTAACATTGGGCATAATTTTTGAATGGTAGGTTAAAGGGCTTTGATATTTTACACATGTATTTGTTATGTTAAGGTGATATCACACGTTTCGTGTTATACAACAGTTATTTTAAGAAAAAAAACATAATTCTGATTTCCTCATTTAATTCAAATGTAAGGGACAATATTAGGAGGTCACCATCCAAAATTTTGAGATTTTGAAATTGATCAGACTTTTAGCCATCCATTGATTGTAATGGAAATGCTCATTATTTGGCAATATTATTTTTTCAGCCCAAGATTTTCAAATGAAACTTCACGTATGATTCCCTCAACATATTGTGCAAATTCTTATAGAAAGAAACCATTTAATGACCACGTCATATGTTGCAAAATCTGACTGAATGTGTAAATTATCATGTAAAAAATTCAAAGTACAATTCGAGTTATCTTTCTTTACTATTTCTTTAGTCTTTTCTTTACTTTCTTTACAAAGACAAAAGCATCCAAATTTATATAATCATCTTTTTGAAATATCACAGCAGAGTTCCTTCACTCACAAAGATGTCAATATGTAAATAAATAGAGCCGAGTACAGATTTTGTGTGATAAAACGACAGTATGTGAACATGTGTAATGATATTACATGTACCATATGGGTAACTATATTATAAGTTTCGCTACATTCAAACACTTTACTGACACCTGACTTATTTCTGAATAGATACGACATATGTATGTAGGTAAAAAAGTCCTATCAAAATTTTCAAATACATTTGTAAGTTCAATTTCAGCAAAAATTTGACTGTTGTTGGTCACTCTAGGCTTACACTTACTTTGCAAAGAAAAAAATTGAATTTCGTAGTTACATACGAATAACAATCTATTAATTACCCCTGCGCTCAGGCTCGAACCGCGGTCTCCCCGTATGGTGGGCAAGAGCTCTACCTCTGAGCTATTGGATCGCCTTGCCGATTGAGCGATTATAACAAAGCCAGAACATCAAGACATTTTAAGGTACGAAAATCGGAAATCTTCAGCGTAGAGATTTCTTAAAAATTCTCGTCTAAGGGAGGCTACTGAACATTCAAAATCAGTTAAGTTGCGCCAATTTCAACTTCAAAACGGCCGCAAACTTTAAGATCAGGAATATTTCAAAACCATGTCGATTTTTAAGCTTGATATATATGTGTTTTGGAAAAGGCTATAGAAAAATTTTTCACCAGCATTTTAGCCAGAAATTTGATTAGATGTAGAGTGATGTGTTATTGTATGTGAATTACGTTACATATGAGGGCATATGTTAATAATAAAATTTTCTGACAACGAAAGACGTCGTAAGTGTTAAATAGTTTGCTTTATTGGTAACTGTAGTCATAATGGTGGTCAACGAATGCATTTAGTATAGATTTTCATACATTCGTGAAGGAGAGCAGCTAATTTATAGTACCTCAAACCTGTTCGTGCAAATTAATCACGAAATTTAAGTTATTGATGTTTTTCAATTATGATAGTTTGATTTTAAGGGAGAACAGAGTAAAACAGATTCCCCAGATTTTGCTTTTAGTTGATAGTGAAAACATATAAACTGCAAAATTTACAATAACTCGGAGGGAATGGCTATAAGATATAGACATACATTGAAAGTACCTCGTAACGTAATTCACGAATCGAGAAATTCCGTCACCTTTTAAGCAAGATTAACTTGTTTTATAATCTCTGATAGCATTTTATATCAAGAGGACACGATCATAGAACAGTAAATCGTACTTGAAGAAATAAAGAATATGAATATTACAGCCAAATGGAATCAAATATTGTCATGCAATGTTTTATGATTAAGAGTATTCACATGTATTTAGCTTTTCAAATTCGTTTAACACAGACAAATTTTTACAAGCACCGTCCCAATTCATTTTAAATTATGATTTGAATTGATAAAATACAAACTTTAACAGAAGACCCCAAAATTATCATGTTTAGTTTCCAAATTTCATAGTTTTCATACCCCAAAGTGCCGTAACGTAATTCACAAAAATTCTTTTAAAGTTTTATTGTCCATGAAATAATAATGTTTAACTTTATAATTCCTTGCCGATCCATTGCTCTGTAGATCTTCAAACAGGATGAATCTATGCTAGATCAAAATACATCACAAACTTGAATCATCTTGCATGTTTTAACATACTTGAAATAGAACACCTTACAGACAAGAAAAGCAAAGTGTTTTTGTACATATAAATACTTTATATTAGTGTATTTCTTTCTTATTTTTAAGCTGATTCTATCTTCCATATCATCTTTTGTATACATCTGTGTGATTCAGTATTACTCTGTGCAATCATTGGCCTGTGTAATCAATAAAGATACACAAAAGTGAATTACGTTACACAACGTGAATTACGTTATGGCATGAATCCTCGCCTGTTTTGGAAACATCAGCATAATCTGATGAATATTTTTCTCAATACACATACGTATGAGATACATTCAAATGTTTCAAATACAAACTTTATCAAATAACCTGCAAAATTAAGAATATTGTGATTAAAAAGAATGCCTACTAGCTAAAACATGGTAAATTGTATATATTTGACGTCTTAAATAGTGTTTCTGCCCACAAACTAGGTATTATCACTAGCTAGCATGTCTGAAAGAAAAATAATTACGAAAAATCCCATCTAGACCAATCAGGAAGTGATATTTCTCTGAATTTAGTATATACTACGTAACGTAATTCACCGTCACGTAATTCACGGTCATGTTTTTTTTTCTGTGTTTATTATCTGTCTCTCCATACGCAAGGGAGCTTTAATCAAATTGTGATTGTCTTTATATAAAGGCATAAACACCCGATTACAACATAACCAGAGTACTGCACTCTGCGATTCTTTTCACAGTAAAAGCTGCGTAACGTAATTCACAAAATGAGTGAATATTTCTGAAAATAAGAAATGAAAGGATTTTTTTCCTAAAATGAAACGTATGTAAAACATACAATGAAAACCTATTAAAGTTTGGTCTATTACAAGTTAGAAAAGTATTGTTATGATATCATATCGTTCTAATTTTAACTCATCCTAGATCTCCAAAGATGGTAACGTAATTCACCGTAAATCTTGTGACAATCGAGTTTAGTATAATTCAGAGTAAAATACTATAAAGCGTATGAACTGAACTCGATTTTTTAAAATACTGATATTACTTTTATTAAAATATGTGCTAAATATTTTGAATTTAATACATTATCGTGTCACTGAGAACCCATTTTATCATACACCTCAGTTTGTGACATGCATTTTTCGACAAATACGACCCTTATATGATAGAAAAATCCACATATATCGAGTTCTAAGGTAACTATAAGGCATATGGGGGAATAGCAACTAATGCAAGTAAAAAGTAAAAGCAAAAAAATCTTTCCAAGATTCAATGTTTCTTTCAAAAATGTATTGTGACACAGTTTTTGCGTATTGGCGCAACTTAACTGATTTTGAATGTGAAACGCGTGTGATATCTCGTTAAAACCTTTCTATTGATACCAAAATTTTTTACCTTGACATTGACCTTTGACCTACTTTACAAAAACTTTCAAAAGCTGTTTATACCAACAAAGATGCCACCGGGGGCATTCGTGTTTCACAAACACAGGCTTTATTTTACTTGGGTTATGGTTCCAGATGTAACTAGTAGGTCAGAGCCAAGGTCTCGTGATGAACGCTCTGGTACTTTTAATTTATAGAAAGGTTGTGTCGAACAGAGAACAAATGTTAAATGGGAGAGCCTAGCTATATATCGATCAAGATTACGATTTTTCCATTTTAGTCATTATTAAACTATTTCAAATGTAGTTGAATGGTCAGGATCTAGGTGACATGATCAAACGTCCGACACCAAGTGAGTCCTTCATCTTGTCGATGCAAAACATGAAGTCCCTATCTCTTATGGCCAATATTAATGATTTTAGACATAGATCAAAGCTCACAGTCAATGTCATTTGATCACAAAAATTGTTACTAAAAGAAAGGTCTTAGTACTTTTAAATACACTTCAGATAAGACAACACTATAACTACTGTGGTAAACTGAGTAGTTATGGAAAATGTTAAAGTCTCTCAAATGTAGGCCAAATGTCAAGTTGTCAATGTTACAATATCAAAAACTTTTAAATACGTAAAAACAGGAAAAACTGGAAAGATAAGTTATTTTGGAAAACTAGGGGTGTGGGGAGAGGGGGGCGCTGACCTCCCCCCGTCCGCTAGACTCGCCCTTGCATGAGTATTCAAGTTTTTTTTATATCAAAACGAAGGTCACGTTATCAAAAGCTTTGGTATAAACTGAAAGTTCCTTTCTCAAAAAGAAAAAAAAAAAAAAAAAAAAAAAAAAAAGAAAAAGAAAAAAAAAAGAATCTCCAACAAGACTCGGTTGCAGCACCAACATCGAAACATCGATATGGAAAACAAATAGCCAGTACACAAAAAACATTTTGAGACGCAGTTTTAGGGACAATGATCATCAAGACAATCACGACATCAAACAAGACACCAGCCACAAGGGACTATACATAAAGCAAAGAAAAAATATAGGCAAATTGCCAATCGGTGCCGATCGACGTACTGTACACACAATGTTTAGTCCGTGATGCGAGCTCATGCATGCAAGCACCGGAGGAGTCCGATCGACATTCGGGGAGGACAGGTGGTAGGGATCTAACAAGGTTTGGACAGGGTCTGTCATATGGAGTTCCGTCGTCACAATTTGCCTGAGTGCAATTTTTAAGAATGCGCGGACTCGGTACAAAGAACACATGCATACATGCTTTGATATATCATGCATGCATGAATATATATATATATATACATGTATATAAAAGCACAAAAAAGATACAAGCGACCACGACACTAAACGTGTTTAAACCCAGCGGAAAGGACAGTACATCCCTTAATTCAAGTACATATTCGTGTATCCAGACGGCTTAAGGGATGTACTGTCCCTTTCGCTGGGTTTAAACACGTTTAGTGTCGTGGCCGCTTGTATCTTTTTTTGTGCTTTTATATCTTTTTTTCCAAGCGACGTGCATTCGCCCTTTGTTGGGCTGATCCGACATTGTCTGAATAGTGAACGTGGTTGTTTTCACCTCTTTTGTACTGTCTATATACATGTATATATATATAAAGAGCACAAAAATGGTGCGAGAGACTCACGACATTAAATTGATTTACCTCAAATTTTCAGAGCACCTCGGCTCCTTCTTCAGGAGACACTCAGAACATACATTCAGAAAAAAAATTAAAAAAAAAAAGAAAAAAGAAAAAAATGATGAAAGAAAAGAAAAAAGAAAAAGAAAAATAATGGTGTTATGTGGCTATGCTCTGGAAGGCATGTCATAAAACCATGACAGTCAAAAAATGAAGAGGGACGTTACAATGTAAGGCAGATAAATAAAAGGGGACGTGGAAACCATCCATTCTGCTTAGACATGATCGCTAGGAAAGGAATCATAGAGTTAAACGAGGGAATGAATTGCAGGAAAAAATGAATGAAATTAGACCGCCATCTAGCGGATAAACGGTATTACTACGAACATGGAATATTTATTGAAATTATCTAAGTTCCTAAAGAAAAATAACGGATATATATATATATATATATTCAAAACTCGATCTCTTACAGTGAAGAAGTTATAAACAACATCTGATTCCAACGGCGTAGCTCTGCCTGAAAAAGTGGGGGGGGGGGGGGGGGGGGGGGGGGGGGGGGGGGCATGTGCCCCCGTTGCCCCCCCCCCCCGCCCTTCTCCTACGCCCTTGGATTCAGTTATTACCGTAGGCAACCGTCATTTACTGGACTTTTTTTTAAATTTTTCAACGAGGTATTGTATACATTTGTTGCACTCACTCGTTTTATGCCACGAGTATCCCTTTGCGTCCTGATTTTGCTATAATTATGTATAATAATGTAAAATGTTTATGAAAGATATCTTATTGACGAGAAAGTATGATTATTGACGATGCTGTAAAAAACATTTCAATTTGCATTTGGCCCAAATTTTAGGAAAACACAGAGACTGAAGCACTCGGTGAAAAAGACACCCCCGATTTTCATATAATAAATTCATATTTCAAATATTTGGATTTAGAACTGCCCTTCTTAAATCTCCCATAAACACCAACCAACTCTTATCCTCTCCCCCATGATTCTCCCCCAACCCATCCGATATTATGGAAACCCTGAATCGACATGCGTTTTGCTCTTTACTTTTTGCTCCTTGCGTTTTGCTCTTTGTTTTTTTGTGTTTTGCTCTTTGTTTTTGTGTCACCTCCTTAAGCAGAGGAATACCACTTTAATGAAATTCAGACAAATTTAATCCAAGTGGGAGGGTTTATTGTATTGATAATCCAGATAGCCAAGCAAGCATTCTGCACTGCAAAGCCCCCCCCTTTTCCTTTTCGAAGTCAAATTCAGAAATAAAAAAAGATAACTAAAGGGTTAAAGAGGCGATTAAAGGACATACATTTCCTCTTTTAAATTAATTGTCCGCTGACATTCTGTCTTTTAATAATGTACAAAATGACATTGTCTCTTATTGTACAAATACATATATAGAGCAAAAAGTAAAGAGCAAAACGCAAAAAGCAAAACGCATAGAGCAGAAAAGCAAAGAGCAAAAACACATTCTTCTCCTATATTATTATATATCCCCTAAATAAGCCAGTAAACGAATGTGATTGGTCAATTATTGATGACGTATAGACTGGCTATCCTAGGAACAAGTATTCCATACTTAAGAAATGACTGTCTTACTTTTGGTGTTCATGGGTGTATAATTCTGGTTGGACACGTGCAAATTCCGTGAATCGCGAAGCGATTCTCGGAAAATTAGCACGTGTCCAACCAGAATCCGTGAATCGCGAAGCGATTCTCGGAAAATTTGCACGTGTCCAACCAGAATTATACACCCATGAACACCAAAAGTAAGACAGTCATTACTTATATTTACATTTATTCTAAATATCTGTCATTTTTATTTTCATGCACTTCGCATATTTTGCCTGTTTTAGTGTCAAATGTATTTGAACGTTGGTAAATTCTCCCTACATGCAAAACTTGCACGTGAGCAACCCAAGTTATTGGAATATAATTCTAGTTGCCTAATGGGCGTTTAACATGGGGAATCTACTAGTAATGTAAATATATGTCATTTTTATTTTCATGCACTTCGCATATTTTGCCTGTTTTAGTGTCAAATGTATTTGAACGTTGGTAAATTCTCCCTACATGCAAAACTTGCACGTGAGCAACCCAAGTTATTGGAATATAATTCTAGTTGCCTAATGGGCGTTTAACATGGGGACTCTACTAGTAATGTAAATATATAACAATATTTACATTAGGCCATGTAAAATAAATTCTATGTTTCTCAGATAATTGGGTCTAAAAAAGTGGCAAGGTAGGTAGGGTTTTTATTTTTTGTTTTTTTTTTCCATCAAGAGTACTCTTATTATTCATGTAAGGCAAAAAAATCGCCTGTCCTGTCTAACCCCCCCCCCCCCCCCCCCCCCCACCATTATTCATGTCAGGCAAAAAATCTTATGCTGCCCTCCCCCTCCCCCCGTGTTTTTCTTCATAGAAAACTGTCGATTGTCTCTGAACCTACTCCATCTGATAACGCGGAGACGTAGCTAATCTGTCTGAATGGAAGAAGCTAATAGATACAAAATTTAATATACGAAGTATGACATGTTTTGATTGCCGTGAGTACATTTAGTAGAATCACGAAAAAGACTCGACGGGTGATATTTGCTCATACCTTAATTGTTTCAACCCAGTTCAGATTAAATACGACCTCTCACTTCCTCGGATGGTAAAAAAAATGGTCGATAGCGTATATCTTCGGAAGTCAAGTCTGGATGAAGCGAAATATTTAGAAATCGAATGAAGTGTCCAGCATTAACACCGCGTGGGATCGAAACGTATGGTGTTGTGCTTCCTTACATAAATTTTTGGTATTTTCTCATTTTCTAAATTAAACTTACAAAACTGAACAGCGGTTGCAGTAGGGCAACACCTTATAAATCAATCCATATCGTACAGGCCGGTACATGGAAAGTTAATAGTTTTCGCAAACAATTCAATAGTTTGTCGACGACAGAAAATAATTCCTTCTGATGAACTCTTGAAGTTGTTGCAAAAACTACAGACTTTTCAGATATATAAACGATATGGACTTGCTTATTAGACATTGCTCTACTGCAACGTCTCGTTAGTTTTGTGCAGTATCACTTAAATGCTGAGAAAATATCAACATTCTCCGTAAAGAATCACAACATCGTACGTTTCGATCCCACGCGGTGATTAACCAGTCTAATAAAATAATGTACACGGCCCGGGTACAATAGACATTCTTTTATTCATAGATGTATGGATTTAACTACGTTTCTCTTGCGTTCGTCGGCGGTCATTGCTTACTCTTGACTAAAAAAAACTCCTTGGTTTAAACAGTATTTATTGAGAATAGAATACACATGATGTAAGTACAAATCTGTAAATTTGGGATTGAGTAACAAGAGTAGCTCTTATATTAAACTCTCTCCCTAACTTACTCTTTTTACAACGTGAACGTCATTATTACAAAGATTCGGAAGTATTACAATGGACACTTGCTATTGTTCGGCATGGGTATTTACATGTGCTATAGAGATCAATAAAGAGAACTATAATAACGTTTTAATCCATGTTACTATTAAACACGCGAATAGCCGGCCGTCCAAGTGTCCGCGACACATGCCGGCACGTTGTTAGTACAACCTATACAATTCCCTTTAAACGGCGTGTGGATACGGAATGCGCCGTGATTTATACGGACTTTTAAAAGTATTAATTCATCGGGCACAGTTTGGACGATTTTACAGGACAATAAACATATTCAATGAAATAAATGAATATTTCGTTTTTAATCGACGATCGAGGATGAGACACGGCGGATATTTAGGTCTTCCGACTTCCGTCGGAAGACCTATTGTTTTCGTAACCGTGGAAAATTGGATCAGCGATTTCTCAAGAACCCTGTAAGCTAGGACAATGAAAGTTCTCCAACGTTACGTTTGGAGTAAAAGCTAGATTGGTCTTTTTTATTTTTGGTCTCTGTTATTTTTTTTATCATGTTTTTTAGTAGATTCAAATATTTGACGGGAGCGTCGAATTACTCAAAAGGACCGAAAATTTCATGTTTTGCTATTTGTAAGCTTAAATATCTCGTATTTTGCTATCTACAATTTCCATTCTTTTTGAAAGTCGACAGCCATGCAAGATATGAAATGCTAGATGCACACTGTAACGATTTATTACGATGACGTCCTTCACCGTCCTTCATATTTCCAAATTCAGAAGTTCATAGGAGGAAGACACTTTTTTGCTTATAATAGTAAACAAAAATTAAGCTTATGAAGTTTCCTAAAAATTTCAATATTATTATTTTTTATCCATATATCTGTCTTATTTAGTCTTTCTGATTTTTCCTATCTCTTACTGTTAAAAAGATATGAGCATCGAAATTTTGAGTTGGGTATTTCGATACACCTTCACGCCAACAGATCGGGCGCACACTAAAATTGGTAGTCCGAGTCCGACTCGAGAAAAGCAGTGTTGAGATTTTCAAATTCCGATTTCACGGCAATGATGAATATGCATTTCATAAATACATTTCGATATACACAATTTGATTTTAAAACAGTTGATTAATTTAGAAGAGATCAGCTACAAACCAGAATTTACACACAAAAAGTGGTAGTTTGATTCCGATTTCTAACCTACAAACCTGTTTTTAAACTTCAATAACTATATTTTGAACATCAAGTTTAATTTCTAATTCTAGCAAACGTTCGAACATAATTTTCGGTTGGTTTATTTACAAATTGATGAACAATTTCTCCAACATTCTTCCCTCCCCTCGTTTTTCGAAAACAGTTCTGTTTATATTGAACGATGCCGCCATGATGGAAATTCAAAATAAACTTTGAAAAAAGGGAAGGGGGGGGGTCCAAATTTGAACCTGCACAGCGAGAACCTCATGGTATTTATATATATATATTGAACGTAACTTGTTATTACCATTTCTCTTCTCAAGAAAATTGGTTCTACAGCTACGAGCTCGCCTTTTTTATGGGGGAAGGGGGCAGGAAGAATTTGCAAAAAAAAATCCCGGCTCTGAAAAATGCTGAAAAAAATATTCCGGCCCAAAGGGCCGGCAATTTTTTTTTCCCGGACCATGCAAAAGTAAGGATACATTGCATGATATGGAAATTTTTGCTGGCCCTTTGTGCCAGACAATTTAAAGTCAAAAAATTAATTAATATAAATACAAACTGTTCACATAGCTGTATCTACCAGAGACCTAATACGCATAGGCACAAAAATCTAGAAAAGGTTCTATTTAAACATCATACAATCTGTCTGAAATTCGCTAATTGCAAAGAGACATCTGAAGGAACGGTTATTAACTCATACTCTGTAACAGCGGGGAGTTTAACTTACACAGACATTCACAACATTTGACAATTTGTTTAAATCCGGCCCGAAGAACCGGCGAAAATTTTTCTCCGACTCTGGTAATGGCTGAAAAAAATGGCCTGCTCAGAAAATTGCTGAAAAAATTTTACCGGCTGGCAATAGAATTCCTGCCCCTCCCCCCCCCCCCCAAAATCAAATGGTTGCTCACCAACAATTATCGGTTTGAAAATTTAATGTTACTGCTATTTGAAAACTTAAATATATAATATAAATACATGTAATGTGACGTCCTTCATATTTCCAAACCAAAAATTGTATAGGAGGAAGACACTCTTGTTGCAACCGCAACAAGAAACCTTTCTAGTTTTTTCTGAAGTTGCAATAAAAACGTTTCGTCGGCGGCAAATTACAGCGCGCGGCGGTGTCTGAGAAACATAGATTTTATTTTACATGGCCTTACTAGTAGATTCCCCATGTTAAACGCCCATTAGGCAACTAGAATTATATTCCAATAACTTGGGTTGCTCACGTGCAAGTTTTGCATGTAGGGAGAATTTACCAACGTTCAAATACATTTGACACTAAAACAGGCAAAATATGCGAAGTGCATGAAAATAAAAATGACATATATTTAGAATAAATGTAAATATAAGTAATGACTGTCTTACTTTTGGTGTTTATGGGTGTATAATTCTGGTTGGACACGTGCAAATTTTCCGAGAATCCCTTCGCGATTCACGGAATTTGCACGCGTCCAACCAGAATTATACACCCATGAACACCAAAAGTAAGACAGTCATTTCTTAAGGTATCTGTTGTACAATTGAGTCATTTTACATAGCGTTTTTATCATCTCCATTGTAAAGTATGGTAAATTTTATGCCTGGTAAGGTACTATAAACTATATATTTTCTGAAAGGTAATGATGCCCAGAGTTCAGATATAAGACTCCCAGATCTTAATAATCAAAGGGGAAAAACTCTAGTACAACTTTGTTATTTTGCATGTTAAATTGAGAAAATAGACAATTTAGATGCTTTATAAGTTATTCCCCTTTGTTTTTCTGGCCCCAAAATTATTATTTCTGAGCAGTGGTGCTTTATAACCTTTCAGAAAATATATAGTTTATAGTACCTTACCAGGCATGGAAAAATGCCCTATTGTACATCGGATACCTTAAATGAGAAAAAAGCAAAAAGCAAAGAGCAAAACGTTGAAAGCAAAGAGCAAAACGCATTTAGCAATGAGCAAAGCGCGAATGGAATAGATCCGTGTATACACAATCTTACAATGTTGAATTACTACGTGGGCATTTAATTTATTGCTTTGAAAGGGGAGAAATTACACCTTTTTCCGGCAGGAACAAAAACATATGAGTACCCAAATGGACTCCGATTTTCAGCATACTTAAATGTTTTCTGTTCATGTAGGATGCCAGAGGATGGAGTTTACATTGTATGCTCTAAATGCAAAATGTGGTACCATCCTGAATGTGAGGGGATACAAACTACTGATATCCCTCCAGAAAATGTCCCTTACTTTTGTAAACGATTTACAGGACCAAAATCAAAGAGACAAAAAAAGAAAATATAAATCAATGTTTCCCATATATTAAAGTTACATGAACAATGAACATCATAGTTGTATTGATTTTTAAAGCCCCCGTTCCACTGCAATCCCGCTGTACTTACGTTCATTCCCGACCTCGAAAATTGCCAGGTCGGGAGAGAACGGCTCTTAGTCGTATCTTGATCTGGTACAGCGTATGTTGGTCTAGAATCGATCGGTATTAGAGCGGGCACGCTTTAGAGGTCGGGAAAAGTTTCCCGTATTCTTTCAACCGGTCGAAAGAATACGGGAAACTTTCCCGCTCTCTTTGTGGTCGTGAAATAGTCGGTGCTTGGTCGGGATAGTCGGGGGTACAGCCTAGGTTAATCGTGTCCTGGTCGGGAAGGAGCGTGGTTTGAGCGTGATCTGATCGGCATTTACCTAAACCCCGCTCTTTTCACGCATCAGATACGCTTTAATTACGCCCTGTTCCCGATCTTTACCCGTCTATTCTACGCTCTTACCACGATCTATCCACTACAGATTCAATGTTTGCTGATCTTACCAAGACCTTTTCATGATCATCTTGCGACCTATTCACGCTCTATATGACCAAGTTACGACCAAACGACGCTTAAAATAGAATGTGTGCATATTGCATTCATTTTCTCGCACTGATATCGATTTGTTCTTAATATGTATTATTAAAATGACGCCGCGACGATTCTTGGCTATCCAATGCCACTTTTTAAGTAAGGAAAATTTTTAATTTTGATCGCGACACTTTTGGGTAAGGCTTGGTCGAAACGAGAAATACAGGCTTCTTCTTGGTCGATACGATCATTGGATGACAAATGAGATCACTTTAATTAAGTTAGAAATTGTGTTTTGAGCGGGAATGCTTCGGGGACAGTCGGTAATAGATCGGGATTGCATCGGGAATAGATCGGGTTTTGGTCGGGAAAAGATCGGAGTTTTATCGGATAGAACGGGATTTGGTCGGCAATATGATCGTGAGTAGAGCGGGTAAAGCGTGAGTAAGTCCGCGATGAAACGTGATTCGGTCATAAATTGATCGGGAGTCGGTCGGGAATAGAGCGTGATGTCAAGAAAAAAATGAAAAGGTCGCGAAAGTTTTACCCGCTCTTGTGAAAATTGCGGTCGGGAATGGTCGTAGGTACAGCGGGATTGCAGTGGAACGGTGGCTTAAGCCACCGTTCCACTGCAATCCCGCTGTACCTACGACTATTCCCGACCGAAATTTTCACAAGAGCGGGTAAAACTTTCCCGACCTTTACATTTTTTCCTTTAAATCACGCTCTATTCCCGACCGATTCCCGATCAATTTATGACCGATTCACGTTTCATTGCGGACTTACTCACGCTTTGCCCGCTCTACTCACGATCATATTGCCGACCAAGTCCCGTTCTATCCGATCAAACTCCGATCTATTCCCGACCAAAACCAGATCTATTCCCGATGCAATTCCGATCTATTACCGACTGTCCCCGACGCATTCCCGCTCAACACATAATTTCTAACTTAAACTGATCTCATTTTTCATCCAATGATCGTATCGACCGAGAAGAAGCCTATATTTCTCGTTTTGACCAAGCCTTACCCAAAAGTGTCGCGATCAAAATTTTAAAAAATTTCTTTCTTAAAAAGTGGCATTGGATAGCCAAGAATCGTCGCCGCGACATTTCGGTAATAAGTATTTTGAACGAATCAATATCAGTGCGAGAAAATGAATGAAATATGCACAGATCCAATTCGAAGCGTCGTTTGGTCGTAACTTGGTCATATAAAGCGTGAATAGGTCGCTAGATGGTCATGAAAAGGTCTTGGTATGATCAGCAAACATTGAATCTGTAGTGGATAGATCGTGGTAAGAGCGTAGAATAGACGGGTAAAGATCGGGAACAGGGCGTAATTAAAGCGTATCTTATGCGTGAAGAGAGCGGGGTTTAGTTAAATGCCGATCAGACCACGCTCAAGCCACGCTCTTTCCCGACCAGGACACGATTAACCTAGGCTGTACCCACGACTATCCCGACCAAGCGCCGACTATTTCACGACCACAAAGAGAGCGGGAAAGTTTCCCGTATTCTTTCAACCGGTTGAAAGAATACGGGAAACTTTTCCCGACCTCTAAAGCGTGCCCGCTCTAATACCGATCGATTTTGGACCAACATACGCTGTACCAGACCAAGATACGACTAAGAGCCGTTCTCTCCCGACCTGGCAATTTTCGAGGTCGGGAATGAACGTAGGTACAGCGGGATTGCAGTGGAACGGGGGCTTTAAGGTATACAGTCACGGTAATTAGGTGTCATAGTGGTCGTCACGTCGTCACTGATTATTCAATCCATCACGGATTTTAGTAGTCATTGTACAGAAAAAGCGTCACGGACGTCACGGCGTCACGACTTTGTCACGGGTTTTAGGGTATCCCGTTCAGGGTTTCCATGCGATATTGTGATGTACCTTCAATTTCCCGCGCTCTTTCGAATAAAAAGAGTTTCAATCAAGTTCTTTGCCTAAGTTTTGTTGGTTGAAATGAGAAATGAATACATTGCACCACATTTCATATTTTGCAATAGTAATACAGAATGTGAATGATGCGAAACTTTTGCGTCACTTGGAGTTTCGCCTCCCGTGTGTGCGAAATTTCTTGGGGCGAATTTACTTATGCGAATAGACATAACATCGAGGGGATTTCCGAAATTCATTTCCGAACACCCACATGCGCATTTTTGAGTTGTATCGAGATATTTTCACACGTTTATTACTTCCCTATATGAAAGTATGGTTTTTGTTATTGTTTTTATATTGTCAGACAGCATGGACATCATAGATTATTACTAAGAAAAGAAGAGAAGTGAGTCGATAACAGGACTCTCGAGAAAACGAAAGTAGCAGAGTAAGTAGGTAGTCTCACAAAAATAAATATTATTCATTAACCATGTACTATAATGCTGAATATTGTAGTTTCCATGGCGTCCTGAGATATTTACAACACCGTTTGAGCGCAGTGAGGGCGTGACCCTTAAGTGTGACAGGGATTTAAACTGGCCCTGGGCCAAAAGTTATTCTGATAAACAGATTTGCCATTTTTGCACTGCATGTAATAAATAAAAGCCTAGGCCAAGTGGCCAAACATTTGTGCAGTTTGCCCTTAAGTGTATATATTTTTGGAAAGTTTGCAAAGTAATTCCGGTACTTGAGTTTACTGTCACATCCTAAAAAAAATGGGGTAGTTTTTTTTGTTATCTATGGGCATCCTCTTGTAAAGAAGAATAAACACAAAAACTGCTGTAAACTTTTTATTCCCTGGGCCGTTGTACGATGGGAATGTGACCAGGTAATCAGAGATTTAACTTTTGTTTTGTTTTTGTTTTTTTTGGTTTGTTTGGTTTTTGAAAGGATTGCAAAGCAATTCCGCTATATAGATTGACGATGTCTGTCTGACCGTCTGGCGTCAACATTTTGGTTTGTCTGTCCGTCAACATTTTGGTTAAAGTTTCTGGTTGATGCAAAATTGAAGGAACTATATGCAGTAGAAACTTTATAATATCACGAAGCTTGCTTGTTTTTTTTGTTTTTTTTTTTGGGGGGGGGGGGGGGGGGTGTTCTTTCAGCATACATGATTGGTATGTCTAATGGCAACTTGATTGATTTATCCATTTTCTTTGCAATATTTGATTAGGCCTATAATTGACAGGTATCTGAAAAAATGTTTGATCACCAATAAATATCATCTGTCATCAAATAGGTACCGAAACTTATTTTAAAATTCAATAAAAAACCCCAGATCTCCAAAGAAAAAAAATTATGTACCACAACATATTTTTGTTGCATGGAAACGTCTTTTACATTTTAACGAAACGTCTCTACTTGTACCGAAACGTCTTTCTATTGTGCCAAAAAGTCCTTGTACCGAAACGTCCTTGTAACGAATCATCCAGCATTCCAGTAGATGCACTGACTGCCCGTTTGTCTGTTGTCAACATTTTGGTTAAAGTTTCTGGTTGACGCAAAATCTAAATAACTGACTGTATGCAATAGATACATAATATTTTACATGTATGTTGCCCATGGCCATGACAAGACCTTTCAAAGTATTCCATAACATTTGACCTACTGACCTTGACCTTGGAATTTGACATTACCTAAAGATTTTGGTTAATGTTTCTGGTTGAAGCATATTTAAGGAACCGTATGCATTAGAACATATATTATACATGTAGCTTACCCATGACAAGATCTTTCAATTTATGTCATAACAATTGACCTAGTGACTAGTGGTGAAACTATTATTGCTGATATGGGGGTGGGGGATGGACAGGGGGGTACAATGTACCTCTCTCCCCCCTCCCTTCCCTTACCTCTCCCCATCCTCCCTCTCCCTCCTTTTCACCCTTCCCTTACCTCCCCCTTCCACCCCCTTCCTCCCTCCTCCTGACCCCTTTCTCCCCCTCCCTCCCCTTTTCCCCCCCTTCCCTCCCTCCCTCCCTCCTCCCTCCCCCCCTCTCTCCCTCCTTCCGCCCCCTTCCTCCCCCTCTCACCCTGTCCACCCCCTCTGATATTGCTGATATCATCGTTGAAATGTCAAAGTCGGCTACAATCAATAGTGATTTTGAAAATTGATTATCAGACGTTTTTAAAATAAAGATTGAGAACAATTTTTATGCCCCCGGAATCAAAGATTCGGGGGTATATAGTTTTTTTTTTTCTCATGAAACGATCTCATTACTCAAACCAAGACTAGAAACAACATGGCGAAGTTGATGGAAATGGAAAAGTAAAAATCTATCCCTTCCCAGGGAACACTTAATCATATGTCTGGGAGTACTTTGGGTTTAGGAAGAAAGGCAATAGACCTCCCAGTCTATGACCAATTTGGATATGACAACAGTTATTTGTAAATGTTCGCAGTCTTGTGCAAACAAAGGTAGGATGGTCCAAGTGTTTTTGAAGTTAGATTTTCGATATTTTGAATTTAAAATAAGAACAATAACTTGATGCAAATAGAGCAAGTAATACAAGTTGGGGTTTTGGAGGTTAGATATATAATTTTCGAAATTTTTAACTTATAAAAAAAGAAATAAAAACTATCAATTTAGATATTCCACAATTTTTACTAAATATCTTTAATTTATTTTATAGAAAGAACAAAACATGTTCATTAATTACTGTTTGAAATAAAAAAATGATGATATATATATTCCATATTTTGATTTTTCCATAGTTATAAAAGAAATATTGTAAAGGAGCTGATAAGATAAGGGCTGTATTTAGCCCTGAATCTCATCAATTACTATAAAGGACTTTTAATTCGCGAGGACTTTATTTTCGCGTAATTTCGCGTGCTTGATCAAACGCGAAAATAAAGTCCTCATTTATAAAAAGTTTGTCCGAAAGATAAAAAGTAGATCAAATTTGACAAAATTCAAAAAGCGTCTTGTTTTCCCTTTCCATTATAATTAATTACCCTATTTAGACAAGGGACAATCATGAATTACACAGACAAACAATATACTTTTAAAGAACTGTAAAATCTTTTACAGGAAATAAACATGGCGCATTTCTTTATATTTTTAATCATTCCGTTTTCAAATAAGTGTAGATAAGAGACAAAAAAGTAAACAAATGACATGTTTATAAGATTAACTAGTACGCAAAAAATATGATGATTAGAAACGTCTAATTTCAGCTTATTTGAAGTAAGCACTTCAGCAATTAATAGAGGGCGATAAGGAAATGAAATATACATAATTATACAGAAAAAAGAAACATATAAGACAAATTCAGATGACGAGCTTATGAAATTAAAGTCACGCGAATTAATCTGTCGTCGAGTTGTTGCGAAAATAAGGTCACACGAATATAAAGTCGTTTACAGTATTTCTTCTACTTAATGATTTATACGCAAGAAAAACTTGATCATTCCTAAAAGGTAATGCATATGGAGATCTCTCATACAACTTTTATTTTGGCAAGCTTATATCAAGATACTTAAAGTTCAGTCCAAAGAGAAGGGGGTAGCCATGTTGAAAAGATGCTAATATCAATCAAAAAGTTATAAGAAAAAACTATCTGGCTATGGATATGTACTGTATAAACTTCAAAACATAGTTTAGTCTAAACAAGATACTAGATATCAAATTTATAAGACTGGTCTCAACTTTATCCAAAAGTTTTAAAATCTTGAATCTGAAATATGGTTGTATTTTGTATTCATTGGTTACAAAGTAGGCATTTTACTTCAAAACATACACTGTGTAGAAAAAAACAGCATGCTTTTTTTTATTTCATTCCGAAATCTTGTGCATTTCATGTGAACAAGTTTAGAATAAATAAATGAATGACTTTAAAAGGGAAAAAATGAAACTTTGCTTATAGTATGGCCTAAAACACAGATTCGTAAAAAGCCCCCCCCCCCCCCCCCACTCTCCCTTTTCAGTTTTTCGTCTCTTGGGCATCGTTCCCCCCTTAGCTACAGAACCCCACTTTGTCAAAAGGTGTGTATTAGTGATATACACCTTATGTAAAAGTGGTGTTCTGTAGCTACGGGGGGGGGGGGGGGGGGGAGACAATGTTTTAAGAAACTTTTCCATTTTCCATTGATTTCTATAGAAAAAGACATATTTTGCCCAAAAATTTAGGAAAATGATGCATGATAATCTTTATCGAACTGCTGATTATGATGAAACCAAGAACTGGCATTGATTTTGTGAAAGAATTTTCTTGAAGTTCCTATTTTGAAAATTCCACCTTTTCAGGGCAGATTTTATGCCGTATCTTATCAGCTCCTTAATGATACTAGTTTTGATAATCAATTTTAAATTGATACAGTGCTTCTGATAGTGTCTGATCATCGATTTGTTAAATTGTTCCGATTTTTCATCTCTACTAGTGACCTTGTTCTTGGACTTTGACCTACATGTAGTGAAAGATTTTGGTAAAAGTTTCTGGTTGAAGCAAAATTTAAGGAACTGTACGCAGTAGAAACATACATGCAATATCATTCAAGTAGCTTGCCAATGACAAGACCTTTCAATTTATGCAGACCTGCTGACCTTGACCTTAGAATTTGACCTGGTGAAAGATTTTGGTTAGTTTTTTTTTAAGCAAAATTTAAGGAACTGTATGCAGTGGAAACAAGATTATACATGTAGCTTGCCCATGACAAAACCTTGCAATTTATGCTGTAACAATTGATCTAGTGACCTTGACCTTGGACTTTGACTTAGTTGAAGATTTTAGTAAAAGTTTCTTGTTAAAACATGATCTAAAAACTTTTTGCAATAGAAACTGAATATAAACAAATGAGGTGCCAAAGACAAGGTCTTTTATTTTATGCCATAACATTTGACCTAGTGATTGAACTTTGACCAAATTTTAAAGAAAATAACTTTTGGGCAATGTCTCTTCAATTAATGAGTGTGAGGCTGTGTTATTTAGTGTGTAGATTCCTTCGAACATCAGTTTTTATTTGATACCATGACCTTTGAGTAGTATCTTGACCTTGGGCATTCTTTAACCTTTTACTAACAAAAACTTACTTTTTTATATGTAGATTTCCTAACAGACAATATTTTTATTGCCTCTTTTTCAGACAGAGCATGAGACAGTCTCCAGTTAGTTTGTAGAATGGAAGCAAGGGGGCTGATCCCAATACTCCTGTATATTACTTTAACGGGTGCAAAAGCTTGTGTTTATTGCTGCAACTGTGGAAGTATGTATAATGTTAGAAGATATGTCCGTATGGACTTAATTGTATAAAATTTATTGAAAATATGTTGTATGAAGCAACTGACAGGTCCAGAATGTGGTGACATGAAATAGGAAATCAATACCTTCTGATCTTCTTCTTCCGTGCTGTTCTTCATGGTACATGTAGTAATAGCATTTACAGCTGCAATGGAGGAGTGATATTTTGTAGCATCTCCTCCTTTAAATTTCACTCCTCTGTTATAGCTGTAAGTACTCTATTAGCAGAGTTGGGACTCTTACGGTTTTTTTTGTACATCACAGTATAATTAGCATGTTTTGCATTATTATTTTACTACACATTATATACAAGGAATTCTATATCTATATTTCTAAATGTAGTGTGAACTAGTGCAGTGCTTTGAAAATTTGAGAGTAAATCTTTTAAGTGTATAAATGTAGTGGTCACTTACACCCTTCTTGTGCTGTTTCTAAATAAAGACATATATGTTGAAATTCAATAGAAGAGTATGAATATCTTTATTTGAAAGATGGATAATGATACATGTAAAAGGTTATCAAGGTCAAATTTTACATGTTCAAAATATTTACAAAATGTTTACAAAAAGTGGAGAGTCAAAGTGACAATATCATTCTCAAGTGGAGAATTGGGAAGTAAAATGAAAAGGTCAGTTTTGTATTAATGCACACAATAGTAATAATGAAAGCTGTTTAAACTTTAAGGAACTATCACATATATCATAAGAGGATCAGTTTAGCTTGCTTTATCAGCTTACTTTGTTTCCTTTTTTATTATACGCCCGTCATTTGACGGGTCGTATTATGGTATGGCGAAGTCCGTCCGTCTGTCCGTCCGCCTATGGAACGCAATAACGGATTTTCACGAAATTTATACATTATGATTGGATTGTTAAAATACAGTGAAAATATACTAAAATAGTTAAAAATTATTTAAAAATCTATTTCTGGTCGAAATGTTTTGAAGTTTTGTATACCTCAAGTAGGAAGGATGTTCTTTGACATATGTAACGGGTTTTTAATTTTTTTGTCGCATAACCGAGATATTGTGTGTAATGGGAAGGGGGGTGGGTTATATGCACATACATGTTAAGCTATGGGCAAAATATAGGCGCATGGAACACAATAACTTGAATATGTGTCAACAGATTTTCATGATATTCATACATTATGATTGGACTGGGGAGAGGAAGCCGCCTTTCGATTTTCAGGTTTATTCGATTTGTCATTACAGAGTTATGGGACTTAGATATTTTAAGATACAGTGAAAATATACTAAAATAGTTAAAAATTATTTAAAAATCCTTTTCTGGTCGAAATGTTTTGAAATTTTGTATACTTAAGGTAGAAAGGATGCTCTTTGACATATGTAACAGGTTTTTAATTTTTATGCCCCCGGAATCACAGATTCGGGGGCATATAGTTTTTGGCCTGTCCGTCTGTTTGTCTGTCTGTTTGTCTGTTTGTCCGAAAAAACTTTAACATTGGGCATAACTTTTGAATGGAAGGTGATAGAGCTTTCATATTTCTCATGTGTATTCCTTGTGACAAGACCTTTCCATTGATACCAAAATTGTTGACCTCGTGACCTTGACCTTGACCTTAGACCTACTTTTCAAAAACTTTAACATTGGGCATAACTTTTGAATGGTATGTGATAGGGCTCTCATATTTCACATGTGTATACCTTGTGACAAGACCTTTCCATTGATACCAAAATTGTTGACCTTGACCTTTCATATACTTAAGAGGAAATGAAGTTTATACTTACAAAGATGCCACTGGGGGCATTCCTGTTTCACAAACACAGGCTTTATTTGGTCCCATAATCGAGATATTTGTAATGGGAGGGGGGGGGTGGGTTATATGCACATACATGTTAAGCTAAGGGCAAAATATAAGCATGGAACTTGTATTCTTGTAACGGGTTTTTAATTTTTTGGTGGCATAACCGAGATATTATGTGTAATGGGGGGGGGGGGGGGGGGGGGGGGGGTTATATGCACATACATGTTAAGCAAAGGGCAAAATATAGGTGCATGGAACGCAATAACTTGAATATGCGTCAACAGATTTTCATGATATTTGTACATTACGATCAGACTTTGAAGAGGAAGCCGCCTTTGGATTTTCAGGTTCATCCGATTTGTCCTTATGGAGTTATGGGACTTAGATATTTTGGTGTTGTGAAAAAATCCCAACAGGCGTATCTTGCTGCGTGAGCGTAGGCTTTATTATAAAAAAGATAATATAACATGGACATAATGATTCACATTATATGTTTCGGGCCTTGTCATGGCAGCCAATCATTCAGCATGATCAGTGTTTCCATTATTATTAGTCCCCTATAGCTACCAGCTCGCTTGAAGGGACTTATAGTATCCATCCTGTTTGTCCGTCCGTCTGTAAGTCCGTCCATCCGCCTATGGAACGCAATAACTTGAATATGCCGAATGCGTCAACGGATTTTCATGAAATTCATAGGTGCATGGAAAGCAATAACTTGAATATGCATCAACGGATTTTCACCATATTCATACATTATGATTAGATTGTAAAGAGGAAGCCGCCTTTCGATTTTCAAGTTCATCCGATTTGTCGTTACAGAGTTATGGGACTTGGATTTTTAATATACAGTAAAAATATACTAAAATAGTTAAAAATTATTTAAAAATCTATTTCTGGTCGAAATGTTTTGAAATTTTGCATACTTAGGGTAGAAAGGATGCTCTTTGACATATGTAACATGTTTTTAATTTTTTGGTGGCATAACCGAGATATTATGTAATTGGGGGGGGGGGGGGGTATATGCACTTACATGTAAGCGCATGGAACGCAATAACTTGAATATGCATCAATGGATTTACATGATATTTGTACATTATGATCAGACTTTGAAGAAGAAGCCGCCTTTAGATTTTCAGGTTCATCCGATTTGTCGTTACAGAGTTATGGGACTTAGATATTTTAAATGCAATGAAAATATACTAAAATAGTTAAAAATTATTTAAAAATCTATTTCTGGTCAAAATGTTTTGAAATTTTGTATACTTCAAGTAGAAAGGATGTCCTTTGACATATGAAACAGGTTTTTAATTTTTTTGTCGCATAATCCAGATATTATGTGTAATGGGAGGGTTGGGGGGGGGGGGGTATATGCACATACATTTTAAGCTAAGGGCCAAATATAGACACATGGAACGCAATAACTTGAATATGCGTCAACGGATTTTCATGATATTTCTACATTGTGATCAGACTTTGAAGAAGAAGCCGCCTTTCGATTTTCAGGTTCATCCAATTTGTCCTTATGAGGTTATGGGACTTAGATATTTTGCTGCATGAGCGTAGGCTTTATTGGTATGATAATACACCTCAGTGTTGTAATGATACAGATCAATTTTAAGTTTTCTTTGGATTTACCTATTCTTACAAGATTTATCGCCCACTTTGGACTTAGCAAATTTAATTCAGTTCAGTTTTCCAGACTTTTCTTCCCTGTTATTGAGATAATGAACAGTTTTGCTATATGAATAAAAGCATGAATTTGCCAAAAACTGCCACGTGATTGGAATATGTGACTTTCGGTCGGTCTGTTTGTCTGTCAGTCCATCCTTCACAACATTTTCCGCTCATTATCTCTGGAATGGATTCACATATTGAAATGAAATTTGGTATACAGATACATCAAATGAAAATTTAGGTCAAGTTCATATTTGGGTCTGATAAAAAAAAAATTTGACAGAGTTATGCCCCTTGAACTTAGAAAATTACCAAAATTTAAGCGTTGGTCCGATCGAAAAATTTTTGACAGAGTTATGCCTCTTAAACTGAATAAAATACCAACATTTAAATGTTTATGTTCAGTATCTCTAGAATGGATTCACATTTTGACATTTTATATACAGATACATGAAATGAAAATCTAGGTCAAGTTCATATTTGGGTCTGATCATATCATATTCATATTGCAGTAAGCCTTGTCAAGACGTCACTAAATCAAGACTATTCTAGATAATCTTTAAATCTTATACATAATAAAAGAAAATAAGTCTAGTGTAGTGTACTAATTCATAATTTTGCTAAATAAGTCAATTGCCCATTTTTAGCTCACCTCGACGAAGTTGAGATGAGCTTATGCTATAACCCCGACGTCCGCGTCCCCGTCCGCGTCCGCGTCCGATTAAAGTTTTTGGGGTAACTCAGTATCTGACAAAGAACTGATGTTACAGTAACCAAACTTGCACAAGTGATTCATCTTGGGATGCTGAGGTGAACCCATGCATCGGATGCAGCATCTGACCTACATTTTCCGGTTGAATGACTTTGTCAATGTCTGGTTAAAGTTTTTGGGGTAACTCAGTATCTGACAAAGTACTGATGTTACAGTAACCAAACTTGCACAAGTGATTCATCTTGGGATGCTGAGGTGAACCCATGCATCGGATGCAGCATCTGACCTACATTTTCCGGTTGAATGACTTTGTCAATGTCTGGTTAAAGTTTTTGGGGTAGTTCAGTATCTGACAAAGTACTGATGCTACAGTAACCAAACTTGCACAAGTGATTCATCTTGGGATGCTGAGATGAACCCATGCATTGGATGCAGCATCTGACCCACATTTTCCGGTTGAATGACTTTGTCAATGTCTGGTTAAAGTTTTTGGGGTAGTTCAGTATCTGACAAAGTACTGATGCTACAGTAACCAAACTTGCACAAGTGATTCATCTTGAGATGCTGAGATGAACCCATGCATCGGATGCAGCATCTGACCTACTTTTTCCGCTTGAGTGATTTTGCCTTATAAGGCCAATATTGAGCAAAGTATAAGTGCTACATGTACCAAACTTGCATATTGGATGTATCTTTGATCAAACTTTCATAATATGACCTTGACCTACTTTTTCCACTTGAGTGATTTTGCCTTTAAAGGCTAATATTGAGCAAAGTATAAGTGCTATATGTACCAAACTTGCATATTGGATGTATCTTTAATCAAACTTTCATAAAATGACCTTGACCTACTTTTTTCGCTTGAGTGATTTTGCCTTTAAAGGCCAATATTGAGCAAAGTATAAGTGCTATATGTACCAAACTTGCATAATGGATGTATCTTTGATCAAACTTTCATAAATGACCTTGACCTACTTTTTCTGCTTGAGTGATTTTGCCTTTAAAGGCCAATATTGAGCAAAGAATAAGTGCTACTTGTACCAAACTTGCATATTGGATGTATCTTTGACTTTCATGAAATGACCTTGACCTCCTTTTTTTCACTTGAGTGATTTTCTTAATATACATGTACTTAAAGATATGTTTAAATTGAACTTTGCTGCCGCAAGGTGAGCTTCGTAATCTTTGATTACACTATGTTTTTATACGCCCGTCATTTGACGGGTCGTATTATGGTATGGCGAAGTCCGTCCGTCTGTCCGTCCGCCTATGGAATGCAATAACTTGAATATGCGTCAACGGATTTTTACAAAATTCATACATTATGATTGGACTGTGGAGAGGAAGCCGCCTTTCGATTTTCAGATTCATCCAATTTGTCGTTACAGAGTTATGGGACTTAGATATTTTAAAATACAGTAAAAATAACCTAAAATAGTTAAAAATTATTTAAAAATCTATTTCTGGTCGAAATGTTTTGAAATTTTCTTAACATAAGGTAGAAAGGATGTTCTTTGATATATGTAAGAGGTTTTTAATTTTTTGGTGGCATAACCGAGATATTATGAGTAATCGGAGGGGGGGGGGGGGGTTATATGCACATACATGTAAGGCTAAGGGCAAAATATAAGCGCATGGAACGCAATAACTTGAATATGCATCAACGGATTTACATGATATTTGAACGTTATGATCAGACTTTGAAGAAGAAGCCGCCTTTCGATTTTCAGGTTCATCCCTTTTGTCCTTATGAGGTTATGGGACTTAGATATTTTGGTGTTGTGAAAAAATCCCAACGGGCGTATCTTGCTGTGTGAGCGTAGGCTTTATTGCGGACTTATTCTGCTAAAACTGTTTGCGCTAAAATAAGTACAGGCACAGTACATGTAGAAGAATGCTAATCATGAGACCTTGATGAGATATATGTATTTCAAAAGTGCTGTTGTAAGTTAATTGATGTCAAATGGGAATAGAAACATCACAATAATTGTGTTTAATATTCAAATTATTCCTGGAATAATACATAGCAACTTATTCTTTCCTGTATTCACAGCTTTATCTCCACCAGACCCATATGTTACTATTGGTGGTACCTTAGAACTGACTTGCTCCATTAACAACGCATCAAATGGAATCAACTCATCCAATCTGCATTTTCAATTAAACTATACTAGGACTTTGCCTGAGGAAAATCTGGTGATACTTGACAATAAAACTGTGAAGTATATACAGCATAATATAACAGTTGAGGATGAGGGGATATATTCATGTAAATTCAGGGGACAAAGGGGAGACAAGTCAGCGTATGTGGGACATCAGTACCTGACTGTGGATTGTGAGTAATAAATAATGTTCTTGCATTATCTGCCTGTTAACTTCATACTTTTCACTTTAAAGCTCAGCTGAACCAAAACCTCAAAGCAAACTATAATAAAGTCTGGCAACCATTACATAGAATTTTTGGAAAACTGTACAGGCAGCAAGACCAATTAACTGTACATTGTATTATGTTGGCGTAGCTCACTTCAGGAATCAGAAAATCATGATTTTGTTATTTCTTTTTTTATTTGTACACCATTTGATAGATCTAGATTTCTTGTAACTTTTGATATATTAAGTTTAATACACCCATGTGCAAGAAGCTATAAATATAGCCTGAAGCTCATTAAATTTAGACGTTTCCTATGTTAATTATGCCTTGATGTTCATGATGTTTAAGTTTAATACTGAGCCTTGCTGACGTCAGAGAAAAATAACAGAATAGATTTCTGGTTCTGGTAAATATATAGTAGCACTATAATGATCATATGACTTCTGTGAACAGTTACAGGGTATCAAGATTTATTAAACAGAATCATTCTGAAAATGCAGGTTAAGAGGAAAATATTGCAATTTTCCAATTTCTGAAGTGAGTTGCTTGGACAGTATAGATTTGTTCGCTCAGGTGAGCTATTGTCATAGCGTGGTCCGTCATCCGTCCGTCCATCGTCTGTCCGTCGTAAACTTTTCACATTTTCGACTTCTTCTCAAGAACTGAAGGGATTTTTATGAAACTTGGAAGGAATGAAGTACCCATCCCCCCTACAAGTGTTGTTGTTTTTTGTCCGGTTCCGTCAACAGGTGGCGCCACAATAGGCAAAAGTAGATCAGAAGGAGTACCTTCCTTTGACAAACTTTTTCTTCAGAACTGAAGCACATATCGACAAACCAAAAGCATCTGGATGATCTAGAAGGATGTCTTAACAAGTGTTGTTGTTTTTGGTTCCAGTTCGAAGTCAAAATTTTGACGCATTTTTGACATCTTTTTGGACTTTGTCTAAAATACTTATTTTTTAACTGTTTCGTTGATTAACTCCAAAAATATGTGGTTTTATGTCCTCAATTACTGCATATTTGTCATATTTAAGGCATTCAGTGGTTTCTTATTGATTTTGGTTGAAAATTTTATTTTCATGATTTTTCATGATTTTTTTTCTTATGTGAAAAAAAGGAGGGGTGGATGGGGGTATTTTCATACATATTGGACATCTTATCCAGAACCACTGACGGTATTTTAATGAAACTTGGTAGAAATGAAGTACTCATGGTCCCCTACAAGTGTTGTTGTTTTTCGTCTGGTTCTGTCATTAGATGGCACCACAACAGGCAAAAGTAGGTAACTAAGGGGGGGGGGGGTGCCCTCCTTCGACAAACTTCTTCAGAACAGAAGCACATATTGATAAACCGAAAGCATCAGGATGATCTAAACGGATGTCTTAACAAGTGTTGTTGTTTTTGGTCTCAGCCTGCAGTCAAATTTTTGACGTGTTTATGACATCTTTTCGGACTATGTCATTAATGCTAATTTTTTAACTGTTTCTTTAACTAACTCTTTAAATGTGTGGTTTTGTGCCCTTGTTTAGTGCATGTTTGTCATATTACAGTTACTTTTTGCTTTGATGTACATTACATGCTATAATCTTCTTTTTTGGAATTTTTATGAATTCTTTGAAATATGAATAGAAATGTTTTCAGTGCACATGGACCCAAGGGTTGTGGGTTCAAGTCCCAGCACTGGGACCCCCAATTTTTTTCTTTCTTTTTCATTTTTTCTTAGTCCCCTACCGGCAACGCCAAAGGGGACTCTTAGTTTCCTCACGGTCTGTCTGTCTGTCCGTCAGTCTGTCTGTCCGTCTGTTCCATTTTCAGTTTGGCCCTTGGACTTAGCAAATTTTATGAAAATTTCAGTTTTCCGGACTTTTTCCGCTATTGTTGCACATATTGAACTCGTTTTTGGTATGTTGATATATCTCAATGGGATACAGATCAAGACTGAGTTTGCTGTAGATTCACCTATTTTTCCAAGAGTTATGGCCCTTGGACTTAGCAAATTTTATGAAAATTTCAGTTTTCTGGACTTTTTTCCGCTGTTGTTGCACATATTGAACTCGTTTTTGGTATGTGGATATATCTCAATGGGATACAGATCAAGTTTGAGTTTGCTGTAGATTCACCTATTTTTCCAAGAGTTATGGCCCTTGGACTTAGCAAATTTTATGAAAATTTCAGTTTTCCGGACTTTTCTTTGGTTCTATTGCAAATAATTCACTGATTTTTAGGAAATGAATACATCTCAGTGTGATACAGACCAAGTTTGAGTTTCGTTTTCATTGGCCTATTTTTACAAGAGTTATGGCCCTTGGACTTAGCAAATTTCATGAAATTTTCAGTTTTCCGGACTTTTTCATGTCTGTTATTAGTCTCCTACCGGCAACGCCGAAGGGGACTCTTAGTTTCCTCTCGGTCTGTCTGTCCGTCCGTCTGTCTGTCTGTCTGTCTGTCCGTCTGTCCCATTTTCAGTTTTCCAGACTTTTTTCCGCTGTTGTTGCATATATTGAACTCATTTTTAGTATGTGGATATATCTCAATGTGATACAGATCAAGTTTGAGTTTGCTTTCGATTGCCCTAATTTTAAAAGAGTTATGGCCCTTGGACTTAGCAAATTTCATGAAATTTTCAGTTTTCCGGACTTTTTCATGTCTGTTATTAGTCCCCTACCGGCAACGCCGAAGGGGACTCTTAGTTTCCTCTCGGTCTGTCTGTCTGTCTGTCCGTTTGTCTGTCTGTCCGTCTGTCCCATTTTCAGTTTTCCAGACTTATTTTCGCTGTTGTTGCATATATTGAACTCATTTTTGGTATGTGGATATATCTCAATGTGATACAGATCAAGTTTGAGTTTGCTTTTGATTGACCTAAATTTACAAGAGTTATGGCCCTTGGACTTAGCAAATTTTATGAAAATTTCAGTTTTCCGGACTTTTTTTCGCTGTTGTTGCATATATTGAACTCAGTTTTGGTATATGGATATATCTCAATGTGATTCAGATCAAGTTTGAGTTTGCTTTTGATTGACCTAAATTTACAAGAGTTATGGCCCTTGGACATAACAAATTTTATGAAAATTTCAGTTTTCCGGACTTTTTTTCGCTGTTGATGCATATATTGAACTCAGTTTTGGTATATGGATATATCTCAATGTGATACAGATCAAGTTTGAGTTTGTTTTCGATTGACCTAATTTTACAAGAGTTATGGCCCTTGGACTTAGCAAATTTTATGAAAGTTTCAGTTTTCCGGACTTTTTTCCGCTGTTGTTGCATATATTGAACTCATTTTTGGTATGTGGATATATCTCAATGTGATACAGATCAAGTTTGAGTTTGCTTTTGATTGACCTAATTTTACAAGAGTTATGGCCCTTGGACTTAGCAAATTTTATGAAAGTTTCAGTTTTCCGAACTTTTTTCCGCTGTTGTTGCATATATTGAACTCATTTTTAGTATGTGGATATATCTCAATGTGATACAGATCAAGTTTGAGTTTGTTTTCGATTGCCCTAATTTTAAAAGAGTTATGGCCCTTGGACTTAGCAAATTTTATGAAAATTTCAGTTTTCCGGACTTTTTTCCGCTGTTGTTGCACATATTGAACTCGTTTTTGGTATGTGGATATATCTCAATGGGATACAGATCAAGTTTGAGTTTGCTGTAGATTCACCTATTTTTCCAAGAGTTATGGCCCTTGGACTTAGCAAATTTTACGAAAATTTCAGTTTTCCGGACTTTTCTTTGGTTCTATTGCAAATAATTCACTGATTTTTAGGAAATGAATACATCTCAGTGTGATACAGACCAAGTTTGAGTTTCGTTTTCATTGGCCTATTTTTACAAGAGTTATGGCCCTTGGACTTAGCAAATTTCATGAAATTTTCAGTTTTCCGGACTTTTTCATGTCTGTTATTAGTCTCCTACCGGCAACGCCGAAGGGGACTCTTAGTTTCCTCTCGGTCTGTCTGTCCGTCCGTCTGTCTGTCTGTCCGTCTGTCCGTCTGTCCCATTTTCAGTTTTCCAGACTTTTTTCCGCTGTTGTTGCATATATTGAACTCATTTTTAGTATGTGGATATATCTCAATGTGATACAGATCAAGTTTGAGTTTGCTTTCGATTGCCCTAATTTTAAAAGAGTTATGGCCCTTGGACTTAGCAAATTTTATGAAAATTTCAGTTTTCCAGACTTTTTTTCGCTGTTGTTGCATGTATTGAACTCAGTTTTGGTATATGGATATATCTCAATGTGATTCAGATCAAGTTTGAGTTTGCTTTTGATTGACCTAAATTGACAAGAGTTATGGCCCTTGGACATAACAAATTTTATGAAAATTTCAGTTTTCCGGACTTTTTTTCGCTGTTGATGCATATATTGAACTCAGTTTTGGTATATGGATATATCTCAATGTGATACAGACCAAGTTTGAGTTTGCTTTATATTGATCTATTTTTACAAGAGTTATGGTCCTTGGACTTAGCAAATTTTATGAAAATTTCAGTTTTCCGGACTTTTCTTCGGTTCTATTGCAAATAATACACTGATTCTTGGTAAATGAATACATCTCAGTGTGATACAGACCAACTTTGAGTTTGGTTTCCATTGGCCTATTTTTACAAGAGTTATGGCCCTAGGACTTTTTCAGACCTGTTATTGCAGATAATGAACTGATTTTTTTGTATGTGAATACATTATAGTGTGATGCAGATCAAGTTTGAGTTTAATTTAGATTGACTAATTTTCACAAGAGTTATGGCCCTTGGACGTAGCAAATTTTGTGAATTCAGTTTCCCAGACTTTTCTTGGCTGTTGTTGCAGATGGTGAACTGATAAACAGAGATGCAAGACATAAATTTATGCCGCCGGTAGGGGACTTATATCGCACAGCGATCATTGCATTTTTGCAGATAATGAGCTGTTTTTTTGTATGTGAATACATTATAGTGTGATGCAGATTTGAGTTTAATTTAGATTGACTAATTTTCACAAGAGTTATGGCCCTTGGACTTAGTAAATTTCGTGAATTCAGTTTCCCAGACTTTTCTTGGCTGTTGTTGCAGAAGATGAACTGATGAACAGAGATGCAAGTCATATATTTATGCCGCCGGTATGGGACTTATATCGCACAGCGATCATTGCATTTTTCCATTATGTCAGCTTTTTATGCACTTTTCAATCATCTTAATACCTTTGATTTCTTTTTGTCCCCCGCTTTCGCGAAAGCGCGGGGACATTAAAACCGGTTCGTCCGTCTGTCCGTCCGTCCGTCCGTCTGTCCGTCAGTCACAAAAACTTTAACCTTGTGCATAACTTTTGAATGGTAAGTGATAGGGCTTTGATATTTCACATGTGTATTCCTTGTGACAAGACCTTTCCATGGATACCAAAATTTTTGACCTTGTGACCTTGACCTTGGACTTTGACCTACTTATTAAAAACTTTAACCTTGACCATAACTTTTGAATGGAAAGTGATAGGGCTTTGATATTTCACATGTGTATTCCTTGTGACAAGACCTTTCCATGGATACCAAAATTTTTGACCTTGTGACCTTGACCTTGGACTTTGACCTACTTATTAAAAACTTTAACCTTGACCATAACTTTTGAATGGAAAGTGATAGGGCTTTGATATTTCACATGTGTATTCCTTGTGACAAAACCTTTCCATGGATACCAAAATTTTTGACATTGTGACCTTGACCTTGGACTTTGACCTACTTATTAAAAACTTTAACCTTGACCATAACTTTTGAATGGAAAGTGATAGGGCTTTGATATTTCACATGTGTATTCCTTGTGACAAGACCTTTCCATGGATACCAAAATTTTTGACCTTGTGACCTTGACCTTGGACTTTGACCTACTTATTAAAAACTTAAACCTTGACCATAACTTTTGAATGGAAAGTGATAGGGCTTTGATATTTCACATGTGTATTCCTTGTGACAAGACCTTTCCATGGATACCAAAATTTTTGACCTTGTGACCTTGACCTTGGACTTTGACCTACTTATTAAAAACTTAAACCTTGACCATAACTTTTGAATGGAAAGTGATAGGGCTTTGATATTTCACATGTGTATTCCTTGTGACAAGACCTTTCCATGGATACCAAAATTTTTGACCTTGTGACCTTGACCTTGGACTTTGACCTACTTATTAAAAACTTTAACCTTGACCATAACTTTTGAATGGAAAGTGATAGGGCTTTGATATTTCACATGTGTATTCCTTGTGACAAGACCTTTCCATGGATACCAAAATTTTTGACCTTGTGACCTTGACCTTTGAGTTCGACCTACTTTTCAAAAAACTATAACCTTGTCCATAACTTTTTAATGGAAAATAATAGGGCTTTCACATTTCACATGTGTATTCCTTGTGATGAGACCTTTCTGTTGGTAACAACATTCTGACCTTGTGACCTTGTCCATGGAGGTTGACCCACATTTAAAAACTTCAACTTCGACCATAAGTTTTTGATTTTAATTTCAATCATAGGTCTTAAATATTTCACATGTGCATACCTTTTCATAAGCCCTGTCCCTTGGAAACAAAACAAAAGTTTGTACCTTTTGACCTTTTCTTGGAGTTAATCTTTCATATTTAGAATGTTGATAATATATGAGATATATTATTAAAACTTAAGAATGGGGGGATGTCTGTAAGCATTTCTTTAAAGACAAACACCCAAAAGCGGGGGACCACAATTCCTTGAATTTGATTTTTTTACCAAAAACAATTTTTTCTTCCATTTTCATTCTTTTCCCTTTTGCACACTCATTCACTGTGTTAAGTCACTTAATGTTGTGATATATATTTTATGTCTAAATTTCATATTTTCAAATTTTCAAAAATGATTTATGTGCTTATAGACCCAGGGTTATGGGTTCAGATTCTGGCACTTACACTATTATCATGCAATGTTAGAAGGTTAAGAGTATGCATGGGTATCAGGTGAGCGTTGTGCCCCCTGGGGCTCTTGTTTTTTTTCTCAAGCCAAATAGTCAAGAAATATTGCCACCAATTGCTCTGATTAGATGGCACATTGTCAACTTCTCTGTAAATAATGAATTCATGAAATTGCAAAGCCAGCACTTATGTACTCTGCCAATTAAGTTTGTGTTTTTCATGCAGATTGGTAATTTAAAAATGTGCCTGCTAAGGACTATTCTGTAAGATTGACTCATGAAGTTTTTACTTCTCCACAACCACTGCATAGAATTTCACCAAACATTTTAGGAAGCAAATACTAAAGGTCATTTACCAACCATGTGTTTATCAGTAAGATCAGTGTCAACTTAAAGACTCTGATTGGCTGGCAACATTTTGAACTTTGGACCCCTTTTTAAAGTAATTCCTACATAGTTTTTATACGCCCGTCATTTGACGGGACGTATTATGGTATGGCGAAGTCTGTCCGTCTATCCGTCTGTCCGTCTGTCCGTCCGTCCGTCTGTCCGTCCGCCTATGGAACGCAATAACTTGAATACGCGTCAACGGATTTTTATGAAATTTATACATAGTGATCAGACTGTGGAGAGGAAGCCGCCTTTCGATTTTCAGGTTCATCCGATTTGTCGTTACAGAGTTATGGGACTTAGATTTTTAAAATACAGTGAAAATATACTAAAATATTTAAAAATTATTTTAAAATCTATTTCTGGTCGAAATGTTTTGAAATTTTGTATACTTCAAGTAGAAAGGATGTTCTTTAACATATGTAACGGGTTTTTAATTTTTTTGTCGCATAACCGAGATATTGTGTGTAATAGGAAGGGGGGGGGGGTTATATGCACATACATTTTAAGCTAAGGGCAAAATATAGGCGCATGGAACGCGATAACTTGAATATGCGTCAACGGATTTTCATGATATTCATACATTATGATTGAACTGTGGAGAGGAAGCCGCCTTTCGATTTTCAGGTTTATTCGATATGTCGTTACAGAGTTATGGGACTTAGATTTTTAAAATACAGTGAAAATATACTAAAATATTTAAAAATTATTTAAAAATCTATTTCTGGTCGAAATGTTTTGAAATTTTGTATACTTCATGTAGGAAGGATGTTCTTTGACATATGTAACGGGTTTTTAATTTTTTTGTCGCATAACCGAGATATTGTGTGTAATAGGAAGGGGGGGGGGGGTGGGTTATATGCACATACATTTTAAGCTAAGGGCAAAATATAGGCGCATGGAACGCAATAACTTGAATATGCGTCAACAGATTTTCATGATATTCATATATTATGATTGAACTGTGGAGAGGAAGCCGCCTTTCGATTTTCAGGTTTATTCGATATGTTGTTACAGAGTTATGGGACTTAGATTTTTAAAATACAGTGAAAATATACTAAAATATTTAAAAATTATTTAAAAATCTATTTCTGGTTGAAATGTTTTGAAATTTTGTATACTTCATGTAGGAAGGATGTTCTTTGACATATGTAACGGGTTTTTAATTTTTTTGTTGCATAACCGAGATATTGTGTGTAATAGGAAGGGGGGAGGGGTGGGTTATATGCACATACATGTTAAGCTAAGGGCAAAATATAGGCGCATGGAACGCAATAACTTGAATATGCGTCAACAGATTTTCATGATATTCATACATTATGATTGAACTGTGGAGAGGAAGCCGCCTTTCGATTTTCAGGTTCATTCGATATGTCATTACAGAGTTATGGGACTTAGACATTTTAAAATACAGTGAAAATATACTGAAATATTTAAAAATTATTTAAAAATCTATTTCTGGTCGAAATGTTTTGAAATTTTGTATACTTAAGGTAGAAAGGATGCTCTTTGACATATGTAACAGGTTTTTAATTTTTTGGTCGCATAAGCGAGATATTGTGTGTAATAGGAAGGGGGGGGGGGTTATATGCACATACATGTTAAGCTATGGGCAAAACATAGGCGCATGGAACGCAATAACTTGAATATGCGTCAACGGATTTTCATGATATTCATACATTTTGATTGGACTGTGGAGAGGAAGCCGCCTTTCGATTTTCAGGTTCATTCGATATGTCGTTACAGAGTTATGGGACTTAGATATTTTAAAATACAGTGAAAATATACTGAAATAGTTAAAAATTATTTAAAAATCTATTTCAGGTTGAAATGTTTTGAAATTTTGTATACTTCAAGTAGAAAGGATGTTCTTTCACATATATAACGGGTTCTTGAATTTTTTGTCACATAATCCAGAAATTATGTGTAATGGGGGGGGGGGGGGGGTTTATATGCACATACATGTTAAGCTAAGGGCAAAATATAGGTGCATGGAACGCAATAACTTGAATATGTGTCAACAGATTTTCATGAAATTTGTACATTTTGATCAGACTTTGAAGAGGAAGCCGCCTTTCGATTTTAAGGTTCATCCAATTTGTCCTTATGGAGTTATGGGACTTAAATTTTTTGGTGTTGTGAAAAAAATCCCAACGGGCGTATCTTGCTGCGTGAGCGTAGGCTTTATTTTATTGAAAAATGTTAGAAATTAAAAATTTCTTAATATGAAATGCAATGTATGTCATATTGAATGCATCGGTCATTATTTAGTTTTAATTATGACTTTGTATGTATGAATATATAAAATTATGAAAATACATGATGATTGACCATTTTCTTTTCTTGAAGATCCGTTGCGGGAAGTGACAAATTTTTCCTGCATCATTTATGACTGGGATAAGGAGTTAATTTGTAGTTGGGAGTTGGGAAGGTATCGCTACAAAAACCTTATCAATGTGTCAGTTTTAGGGTAAGTATTATGGTGTAATTTTTAACTCACCTCGACGAAGTTGAGTGAGCTTATGCTATACCCCTGCACGTCCGCTTCCGTGTCCGGTTTAGAAGTTTGGGGTAGCTCAGTATCTGACAAAGTACTAATGCTACAGTAACCAAACTGGCACAAGTGATTCATCTTTGGATGCTGAGGTGAACCCATGCATCGGATGCAGCATCTGACCTACATTTTCCGCTTGAGTGACTTGGTTAAGAAGTTTGGGGTAGCTCAGTATCTGACAAAGTACTGATGCTACAGTAACCAAACTTGCACAAGTGATTCATCTTTGGATGCTGAGGTGAACCCATGCATCGGATGCAGCATCTGACCTACATTTTCCGCTTGAGTGACTTGGTTAAGAAGTTTGGGGTAGCTCAGTATCTGACAAAGTACTGATGCTACAGTAACCAAACTTGCGCAAGTGATTCATCTTTGGATGCTGAGGTGAACCCATGCATCGGATGCAGCATCTGACCTACATTTTCCGCTTGAGTGACTTGGTTAAGAAGTTTGGGGTAGCTCAGTATCTGACAAAGTACTGATGCTACAGTAACCAAACTTGCACAAGTGATTCATCTTTGGATGCTGAGGTGAACTCATGCATCGGATGCAGCATCTGACCTACATTTTCCGCTTGAGTGACTTGGTTAAGAAGTTTGGGATAGCTCAGTATCTGACAAAGTACTGATGCTACAGTAACCAAACTTGCATAAGTGATTCATCTTTGGATGCTGAGGTGAACCCATGCATCGGATGCAGCATCTGACCTACATTTTCCGCTTGAGTGACTTGGTTAAGAAGTTTGGGGTAGCTCAGTATCTGACAAAGTACTGATGCTACAGTAACCAAACTTGCACAAGTGATTCATCTTTGGATGCTGAGGTGAACTCATGCATCGGATGCAGCATCTGACCTACATTTTCCGCTTGAGTGACTTGGTTAAGAAGTTTGGGGTAGCTCAGTATCTGACAAAGTACTGATGCTACAGTAACCAAACTTGCATAAGTGATTCATCTTTGGATGCTGAGGTGAAGCCATGCATCGGATGCAGCATCTGACCTACATTTTCCACTTGAGTGACTTGGTTAAGAAGTTTGGGGTAGCTCAGTATCTGACAAAGTACTTATGCTACAGTAACCAAACTGGCACAAGTGATTCATCTTTGGATGCTGAGATGAACCCATGCATCGAGGCAGCATCTGACCTACATTTTCCACTTGAGTGACTTGGTTAAGAAGTTTGGGGTAGCTCAGTATCTGACAAAGTACTGATGCTACAGTAACCAAACTTGCACAAGTGATTCATCTTTGGATGCTGAGGTGAACTCATGCATCGGATGCAGCATCTGACCTACATTTTCCGCTTGAGTGACTTGGTTAAGAAGTTTGGGGTAGCTCAGTATCTGACAAAGTACTAATGCTACAGTAACCAAACTTGCACAAGTGATTCATCTTTGGATGCTGAGGTGAACCCATGCATCGGATGCAGCATCTGACCTACATTTTCCGCTTGAGTGACTTGGTTAAGAAGTTTGGGGTAGCTCAGTATCTGACAAAGTACTTATGCTACAGTAACCAAACTGGCACAAGTGATTCATCTTTGGAAGCTGAGGTGAACTCATGCATCGGATGCAGCATCTGACCTACATTTTCCACTTGAGTGATTTCACTTTTAAAAGCCAATATTGAGCAAAGTATAAGTGCTACATGTACCAAACTTGCATATTGGATGTATCTTTGATCAAACTTTCATAAAATGACCTTGACCTACTTTTTCCGCTTGAGTGATTTTGCCTTTAAAAGCCAATATTGAGCAAAGTATAAGTGATACTTGTACCAAACTTGCATATTGGATGTATCTTTGATCAATCTTTCATAAAATGACCTTGACCTACTTTTTCCGCTTGAGTGATTTTGCTCTATACAGCCAATATTGAGCAAAGTATAACTGCTACATGTACCAAATTTGCATTTTGGATGTATCTTTGATCAAACTTTCATAAAATGACCAATACTGTAAATTGCTTTATTTTCGTCAGTACCAATTTTCGTCAATTCGTTCAAAATGACAATTTCGTCAGTATGTAAATTCGTCATCTAAGGATCCATAAAATATATATTCGTCTGTTCAAATGCCAACTTAACATTCAGGTATAGACCGTATGCGTTTGTTTTCATTGTTTGTTTAATAATTATTGGTAAACAAACAATTAGACATGTATACCACCTAGCTTGTTGTGAAAACATATCATTTGGTAATTAGAAGTACATTATATGCGACTTTGGGTATTCATTTTTCAATGATTTATCATTTGCCTGTCGTATTAACTCTTAAGATTCAATTTTTCCTCTCTACGCTATATTTTATCAGGAGTATTTATATTCGTCGATACGTAATTTCGTCAAGGGAGGCACTGACGAAAATGACGAAAATTGGTATCTGACGAATAAAAACCAATTTACAGTATACATGTACTAAGAAATATGTTTGAATTGAATTTTGCTGCCACGAGGTGAGCTTCGTAATCTGTGATTACCTATGTTTTAAGGTTTATAAATATTCAGACAAAACATTAATGCATATAGTTATTAGCTGACAATGAGAACAATTATCATGTAAGAAATGCTACCCTTACATTTTCTATGAACAGTAAATTTTTAGATAAATGTTTTTGAGCTAATCCTTGTTTGACGGCTTCATAAAGATACATTATTTCCAAAAATGCCAGTGACCTTAAGCTACCAATATATGCTTGTATGCTAAAACATCCATTATTTTTCTAAAATTAAAAAATTTCCACCAACACTTTCCTCTGAATTCGATACAATTCAAGTATCTGGTACATGGCAAATTTTTGTGGATCTTCCCTAATTAAAACCCTGCTGGGCCCAAACCATTGCATTGACACAGAATTGCTTAGTCTATCTGTCAAGATGCATAATGAAAAGCGTCCATGAATATTTGCCAAGCTATTCCACTGAATGCAATTCCTTAAATTAGAGTGAACAATCTGAAATCGATAATATGTAACCTTCACATGTATCTCAATTCAGTTTGCAAATCTGAAGATGAAAGTGTTTCAAGATATTAATAGAACTGACATTATTTTGAAAATATGAGATAAAAATAGCATTTGTATCATAAATGCATGTGTTTAGATTATAAAAAGATACAATTGTAACAGTGTTTCCTTGTAAACATATGCTATAAATTTAAATGAAGAGGCAAGATTTTGATCTTACATGTATATATTTACATATGTGTATTGACATCTTGCTCATTTTGATTTATTTTTACAGCAAGTTTAGCTTGACAGAGAAAAGCAAACGTTATTATAGGTGTATTGCGAAAAGTAAAACTTCATGTGTATTAGAGAAAGGAGTTCAGGTTAACTTTGCCTTTTTTCACCACATTCACATCATGAATGTGATCTTAAATATCTCCAATCCTTTGCACATGAAAAAATTGAAATTCAGTGCAAAACTTCATCGATCAGCTGAAATAGGTAATCAGTATTTTTTGGTTATCTAATTTTCACTTTTGTTTTAATGATTGCATTGTTTCTGCTGGTTTTTTTTTTATTATTTATTATGATTTTGTACTAACTGAACATTAATCAACATTAAAACACTATACATCATTTTACTTTATATGTTTGGTACAAGGATGATGATCTATCAGATGATATTTCTCTTGTATACAAGTGCATTAAATTTTGGATTTTGGAGAAGGTGCATAGTAATTTCTTCTTCAATCTCAACATACATATTCTCAGGGGTCTAGAATTTTTTCAAAATCTACTTGCCACAGTCAACTCATGACATGAAATTTACTTGCACAACGCAAAAAATCACTTGCCGATTAAAAATGATAGGTCTTATAAAATTGCAAATATTCTAAAGGCCGTGTTGAAATGTGGCATATGTAGCAAATCAAGTTATTGATTCCTCAGAATGAATTAAAATCCTGTCTCAGAATTAGGAGATAAAAAAGAAAACTGAATGAAGAGGAAAAAATGTACAACAAGTCTAGTTGCCCACCGGTAATTCAGACTAAACACCTGCATGCTTTGCACTTTCCAAACCTAACTCAGTGTTCTCCCCAGAATTTTTCAGATAGCATGGTGCTAAGTCTTCGCGGTGCACCTTACGTTAGGATACTTCATTATGCATCATTGCATACAGGCGCAGATCCAGAGTGGGAAGAGTGGGGGTCGATTCGAGGCACAAAGTGCTGAGTGGGGAAGGGTACGGAAGGGGGTTGCGTCCGGGGGGCCTCCACGCTAAAACGGCCCGGGGAGAGCATTGCTAACTTTTCACTTGATCTGGGAAACAAAAAATGGGCATGGGAATTCTAGACTCTATAAGTTTCAAATTGAGTACTATATGTAATATGAAAGGGGTCAACAAGTTCCAGACTCATACTAGGGTAAAATTGGTAAGCATAACTTAAAAAAAATTAAAGAATTCTTTCAGTTGCAATGATGGTAGAAGGTGTAGAAGTCAACACTCTCCTTTGAATTATAATGAAACACACGCAAATAGACTATTCTCAGATCATGTTGGAAAGCTCAAAATGTTGACATCTTTTGGCATTGTTTTTAGCCGAGTTGTAAAACTCTGCTCTTAATTTTATGTGAGATGGGCGGGCAGGCGTCAACAATTGGTTTCCGGACTTTAAGTCAATTATGATATATGCTAGAACAATGAAACTTCATACACTTACTCACCATGAGTCAAGGATGAATCCTATTGGTTTTAGGGTCAAAAGGTCAAAGGTCAAGGCCTATGGTTTCTGGACCATATAAGAGTCTGTATTGCACCTATGATCATGAAACTTTCCAGATCATGTTAGAGCCTGTATTGCTTCTATGATGGTGAAATCTACCAGCAATGTTCCTCATGAATCAAGGATAATCCCTATTGATTTTGGGGTCAAAAGGTCAAAGGTCAAGGTCGTATGACTCACATGATTGAAATGGTTTTTGGACCATATTAAGGTTTGTATTGCACAAATGATCATGAAACTTGCCAGAAATGTTTCCCATGAATCAAGGATGATCCCTATTGATTTTTTGGTCAAAAGGTCAAAGGTCATGGTCATAGGACTCGGATGATTGAAAATGGTTTCCAGACAGTATTAGAGCCGATATTGCACCTATTATCATGGAACTTGTCAGAAATGTTTCCCATGAATCAAGGATGATTCCTGATGATTATGGGGTCTTAATGTCAAAGGTCAAACTCATAGGACTCTGATAAATGAAAATGGTTTCTGAATCATCTATGAATGAGTATCAACCTGAAATGTGCCAGTAATGTTTCCCATCTGCCGGGATCATATTCAATTCATGTACATTGCAAGTCTGCATATTCATACTTACATTCCAGTTTTGCAACTCGGCACTTTGAATCTTTGATGCATTAAAAGCTTATTTATTGTGATGTCACTGTTGAAAGACGCAATCTCATTGAGATGTAACAATGAAAAAGTGTGCAAAATTGCTTACCTCTGACATTTTTTGTCATTTTGTCAGCCATTATGAATTTCGGCAGGTGGTCTATTTTGGATACATAACAAACTCCCTATAGATGTGTAGGAGTTGACTGTCAAAGTGAATTTCAAACAAGAGAAACAAGAGTCAAGTTCTACTACTGATATCCATTTTCAAAACTTGAGAACATTGGTAGGAAATCAATAAACTTGTAGAACATTGGTAGGAAATCTTGGTAGGAAATCAATAAACTTGGAGAACATTGGTAGGAACTCAATAAACTTGGAGAACATTGGTAGGAAATCAATAAAAAAAAAGAAATCTTAAGTACAATAAGTGCTTTTATTTCAGATGCAATGACTATAATAGACAAACTGGATTATGCAGTCTACACCCAACTTTGAACTATAATGATACACATGCACTGTGGACAAGTGGAGAAGTCTCTATAGGTGTCGAGTTGTGGATTTTCCAAGTGATTGTCAGTCGTGAAAAGCAAGAGTCAAGTTCTACGACTGAAATCCATTTTAAAAACTTAGAGAACATTGGTAGGAAATCATTTCCAAAATAAATCTTTTTGTAATACAATAATTGCTTTTATTTCAGATGCAATGACTATAATCATTATGATGGAACATGCAATCTACATCCACCTTTGAACTATAATGATACACATGCATTGTGGACACGTGGAGAAGTCTCTATAGATGTTAACTTGTGGATTTTCCGAGTGATAGTCAAACATAAGAAATTAGAGTCAAATTCTACAACTGATATCCCTGTACAAAACTTAGAGAACATTGGTAGGAAATTATAAAGATATATATATGCATGTATAACTCTCTTTATGAAACATAAAATATACTCTTTTACAATAGGATTTAAACCTTATGCAGTCTCATCTTAATTTCTTGCAAGAAAAGTAGCTTTACGGACTTTAATGCATGTTAGAGAAATAAAGCTTACACTGCTTGACTTCATTACCAATTTTAAAGGATGGAATTATGAATGGTAGTAAAAAAAAGTATCAGATTTTTTTCCTGTCCATTACAAGATAATGTAATATTAGCTATTGCTACATAACAAAATCATAGACTACTTATGTGAGTATTTTTTAAAAGTTTATGTTTTCATATTTCTTATATGAAGTGTTATCTTGTGATCTTTTTTTTTCACCCTTCAATATATGTCAAAAGTCAAGGTCACAGTTACATGACTCCTCAACAATCAAAGGATTATAAGAACTGACAACATATTGTTTTATTATTAGATGAATTAATTCGTTTGTTTATATGTTTCTGTTCTGCATTTTCATTATTTTACTACTGTTTGTTGTCTTGTTAAACAGTTGTACAGTTCATTAGTTGTATGTCTAAATTTGCTCTAAATTAGATCACACTGTTTGAATTCATAATGCAGATTTATTTACAATCCATTTCATACCTGGACTGTTACACTTTTTTTTATCGTTTTATATTTCTGTATGTTAACAATCATGACCAATAATATATTTTGACCAAGGGTTACATGATTAAGGGACATGCTGTTGACAGTGTGACCTTGACCTAAATTTAATTTATTTCTTAAAAGATACAGCTTTGCAACATATACTATATTTTAAAGAAGTTCTCTTAAAATTTAAACTTTCATGTGTTTTCTTACATGTAAATTTTGAATTTTGTTTCTTTTATAAGTTAAACCCTATCCACTCCAAAATGTTACAATAATGGTGATAGATAGTACCACAGCCACTCTCAGCCTGAGTGTACCGAGGAGGCGTAGGGATCAGATGTTTAATATTTCATATCAATCAGCATGGAATGATACCTTTGAGGTACGTTATTAACTACAGTGGACATTTGTCATAGTGGTTATTTGTACATTATTAAATTATCTACTTTGAAAAGTACTTTTATAATCCATGTTAATTTTGTAAATTCTGCTTGTACTGCATTGCCCACCAGGGCTTATTCTCGAAATAAATTGTTTTCTATGGTATTGTATTGTATTTTATACCACCTCTGGCAAATTTCTTGCAATCTGATTGGTCGAGAAGAACTGAATACATGTATTATGTTGTATTATTTTACTGACAGCATATTATTTATGATATCCTTCTTCTACTAAGACGCTTTACACTATTGATGTGCTTTAAAATATACTGACGTAACATACAAAAGCCAAAAACCATCGGCGGGATAAATTCGTTATACATTATTTTACATGGGAGATACGAAAATAAATTGGGTCCATAAAAAATGTAGAAAAAGAGGCTTCTCCTTGCCCAATACAACTTTTTTTTTGTCGGCACAATATTTTTCTGTATCCCCTGTAAAATACTGTATGACTAATAGTATTCTATTCTATTCATACACTTTTAATGATTTTAACATGAAATTAACATTAGAATCTCGTATTTTATGTAGAAGCTGATAGTGTACAAATCACAGGATTTGAATCGTCTCTGGAACATAACGGAGCTGGATAACCTACACCCATACACCCAGTACCGAGTGAGCGTTACCACACGACCTCTTAACACCATTGAACAGCCCACAGGATTTTGGAGTAATCCTGTATCCATAAACTTCACTACACTACAGGATGGTATTCTACTTTAACAAATATCTCATAGCAATAAGAAATTATACAACTTGTAGAAGATTAAACAGGGCAAGTCCTAGTTTTTGATTTAGAATTTGTTCAGTGAAAATCGGTGAATTTATATCGCATATCTCAAAGAATACATTGTTTTTAACTATTGGGGCTTTATATTTGATTATGACCACTAAACAGTGGTGTGAAAGGAGACGATATGTTTATTATTTCTGTGTATTTTGACAGTTCCATCAGACGCACCAAGGCTCGTGTCATTTACAGCCGATATCCAGACGTGTCTAAAAGTCCTAGTTTTTGATTTAGAATTTGTTCAGTGAAAATCGGTGAATTTATATCGCATATCTCAAAGAATACATTGTTTTTAACTATTGGGGCTTTATATTTGATTATGACCACTAAACAGTGGTGTGAAAGGAGACGATATGTTTATTATTCCTGTGTATTTTGACAGTTCCATCAGACGCACCAAGGCTCGTGTCATTTACAGCCGATATCCAGACGTGTCTAAATGGATACCACAACCGCAACATCACATTGTATTGGGAGGTAAGATATCTAGACATGTCTAAATGGATACTGTAACATCACAGTATATTGGAAGGTTAGATATCTAGACATGTCTAAATGGATACTGTAACACCAAAATATTGGAAGGTAAGATATCTAGACATGTCTAAATGGATACTGTAACATCACAGTATATTGGAAGGTTAGATATCTAGACATGTCTAAATGGATACTGTAACACCAAAATATTGGAAGGTAAGATATCTAGACATGTCTAAATGGATACTGTAACATCACAGTATATTGGAAGGTAAGATATCTAGACATGTCTAAATGGATACTGTAACATCACAGTATATTGGAGGTTAAATATCTAGACATGTCTAAATGGATACTGTAACACCGCAATATATTGGAAGATAAGCTTTCTAGACATGTCTAAATGGATACTGTAACATCGCAGTATATTGGGAGGTTAGATATCTAGACATGTCTAAATGGATACTGTAACATCACAGTTTATTGGGAGGTAAGATATCTAGACATGTCTAAATGGATACTGTAACATCACAGTTTATTGGGAGGTAAGATATCTAGACATGTCTAAATGGTTACTGTAACATCACAGTATATTGGAAGGTACATGTAAGACATCTAGACATGTCTAAATGGTTACTGTAACATCACAGAATATTGGAACGTAAGATATCTAGACATGTCTAAATGGATACTGTAACATCACAGTTTATTGGGAGGTTAGATGTCTAGACATGTTGAAATAGATACTGTAACATCAAAGTTTGTTATACCCTTGTCAGTATCTCTATATAAAACCCCCAAAAGAAAAATGCCTATAAATTCGTATATTTGACCAAGCGGTCAATATTTACATCAATATTGGCCCTAGGGCAATATTTCAAAGAATATTGACCGATAAACGGTACATCGTTTGTGACGTCACGTCATTGATGACGCTATTAGCTCTACCTATTTTTCCGCGCTCTTTCTCTTATAGAAGAAAATGAACGTCAACATGCCGGGCTAATCGGTTTGTTGCTGCAGTATTGATGTAAGGTATAACAAAACAATTATTGACTGGGAATTCGGGCAATATATGATTTGTTGGACCTTCAGACAAAATATAGACCTCGGCCTTCGGCCTCGGGCAATATTTTATCTTCAGGTCCAACAAATCATATATTGACCTCAATCCCAGTCAATAATTGTATAATATTGGAAGGTAAGATAAATGGAAACAGGAATTGTAGCATCATATGGTAAGGCCTTCAAATCTTAATTTATTTTAATTTTGATTAATCATGTGGTGAGACCTTTAGTACGTGTAAATACATGTGATACAGAGCTTTTAATTCATTGATAATTTTCCAGAAAATATTTATGACACTTTTAAACTTTGATTTTATATGCACAGACATCACATCATTCGGCAAAATTTTTAATTGTGACGTCATATATGATTGCACTGACTTTAAGTGGTGTCATGTTTTCTATTATGACAAACAATGAAAATATCACCAAATTTTGTGATGTCTGGTGTCATACCACCCTATGAATCTACTGGAAAATCAGCTATTGAGACCTTGATGTCATACCTTCGCGATGAGATCTCCTGAATTAATACTGTAGAGTCATAGCTTTAGGCTCAAACCAGGAATTTTAAACCCATGATTTATGGATTATTATAATAGATTATTTTACAGTAAATTTGACAAGACCTTCAGTAAATGCAATTTAATTGAGACCTTAAATTTTATGTTACAGTTCTAGTTTAATTTATCCATAATTTTCCGTTTCAAGATTTTAATGACACTAAAAACTTCAATTTTCTTGAAAGGATATAGCAAAAGAGAAGAGAAATGGGCTGATCATGCAATATGAAGTTACAATTAACACTACAAAGAAGCAGTTTATTAAGAGGTTTAATCAGGGTGTGATGACTGGAGCCACTGTCCCTGTACCATGTGGTACTGACACCTACGTATCTGTCAGAGCCGGAACAATCCAAGGCTTCTCACGTGATTTCCATACTATCTATATACCGTCATCACAAAGAGGTAAGGATTAGTATATTTTCTTTGCACAAGTGCTTGTCAGAACAATGTTTTGCAGACGTTATATATGACATGAGGATTCTGTCTTACATTTTTGATATTCTGGAAGCTGTGATGGTTAGATCCTTCTTTCAAGGATTTCAACTAGAGGTGACACCTGGTGAATTTGGCCTCCTCAAATGACCAAACACAGCAGTTCTAATTTCTTATGAAATTGTAATTGCTCATTTGAAGTGCTTTAAGGATTTGCCTGAAAGAAGTAGGTGCGGTAACCTGCCATATGGGCCCTACACAGCCAATTTTGCCTCATATGAAATTCATGTGAAATTTACATGAACTTTACATGAAAGTTCACATGAAATTTATGTGAAACGAGCACGAACATGAAATTTACATGAAATTTTTCACATGAAATTCATGTGAAGATTTCTACATGGATGTTATGTGAATTCAGTTTCCTGTGAAGGTCACTTCGAAAAATTCATGTGAAATTCATTTGAAGGAAATTTATGTGAAATTCATGTGAAATATTTTTCACATAAATCTTATGTGAAATTTATATGAATTTTACATGAACTTTTTTGTGAAATTTACATGATGCTCACTTCATATGAATTTCATATGAGGCACAATTGGCTGTGTATTTTCAAAGTTGTTTCATTTATCCATAATATTCTAGTTTGTAAAATATCGAATGTATGGTGAATCCATATCAGGAAAGCTTACTTTGATTTTACAGTCCTATACTGAATAATTCGTTGCTAAAAACGTTGAAGTCGTTGAAAATATCAATAAATGAGTGAAATTTCGATAGAAATTTATGAAATTAAGTATTGATCCAGGCCTTGTCCATGATAATTTTTGTACCAATCGATGGATTTCTGATAGGCCTTTTAATTTGCATAAAAAGTATCGTGGGCGAGGCCTGGATCATAGATGAATTTTGAAGATTTGTATATAAAATAGGATGAATTTTCTTTGTTTTGTGTCATTCAGGGCAAATGACGTCAGAACATGACGTCATATATCATGCGTGTGACATTATGAGGGCTTAAAAATTTGACGCGGTATTTTCTCAAACATTCAACATTGCAAAAAGTTATAATTAATAGTTCTTTTATCAAAAGCATTTTTCGTCGAAATTATAGGGCCGATTAAAGGGGTTAGCACACCTTGTCCTTTCTAGATTACCTCAAATAAATCTTATGGAAAACCCTGTTTATTGAACATATTTGTTCAATATTTCTGTCTTTGTTACATAATAATGATTTTCAAACATACATATGTGAAAAGGTCTGATTTTCTATGACAATTTTATAATAATGAAAAATTACAAGTATCTAATTTGATTTAAAAAAATTATGGCAAAGATATATTTTATTCATTTTGCTGATATTCATATTCTTTTTGATTATATTTATGTAGAAAATAGAGAAAATTACCAAAGATTCTCTGGATGACATGTACAGCTAAGACATAACGTCAGACAGTGCATGAACTTTGTATATTGTTTTCAGTTTCGTGCTTAAACATCGAGTGCGACTAGCCAACAGGTGATGCTTACTCCTCCCGGGCACCTGGTCCCACCTCTAGCTTGCTAGGGGTCCTTCGATGCTCATTTTGTGCTCTATTGTGAGTGCTGTTAAGAGTATCGTTAGGATCTTCTTTAACTCATGTACAGCTAAGATATGCCTTTCATTGGATATGAATTGAAGAGTTTTATACAGGTCATTATCAAAATGCAAAATTACAAATATGTTCTTATATAAATATTTTCTTGAGTGATTCAGTAGAATGTTTTTGACGAGAATGTTCAGATGAAAGTAAATCCATGTATTCTCCTGTTATTTACTCAGAAATAATCCCACCAGCCATGGTTTTAGAGGAATCTTCGTTGGAGAATGGTATATATATCTACTGGTCACCTCCAACAAACGTTGTGGTACAGAACTTCACTTTACTCTGGTGTTACAACAGATGCAAGGTACAAAATATATATTGCTATGCTAGAGAATCAGCGTATTAGGATGTAATGTTTTACATTTATACATATATTTACATGTATCTTTCTTTTCACGTGTTTCAAAATATGTAAACGTTTCGATGCACCAAAAAAAAAAAAAAAAAATTCATGAAAAAAACATCAAAGAAATGAAGTAAAAACTTTGCTTCATTAAACAAATAATAATAGAATTGTAGGAAAGACGTTTGTTATTCACGTTCTCTTTAAGCATGTATAACCTGGGGTAGTTACTGGCCGTCACTTCTATTATTCTCCGAACAATGGGATTTAAATCCCTGGTCAGTTTAACGTTATTGTCTCCCGCTTTCGCTTTCTTGGAGAAGTTCCTCTAATAGAGTTGAAGCTGTATCTCTTTGATGCCATCGACAGATATTAATGTACACATACAACAAATCTGTATTCCTATTTTGCATACTGCTTAGTTGTTGACACGAGTCAAATTTTATTTACTAGCAAGATCATATTCATTTATTTTCATATTTTTGTCAGGTCAGAGAAGCATATGTTTTTGTTCTTTTTTTTGCCTATGTAAAACTTGGAGCTGTTGGTTTTAAAGCATTTGGGGTATAATACTCTACTTCTGGTTGTTTTGATAACAGAAAAATTAATACCGCAAAGTTTGTCGGAGACACACGACTTCAGCAATGTTCAGTACCATACATTTTCATGGCGAGTTGAATTAAACATTAAAGAATATATCACATATCTAAAAATGTGTAAGATATTGAAGTACATGTATATAATTTCTAGCTTTTCCATGATATTGTTATTATACCCATAATAACTAAATATAGGTTTCCTTACTGTTGATTTTTCTTTTGATGAAAATTGTTATAAGGTTGTGAAGTAGAAGATGTCAAGAATTAGGGGTTACCATGCGTGTGTTTTACAAAAACTGACAGGGTATCGGCGAATCCCTTGTCAGAATTTGAGTTTTAAAACGGATATTTCTGACAAGGGATTCGCCGATATCCTGTCAGTTTTTGTAAAACATCAGTATGGTAACCCTATTCTAATGCAAATGGTCAGTAATGCGCTAGAAAACGTCTGCTTTTAACGATGTCGCCATGGGAACGTATGACGTCATAGCAGAAACTGCAGTGAAACGTGAATCCCCTTGCAGTTTTTTCATCGCTCAACCAATCAAAATGCGCGTTACAAACAGAGTGCATTAGAATTGAGAATTATTCAAAGGTACTATTAGTACATGTAAATAAGATGTATATGATTTTGTGACAGGAGGACAACATACAGATGCTTACCTTAGATAAGAACTCTAATTCCACATTTTTACAAAGAAGAGAAAACAGTGAGGACATTCAGGTTGGATTAGCTATTAATACAGTGGTGGGCAGTAGTGGTGTGACATGGAATACCTGTACTTATAGAAGGGGAAGTGGTAATAAGTCTTCTTTTTATTGCCTTACTTTGTTAGAATTGTCTTATAATATGTTAATTCTTTCCTTGTAAGTCCATAGTATAGTAAATATTTTGTTTAAAGTCTGTGGTTGGATACCTTTTAAGATTGCAGCACTAGCCATCCCTGAACCTGCATAAAGATATTGTACATGTACATAGAACCCTGATCTTTCAGCCCCACTGAGACCTGAGAGGGTACTTCTTGCCTCTGAAGAGAAGGGTATTATAGTGTCCTGGAGAATGAGAAATTGTGGTTGTCAGTGTGAATTTGGTTACCCAACTAAGTACAAGATTGAATGGTGTGAAGGAAACAAACTTTGTCAAGGTAAACTTATATTGTAACTATCTTCTATGTACTTCTCATTTGTATACAACATGTGTGTGTGTACAAAAAAATTTAAAAACATTTTTTCATTCTATAGACATAATATACTGTATCAGTTTTGAGCTTCCTTACCCATCCCTCTGTAGTAAACTTTTCACCTTTACAACCATTGCATGGAATCTTACATGAAGACAGTAAAATCAATGTATACTCAAGATCCTCCACCAATTTTATGTTTTTCGGCCTGATTGGTCAAACTACATTAAGATGGCCACCAAGTTTCTGACTGACTGATGCTTTTTCATATGAGCAATTGTCAAATAAACAGCAATTTTAGGAATTACATGTATCTTTAGCGCTGATTGGCTGTTTAAATGTTTCTAAGATTTCAAGGAGATTATCATACCTAGGAATCAATTAAAGATTTTACTCATTTAATATGTGATGGGATGACACAATGTTGATATTTTTTAGATTTAAAGGAGATCATTGTGCCGTTGGATAATTTAACACATACAATCCGTGATGTCCAGTATGATGTGGAGTACACTGTAAGGGTAACAGCATTGACACGTGATAACCTCCCGAGCATCACATCAGATACAGTGACCATTGTCCATTATAATCCAAGTAAGTTACATTAAGTGATCTATATATCACTGAATATCACTGAAAGGGTCAGACATTAACAGGCTGTATTGTTGAACGTTTATGTTGCCTTCTATGCAAAAGCATCATATGAGGATCATTTTGTCTTCTGTCTGTCTTTCTGTCTGCCTATCGATATGCCCCACTCTATGTATGGCTTTAGATGTCTTGATATGCATTATTACACTAATGGTCTGTAACAGGACCGGTGGGGGTGGGTGCCTGTCTTCAGGTTCGTAGGATTCCTATATTGCAGCCTCCACCTTATATGACAGACTAACATGAAAGAAAACTATGAGAACGGGTAACATTTAGATACTTTAATGTAAAACAACATAGAAACAAAAAATACGATAGAAAATACAAAGAATAAACGAGAAAAACAACCTAGGTATTAAAAACTACCCCCCTGCCCATAACTAACGGTCGGAAAACGGGTCCCCCCTTAGACTCTGAATAGGTTAGCCGACCCGTGCCGGGTCATCGCTAAGAGAGAATGGTCCTACCACCGAGTTCCTCAGCACTGTGGACAGTTTTACAAGCCCAGTGCAGCGCTTTATATACTGAGCAAATCACCTGATATTCTAAATATAGTACCGAGGGATATACACGATAGATTTGTTAACTCTGAGTACAGGTAAATTACACAGGTGAATCTACAAAAAGGGGGGATACTTTACTATGTTTACTATCTAAAATAACGGTACAAAAATATTCTAACATAATGTGTTTCTGTCACAGGTCAAATCTAATGAGACATATCCATTGATGGTCCAGGTCACTTATAATGTCACATGTTTTGGGTAAAACATGGGGCAGGCATCATCAAAAACTGTAAATCTTTATTTTAGGGCCATGTAAAATTGATCCTTTGTTCTTAGACACCGTTAAGAACTACAAGGGCTTTGCATGAATTCGAGGGAAATCAGCCCAGATAGCAGAATAATCTCAAGGGTTACTAAAGCTATTCTAAGAAGTAAAATATATATTTATAGATAGAAAAACTCATAATGTATAACATTTACTCATATTTTCGTTAATAACATCACCTACATTGCATTTATTCCATGTCAAAGCACTGTGGGGTCTGCCATATAGAATCCATGGTATCACCTCAAAAAAGTTATTTTAAAAATGACTTGAAATTGAGAAAAACGTTTTACTCAGAGTTTTTATATGAAGTTTTGATAGATTCATTGATTTATTAAACGTAAGAATTCAATCTGATTGTTTTAAAAGAATTATTATTCTTGGTCATAAAGGAATTATTATTCTTGGTCATAAAGGAGCATTTTCCTTTCTGCATTGAGAACAATATTTACTCTATTATCTATGCTCACAATACCGTATATCGGGTAATTTTGGTGCGATGGATATTTTGGTTTTGTTGGCGGATGCAATAAAATCGCCAGATTTAAAAGCGCCAAAGTTTCCATCCATAAAAGACGGAATTTATTCAGCTAGAGATCCGACACTGTAAAAGATATTGTCCGTTTTCTACTGGATAATGACTTCATATGTGTAATATATTCGCCTATGCTGACCATGTCGTACAATGTATTTACAAGTGTCATTGTTTGCCTTCATACAAACAATTAAGGTCAAAACAAATATGTACCCATGTATCATGTATTCATCCAATTATCTCATTAGCAATGAACGCAAAAGGTGCTGTAATGAACACGCACACTTTGGAAAGATTTCACACAGGTTCCGTTTATTGAGGGGTAAATAGGATGGGATATTTTCGACTTTGTACGATCAGACTTGTTGGCTGTGACCGTCAATAGTCGAACATATATTTACAAAACAAAATCCGAAAAATTGACTGCACGATCACCGTTAAGTTAATTCTCAGTGTTGATAACTGTAATGTTAAGACGAATTCTTTTTAACTACATGTATGAGCAGCGTCTCTTATATTCATGATTAAAGCACCGTCCATATAGTAATTTTATGTTCGTTTCAGTGGTCTTTAAACATTGATACACCCATGAATTTGACCATTATAATTTTGATGGATGTTTTAAACAATCCGCCAATTTTAAAAGCACCAACATTTCCAACGTCTGATTTGGACCAAATTCGCCAAAATTTCCCGACGCCAAAATTACCCGATATACGATATTTGACAATGGAGTAATGCGCTGAGTGCGGTTACAATACAAAAAGATCTGTGAAAAAGTATCGAAATAGAAGGTCATTAATAAAAAGAGATTTAGAGAGCGTTTGATTTAAGAAACAAATCTTATATTTTTTCTGTTGATGCAGGTACCACCTGAAAAATTGGATGGAAAACTGCACCAATACGCATAGCGTGTTGATGCAAAAGTTTTCTGTCCAATTTTTCGGGTGATACCTGCATCAATAGGAAAATATTATCCTCTACTTATGGAAAACAGACTGTTTTCATGGATCTATAATAACAATCAATCCCCCACTATATTTCGTAAGTTCAGGGGGTTGCACATTGATAAAAGTGCCTCTGATAAGATGAAAACAAGTTATGTCAGCCGCCATGATTCAAACAGCGAACAATCCTCTCTTTCGATATCTTTGGAATAAGGACCAGTTTGAGAAAATCCCATATGCACAGTTAATTTTTCAGTAAGTGAAAAAGAAATTTAAGCAAACATCAACAAATTGTATTTTCAGCGAAGAGTTTATTCATGCATGTTTCAGGGATCCCCGGTTCTAAAAATAGTGCTATGAATAGACCTTTGTGAAAAATTTTGTTGATCGCTGTATCAACAAAATTTCTTAGCCAATCAGAATCTTTGTTTCTTGAAAATTACAATGGAAATTTTAAAAATGATAAATAAAGGAAAACAAAATGTAAGTGAAAACAATGTTCTTTTGAGTAAATATCTTAAAAGAAAAAAGGAGTCGTAGAATGTCTCCCATCCACTGAAAACAATAAAATGACGTCATAAAATTAATGGAACACATAATATATGTAATTGCTATGTATCAATATTCTAAACCCATCAAAAGAGAGCGTTTTGCATCCCTCTTTTTGAAATTTTGATCATCTGGTTGGCATCGTTCCCCACCTTGCTACAGAATCTTACTTGTCATGCTGATTGATCTTGTCGGATTAAAGTTCTCTCAAAAGGAAATCCTGTAGCAAGGTAGGGAACAATACTAAAAAAAACTTTTCCAGTTTCCATTGGCTTTAGTGTAAAAATCAGCTGTTTTAACCCAAATTACACACACAATAGAGGTTTAGAAAATTGACGAGTGCATGTACGTGTGCTAGTGTCCATTTTGATGATGTAAAATATACATGTACATATTCAAACATATACAAGACTGATATGTAGATAAAATGTTGAATGAAAACTTATAAAATATGCTCAGTATAAGTATTCATGAAATATGTCTCCCATATAAACAAGAGAGCCGTTTTTTCGTTTTAGATATGAAACCAGGAGAGATAGTGGCTATTGCTTTGGGATGTATCTTTGGCCTAATTGTCTTAGCAGCTGGAATGGTTTTCTTAATTAGGTCAGTATATTTAATGGATCATTTCACTGAAGAAAGCTTGTGAATTAACTTGAAATAATAATCTTAGAATGGTTTGGGAATAAGGGTATATGTTGGGATGGTGTGAGATTCATATTGGAGTACTGATAACAAAAAAAAAATATGATTGTATGTGAATGATGATGATAATTACTAGTCTGTCTTCAGAGCTACAAGACCAAACAAACAGGATAATTAATTGTACAGTTTTTTTTTTTGACAGAAGACAGAAATTTTCAACCATCTGGTCTCACCTGGCCTTAAGGGCTTGGCAGGTGTGGATTATAACTATCTACCATATGTTGTAATGTGGGATGAGAAAATCCCACCCTAAGTGGGGTCTGGTTTCTGGTCAGGGAATGAGGCTACTGCCAAGTTCCTTGACCAAAGATCAGACCCTGAGGGTGGGATTTTCTCATTCCAAATGACAAACTTATGGTCGATTGTTTTTCTCCCATTTAAAGGGGTCTTTCTTGAAATTCCTGGAAATCATGAAATCGTCAACTTTATCGAATTCGAAAAATAGCACCGTCAAAAGTGGTTTATTATAAAAGAATGTAGAAAAAAGAGTTTAAAAACAATGTTTTCATTGAGACGTCGCCGCTTTAGGTGCGAAAATCATGACATCACAGGGTATATAATGACATCACAAAATGGATACGGCCTATACAGCTGCTGTCAAAAGTCACGCGAGGGCATATAGTGGTCCTGCATGACGCGTCACTATGGGCAAACTCCCACATGGGGACAAATGGGAGAAAGGTCTGTTTCAAAGGTCATTACATCTTTGCAAAGGCTCATCAAGAAATATAAGTTCTGTGTAATATCAAAGACAGACTTACAGGAATCCGTCCCCAAGATAACCAGTTCTTACGATAATTTAACAGCGAAATTTAATCATTAATTTGTCAAATAAAGAATACTTTTCAAAATTAAATGTACATATTTCCAAAAAATGAAATAAATGGAAATATAATGCTTTGAAATATGTAATAAATGGGATTGATAATGCTTTATCTGGATTTTATTTTCATAGGCATGGAATGCAGAGTGTAAAAAGCTGTTTTTTAAAACCAGAAATTCAACTTCCAAGCATTTCTGTAAGTAAAAAGAAATGACATATTCACAATGTAAATTAAAACTTCAAGTGATAAAACATGTACAAAATTTTCACTTTACATTCACCTTTATTGTAAACTTTACTTTGTTAAATGAATACCTTGTAACTTTAAAATCAAGCATATGAAATCTCATTTATCATTATACCCCTCGCAACAAAGTTATATCACTGCACAATTTCCCAAATTTACGCAAAGTTTTCTGTCCAATTTTTCGGATGATACCTGCATCAACAGAAAAAATATAAGATTCATTTCTTAAGTTATTGCAACTCCTCTAAAACCGTTTGATAGATTTCATTGAAACTTTACACAATGAAAGAGCATAATACATGTATATAGATGTGCATGAAGAAAGGGGATTGCAGCCATAAAGGTTATACCAGATATTGCACTTTGACTTAAATTTTTTATGAATTTTAAATGTTGAATCTTGTCCTTACTCATCTCTTAAGGCTATCTTATATATATCATAAAACATTTTAATACTTAAAATACTTAAAGTATTTTATTTGATATAGGAACCTTGACCCTGAATGATTACCTTATATGAGAAAATATCCATTTGGAAAATTTAATGTCAGGTCAGGTCATAAAATGGATCTGCTCAGGAAAAATGTATTCAGTGGGTGGGTGGGGGATATAATTTGTCCCTTTAGGGCAGTTTACATTGATTTTGCAAATTGACTCAGTTTAATCTTATAAGCCCCCTCCCCTTAACACAAGTGATTTTTCATAACTGATTGTCTCATATCTAATTATCTTTTTCTCTGATGATTTTTTTAACAGAAATCTGAGATAAAAGGAGGATCATCAGATAATACCTTCACTGGGAGTAGCTCTCCTCCAGCCACGCCCGATTCCTGTCCTGATCAACCTCTCCTTAAGGACCACCTACGCAACGTATGTATCAATCATATGGAGAATATCTTCCTGGTGCTATAAGCTACATGTAACACTATATACATTTGGGATAGTACCTTAGATCAAATGATAGCAGAAATTCCAGTAGGAATGGCATTCATGTACATGTATATACCATGATATCATTATATGTAACTTGTAAAGCTTAAATATTGAATGTGTACGTTGCTTTTGGCAAGAACTTTGACGTAGCAGTTTAAGTGATTTTGACCTTGGTGTTTGGCTTACTTTATGGAAATTTAAGATATAACAAATAATAGCAAAAAAAAGTTCAGAAATCTAAAGTATGACAGACGGACGGACGGACAGACAAACAAGGTGGAAACTATAAGTCCCTTCCAGCAAGCAGTATTTTTACATGAAACAAGGTGCTTTATGTGACACACAATGCCCCACTCAGCTGCATTTTTTTCAGAGCAGGTAAAAGTTTCTCTAAGGTCAATGTCATTTGGCTTAATTTCAAGAGGTCAATGTCATTTGGTTTAATGTCAAGTTAGAATATAAAAACTCTTGTCACAATTAATGTATGATTTTGATTGATCAATTTTTACAAGAGTTATGGCCCTTCGACTTAATTTGTAAATTTCATGAATTTTCAGTTTCAAGACTTTTCTTCCCTGTAATTGCAGATAATGAAGTAATTTTTAGCTCACCTCACGAAGTGAGAGGGAGCTTATGCTATCACCCTGTCGTTGGCGTCCGCACTAGTATGTTAAGAAGTTTTATTTCTCTATTATAAGTGCTAGGAAGTTCGAACTTGCACAGATGATGCATCTTTAAGGGTAGATCACAAATCTACGTTCAAATGTAGGTCATGACCTATATTTTCCGCTTGAGTGCACATGTTAGGAAGATTTGGGTATCAATGTTAGGAAGTTTTATTTCTCTATTATAAGTGCTAGGAAGTTCAAACTTGCACAGATGATGCGTCTTTAAGGGTAGATCACAAATCTACGATCAAATGTAGGTCATGACCTATATTTTCCGCTTGAGTGCAGATATTAGGAAGATTTGTGTATCAATGTTAAGAAGTTTTATTTCTTTATCTTAAGTGCTAGAAAGGCCAAATTTGCACAGTTCATGCATCTTTATGAGTAGATCACAAATCTATGTTCAAATGTAGGTCATGATCTATATTTTCCGCTTGAGTGCATATGTTGGGGAGATTTGGGTATCAATAGAGTGCACCCATTCATGCAAAATTTGGGTCAATAAATGAAATACTCTACTTCCCTTTTCTTTTTTGTTTTTGTGTGGTATCATTTTTGTTAGTTCTCAGTAGGACAGGTTTTCAAATTCAAAACTGTGTAATCTTTGACTCCTTTCTGTTTGCTGCCATGATAGAATGCTGCCATGAGGTGAGCTTTGTAATCTTTGATTACACTATGTTTGGTATGTGAATTCATCTTAGTGTGATACGGATCAGGTTTGAGTTTGGTTTTGATTGACCTATTTTTATTTTAACAAGAGTCATGGTCCTTGACATAGCAAATTTTATGAATGACAAATATGGATAATGACCATATCCCTGTTTACAGCACAAAATCTATAACCCAGAAAATCAGAAACCGAAGGCATACAAAATCAGGATAAAACAGAAACCAAAGCAAACAAACAAAAACCTCCACCATATGAAAAGAAGCGAACTCCCGATATGAGAGTGAGACCAGGTGCCCAGGAAGAGTAAGCATCTCCTGCTTGCATGCAACACCCGTCGCTTCAATTCGGTGTTACTTCCATTTTGGAAGATATAGAGTACAAATCAGTTTTCCAGGCATTTTTCTTGCCTGTCGTAGATGTTTTAACTGATTATTGTATGCGAATACATTATGGCGTGATACAGATCAGTTGGGTTATGATTGAGCTATATGAGAAATATTTTAGAAATTAGAGTGCTATAGTATGGGATATTTATTTCATTAAGGCAATTAAAGCTGAAATTGGTTTTAGAAAGCATTACTTTTGGATACTGTATAAGTAGAAGAGCAATTGCAGTTTGAATCTTCTAAGCAGGTCAAATTTGTTGAAGAATGTTTTTATACATGTACTGTCCTGTTCACTAAATAAAGAGCACCCTATTTTGGGAATTTATTCTGCAGTTGTAGGAATTTTCCAAATAATGATTAACTCCTTATGTTGACCTCCATTAGTCGTAACAGAAAATGTGCATGAACTCACCCTTTTAACTGTTTTTAACCTGCTATACAGAAATGAAATGTCTACATGAAATTTCCATTTTGATTTCAGACTGATGCCGTATTGTTCTCTTGTCAATAATGTTAAACAGTGACATCATAGTATCCAATGTCCCACATTTTAGTCATTTTGACTGTATAGAAAATCCCTGTAGACATTTTATTTTCCGTCATATTTTTAACTAAGCTACACACAACCAAAAGGGGGCATTTTCTGTTAGCACTAAGAGAGTTCTAGACTGTATATGACAGTCCGTATAAGATGACAACGGTATATTTCGGAGAAAATCGCTTTAAAAGTGTGCTTTGGATTAAGTGAACAGGACAGCAGTTTGAAGTTTTCTGACAAAAAGTTGCAGTTGCCTTTCCTAGTTGTGGGGTTTATAACCTGCTTGTTTAGTTGATGTTCACCATTGTGTACCATGCATAAGTTTATGTTACAATTTTGTAGGGGGGAAGTTCCATACACAAACTGTCCAATCAAATCAGCCAGGATAGTGGGCGTGGTAGTTTACAATCAGATCAGCTGAGTAACATTATCCAGCCTGTGCCCGAGCTTCCCCAGCTGTCATCCCTACCTGACTACTGTAAATTTGGGGCACGTAACGGCTCCAATGAGACGAGTAGTAACTACAGGTCGTGTGGCGAGGCCAGCAGTACAACAGAAGACTCCTACTTCTCAGCAGGACAAAAGGAAAGTTCTTCTTACGGTGCCGATAGTTCTAATTTTCATAAAGTTGTCGGAGGACCTCAACTTGAAGTAGTGCAAGAAGACGATACATCAGAATCAGAGGATGAGAGCTCGTGTAACATCACTTCATACACTAAACTAGGCATCTGTAGTGGCTCACAGGAAAGTGAAGTTTCTAAGGCGGTCAGTGATCCTGTAGTAAATGTGGAGGTTGGTAAAGTAAAGAAAATGGATGAAATCAAAGACAAAATAGCATCAGGCATTGATAAGGAAGATATTAAACCTAATCTCATCAGTCAAGTATACAATGTATCTGACGTCAGTTATGATGACAACAAAGTTTCGGTAATATTTAGTCACAAAAATGACACGTCTGATCAAATCACCAGAAATGATATTACAAGAGATGACAGCAATTTACTGAAAGATGTGAACAATGAGCTAAATCACAATGTTGATGCATCAGCAGAGAATTCAGGGTCAGGGAACATACATATATCACAGCCAGATGACACTAGTGATCAAGATATCTGTAGATCTGCCTCACACAATATGGACATGTGCGATACATCTAGTCATAACTACGATCAGTCTAATTATAGTAGCTCTGTACCCTATAGTACCTCAACGTCTTATGCCAAATATGTGGATATCAACTGTTCGAGTGATATGTCTAGTGGAGATGTCTCTTCCCCCAATTGTTCCTCAGCATGTTAGATGATAGATAAAGCTATGATGTAAGATTTAGTGTTTTAAAAAGGTGCCATATTAAGATCAATCTTCACTAGTGTTAAGGGATTGTGATTTTGCTGAATCTCCACTTACAAACCCTGAAAAAATATAAACCATTCAAAAGTTGTGCTCATCTCTACCTAGTCACATTTTTCTTAAGATCATGTAGGGTCCAAGCTGATGATCTGGAACCAGTATCAATATGTCAGTCTAATTTGTGAATACCTACTTTTTTCCAGAGTTTGTAGTTCTTGATCACAACTCGCTGACAGTAGGGAGATTTATATAGCTCGTAAATCTGGTTATCATGCTTCAGGCATCATTATGTGATGTGGCATAAGCAATATTTTTATCATTTTGTGATACATTTATAGTGAAAAGTTTGCATATCAAAACATCAAATGAATATTGCAAGAAATCATTTTACAAATTATTTCAATGGTGCAGATGATCATAAGCGTTTTATATGTATAATATAATAGTAGATATATCATAGAAAGAAAACAAAAAGAGTAACCATGACATTGATACTTTCATTATGATATTATTCACTCTTACACATCAGCATTTACAGAGTAATTTACCAGAGCGGTAAAACGGGTACACTTAATACGGTATTAAGCGTCCACTCGAGGGAAAGAACAAAAATGGTTGCTAAAGACAAGTGGTCATTTAAAAAGACAAGTGGTCATTAAAAAGAAAACTCTCATAAAAAGGAATCCAGTTTTAATGTAAGAATAAGATGAAAATATTTATCGGTATATCGGACTAATAAACAGACAACGTAGGTAATATTTATAAGAGTCTTTATCTCATCTTGAAGTAAGAAAATTCAAATAAAGAATTCTGAAGTAGCTTGTTCACGAACTCCTCTGTGAATTCTGCAACTACAGAATATACAATTTATTCCTACAAATAATTCTATCTCCATTCCAAGACGCATATTTTATTACATCACTTTGTAGTGTTTCTATTGATGTGACATTATCATTGATTTGAAGGCATAAATGTTGTGATTTTATAGCCCAAAATTGAATGAAGTCAGCCATTAAAATTGCATGTTGTATATGACATGAAATAAGGCCAATTAAAATAGATTTTATGTATCTCAGATACTGTATACCGTCTTTAATCTGTGAGTGTTTTATTTTTGCGATATTGGCAAGGTCCTTTAATTTGCGAATATAAAATGGTGCCAATATGTCCCAACAAATGTGTAGTAAGATACATAAACAAACAATGTTGAGAAAGTAAAACGCCGTGAGCCAGTCACCACACTTGTGTTTGCAAACTTTAGACACTGCGATTTAAAGACGGTTTACAGTGATTGGATCTAAAAAGTGGCAAGGTAATCGATCTTCGAAAAAAGCTGATCGTTTGTACCGGTATGACAATTTTACAGGGTGTAAACTTTTTACATTTTCAACTTCTCCTCTGCAACCGCGGCATAGAATTTTACGAAACCTTACAGGAAGCAAGAATTAAAGGTCCTCCACCAAGATTGTGTATTTTGTGCCGATTGGTCAACCAATATGGCCACTGAGGGCTCTGATTGGCTGACACATTTTGGACTTCTCCTCTTCAACCACTGCACAGAATTTCACAAAGCCTTACAGGAAGCTAGTACTCAAAGTCCTCTACCAAGTATGTATTTTTCATGCCGATCGGTCAACAAATATGGCCGCTGAAGGCTCTGTGTGGCTGACACATTTTCAAATTCTCCTCTGCAACCGCTGTACGGAATTTCACAAAACCTTACAGGAAGCAAGAACCAATGGTTCTCTACCAAGTTTGTGTTTTTTGTGCGGATCAGTCAACAAATATGGCCGCCTAGAGCTTTGATTGGCCAACGCATTTCCACTTCTCCTTTTCAACCACTGCACAGAATTTTGCAAAATCTCACATGAAGCAAGTACTCAAAATCCTTTACCATGTTTATTTGTGCCTATCAGTAAACTAATATGGCCGTCAAGGGCTCTGACACATTTCGGCTTCTCCTCATTAACCACTGCACAGAATTTCATGAAACCTTACAGAAAAAATGTAAAGGTCATCCACCAAATTTTCAAGTATCATTCTTTTGTCTGCAACAATGAGCAATGTGGCCCCCTTGGGCCGCTTGTTCTGAAGTTGCAATAAAAACTTCTCGTGGGCGGCAAATAATACTGGGTGCTGCGTTGTTTGAGAAACAAAGCTTTAATATTACATGGCCTAAATTAGGAAAAATAATCTACCATTCCCCTTACAGGCTGCATGAAATCTTCTTTCATAGAATCGATACAATCTGTTATCAACTATGAATATTAATAAAACTACAATCACTTGGGAATTGACATGAACAATTCTACCTCAGATGAAAGATGACAAAGATGTGCCTTTAAAAATGTTCACTCTCCTGTGAAAACTTTATTTATTTTCCTTCCATCAACTTTCTGATGTCATCTTGGAATCATAAGTCATTATTTATATTCTATGAGTTTCTTAGAGTATATAATGCTCCAAAATGATTTCTACAAGATCTACAAGTAACATTATATATACACGACTATTTTCTATCAATTACTGGTCAGAATTTTAACTGTGCATGAAGGATTTCATCTAGCACTCTTATGCTATTTGGGTTACGGTGTTTCATCTCGCTGAACATTGTAAATAATACAAAAGACATCAATCTCAAAAATTTTTAACATATTGACATTCATATTGAAAACTTTTTAACATATTCTTAACATTATTTAAATGCATTTCACTTGTGAAATTGCTTTTCAAATAGCACAACATAATGTAAGCACAAGTTGCACAATTTGATTGTATGACTATTTAGATTTAGGGAGGGGGCATTGAAAACCTGTTTATAAGCTTTTTATACATACTAGTATTACTTGTGACAAAATGTTTGATATGATTATGCATATTGACCTCAAAGGTAGTCCATAATTTTCGAAATCATTACTCTGGCACAAAGCTTAACTTCATCCATTAATTTGAACCTATGATAAACAAATTTCACTTCATATCCCTTATGTTGAAAATTAAGCTAAAGATCTAGCAGACAAGTAGTTTTCCTGCATTTAATTGAGATGTTTAGCTTTAATGGAACAAAAGACTTTATCTAAGACCTTGTTACAGATCAAATCAAAATTTGTTATTGGCTGACGACTTATCATTTTGGCAATACATGTAGTGATTATTATTATTAATCATGTTATTTTATTCATATTTAGAATGTTTGCATTTATGTAAATAAAAATGTATTTTATTTTTGACCAAACTTGTCAGAACGGAACTTTATGTTTTAGTTTTTATATATATACTGCTTTCTCATTTTTTTAATGCCTTTCTCCTGGGAATGGCAGATATAATAGAAGGGAGACCATGCATGTGATATCAATAATTTCAGTGGAGATCACATGCATTCCTTGGATTTCCGCCATTTTTGTTCAAATAGACCATTTTCCAGATAAAAGATATGACCATTCCTAACATTAATTTTATACACAGATACCAGACACCACATCATTTGGCAAAATTTTCCATTGTGACGTCACATCTGATCCCACTGTCTTGAAGCACCTTGATGTGTTGTCATGCATTTTATTTTGACGTCACCATGAAAATGTTGACCAAGTACTTCTTTGTTATATAACAACTGGTAGTATTTTATTCATTAAAATAATGATTCAAAGCAATACGAACAAATAATTCTTAATAAAGAATTCAACAATTAATTGCACTTTTTGTGGGAAAAGTGTATCTAAACTTTAAAACTAACATACAAATGAATGACCCGTATTTTTTATTTTTTATTGTCAGTACTGAAATCAGGAAAATACCACACCGAGTCATTTTTTACCATCAGCGGTCATTATGAGAAAATAACAACTCGCGCATTAGCCAATCAGAATCAACGTTACAATCTGGTTATATAATATTATATTTTATTTTCTTCATGAGAGCTATACAGGCTCCTTTAGGCCATGTTTGTTTTGTAGAATTTGACCCAGCAATGAGTAATACATGACAATATATGTATCATTTATTACTGATATTGAAATCATATATCTGTAAACTTTTTAAGAAAATATGTCTTAATAAGTCTTTGTAACATTATATTTTATTCTCATTTAATTTGTATAGACTTTCTTTGCATCAAGCATGTATTGAATGAAATTTAGATTATGAAAAGGAAATCAGTATTTTAGACAAATTGTATTATTGTATTATTACAAAATACCCATTTTTAATTGATTATGATCAAATGTGTTTTTATACAAGACTGTTTTATAGGCAGGAATATTAGATCTGTTGGCCTCCATAGAATCTCTAGTCTACTGATTGTTGGATTGATTTAACTGAAAATGATTATAATGGTTTTCCAACGCATTTATAAATATGGAATTTTTTTATAGCAAAGCATTTTGATAATTTAAATCACAATTGTATATCAAACAATATACTTTTCTTTTCAATGTTCAAAGTTGGAGGTATGGGGAGGGTTTATAGTAGGTTTTATCTATTTGATCATTGACATACTACATGTTTAGTACTTTTGTACCATTATATTTTCAAGAAATGATTTACATGTATAAAATGTGAACTGAAAAATGTGTAAATATTCCTTCTTGTGAAATATGAGAAAATATTAATTTACTTTATAGTTCAATTTAATATAGAAATGTGAGAGAACATGAATTTACTTTACTGTTCAATTAATCTGATAGAAATATGAGGGAACATGAATTTACTTTATAGTTCAATTTGATATAGAAATATGAGAGAACATGAGTTTACTTTATAGATCAATTTGATAGAAATATGAGAGAACATGAATTTACTTTATTGTTCAATTTGATAGAAATATGAGAGAGTATGAATTTACTTTAAGTTCAATTTGATAGAAATATGAGAGAACATGAATTTACTTTATCATGTTTATAGTTCAATCTGATAGATGAAATTACTTTATAGTTCAACCTGATAGAAATATGAGAGAAAATTAATTTACTACGTAGTTCAATCTGATAGAAAAGATCTGTATATTTTACAAGTTTGTGTACATGTAAATATTACTTTAATTCAATGAAAAAAAAAATTGTGAATGAAATTGATTATTGTGTATGTTTTTAAGGATAATTCTAAATTTTGTGCCATTAAATTTCTGAATTTACTGTTACGTAGATCTGTATGTTTTGTCATAACCATTTATGAAGGTCAAGCTTCCTTCTGTAACAAGCTTGAGAGTTATTCCACAATCCAGTGATATTACCATTTATGAAGGTCAAGCTTTCTTCTGTAACAAGCTTGAGAGTGATTCCTGTGTTATTACCATTTATGAAGGTCAAGCTTCCCTCTGTAACAAGCTTGAGAGTGATTCCTGTGTTATAACCATTTATGAAGGTCAAGCTTCCCTCTGTAACAAGCTTGAGAGTGATTCCTGTGTTATAACTATTTATGAAGGTCAAGCTGCCTTCTGTAACAAGCTTGAGAGTGATTCCTGTGTTATAACCATTTATAAAGGTCAAGCTTCCCTCTGTAACAAGCTTGAGAGTGATTCCTGTGTTATAACCATTTATGAAGATCAAGCTTCCTTCTGTAACAAGCTTGAGAGTGATTCCTGTGTTATAACTATTTATGAAGGTCAAGCTTCCCTCTGTAACAAGCTTGAGAGTGATTCCAGTGTTATAACCATTTATGAAGGTCAAACTTCCCTCTGTAACAAGCTTGAGAGTGATTCCAGTGTTATAACCATTTATGAAGGTCAAGCTTCCCTCTGTAACAAGCTTGAGAGTGATTCCAGTGTTATAACTATTTATGAAGGTCAAGCTTCCCTCTGTAACAAGCTTGAGAGTGATTCCAGTGTTATAACCATTTATGAAGGTCAAACTTCCCTCTGTAACAAGCTTGAGAGTGATTCCAGTGTTATAACCATTTATGAAGGTCAAGCTTTCTTCTGTAACAAGCTTGAGAGTGATTCCTGTGTTATTACCATTTATGAAGGTCAAGCTTCCCTCTGTAACAAGCTTGAGAGTGATTCCAGTGTTATAACCATTTATGAAGGTCAAGCTTCCTTCTGTAACAAGCTTGAGAGTGATTCCTGTGTTATAACCATTTATGAAGATCAAGCTTCCCTCTGTAACAAGCTTGAGAGTGATTCCTGTGGAAATCTAAATAATTTATAAGTGATTTAGAGCTAAATCAAGGAATAATATGCCCGTATACATGTTCATGTATCGATAATATTAAGTACTTATGTGAGCAGGATTTATATTTTAGCGAAGTTAGCACTTAAAATGTTGAGCTGATTCAATACTATACTTCATATATTTAAGTGTGTGTGTGTGAGGGGGGGGGGGAGGTTATATTAGAATGAACCTGTTTGTCTGTCCATCAGTTATGCTCATGCTATAGAGTTTTAACTCATGCATTGATTTGAATGGACTGTTTCACATAATTGTTGCCAAGAATCCAAGATGTTTCATGACCCTGAACCTAGGGAATATTTACAAGGTCAGAGAGAAATGAAATGATAAAATCATGTCTTGGCTATAACATTTTAACTCTTGTTTGGATTTAAATATTTCACAGAATTGTTGTCCAGGACTCAATGATATATTATGACCTTAAATCTGCCAAGTCAATGTCTCTTTGAAAGATATATTAAAATCTTGTGTACATTTCTACAGGGATTTGAACAATACTAGAATTTCAAAGAATTTTCACCCAAATCCAAATGTTCATTTCCCTTGAACCAATGCGATGTCTGCAAGGTCACTGTGAACAGAAATTGCAAAATCTTCTCCTAGAATATATAACTTTTTAGCCTCTTCATGGATTTGAATTATATTGTTTCACACAATTGTATCCAATGACACAAGGGTGTTCCTAAATCTTTTATCAAGGTCATACCTATAAGGTCAAGGTCTTGAAAAGATGTAGTAGAATCTTGAGCACGCCATAATTTTTAATTTCATCATGAATATGAATATCACATCATATCCACAGGGATTTATCACGCTCCCCGGTTGGTAAATTTTCTATGGATAACCCATAGTAAATAGAGCAGCCAGGAAGCGTATGGATTTTACTCATGTTTCACAAAACTGTTACCCAGCACCCAAGTGTGATTCAAGACCTTGAACTAAGGTCATATCATAAAGGTTTCTATTATTATTCATTTTTTGTAGACAAGATGGCATTCCAATAGGGTGTAATCCAAGGAAATAAAAACCCTCTTTAGTCTAGTTGCCAAATGGCTATTTTGGGGGAAACCCAAAAAATTGTAATGCACAAAGTATTTTTGCATGAAAGTGATGTTAATACATGTTCGGATCCAGGAATTTTTTCATGGGGGGGGGGGTATTAAAGTCCGAATATTTTGAAGAGCAACAAAAAAAAAAAAAAAAAAAAAACAAAAAAAAAAAAAAAACAAAAACAAAAAAACAAAAAAAAAAAAAAAAAAAAAAAACGCAAACGCAAGAAAATAAAGCTTTTGTTAGCTCTGTTTCATGAAGCATAAAGCTTAAAATCTTGACTTTTCACATCATAGTACTTGATTATTGATTGTCAGTTCTAATATGTAAATTCAACAAATGGCGAGCGATAGCGAGCCAGCGATTTTTTTTTTTCGGAGAATTGGAATAAAATCAACTATCCATTTTCAGCATTTTCAGTTTCTTTTCGTTTCCTTAGTGCCCTTATTTTATTGACCTATGTGTAATGTATATGTGTTGTATATCGGAAAGCGAAGCATCATTTAAAAGTAACGTATAAGTACGTAATAAATTATGGCGAGCGGAAGCGAGCCTGAGAACATTTTTGAAATGCTGACGGCAAAATATTATCAAAATGAAAGATTTTTAATACAAATTCATAATACATTTTTCAAATATTATGACAACAAAAGGGGAATTTGGACTTAATCTTATGAAATATGTATATTAATAAAAAAATTATCTATGCTTCGAAAATTGGACCCCCCCGACCCCCCCCCCCCCCCCCCCCCTGGATCCGCGCTTGTAATACCCTCTACTTTGATAATCCGCCTGATGCCACTGTGGCATCCTTGTGCATTTCGATTTTTTGGGGAAAAAGTGTGATTTTTCAAAGAAAACCCGTTGGTCCACATTTCAAAATTTTCTCGGGCTCGCATACGCTCGCCAGATTTTATTACATACATATGTTTGCCTTTGCAACCCCTATTCATTACACCTTTGTCAATAAACAAGGGCAGTTATCTGAAAAATGCAGGAATAGAGGATGCAAATACCGGTATTATTATCATCCGACTTTTTTTCCAACTTTGAAAAATTTTTGCTGGCTCGCTACTTTGAGTGCTCTACTTTACAGATATTTTGATCAATAAACAAGAACAACGTGGTGGAAAATCAAGATTTCATTTTTTTTTTTTTTTTTTTTTTTTTTTTTTTGGGGGGGGGTCTTTTTTTGGCTTTTCAAACAAAATTAGGAACCCCCTCCCTTGAAAAAATGGAAGAGATGATAATTTGGAGAGCTTTTCAATTAATAATTTGAGTTTGTAGATTTCGCACTCCATAGCATGGGCGGATCCAGGATTTTTTCCAGTAGGGGTCCTAAAATTCATTGGTCCTAAATTTTTTGAAAGAAAAAAAAACTTGAATTTTCACCACGTTGTTCTTTTTTGATCAAATTATATGTAAAATAGTCTGGCGAGCGGTAGTGAGCTAGCGAAAATTGTCAAAGTCAGACAATAATTCCATTTGCATCCTCTATTCCTGTATTTTTCAGTTAATTGCCATTGTTTATAGGGGTTGCAAAGGTAAGCATCGTTTGAAATTGATATGTTTGTAATAAAATCAGGCGAGCGTTACTAGTAGCGAGCCCGGGAACATTTTGAAACATGAACCATTGTTTCGAAAATTCCAGGGGGGTCCGGACCCCCCAACCCCCACTCTGGATCCGCGCTTTAGATTTAAACTATGTCGAATGCTTTATGTGACTTACGACTCCATTGCATCGCACTCGTTTTATCACAATATGAAACCCCCTATATTGGATTAAAACGCTATCGCTTATAGATATGTAATATTTCATACCCTTTGGAGCATCGGACAAAAAGATTAATTATATGTCGCAATATTAATGTTACGACGTTGGTGTGTTATTCGCACGACTGACATGATAAGTCGATTTTTTTTTTTTTTTTTGCTATTTAATCCTCACGTCATGCTCGGTGCTGTAAAATAATCACAATTTGTTTCAATGTTTTTTCCCATTATGATTTATGAATAATTAAATTGTTCTGTAATCTACAATGAGTCGGACAATGAGGATAACAAGCGCCCCTTGATAACGTCAAGAGTGTATTTTAACTGTCAAATTCTAAATATAAACAACAAGGTAAATGCTTATTCAAATTGGGTCGACAGACCACAACCGACGTAATAAAGATAACGGATTATTTATGATATGGTTTCTATGAAAATTTCGCGTAAACATTTCCTAGAATAAATACAGCAGGTGTCGTAGTGCAGTTTCCAGCTAAGCAGTCAGTGGCGTAGCTAGGGTAAATTTAGTGGATTTTATGTTTTATTCTTTGTAGAGTCCCTTTACCTCATGGCCTTTGTCGATTTTTTTCCAACGAAAATGAAAATTAAAAGCGTCATAGAACACTGTATTTTTCCATGATATAAATTGCAATGAGCGCGAGTAATATGCCCTTAGTGAATCCAAATGATATGTGACGTGTACAAGTTATATATATGTAAGGGTTATTCTACTGTCTCCGAGGGCGTAGCCCGAGGAGCAGTTGAATAACCCACTTGTTGCACGGCAATTGTTAGGCCATCAAACAATTATCACCGATGATTGACTAATTATAAGTTGTCATTCCAAGTAGGAGAAAAAATAGATGAGAATTTTGTGCATTTCAAAAGTTCATTTCAAAGAAAACAACGGAAAGGAAATCCAAAGAATTTGGTACAGTCTATGAGTTAAATGAGAGAAAAAACAAAAACAAAAAAGAAATCGATATTTTAATTTTTCAAAGTAAATAGACTACATAGGAAGCGGATTTTAGGAGTTTCGGTTTAGGATTCCCTGTACAAGTTTTCCAATAAATATTCAAAACTACGGGAATATTCCGCTATTATTATATCTTTATTTTTGTTCAAAACTATTCAAGGGTACCAGATAGTACATTATGAATAGAAATCGTAAGAGTTACATTATTCATTCGAAATCTTACGAGTTTTGTCTGGTTGTGTTGGTAGTTGATCCTATGCAGATTGAAAAATTTTAAAACGCATGGATCTAGAGTGGACATGGAGTCAGGTATCACTATCTCCCCCCCCCCCCCCCCGGCTGGAATTTGCAAAAAAAATGATTTAGTCCCGTTTTCCCCTATTTTCTTTCAAAATCAAAGGCTGGACCCCTTTCACTAACGGGCTGGACCCGCCTCCTGGAAAAAAATCTAGATCCGCCCGTGACATTTAAAATAGTAGTTTAATCCTTCAATCGCGGGACTTTTTTTTTCCTATGAAAACAATTTGAGTTATAGGGAACATTCGTTTCCTTTTTTTGAAAATAGGGAGGCAACGGACGTCAGGTCAGTTAAGGACAGTTAACGGCTCAGTTGATCATACAATGATTAGTTCAATCATTAATTCAATCATTGCTTCACAATGAAAAATATTGCACCGTTTGGAAAGGTGTAAATTACCGTCTACAACGTAGACCGTGCAACAAGGATGAGTTGCACATTTAAATTGTTATTTACGCAAGGTAGACATTTTAATACTCATGTGCATTCGATTGTCATTTATAGATACGAACAGTCAATCGGACATTTTTAGCTCTAAGTACTGGTCATAGACCAGTCGAGCTTATGCGATCGTCCTGCGTCCGACGTCCGTGTGTCCGTCCGTCTGTTCGTTAAACATTTCTTGTGGTTTCAAGTCCTTTGAAACTATTGAATTATATGGATAGTTGCAACACGATGGATCTATGGTCTAGTTGTGCATCTGAAACTTTGAGCCCCTGACCCCATGGTCTTATAAAATAGGCGTGGTCATTTCTTCCTATATAACTCTATGTAATCTTGTGGTCACCATTTCTAACAAAAAAATATTAATGAAAGAAAGTTAATTTTTTTGCATTATGATGGATTCATGGTCTAGTTGTGCACCTGGTATTTTATTTGAGCACTTGACCCCCGTGATTTTCGGGATTCTTATATCTTGTGCATGAATTAAAGGTTATTTTGAGAAATTCTGAAAAAAAATTAAACAGTTCTAATGGCTGTTTTTTTTTTCTTATAAATACGATTTTGCTGGTTGCCATGGCTACATAGGGCTATGGTATTGCTTTATCCTGAGGCAGTGCAACCAATATGTACCCGAATTATTAGTCCAGTCATTCTAGCCAAAAATATAGCCTTACCTCAAACTAATTGCAACAGAAATGTTTTTGTGTTCAAATGGTGTATTAAGGATCATGTTCTAAGGTGTATATAAAAACGAGAACATACAACAAAGGGGAAGTGCTTGTTTTAAGGGGGAAACGTGGATTTTCAGTCGAAAATCACTGAAAATTGGAAAAAAAATGTAACTTTTATATGGATGAAGATTTTTAAAATTGGAAAATGTAATTTTATGGTACTTTTTTACCTGAAATAATTTTTCAGTTCCAAATTCTACTTTTACTTTGTGTTTAGTTATTTAGTTTATGAGCAAAATGACTGTTTCTATTAAAAGCACAATAAGTGAGATAATTAGAAAATTAGATTAATTCATGCAATAATTAGATTAATTCATGCAAAAAAAAAAAAAAATCAAAAAATCAACATTTTGACCCCCAAAACACAGAGTTTAACTCGAAGTTCGAATTTCTAATTATCTCACTTATGACGTTTATAATGAATATAGTATACATTATGATGTTTGAATCTTTGGTAGCAGAACTCATGCGAAAATGGATTTTTTTTTAATTTTTCATTGGCGATTTTTCATTAATAAATATGCATTTTCCCCAAAAATACCCATTCAGCAATGAAAATTTCAAGGAGTATTATTTTTTTCTGAAACGATGTAACAAAGTGAGGTTATACCATGTATCGTTTATGTCGGTTTCAAATATTACGTGATATGAAAATAGAGATATCTCCCTGTAGTCGCAACCCTAAACTTAAAACCCTATCACACTTTTACGTATCGGCCCACGTATCTTACGTGGCAGGAAGAAAGGAACGCGGTAGAAACGCCAGCTAGCCTACGTATCGAGTACTCCTTGATACGTAACACGATCTCCTGATACGAAAGAGTGCGGCGTTTTTTAAAGCTCGCACTAAAACCCCTATCACACTTTTACGTATCAGCCCACGTAGTTACGGCGTATCAGGATTCGTGGCAGTAAGAAAGGAACGCCGCAGCAACGCAGTAGCAACACCAGCTTACGTAGCGAGTACTCTTTGAAACGTAGCATGATCTCTTGATACGAAAGGGTGCGGCGTTTTTTTTTTTTTTAAGATCGCACCTAAAATTACGTGACACGTACGTAGAAACTTCCATACGCCGTGTGTAAGAAGCGCAGTAGTACGCAGTACGAACGAATAACAAACGCAAGCGATATCCCTATGGCGTACGTGCTACGTACATGGCGTTACTGATTCGTACCCGCTGCCTTCTTTTCTTATCTACTACGTATGAAACACGTTTCAATTTCGTATTCTTTGTTTCTTCGATTTACTCCTGCGTATGTATGGCGTACGAACTACGTTCTTTTCGTAAGAGCTGCGTTGGTGTTACGTTGTATGAGTATCTGCTACGTTAAAGGATTATCGCTCATTCCACCTCGGCGTAAAAGTTTATTTGCTACGTCATACACTAGCTATGATGTCGCACTCTCCAGAATGGTGGATGATATTCTGTCATAGACCATTTGAACCATCAAACCAAAGACTGTACTCTCGAAATGGAAGTAACCAGATGTGACAGTTCTACCGATCTGAAGCGGCAGGTGTTGCATACAAGCAGGAGATGCTCACTCTTCCTGGGCACCTTGTCTCACTCCCATGTCGGGAGTTCGCTTCTTTTCATATGGTGGAGGTTTTTGTTTGTTTGCTTTGGTTCCTGTTTTATCCTGACTTTGTATGCCTTCGGTTTCTGATTTTCTGAATTATCGATTTTGTGCTGTATACAGGGATATGGTCATTATCCATATTTGTCATTTTTATGAACACATGATGAAAATCTAGGGGAAAAATAAAGTTTTGAACCTATTGAGAATGAATTAAAATTAATTATACCGTATATTTAGAAGCTTCCACTATAGATCAACCAAACAGATCTATTTCAGGGCGAACTGAGTCTAAATAAAGTATACGCTAATTTCAAAGGGCACTTTGACAGTACCATCTACCCTTTTTGTGTTCATATAATTTTAAGTGGAAAACCGAAAAATACAATATTTGGCAACCAAAGATTGTTTGTTCATACGAACGTGAGCGCCACAGCAACGCAGCAGAAACGTCGCTATAAAAAGATTACGTAGCACCAACGTCGTACTTACGCAGTAGAAACGCATTGAACGCCACACGTACGTGCCGAACGCCGCATGTACGTGTTGGTTGGACGCATTGGTACGTCGTTCATACGCTATAGAAACTCCTCTTACGCCGTATAAACGTTTCACTTACGCCTCTGACTTCTGAGAAGGACGAAATACGCGGTAGACCTTTTCGTTTCTCTCGCGTAAAGAATTTTGGCAAAACGGTAGCAATGTAGCAGTAGACCGAGAACAGGCCAAAATTTTATTCTTGAGTTGGTATTTTACCAACTCAAGAATAAAATTTTGGCCTGTTCTCGGAAAATACCATCTCAAGAATAAAATTTTGGCCTGTTCTCGGTCTATGTAACAGGAACGTCGCTAATACTGTTACGAATCCCTCTGACGTATGTGCTACGTACAAGGCGTTGCTGATTTGTACCCGTGGCGTTCTTGTCTTATCCACTATACGTATGATACACGTTTCAGTTTCTTATCTTAATTCTGAGTATGTATGGCGCATGAACTACGTTCATTTCAGTAGATTGAAATATTTCTTCCAGAGGGAAGGGATGATAACATATAAAAACACAAACACTCAAATACACAAATTTTCGGCCCCTTGGCCTTAATCAAGTGTACGACGATCTATAACAATTCTAAGTACACTTGATAAAGGCCAAGGGACCGAAAATTTGAGTATTAGAGTGTTCGTGTTTTTACTTACGTTCATTTCGTTCCTGTTACGTTGGTGTCACGTTGTTTGAGTATGTGTTACGTTGAAGCAGTATTGATCACTCTACCTCGGCATAAAAGGTGTATTTGCTACGTTTGATGAACTTTTTTTTTTGGGGGGGGGGGGGGTGTAAACATTTTGGATGTTTACGTCTGAAATTAGTGTTTTCATTAAATTTTCCACATGTTTGCTATTTTATGTCAACAAATATTTCTGATTACCAATGAGAAGCAAATTACTTTGAACGGCGAAAATTATATAATAATTTATGAAATAAAGATATGACCGAGAGACCAATCTTACATACGGATGTTAACTGGTCGAGATTTGAAGTTCATATATGCTTGAAATGGAGAGGCCATGACATGGAGGAGATCAATTCAAGTACTATCTTCCTGTTGTGACACTTCCACGAAATCAATGTCTATAAAGATAGCCCAGGGTCTAACCGATAGCTTAATTAGACAAAAAGCAGTCTATTCACTTCCTGTACTTGTAATATCGATACAGCATACGGATAACGAGTTCATTTTTTTACGCTGATACAATATCTTAGATATATCCTTCCTCTGTGATTGAAAGGGGATGGGGGACGGACGAAATAGTTTTCGTTTGTCTAATTTAATGCTAATAAATATCAATGAACACTCTATATCCACAAATTTTCGGCCACTCGGCCTTTATCAAGTGGAAAAGCACGACTACGTTACATCCATAACTGCTGGTAAACAAACTGAAGCTGGCACAAATTTTCGGCAACTCGGCCTTTATCAAGTGGAAAAGCACGAATATAAAAGAATTCTACGTTATATCCATACCTGCTGGTAAACAAAGCTGGGCTTTCGTGCTTTTCCACTTGATAAAGGCCGCTGGGCTCTGTTTACCAGCAGGTATGGATATAACGTAGGATTCTTTTATATTCGTGCTTTTCCACTTGATAAAGGCCGAGTGGCCGAAAATTTGTGGATATAGAGTGTTCATTGTTAATTATTATATATAGTAAACTTACCTACGGAGGACTTTACTTCCTTAATTTTTTTTTTTTTGCACGAGGATGGGATTCCCCGGTTTCAGTCGCAAAGTGGTGATAGATTAATAGAATCTATCACCAGATGTGAGCAGGGGCAAGGCAATCCAGAGAAAATGTTTTATTTCGACGTAGGCGACTAATAATGGTGAATGAAAATTGTCACGAGTCAAAACTATGATATAAAACAAAACGTCAGATGATCCATGTGCATGTGATCCTGAGAGTATATACGCCACTGGTATATGTTCAGTTTTGCTGTACATAGCATAGATGAAAGTACTTCACTAATATAAGAGTAGGAGATATCTGATTCTCTAAGGAGCTGATAAGATAAGGGCTGCATTTAGCCCTGAATCTCATCCAAGCGCGGATCTAGAGGGGGGGGGGGGGGGGTCCAAAAATTTTTTCAATATACATATTTCATAAGATTAAGTCCCAATTCCCCTTTCGTTGTCATAATATTTGAAAAATATATCTTGAATTTGTATTAGAAGTCTTTCATTTTGATAATATTTTGAAGTAAGCATTTCAAAAATTTTCCCTGGCTCGCGTCCGCTCGTCAGAATTTATTACATACATGTACACTATTTTCAAATGATGCTGCGCGTTCCTAAATACAACACCTAGGTCAATAAACAACGAAAAGAAACTGAAAAAAGCCACGAATAGTGGATTTTATTCCAATTCCCGGAAAAAAAATCCGCTGGATTACGTATTAGAACTGACAATTATGATGTGAAAATTCAAGAGTTTAAGCTTTTTGCCCGACATTGCTCTCCAGTTACCTGTTCTATTAATAATTAGAAACAGAACTGACATAATTTTTTTTTGTGCGTTCGCATTTTTTTTTTTGCTCTTCAAAAAATTCGGACTTTAGCCCCCCCCCCCCCCCCTGAAAAAAAATCCTTGATCCGCCCATGTCATCAAATATTTCTTCTACACAATGATCTGTACGCAAGAAAAAAATTATAATTACTAAAATGTAATGTATTTGGAGATTCCTCATACAACTTTTATTTAGGTAAGCTTATTTCTAGATACTTAAATTACAGTCCAAAGAGTATGGGGTAGCCATGTTGAAAAGAAGCTAATATCGATCAAAAAACGTTGAAAATTAAGAACAATCTGACTAATATGGTATTTATAAACTTTAAAACATAGTTATAGTCTATACAAGATACTAGAAATCAAATTTTAAAAAAATTGTCTCAACTTTATCCATAAATTTAAAAATCTTAATCTAAAATACGGTTGTATTTTGTATTCATTGGCTGCATTTAACCGTGATACACACACTGTGTAGAAATAAACAGCACGCTCTTGTTTATTTCATTCCAAAATCTTATGCATTTCATGTGAACATGTTTAAAATGAATATAAAAGGGAAAAAAATGAAACTTTTCTTATATTATGGCCTACATCACAGATTCTTAAAAAGCCCCCCTCCCTTTTTCAGTTTTTCGTCTCTGGGGCATTGTCCCCCCCCCCCCCCCTAGCTTCAGAACTCCACTTTGTCAAAAGATGTGTATTAGTGATATACACCTTCTGTAAAAGTGGCGTTCTGTAGTTAGGGTGGGGGATGTTTTAAAAAACTTTTCCATTTTCCATTGATTTCTATAAAAAAAGGCATATTTTGCCCTAAAATTTAGGAAAACTATACACGATAAACCTAATCCAACTGCCGATTATGATGAAACCAAGAACTGACATCAATTTTGTGAAAGCATTTCCTCGCAGTTCACATTTTGAAAATTCCACTTTTTCAGGGCAGATTTTAGCTAAAATCAACTACCCCCCTTTCCCCCTTTCCACTCCGTGCGCACGCAGGCTACTGTAGTATATTGCGCAGTCAAAACCCGGATGTTGTTTGTAACTTTGTGCGAGGCATGGAAATCTTCAACACAATCAAAAATAGTTATCGAAAGGAAACAGTCGTTAACAACACTTGTGTTTTATAAGTTCCTTTACAGATAGCTGGTACAGGAAAAGATAATAAACTGGTAAACAATATATGAAAGTGTTTCTCATAATAACATATCGAGAAAACGAAAGTAGAACATGATCATGATAAAAAAAAGTCTCAAGTTGTACGCTATTATTATTATGCTCTACTGTCCTGTTCACTAAACCCAGAGCACCCTGTTTTGACGATTTATTCTGTCATCTGAAGAATTTCCCTTTAAATTATAGTTTCCGAGATTTTGCAAATGCAAAACACACAAAAAAAAATGACCAGTCGAGTATGCGCAAGTTCTTCGATTTATTGGTACATCTAAAAACAGCAATTCTCTGCAACAATGAGAATAATCTAATAAATATCAAATGCATCAAATAATGCAAATTATCATAAAATAAATAAATCGAGATGACAGAACATTGAGAACGATAAACGATTAATCTTATAACATCATTAGAATACTTGTAAATAAATAAATCTATACCGACCGAAATTGTAGTCTATATATTCTAACATGCCTCGAACTCATAAGAAGTCTACATTTGAAGCGCCTCGAAATTGAAATAGCAATTTTACAGTAAACAACGTCATAAAATAGGACATCGTGTGCGACGTCGCACATTGCCTGACGTACGTAAATATAATCGCATGTAACATCGCACATCACAAATACATTATAAAAGGATCGAGCAAACTTTGTATTAATAAGGATTTAAATAAAATAAGGAAAATATAACTAAGATAAATATCTATTTCTCTTACATGGAAATTATCTTCAACTTACCCATATCAGCTGCATTCAAACCGCAATAACCGAAAAATAAAACATCTCAGTGATTGGGATAAGCATGCGCCCTGCGCCCTGCGCCATAGTCACATTCAATATCAAAATGGCACATGTGAATTTCACTGAGTGTGCCAATGTGGCGCATTCAATTCTTAAAACAAATTGTAGAGATCTTCCGTTCTTTTACTCAACGTGGTGATGACTTCTCCATATTCACTTCTGGGCCTCAGGCACCATAAACTAAGAATTGACTTAAGTCAAATTTTCAAAATACGTTATAAAGCAAATAAGTGAAATTTTGAAATATTGAGTTTATCCATCTTATTCTACTCTGAAAATAGACTAATTCTATGAATAATTTCAAGTCATTGCTAATACATGTATCATAACGACTCAAAAGAAAATTGAAATTTAGACTTAAGTCAATTCTTAGTTTATGGTGCCGGGCCATTTTTTGAGATATAAATGGCCATTATTGTAAAAACTGATGCAGATCTTTACATTTTCTGGTTTCCTTGGTTTTTTAGCTCACCTGAGCCAAAGGCTCAAGTGAGCTATTGTCATAGTGTGGCGTCCGTCGTCCGTCGTCCGTCCGTCCGTCCGTCGTAAACTTTTAACATTTTCAACTTCTTCTCAAGAACGGCTGAAGGGATTTTGATGAAACTTGGTATGCATGAAGTACTAAAGGTCCTCTACCAAGTTTGTTCATTTCGGCTCGATCCCTTCAGGGGTGGATCCAGGGCGGGGTCAAATAGGCCCCGGAGGGTACCCCTCTTCAAAAATCTTCTTCTCCAGTTCCACTGAATGGATTGAAAAACTAATTGTATCTATGTGAGCTAGAAGGATGTATGATTCAAGTTTGTTCATTTCGTTAAAATCCGACAACTAATTTTTGATGCGTTTTTGACGTCTTTTCGGACTTAGTCAGAAATGCACATTTTTGCACTTTTTCTTTAAATCACTCAATAAGTGTATGACTTAGTCAGAAATGCACATTTTTGCACTTTTTCTTTAAATCACTCAATAAGTGTATGATTTTACACACTCATTTACTACATATTTATCATATTTAACTTACTTAATGCTTTGATATGTATTTTATGCTTAAATTTTATTTTTTTGATTTTTTATGAATTTTTTTCTTATGTAAAAAGGAAAGGGGGGGTGATTTTCATACATTTTCTGCTTCTTTTCTATAACCACTCTTCAGATTGTCATGACAATTTGTAGGTATGAGGTACTCATGCATGGTACCCTACAAGTGAAAGAATTTTGTCCAGATATCCACTTTTGGATTTTTAATGAATATTTTTTAAGATTGTACATAGGTATAATGTATGTTTTCCATGCCCAATGGACCCATGGGGAGTGGCTTCAAACCCCGGCGGGACCCCAACAAAATTTTTTCCCCTTTTTAGCTCACCTGAGCCAAAGGCTCAAGTGAGCTATTGTCATAGTGTGGCGTCCGTCGTCCGTCCGTCCGTCCGTCCGTCCGTCCGTCGTAAACTTTTAACATTTTCAACTTCTTCTCAAGAACGGCTGAAGGGATTTTGATGAAACTTGGTATGCATGAAGTACTAAAGGTCCTCTACCAAGTTTGTTCATTTCGGCTCGATCCCTTCAGGGGTGGATCCAGGGCGGGGTCAAATAGGCCCCGGAGGGTACCCCTCTTCAAAAATCTTCTTCTCCAGTTCCACTGAATGGATTGAAAAACTAATTGTATCTATGTGAGCTAGAAGGATGTATGATTCAAGTTTGTTCATTTCGTTAAAATCCGACAACTAATTTTTGACGCGTTTTTGACGTCTTTTCGGACTTAGTCAGAAATGCACATTTTTGCACTTTTTCTTTAAATCACTCAATAAGTGTATGATTTTACACACTCATTTACTACATATTTATCATATTTAACTTACTTAATGCTTTGATATGTATTTTATGCTTAAATTTTATTTTTTTGATTTTTTATGAATTTTTTTCTTATGTAAAAAGGAAGGGGGGGGGGGGTGATTTTCATACATTTTCTGCTTCTTTTCTATAACCACTCTTCAGATTGTCATGACAATTTGTAGGTATGAGGTACTCATGCATGGTACCCTACAAGTGAAAGAATTTTGTTCAGATATCCACTTTTGGATTTTTAATGAATATTTTTTAAGATTGTACATAGGTATAATGTATGTTTTCTTACCAAAAAAGAAAAGAAATTCTCAAATCGCACCGGGTTATACACATTGATACTACTTTTGAATGAAGAAATTTTATTTGAATCACAAAAAAAAAAGATTAGAAGTACACAACTTTTTAAATATTTTTTCAAAGCCATGCACCTGGTTCCGGACCGGAATTATTCGAATTTTATGATCTGAGGACCCATTTTCACACGTATTCTTCCACACATGCAGATGGTAAACAAAGACGCCATGTTTCTTGTGTTACAAATTTGATTGGTTCAATACCTCCCCGCCCCCTTTCACACGTATTCTTCCACACATGTAGATGCCTCACACACTTTAAAACTATATTCAAAATTTTATTTCATCTATCTAGTAAACAATCACGGGAAGACAATTCAAGATAAACATTGTGTGTATTTTCCACCAATTGTTGAAAATAATAAGAAAATAATCGGAACTATTTGACCAATTGTTGAAAATAATAAGAAAATAATCGGAACTATTTGACAGGACAATGACCTAGATATGCATCTTCGTCCCCAAGGCGCATCGTATTCCGCTAGGCGCTTCATTGCAATACAAACCGCAAAGCAGTACTGCGATATATTTCAGGAGATACAGTGCAAACGGAATAGATTTTTATACTTGGAACACTTTCATAATCTGTATCTGTATCTGTATGGGTACGTTGAATTACCAATACTGGCTTGTGATCAACGGAATGAGAGAGCGCATAAACTTACTTAATCGCGCTTCAGGCTGGATCTAAAGCCTTCCACAGTCCTTGACAGCACTTGATGGTTATCCAGTTCGTTCCACTCTGTGACTGTACGTATGAAGAATGAGTTCTTCCTGATGACGGAATTACATGTAGGTATGTTAAAGCAGCGAGTATGGTTTGAGCTATGAACAACGTTCATAATGGTTATCATTCATGTACTTGGAACACTTGCATATACTTGTTATCATGTATAAAGTTTGCTCGAATTTCCTCTGTCTTAGACTCTCTTAGATGAAGTAATTTACGGACTGATTTCTTGAAGAAACGTCTAATGAGTAATCTCTTCCTCTGGATTTTGAGAATGCATAGGACATTTAATATCTGAAATTCTTGAAAATAATTCCGTTCAGAGTTCCTGAAATCTTCCAATGAAATGTTGGACCACAGAAGCTGTTGTTTTAATAGAGAAAATAAATTATTATTCACAACCTTAAGCCACTGTGTTCGTCATCTTGTATGTATAATATTTCTAAGAGGAACACAGAGGCCTGAGGTTGTGAATAATAAAACATTTTCTCTCATAAAACGACAGGATCCTGTGTTAAGACATTTGGGAATTTTTATCTGTTCAAATAATAGATACATAATGAGTTTTTATCGGACCAAATAACTTCTTGTCGGCAAATCCAATGCAACCGATACATTTCATGAACTCTCTCCGCTAACAACTTGTCCGTGTAACAGACCTATGATGAGGTAAAACAATTAGTTAACAGTAAATAACGATGTCGTAGGTCTGCTAGTTGGACAAGCTTAACAATTTCATGGGCCTTTTAATTTGTTTCAAACTGCGAAACCTTAGAGAAACCACTTCAGTTGTTGAACAGCGTATGCTGAAATGCGACGCTCCTTCTCGCCTGTTGAAATATGCATAGGCAAGAAGCGTCGCATTTCAGCATATTTACTGAAAATTATTTGTTCAAGTGGCTTCACTGGGTCATGAGGTTTGATACAACATACACTGCTTTTTTGGAAAACAAACTGGCACAATTTCTGCACAACTCACTTGAATTGATGAATATTGGATCAAAATGATTTTAACTGTACGTTTCATGTATTTGAGATGAAATCAATACTATTCAAAAGCATAATTCATAGATTTCAGTGAATAAAGGCAAAACCGAAAAATCTTTGTTTTTTATGCCCCTGGAATAAAAGATTCGGGAGCATAAAGTTTTTGGCCTGTCCGTCTGTCTGTTTGTCTGTCTGTTTTCCGAAAAACTTTAACATTGGGCATAACCTTTGAATGGAAGCTGGTGATAGAGGTTTCATATTTCAAATGTGTATTTACCAAAATTTTTGACCTCATGACCATAACCTTGACCTTTCATGTACTTCTCAAAAACTTTAACATTGGGCATAACTATTGAATGGTTATAGTGATAGGGCTTTCATATTGTACATGTGTATTCCTTGTGACAAGATCTTTCCATTGATACCAATATTACGCTGACCCTGACCTCTCACATACTTAACAGAAAATGGTGTTTATACTAACAAAGATGCCGCCGGGGGCATTCTCGTTTCACAAACACAGGCTTTATAATTTCTGGCATGCTAGCTATCAATAATGAAAGGTTTTGTGTTCAATTTTAAATAAACTTAATTTGTGAAATCATTTCATTGTTTTATTCTTTTTCTGCTGCACATTTATGTGGAATTTTACAATATGATTTTATTTTTGATGTTGCATAATTGAACTATACTAGCTGGGCATATGACGTTGGACCACTTTATCCGTTTTTTTTTTCAAATCAGTAAAAAAGTTATTGTTTTGAAATATGACTATTTTTTTTTTTGTACCTTTAAAGGTTGTCTGAAAAAAAAAACACTTCTCTGCATCTGGCAAAAATCTTTTTAGAAAGGTTGTGGGCTAAAATCCTGGTACTGGCACTATCAGTATTCAATGTCAGTATGTCAGTTAGAGCGTGCATGGGTATCAGGTGAGCGTTGTGCCCCCTGGGGCTCTTGTTTTCAAACTGCTCATGGCACATTTATTTTCAACAATGGCACATTCGTTTTGCAAATGGCACATTGATGTTCCTGGATTATGGGGCCATTTTCACATTCACCTGATTGCCTATCCCAATCACTGCATCTACGGGAAATTTCCATGTTAATTTCAAGCCGTGGCCATATTGTTCTCCGTGTCAACAGTAGTAAACAGTGACGTCAAAGCTCCTGATGTCACACATTTTCAGTGATGTTACTATAGAAAATCCCTGTAGACTTTTTATTTTCCTTCCTATTTCTAACTTAAATTGACTTACAGCCAAAACAATGGTATTTTCGGTTACGAGTAAAGGATTACTATAAAATTTATATCTTTTTGGAAGATGACAGTATCACATTTTAGAGAAAACCGGTAAAAGAGGGTGCTAGAGCTGGATTTAGTGAACAGGACAGTAAGGGTATACTTAAGATAAAATAACAACTAGCTAGCCGTGGTTTGTTGTCCAGTAAATCTCTGGGTTGCATGAACCAATGAAATTATCACTGAACTACAAAGCGGCGAGGTGATAATTTGATAGTTTCATGCGAAGATGAGAATTACTTGACACCAAATCACAGCTAGCTTAAGTTGTAACATTTCTATTCTAATATTGTTCTGCACGATCGAGCTCTACAGCATGTGCATGGGCAGAGTTTAGTGAACTGGAAGTTTGTTGGAGATTTTACACCAGGCGATTTCTATAGTACACATATAGAGAGAAAATCTCCAGTCATTTTAGAATATACAATTAAGGGTCCACTCACCAGTTCCTCATTACACAGGCGGCCGCGCAGAAATATTGCGCAATCATACGTAATTTGATGTCGTCTCCCTTTATTTCTATATATCTCACATTATTATACTATATATCAACCTGTACGTTATACATCAACAGCTTAAGTTATAATGTAAAAATTTGAATATGCTCTTACACAAGGCAGGCATATTCTACAATATGCATCTTACCATTATAGAATACCTTCATAATGGTCTTCTCAGCCCATCTTTCAAAACCACTCCATTTCCCCTTTAAGCTTTTCCACCCTGGACATTTTGGGTTCACTCTAAAAACCGGTAAGTGGATCCTAATCACTGAGGCCGCAGGCCGAGGTGAATAACATGCTGAGGGTTGCTATCCTGCTATATCTACTGAACACAAGGTAATTAATTGTTTTATTGCATGACCATGAAATACAACGATTAGGTTGATAGCATCCAATTTCGTAAGGTATTTATAGGTATTCTCTGATGACAGGAATATACATGTATGCATACACTGTATGCCGCTACCCTTATGATGTCATAACTACATCACCAATTTTAGAAAGATACTGGGGAAAATATGAGAGTTGTTCTAAATTTAGCTCTCTGGAGGAGGTAATAGCCAGATATTCAGAAGCTCTTGACTGTCTGATAGGGCTGCGACGATACCCCGATTTATCGATGCATCGCGATATTTTATTTCGCGATCCAAGTATCGATACACCCCAACGATACCGAAGTTAAAATTTACAAAAAATATGTGTTCGAATTTTCTGGATTTTCTTGTCTGTCATATCAAAAACCATAATAACGTTTGAAGAAAACAAAAGAACAGTTTGGAGAAAGCTAGTGTTGAATAAATAAAACATGTTGGATAAAAAAGCTACTTATCATTATGAATAAAAATACTATCAAATAGCTTTTTGAGAAGTTTTGATCAATTTATTTAGTTTTGCGATACGTATCGTATCGGATGCCAGGTATCGTGATACGTATCGGATCGGCTGGGCGTAGTATCGTCCCAGCCCTACTGTCTGATGTTATCAGCCAATCAGTGTCATGGGCATATTTTCCAGTCATACAATAATATACAATAGACCATTTTCATATTACCGTAGTTGACTTGTATTTTACACATCCTTAGACCCGACATCACAAGATTTGACGTAACTTTTAACTGTGGCGTCGTATTTGATTTATGACGTCACAATTAGAAATAACATCAAAAGTAGTGATGACGGGTCTTGGAGTGTCTAAAAATTAGGGCTGAGCGGTTTTATTGCGGTACTCGTATGTTGCGATACGAGGCTTCGCAATACGTACCACGGTATTTCTTTTCAAAAACCGATTTTAAAGATATTTTTTGTTCTTTAAATTTTTATGTTGTTTCTTTGCAAATTATGAGCAAACGCAAATTACTATATTTTTGTACTCGAAATACAACAAAATTGCGTTAAATTCCTGGATTTTTTATAAGGGTACTTTAAAAGAAGTTTAGGTTTCCTAGTGACTTTTTGCACTGTCTTTCCATAAGTGTCTGCCAATGTCCCAGTAGAATTATCACATTAATACTTGGATAAATTTTAATTTCTTTCAACTGGATATTTTAAAATAACTTGAAACTTGACTATGTCCATTTCTCTGTAAGTTGTATGACTTTCCTATTTCACATGGGATTCCTTGTGACAAGACCTTTCAATTTTGAACTTGAATGTGACCTACACTCCCCTCCCCCCAAGAAAAAAAATGGCTATATATTGACTTTTCTAGCCAACAGGCTTGAAACACCAAACAGTAAGAAAACTTTGTTTATTATTGGTGTGCATTGTGTTTGATGTTTATAGATTATAATATTGAAAAAAAGAACACGAAACAACCAGAAAAAAAGATTGGAAGGATAGGGCGACTTATGGTGAGGTGGAAGCTTTTATGCATTAGGTGGTTTTGGTCAGTGAAAAAGAAGTCTGCTTCAGTTAGGGAAAAGTCTGTGAAAAGTTTGGGAATTCAACCCTGAATTCTTGAGCTATAAGGAGAGGAGCTATGGTATTCTTTGACAATGCCTTAAATAATTACTTAATTGTTGTAAAGTATTCATAAACTAAAACTGATGCTTTTCATCTCCGTCATACTGCTTATTATGCAGTTAGATGAAAAATTTAATTCAATTTGTAGCCATTTCAGGAACTTCTTTGAATTGACAATTGTATGCTAAAAATAAGCTCTGGGATTTGGGACTCCAATGTCCCCCCCCTCCAAAAAAATCTGGCGATATTAGGGCCCCAATCCCCCCTCCCTGGAGTATATATATTTTCTCCTCCTGTCAGAGAAATTTCCCACCAAATAAAAAAATTATCAATTACAATACATATATTTGGTTAAAATGAGCGGTTTTTCTATAGAAATCAATGGAAAACGGAAAAGCTTTCTACAGTATTATTCCACCCGAGTTACAGAATGCCACTTTTACCAAAGGTGTATCACTGTATATCATAAATACCAATTTTCTGACCAAATGTGGTTCTGTAGCTTGGGGTTGGAACAATGTCCCACAGACGAAAAACGAAAAAAGGGGGGATGGACTATTTTTTAAGAATGTGACTTAAAAGCTTATAGATAGATAAAAATTGCCCATTTCTTCTTGTTATACAATGGAACAATCTATTCTGAGTGGATTCCAATGAAATATACAACATACACGAACGAAATAAACGATATAAAGATGTCTATTTCTACACAGTGTGTATTTTGCGCCTGAAAGCTTACAATGTGGATGTTTAATACAAAATGTAACGGTTTTCAGTCTCTGGATTGCGTATTTTACCAATAATCCATTTACATACTGGTTTCGTAGTTACTTTTTCTTTTTCATTTTAAATTAAGAGGGCACTAAACCATAAAACACCTTAAATTTATGTAAAAATGCATTATTTTGTATATTTTCGTTCGCTATTTGACGTTGTCAGACATTGTTACCCCCTTCCTATTCAAGCAGTAATTATCAAATGTTGCATCATTTTTTGGGTGTGGTCATTTTCTCCTATTTAAGTCTATGTTACCTTTTGAACATCATTTCTCAGAAAGTATAATTAATAGAGAGATTTTTTTTTGCATTATAATCAGCTAGTCTCTGGTCTAGTTGTGCCCCTGATATTTTGTTTGAGCCCCTGAACCCCAGGGTCTTGGAAATGGTTGTGGTCATTTTCTCCTATATAAGTCCATGTTACCTTGTGAACATCAATTCTCAGAAAGTATAATTGTTACTGTAGAGAGATATTTCTTTTTCCAATTCCATGAGTCTGTGGTCTGATTGTGTGCCTGAGATTCTGTTTAAGACTGACCTGTCTTTGAAAATGGGTGTGGTCATTTTCTCCTATATTAGTCTTTGTAATCTTGTGAACACCAGATCTCAGGAAGTATACCGGTAATTCATGGAGAGTAAATTCTTTTTGCATTACATGTATTATGTGTCTGTGGTGTAGATGTGCATCTGATATTTTGTGTGAGCCCCTGTCTCCCAGGGTTGGAAAATGGATGTCAATTCAGTGAATTTAACAAAACAGCCAGTAGAGCTTCAGTCTCATCAGAGACTTCTGGTTTTATAATGGTATCTGGACCAGTATCAGACAGATTATCTTTTACTTTTTTTTCTGAGAATTGTAGGTTCTCTGAAACAGCTGGCATCCAGTGTAAAATATAACTGTTAAAAAAATTGATTGACCTGAGACTTTATCTAAGTTTGTTTATCAGCTACCGGTATGTTGAAAAATGGCTGCGTTGTCTAATAAGGACATTCAAACAGCTCATTCTGTAAAATCATTTTGCAGATAGCGGTTCTTTGGTATGTCTTTAAAAGAAGTTTAAAGAACGAGAGGTGTACATGTTACATGATCATATATAGAACACCTGTTTATTTCAGCATTTTTACATTATTTTAAACGATAAAAAAGGTTATATAAATATTTAAAGCCGACTTATATTAAACAGTCTGTCACTATATGTAGTGTGTCAGTATGGCTATGTGTCAAAGTAACATCTATATTTCTATTCATCCCTACTTGTGACTGCTTTCCTTTTCCACTTGATGTTGTTATGTGTCAACCAAGCGCCATGTGACTTATAAGTGTGTAGTAGCTTTAATTAGTTTTTGTCAGATCTTTTTCCTATTAAAAACCTTTTGTGAAGACTTTTGACCTTGTTTTTGATTCAATAGTCAGGAAATTTGTCTCCTGCATCAAGTACTCTTGGACTTTTGAATTTTAATGGAAATTAATTATTCATTATGTCATTACTGTGAATATATCAATGTACGTTAATGATTCCAGGAATATTGATACAGAGAAGTTACAGCTGGTGTCTTATGAATAACAAAAGGCTACTGTGGATTGTGTAGCGGAGGAATCATAAGTTAGTGCCCATCATGAATAGATTATAACAGTGAGAAGTGATACCCATGTTTGACAGAATGGGATGGGAACATTATGTCCTGATATTAACTCTGTCATGTGGATGCTCAGCAGGATTCCTGTTTCCAAGTCTAGAACAAATAGGAGGTAAATACTTTGTATATTTATATCATCTCATCAAAGTTTAGATGAGTTTATGCTATACCATTGGCGTCCATGTCCGTTTAAAGTTTTTGGGATAGCTCAGTATTTGACAAAGTATACTGATGCTACAGTTACCAAACTTGCACAAGTTGGGATAATTAAGTGTAAGTTTGGGATAGATCAGTATTTGTCAAAGTACTGACTACTGATGCCACAGTAACCAAACATGCACAAGTGATTTACCTAAGTGGGGTGCTGAAGTGAAACCATGCAGAGGATGATGCATCTGGCTTACACTTTCTGCTTTGAGTAGCTCAGTATATGACAGCGTACTGATACTACAGTAACCTAACTTGTATAAGTGATTCGTCTTGGGATGCTGAGATGGACCAATGCATTAGATTCATGATCTGACCTTTTTTTTTCACTAGAGTGATTTTGCTTTTTAAAGCCAATTTTAAGCAAAGGGTAAGTGCTACAAACATTCATAAAATGATCTTGACCTACTTGAATCTTGTATGAATGTAAGCCTTTATCACTGCTGTCAAGTGGCGGATCGTAATTAGCTCACCTCGACGAAGTGGAGATGAGCTTATGCTATAACCCCGGTGTCCGCATCCGCGTCCGCGTCCGCGTCCGCGTCCGCGTCCCCGTCCGCGTCCCCGTCTGCGTCCCCGTCCGAGTCCGCGTCCCCGTCCGGTTAAAGTTTTTGGGTAACTCAGTATCTGACAAAGTATTGATGCTACAGTAACCAAACTTGCACAAGTGATTCATCTTTGGATGCTGAGGTGAACCCATGCATCAGATGCTGCATCTGACCTACATTTTCCGGTTGAATGACTTTGTCAATGTCTGGTTAAAGTTTTTTGGGTAGCTCAGTATCTGACAAAGTACTGATGCTACAGTAACCAAACTTGCACAAGTGATTCATCTTTGGATGCTGAGGTGAACCCATGCATCAGATGCTGCATCTGACCTACATTTTCCGGTTGAATGACTTTGTCAATGTCTGGTTAAAGTTTTTTGGGTAGCTCAGTATCTGACAAAGTACTGATGCTACAGTAACCAAACTTGCACAAGTGATTCATCTTTGGATGCTGAGGTGAACCCATGCATCGGATGCTGCATCTGACCTACATTTTCCGGTTGAATGACTTTGTCAATGTCTGGTTAAAGTTTTTCCGGTTGAATGATTTTACCTTTAAAGGCCAATATTGAGCAAAGTATAAGTGCTACATAAACCAAACTTGCATATTAGATGTATCTTTGATCAAACTTTCAGAAAATGACCTTGACCTACTTTTTCCGCTTGAGTGATTTTGCCTTTAAAGGCTAGTATTGTGCAAAGTATAAGTGCTACATGTACCAAACTTGCATATTGGATGTATCTTTGATCAAACTTTCATAAAATGACCTTGACCTTCTTTTTTTTCTGCTTGAGTGATTTTACCTTTAAAGTCCAATATTGAGCAAAGTATAAGTGCTACATGTACCAAACTTGCATATTGGATGTATCTTTGATCAAACTTTCATAAAATGACCTTGACCTACTTTTTCCGCTTGAGTGATTTTACCTTTAAAGTCCAATATTGAGCAAAGTATAAGTACTACATGTACCAAACTTGCATATTGGATGTATCTTTGATCAAACTTTCAGAAAATGACCTTGACCTACTTTTTCCGCTTGAGTGATTTTACCTTTATAGTCCAATATTGAGCAAAGTATAAGTGCTACATGTACCAAACTTGCATATTTGATGTATCTTTGATCAAACTTTCATAAAATGACCTTGACCTACTTTTTCGGCTTGAGTGATTTTGCCTTTAAAGGCTAATATTGAGCAAAGTATAAGAGCTACATGTACCAAACTTGCATATTGGATGTATCTTTGATCAAACTTTCATAAAATGACCTTGACCTACTTTTTCCGCTTGAGTGATTTTGCCTTTAAAGGCTAATATTGAGCAAAGTATAAGAGCTACATGTACCAAACTTGCATATTGGATGTATCTTTGATCAAACTTTCATAAAATGACCTTGACCTATTTTTTTCCACTTGAGCGATTTTTCTTTTAAAGCCAATATACATGTACCTAGAGATATGTTTTAATTGAATTTTGCTGCCGCGAGGTGAGCTTCGTAATCTTTGATTACACTATGATTTTATGTTACGTACATCCAAAATGAACCAAGCAAGATTAGGTGAATTACATTTTCCTCTTACACTGGACAGAAAAATACATGAATGGGATGTTCAAGGTATCATAAACGTGAGCTTTACTTAGACCTTGGTATGGGGATGGCGGATTATGCAAGTCAATTAGAACACTCTTTAAAGAAAGTAATATTCTGCTTTTTAGCTCACCTCGACGAAGTAGAGGGGGTCTTATGCTATCGCCCCATTGTCGGCATCCGCACTATAGGTTAAGCAAAACGGGACAGGTTTATTCCCGCCTAACTATAGGTCATACACCAACCAAAAATGTAAAACAGTATCAGAGGAGAATGTAATTTAGCCGATCTCGCTTGCATCCATTTTGGACATACCTAACTTAAAGTTACAATCCACTGCTTAACACCAGTGCTTTATCAGAATGTATATTTTGCACAACTGACAAGACTACCTTCTTTTACTTTATTTCAAGATTATCTTCTTTAACTTATAAAATTACAAGATTACCTTCTTTAACTTAATTACAAGATTACCTTCTTTAACTTAATTACAAGATTACCTTCTTTAACTTAATTACAAGATAACATTCTGTAACTTAAGGTATCCGATGTACAATAGGGCATTTTTCCAAGCCCTGTAAGGTACTATAAACTATATATTTTCTGAAAGGTTATATTGCACACTGCTCAGAAATAATAATTTTGGGGTCAGAAAAATAAAGGGGAATAACTGGTGAAGCATTTAAATTGTCTATTTTCTCTATATAACCTATGCAAAAAGACAAAGTTGCACAAGAGTTTTTCCCCTTTGATTTTTAAGGCCAGGGAATCTTATATCTGTACTCAGGACATCATTACCTTTCAGAAAATATATAGTTTATAGTACCTTACCAGGCATAAAATTTACCATATTTTACAATGGAGATTATTAAAACACTATGTAAAATGACTCTATTGTACAACGGATACCTTAATTACAAGATTACCTTCGTTAACTTAATTACAAGATTACCTTCTTTAACTTAATAACAAAATTACCTTCTTAAACTTAATTACAAGATTACCGTCTTTAACTTAATTACAAGATTACCTTCTTTAACTTGATTACACGATTACCTTCTTTAACTTAATTACAAGATTACCTTCTTTAACTTAATTACAAGATTACTTTCTTTTACTTAATTACAAGATTACCTTCTTTAACTTAATTACAAGATTACCTTCTTTAACTTAATTACAAGATTACCTTCTTTAATTTAAAGTTAATTGCTTATTTAGAAAAAAAAAATTATTTTGAATTTTACTGCCATAATAACATGCCGCCGGAAGATTAGGTTTGTAATCTGAGTGATTACCCATGTTTTGCCCTCAATGATGCAACAATAAATCATTATTTATATGTATGTTTAAGTGTAGACATTAACTTATAACACAACACCTGAATGAAGTGAGTCCACAAAAATTGGTTGTTGTGATTCTGTATAATTCTGAAAGGAAGATGTTTTTGACTAACTGGTCTATTATCACTCACTATTTATCATAGCTACGTGTACTTGATATACGTTGTTTTGCCTACATACATGAATTTTTTTAAAACTTATTAATCTTTCATTTTTTATTGGAAGAAATCAAACCAGCGGAGCAGTATTTGGTGTTTGGAGAGGAGATCCAAATCAACTGTAGCCTAAATCAGAATATTCTTGATATTTCCCAATTTCACTTCGAAATCGGTAACTTGGCTGTTCCAACAAATCTTACAAATGTTTTAAATGACAAAATTCTTCAGTGTACTCTGCCGGTAACAGATGAGTACTTTAGAGCTGGTTATAATACAATATTATGCTGGAACACCACAATTGACTCATCAAGTTACCAACCAATATCAGCATCGTACCTTGTAGACTGTAAGTATAAAATTGGTAGCTTTGTTTTTAGCTCTACTGGTCTCAGACCAGTCGAGCTTATGCGATACCATGTTGTTCGCCGTCCGTCCATTCGTCCGTCCGCAAACAATTCTTGTGCTCGCAACTCCTCTGAAACCATAAGAGATAGAAAGTTAATTCTTTTTGCATCCTACTTGGTATGTGGTCTAGTTGTGCACCAGATATTTGGTTTCAGCCCCTGACCCCAGGGTCTTAGAAAATGGGCATGGTTATGAAAATCTATGTAATCTTGTGCTCGCAACTCCTCTGACACTATAAATGATGGAGACTTAATTCTTTTTGCAATATGATGGGTCTGTGGTCTAGTTGTGCACCTGATATTTTGTTTGAGCCCCTTATTTTTGTGTCATTGATAAGTCATTTGAGCTAGCAGCCCCTGGCCCCTAGGATCTTGGAAAATGGTCATGGCATTCTTTTTTGAAATATCTTATCTGGGAAATTATGAATTCCATGAGTGATATTCTAGTTGCAGTACGTCTAATGGATATATTGTTTTGTTGTGCAATGCTCCTTATAATTTGTTAAAGCGCCTGCTTCCTTATAATGGTCTTTGGTTTTAAAAAAAAGGAAATTGATCTTTTTAAAACAAAACAACCAGGAGAGCTACAGTCTCGTCAGAGACTTCTGGTCTGTTTCACCTATTTTCATTTTGGTATTACTCTTGAAAATGGAAAAAAAAAATTCTTTAGTTTCATGTAACAAGAAAAATTCTAATTCTCGTCTTGAATAGTTATTATGTTCAGCAACACTACTGTGGTCTTTTTTGACAAAGTAATCTTAAAAATGGTGTACCTTTCAGATGCTGTTATACATAACGTGACCAACCTCACATGCGTTATAGATAAGACGAGTAGTTCCATTCAATGTAGCTGGATTCTAGGAAAATATCACTTTAAACCTCGGATTAGAGTTAAGTTCTCAGTGTAAGTATCTGTTATACATTCAGTGTATGTAAAGAATTGTTTCCATGAGTATCTCTCAATTTAAGCCAGGAATCCTCCTCCAAGACAAACAGGCATAACAGAATATAGGACTCTTTCGTGGTCTGCTTTGAAAGATTCATTGGCTTCACTTTAAGGTTCTCACAATTACATGTAAGTAAATGCCAAAGCTTGCTGATGATTTTGCAATATTTAGAGGCCCAGAGTGTGGAGCCATTGTTTCTCTTAATCCACAAATTTACCAGTTCCGAGACAACTCAGTCTCGCACCCCTGGATGGTTGTTTTGAACCCTGCATTGTGACGTCATAGACATTTACGTTGGTTAAGGTGGTAGTCCCACCATACTCCCATTATTTCCATATATTCAATTTTCTTCATATTAATTGCAATATAAATGAAATTTGATATCATGCATCTTTTTCTTAAGTTTGAAAGAAATCAAACCAATCGTTTTGCCTGGGTCGCAATTCAAAGTCTCAAATTTTGTCCCCCTCTCATTGCAGAAAATGTCAACTTTGTCACAAAATTTGTTCTCAGATATTCCATGATTCTGCATATTTTTAAGCGAATAGCTTTAAGAGATCACCTGAATTTTTTCACGCTAGAGAGCCCCGATTCTGTATAATTTGTAGCACGAACCAATCAAATCACAGGAATTCACATCGTGTGACGTATGAAGTGGGTCACTGCTGCTTTGAATTGTGTAAACGATGTAACTCTGTTTATGTCGTGTTACTTATTGTCGGCTTCCTGAAGCTGGACACACTAGGGATGATTTTTACTTCCGCACATACTTCGAAGAGGTAGCATACGGACAATCTGCCAGTTCCAATGACAGCAAGCAAGCTGTCGACGGAAACGGCCGACTGCAAACGAGGATAACGTCATGTTGATTTCTAATTGGGGGATTCCGGGACCGACTTTGAGAACAAAACGGATCGATATATGGGTTCAGTACTTCAGTCGTACGATTTTTGTATTTATATATGGATATATTTCTTCTCTCCTTATTTCTTTTTCTTACAATTCGTTCGTTTTCTTTATCTTATTTTATCCGATCCTGCATATGAGTCCTACCTTTAGTGCAAGCTTCCTTTGGCGCGCTAATTAATATGCAGGAATGTTCCATTCATACGTCCAGGGTCGTATATAAAAAATATTTCTGATACGTCTACTATATAGCCCCCCCCCCCCTTCCGCGAGAGAGATTGGTTCCTAATGCCACCTATAAATGATTGCTGACGCCGGTCGATGACAAGCATTTTTTTTAACGCCAGTACTTGTAGAAATCCATCGTGATATAAACACGTGTTGTCTATAAATAGAACAATGCACATGGTGGGATGGGCCAAAGCAGTATTTTGTCATGTTTCATATCTAATTTTAAGTAGCTGTACTTTTCTGTTGGACCGAAAATTGAACATGTGGATGTGAAGAGAGAAATAGGGAATACAGCGACAATTCATCATAAACGAATTTTGTTACGGGAGAGGTCATAATTGAAAATCCAACGTTAAAAAAAGTAGAGAAAAATTCTTCGTTCATTATAATACCATATCATTTTCTAGAAACTTATAAAACTGAAAAAAAATATTTATACCCAGGTACATATATTCAAAAAATTATCGACTCATTCCGCTCGCCGATTTGAAGGATAAGACTGTAATAATTATTTTTGTTTATCATTGTTCTTTTAGACACAAGTAATTCTGTATTTTTTAAAATTTTCGAGCTTGTCACCCTTGCCAGTTTTCATAATATTTTCAGAAGGAAAATGTGAAAAAAAGAAAATTAGAACCATTTCGCGTTGCATGCACCCGTCTCGTCACCCCCATTTCTGCATAGGAAGATACGGCTTAGTCCCAGGGATGCAAATAAACACTTAAAAAGTTTCTATGTCTGAAAAAATCGAGAAGATACGGCTAAGTTGTTTATAACAAAAAGCTCTTTCAGGTGTTGAACATTACGACTACCCCACGACGTGCGTATGCGTATACATGTACTTTGAAAATTTACATTTATTTACTGAACATCGCCCATTTCTAGGGATTGAGGCACTGAAGAAAATGTATAGGTTTTCAGGTTTTAGATTGGAAATGGAAGAAGAATTTTGGCGTGTTAGACATTATCAAGGACGTACAAACATGCTGAAAATATAGGCCTTGAATGCATTTAAATCTTTTTAGAAATTGAACTCATTACATTGCCGGTATATAATCTCTCTCTCTCTCTTCATGATCTGCCAGTCCAGGGTGTATATATTTCTGCTTAGGGGTGAGTCCCAGGGATAATTCAGACGATAATCGTTTTCTTGTTTTCGTAGCTGTCGTAACTCACGTCGTGAAACAAAAACTCATAGGTTATTTACAAATTTTTGGTTTGCTTTCTCGCATATTTAAAATTTCATTTTATTACGTTACGTCTTTACAAGGGAATAAGGTGGATCTATTAATTTTCAATGTACCGTAACTTCATCTAACGTTTAAAAAACGTACAAAGTCACTGTTTGGAGATGTAATCTGTTTATAATTGGATTAACACACTGGAACGAAGTAAAGTAGTCTGCATTTATTGATTTATTTCAAGGTACCGGTGCTTGAGATGTCCGAAATCAAAACCGTACGTTTATATCTAAAATATAGAAACATCTAAAATGGTGTGTGAAATTTATGCGGAAAAATTACTAATTTTTAGCGTTAATTTCGTATTCGGTATATCGTGTTCCTGTACGATGGCCATGACTTGATACTGAGAAGGAGAGAATGGAGGGGGGGGGGGGGGGGTGAAATTAAAAATATAAATTTGAATACATTGTACATTTTGATGTGGGCAAATTGTTTTTTGATGTGGGTGCCATAGTTTTTGGATTTGGGGGCCCACTTGGCCCCTGAAATTCAACCCTGGCCCGGGTCCATGGCAGCCGCTGATATATTACTGCATAGGACTCCATGGCAGCCTCTAATCGGGTAAACTCCTTTAATTATCCAGTTATGTATTAAACGAGAAATCCTGATAACACTAAGGAACCAGAAACTGGAAGCATTTTCCAATGAAAAGCAATTTATTTATTCATTTGATCTTTGGGAAATTCAAGGAGTATTCATTTAAAAGAAGATATTAGTATTTGTTAAAGACTTCTCAGATTGCTCAACAACCCACTCCCACTTCCATTTGACTTACCAGCCCTATTCCATTAGTCAACCCTCTGGGCCACTAGTAGTATTGACTGTTTGGAAAATGCAAGTTCGAGAACTGTGTTCTTTTAATTCTAATGAAATCCTTATGGATTTGCATTTCAGTATTATTGTACGTACATTTGCATAAACATGTCTACGAAGGAAAGGTTGATTACATACATAATAAATGATACATATAGTGATATTTAAGCTATTCGCTTTCAGTACCTTCAGTGCTTTGATTTCTCATTATCAGCTATGCATTTCAAAGACAATACATACATCTTTCTTTTTTATTATAGGGAAATTGAACCTATTTTTACCGAGTAAGCGCTATTTTTGTTAGTCCTACAGCGTCCTTTTTTATGTCGCGATACGTTACGTCAAGGTTAAGCATAGCCTCATATGTCTTGTCGGCAAATTTATAATCAACATGCGTACGGGAAATTTAAAAAAAATAATTCAAATAAAAGAAAACAGTTGTCATTATTACAGAATTTAGACGTAATTCGTGCATTTGACTTAGTTGTTATTCTTATTAAACACAGGAAGCAACCTAACAAAAAGTAAAAGGGGTAGGACCACGAGACCTCGAAATTGGCCCTTGATTTTTTCTCTAGAAATAAATTTCATGAGAAATACTTGATATATCTCATGAAAATACACGGATATTTACCGCTTTAGATAAAAAGAAAACAATCAACAAACAAAGTGCCGTTTGACTATAATGATGTCATGAAGTGACGTCATTTTGACTTTATTGACAAAATATGGCGAAAATTGATTGGTATTTTGTCTTTTGTGGAAGATTTCAATGGCTGCATGCGTTTACTGAGATAAAACGTTTATGACACTAGGATATAATGATTATCTTTCACACATATATTTTTAGCTCACCTGAGCCATAGGCTCAAGTGAGCTATTGTCATAGTGTTGCGTCCGTCGTCCGTCGTCGTCGTCGTCGTCGTCGTCGTCCGTCGTCGTAAACTTTTCACATTTTAAACTTCTTCTCCAGAACGGCTGAAGGGATTTTGATGAAACTTGGTAGGTATGAAGTACTCGTGGTCCCCTACAAGTGTTGTTGTTTTTCGTCCGGATCTGTCAACAGGTGGCGCCACCACAGCAAAAAGTAGGTCACGGGGGGTACCCTCCTTTGACAAACTTCTTCAGAACCGAAGCATGTATCGACAAACCGAAAGCATCAGGATGATCTAGAGAGATGTCTTAAGAAGTGTTGTTATTTTTGGTTCCACTTCAAAGTCAAATTTTTGACGCGTTTTTGACGTCTTTTCGGACTTAGTCAGAAATGCACATTTTTGCACTATTTCTTTAAATAACTCAATAAGTGTATGATTTTACACACTCATTTACTACATATTTATCATATTTAACTTACTTAATGCTTTGATATGCATTTTATGCTTAAAATTTATTTTTTTGATTTTTTATGAATTTTTTTCTTATGTAAAAAGGAAGGGGGGGGGGTGATTTTCATACATTTTCTGCTTCTTTTCTATAACCACTCTTCAGATTGTCATGACATTTTGTAGATATGAGGTACTCATGCATGGTACCCTACAAGTGAAAGAATTTTGTCAAGATATCCACTTTTAGATTTTTAAGGAATATTTTTTAAGATTGTACATAGGTATAATGTATGTTTTCCATGCCCAATGGACCCATGGGGATTGGCTTCAAACCCCGACGGGATCCCGACAAAAATTTTTTTCCCTTTTTAGCTCACCTGAGCCATAGGCTCAAGTGAGCTATTGTCATAGTGTTGCGTCCGTCGTCCGTCGTCGTCGTCGTCCGTCGTCGTAAACTTTTCACATTTTAAACTTCTTCTCCAGAACGGCTGAAGGGATTTTGATGAAACTTGGTAGGTATGAAGTACTCATGGTCCCCTACAAGTGTTGTTGTTTTTCGTCCGGATCTGTCAACAGGTGGCGCCACCACAGCAAAAAGTAGGTCACGGGGGGTACCCTCCTTTGACAAACTTCTTCTTCAGAACCGAAGCATGTATCGACAAACCGAAAGCATCAGGATGATCTAGAGAGATGTCTTAAGAAGTGTTGTTATTTTTGGTTCCACTTTGAAGTCAAATTTTTGACGCGTTTTTGACGTCTTTTCGGACTTAGTCAGAAATGCACATTTTTGCACTATTTCTTTAAATAACTCAATAAGTGTATGATTTTACACACTCATTTACTACATATTTATCATATTTAACTTACTTAATGCTTTGATATGCATTTTATGCTTAAAATTTATTTTTTTGATTTTTTATGAATTTTTTTCTTATATAAAAAGGAAGGGGGGGGGGTGATTTTCATACATTTTCTGCTTCTTTTCTATAACCACTCTTCAGATTGTCATGACATTTTGTAGATATGAGGTACTCATGCATGGTACCCTACAAGTGAAAGAATTTTGTCAAGATATCCACTTTTAGATTTTTAAGGAATATTTTTGGCCTAGGTCATCTTTGGCACGTATAAAAACGAAAGAAAAAAGGGGGTCATGCATACCTTTTCTGCAAAATTCACTTGTTTAATGACCCCTCCTTCCGAATTGAAAATTTGCTAATTTTTATATGTTTTCAAATCGATCTATTGATTACATATAAGGCAAAATCATGTTCAAAACTCAATTTCTACAGACAGCAGGGAATCATACATTGATTTTATGTGCTATTTTTAAATTTTCAATAGTTATGTCCAATGAGGTGACACCTTCTATTCAGCCCGGTTCACCAGTCAAAAGGGAAGGGATTCCCTGCTAAAATGATTAACTGTAGTTACACCTTCGACGTATATCAAGAGGGATCGCCGACTCTAAAAATAGCACAATATGTTCACGTGTCCGCAGCGCCCCCACCGGGAGGCATAGAAAGTACTTTCACTTTCAATATACGTACCGAAACAACGAAGCGCTGTGAAGGTAAGTCAGCGATTTTTCACATAATTTAGATTAGTAACACCGGTTATGTTAAAACAAATACATGATGGTATAGTTCTTGAAGTAATCAATTCCTAGGTTTAAATTATTTTGATGTATAAACATGTTTTCGAGTTGGATCTAAGCCTACGGCTATGTATTCATATACGTAGTGTGACATGTTACTTGCTGCATGCTGATTTGGTTAAATATCCCATAGAAATTCAATATTAGGACTATACGTAATATTTCGCTCTGAGCGACTATTGCATACAAAGATAAGATAAGATAAGATAAGATAGTTTATTGACCAAAATGGGCCCTTGCAGGCATGACATTTCAATATAAGGCATCATGACAAAAGATAAATCAATAAATAAATCAATCAATCTTGTGAATACACATGACAAAGTAAACAGAAATCAATTCACCATTTAGGTTGCTTAGAATAACAAAGATATATCTGCAAATGCGGGGGGGGGGGGGGGGGGGGGGGGGGGGGGTATGAGTTGTTTGCATTAATAGTCAGAAAATTTGATTTGGAGGGGGTTGCAAGGGAAAAAGTTATTGCAGTGGTAAGTCAAGTCTTAAAGATTCAAGTGTATGAAAATATTCCATTTTAATTCATCTTCAAAAAAAAAAAAATATTGTAAAAGTCCTAGTGAGTGTCTTTGGAAATAAGCTTTGTAAAAGCTTAAATGGGCTATCCTTGGATATAAATCAAAGTTATTTGGTGAAATAGTTCAAATTTTATTATTGAATATAGATTTATTGTCTCTATAAGAACAGAGAGATCTGAACTAAAATTTACATTTCTAATGTCACTTATTATTTTATACTTACTTGGTTTTGTGTATTCCTTGTGACAATACCTTTCCATTGATACCAAAATTTTGACCTCGTGACCATAACCTTGACCTTTGACGTACTTCTCAAAAACTTAAACATTGCGCATAACTTTTTATTGGTTAGTGATAGGGCTTTCATATTTTACATGTGTATTCCTTGTGACAAGATATTTCCATAGATACCAATATTACGCTGACCCTGACCTCTCACATACTTAACAGAAAATGGCGTTTATACTAACAAAGATGCCGCCAGGGGCATTCTCGTTTCACAAACACAGCCTGTCAGGCTTTATAATTTCTGGCATGCTAGCTATCAATAATGAAAGGTATGGTCGTTCAGTTTTAAATAAACTTAATTTATGAAATCATTTCATTGTTTTATTCTTTTTCTGCTGCGCATTAAAGTGGGATTTTACAATATGATTTTATTTTTGATGTTGCATAATTGAACTATACTAGTTGGGCATATGACTTAAAAAAAGTTATTGTTTTGAAATGTGACTATTTTTTCTTGTTTGTACTTTTAAAGGTTGTCTGAAAAAAAAAAAAAACTTCTCTGCATCCGGCAAAAATGTTTTTAGAAAGGTTGTGGGCTAAAATCCCGGTACTGGCACTATCAGTATTCAATAGCAGTATGTCAATTAGAGCGTGCATGGGTATCAGGTGAGCGTTGTGCCCCCTGGGGCTCTTGTTTATCTTTGTTAATGCATGCGGCCATTGCTAATTCAATACGTAGAATTACGTAGTTTTTACATCAATTTCGCGGAATATGACCTATTTTGGTGTTTTCAAAGGACTAAAAGTTATTGAAAAATGCAATGTTTACAAAGATATATTCATGATTGAGTAGAGGACGTTTCAAAATGTCAAATTACAGTTAAAATTTCTATGAAGTACAGTGTTCAAAAGTAGGACCAATATCGGGCTTCGTGGCTGTACCCCTTTAATTGAAAGAAAAAATTAAAAAAGAGAAAAGAAAAATTGGAGGGACTGTCCCATAATTAGAGTAGAGTTGTTAGGACCAACAAGCTATGTAAAAAACTATGAGTGAGAGAAAAATAATTGCCCCTGTGTACAGGAACAGGGAAATCTCACCCTCATATCAAAGCCTCGTCGTGGACTACATAAATTTGATACTCTGTTGGGAATTCTCTGTTCCTGTACAAAAGGGTGATAGATTCTTATTAATCTTTCATAAGAGACCATGAATTAGTATTTTTCTCTCAGAAAGCAGAGACAAAATGTGAAAACATTTTGAAAAAAAAAATTGGATTTCAGAAATTTTGCAAAACTTAAATTCAGCCCTTTCTACAAAAAAAGTATGAATAAACCACAAGTATTAAGATCTATGATCACTTGAAAATAAATTATTTTGACCAATCAATATGACTATCTATAAATGATGTGTATTTTTTAAAGATTTTTTGTACATCTAAGCGTATACCAGATATTAACAAATAAAAGTGTAAAACTATTTTCCTATATTTGTATTATAAACACTAACATTATTGCTTAACCCTCTAATAGCAAATGGACAAAAAAAATCAGTCTTTTTAACAAGAATGTCACAATGTGTGAAAAAATTCTCAAATTGGTTTTATTATTGTCATGTTGCTGCTAGATTGTTTGTTTGTGGGTATAAATCATGATGCCACAATAGTAATACAGAAGTGTTACTAGTGAATAGCTATAACAATTGAAATAATCAGGTGGCATGGTATGAAGGATAGATATTTCCTTAATAGCTTTAATACAGTTTTTGAATACCTTATCTTTAATTAGTAGGTATAAGAGAAAAAACATTTAGCCAATATATCATAGCAGCTGATCTATTCCTTTGAGGACAAGTCCTGTCCTAGCATGAACATATTTTAATGTTTCGTCTCAATACACCCCTCTGAATAATTGTGTTAAGTGTGGGGGTGAGGGTTGGGGTGGGGGGGTGGGGTGGAAATTGTAATACAGAAATCACCTGATATGTGTTGGTCTTCCATCTTGTTTTGGTGGGTCAGTTTCCAGTGGATCAAGCTTTCCATCAAGGTATATATTTCTTAGTTGTCTGCAATATAAGATTAACACATAGGGAAAACTCTGTCAGACTGTCTGTATGTCTGTGCGATAGTCACACTTTGACATAAATGGCTATAACTTGATTAATATGTAATATGAATCAATGCAAAGCCTTATAAGCAAGCTGAGAGAAAAAAAAAGACACACAAAAAAGCTAGATACAATATTTGTAAACCTTAGATCTAGTTGATCTCAAAATCAAAAACTTCTTCACCTCCTGAAGAGTTTATTTCAAAATCATAACCTTGGGATTCCAGGACATTGACTGGACCCCCTCTCTTCCCACTGTAAAAATAATCTGGATTTCTGCCTATACAAAGATGAAGATCTTAAGAGAGGGAGTAATAGAATCTATCCTAAGATGTGATCAGGGACAAGGAAATCCAACCCGAATGTCCAGGATTTGCTTGTACTACGACAAGGCTTGCAGAGTCAGGGACAAAACCAAATCCTGGACATGAGGGTTGGATTTCCGTGTCCCTAATCACATCTGGGGATTGATTATTTTTCTCTCACTGTCTAAAAGAGTTAAAAAATGTGGTATTCATGTATTGTTTTTCATATTATGATCGGCTAACGCAGCAATCATGTATGACGTCACAGTGAAGTTACAGTTAAAAGCATTTCCGGAATGGGCTTATCTCACCATGTAGGGCGAGATAACATGTTTCCTGACACCTTAATTGGCAGACAAATCAGTCTCAAGTGAGAGAATCTGAAATCCCTCCCATTTCCTCTCTACTGTCCTTGAAATTGATCATTTTAAAAAATTCAAATTTCTTTTCTTTGCTACATAATTATTCAGATCATCTATCTTGTTTGTTTGATGCATGTGAACATTGTGAAAGCGCTACAGAAAATCGTGTTACTTACTTTTCCTTCTTGCATTACTACATACATGTACCATTATTGCACGTGAAAATAGGCACTCTGCTAAAATTACGTCACAAATAGAGGAATAATGACATCAAGGATACTGCAGAGTTATGCACTGTTCTGCTGTCATAAGCAATTTTCTTTTCATGAAACTTTGTTTTGGACAGCAAAATAAGTACTTTTCCCGCAATATGATTTCAAAGACAATCACTTAATCAGACGTATTTAGAGTTATTACTTGCTGTCCACAAAATGCTAGTCACGCAGTTAAATGAAAAAGGCTAATTAGTGATAAAGATGGCGGATAAGTTTCTGTTGGATTTTCAGACAAACAATTAGGCTTGTTTCACTTATTTTTATTACGCCAAAAAATAGGAGAATTCTATTCATTGCGAATTTGTCAAGGTATGTTCTCCTAGTCTGTCGTAATCAACTCACTCTTACCCCTATCTGCGGCCCTGTTGCCAAACTTTTTCAGCTCTAAGTATCTGTATCTTTAGCTCGTGCATTTTCCCTTACTTACGCATACGCTGTACCATAAATGCTACTTTCGCTTGCAAAGGCCCTTGGCTATAATACTTCCATTACACTTTCAGGGTGGTCAAGCATGATGAGACATAACAACAATGAGGGTCAAGGACCTTCAAGGTCAAGGTCACATATTCAAGGTCAAACATACAACAAGCACCATATCTGTAGATTATATTATTAATGATGTTTGTTATGTCTTTCTTTTTAGGAGTATTGCCGGAAACGGCTGGGTGACAAAAAATGTTAGTACAGACACCAGACAATCCTGTACATTCCATAAAAGTGAAGGAATAGCCATTCATCCACTATACATCAGTTTCAAAGTGGAAGTTACAAACATAATGAGAAACGTAACTAAAAACTTTATCAAAACTTATGATCCTGCTGACATAATAGGTATGTATGATATTGTATATTGTAAATAGTAAGGGAGGAATTCTAGAAAAAAATAATATTGTCATATTTAGATGATTTGCATGCATAAATTGTGTGACTTCCGAGCGTCTCTCCATACTGCTCACTATGGAAACTGGAATAAAAAATTGATAGCATTCAATAGATCTTGTTTAGTTGTAATTTACATGTATATACATGCATATTTATAGGGGATCGCTTTACATATTATTCTCATTCGGGAAATGACAGTATGAAAATGGCATTAATCTACAAATGTGATGATGTCATGGCATAATGATTTTATGTCATAGACAGTGTCAAACGGGAAATAACCCTGTATTCAGAAACGACTCAATAAAACTGCATCTTTTTCTTTTTCCTGCCAAAGTCAAAACGGAATCCAGCTATCATATCCCAATCGTAGGTCAAGATATCAAAGATCAAATTCATTTGAAATTCATAATTATAATTTATGCCAACCGGGGTCTTTTATAAATTTCAGTGAAACTTGAGAAGGTTCAACACATTAATGCAACAGATATATCGAGTCGTTCAGCCAAGATAGTTTGGACCCTTCCTACTTTGGATGATCTGTATATTAGATTGACTGTGTCTTCTAAGTGGCACCAGGATTCTCAGGTAATATTTGTTTGCAGTACTTAGGCAAGTTGTCTTACAATCTGATTATTTAAAGGAAAAAAATAATTGAGCATTACACTTATATTCTGATTGCTACTGATACTTCAGATCACCCAAAACTTTCTGGAAAGCCATGACATCTCAGTGCAAGTTTGATGCTTTATTGACGTTCAAAGCTTGTCAGAGGTACAGACATTGTGATGTCATGATTTTCATCTCTTTGTTTTCTTTGCAAACAGAAGGGTAAGCTTTTTTTGCTAATATGAAATTCTATTGCAATATTATTGGTATAATGATAAAAAGAAACAAGACATAAGAAAGTAAGAAGTAGTATTTTACCTCTGCTGGCAGAGGGAAGCCTTCTGGGCATTACAGTTTGATGATCTAATACAGTATTGATTATCAGGGTTCGAAATTAACTTTTATTGCCACAAGCTAAAATTAGCTTGTAGAAGAAATTTCCACAAGCTAAAATCCAAGATCTACAAGCTAAATTCTAAACTAAGAAAAAAAATGAATCTTTGACATTTTATGTTGAATATGTTATTTAACATGTTTAACTATCTTTTCAGAACATGTAAATTGTTATGATTATCTATAGGCTTAAGAATCTTTTCAACACTAATTTAAGTACATGTACTTGCATGAATCAGCTTAGGATGTAACTTTGTGATATTTTTGCACTTTTATTTAAACAATATCGCAGTTTTGTCAACGCTGGAAATGGCACATTTGCAGTATTAGTAGTAATATGTTTTTTTTTCAGTTTTTTCTGCCATAAAACGTGTGCCATTTACGTGAAATGTGAAAAAAAGAGAGAAAATTGCACGTACCCGATATTTATTTCCGTTAACCTTATAAAAACTTGTGATACTATTGTCAATGGATGCTGTCATACTTAAAGAAACGGATAAGATGATAATCGATATTAATGCAGAGGAAGACGATGTTTGTACAGCGCAGCGACTTTCTGAATGATAAGCAATTTATCATAGACCTTCTTCATATTACAGTTAGACTTGCATTTTAGACACTTCAAGACCGACATCACTATTTTTGACGTTATTTCTAATTGTGATGTCATAATTCAGATAAAACGTCACAGGTAAAAGTTACGTCAAATGTTATCATGTCGCATCTAACGATGTGTAAAATACAAGTCAACTGTGGTAATGTGAAAATTGTCTATTTGTTACCTTTAAATGTATGCAGTATTACATGTACATTACAGCATACACAGAAGATACATTTAGATTTCTGATAAACAACATCCGTTTTGAGTGGTGGTAATATTTGTTATACAGTGTTTTACAGGGGGGATACAGAAATACATTGGGTTGATGAAAAAAGTTGTATTGGGCAAGGCGAAGCCGAGCCCAATACAACTTTTTTCATCGACCCAATATATTTTTGTATCCCCCCTGTAAAACACTGTATAACGAATTTATACCACCGATGGATTTTGGCTTGTGTACGTAACGTCAACATATTTTAAAGCATCTCGGTGACATCAATATCGTAAAGCGTCCTAGTAGAAGGACGCTATATATTATTAAAATAATATCCTGTCAGTAAAATGATACAACACAATATTTTGTTCTTCTCGACCAATCAGATTGCAAGAAATTTGCCAGAGGTGGGATAATCTCTGTGATTGTACAGCTACATTCCACCACTGATTCAGTATGAAACATTATGTTATAAATACCAGATAAATATGGGCGGATCGTAAGATGTGAAAAAGCCACTCATAAATTTATTTGAGTTCCTAAATTTCTTATTCGCAATTCCCAAATTTCACTCACATTTCATGAGTATTTCCCGTTAATTTTGAACCCTGATTATTGTGTAGGAAGTTCATGTTTACTCTTGAGTAGGGCTGAGCGGTTTTATCGTGGTACCGGTATATTGCGATATGAGGCTTCGCAATACGTACCATGGTATTCGTTTTCAAAAACCAGTTTTTGACAATATTTTTTTAATCTTTATATTTTTACATTGTTTCTTTAAAAATAATGATAGAACGTGAATTCCTACTGAAAAGCAACAATAGGGTAATTCAAATTGCCAAAGGTGGATATGATTCTTATCTTGATACATGTATGACCTCTTAAGTTAGAACGTCGTGAATTACATTGTGCAAATTACACTTCTTATTTTAGATATTTCATCTGATAGCAGCAGTGATAAAATCTACAGTTTTCTGACAAGCCACTTTAAACACAACTAATTAAAAAAAGAAGCTTCAGTACTTTGCTATGTTTGCTGCACAGCCTTATACTATAGATACCATGGAATTTGTTCGTCAACACACTGCTCCTGCCAAGGAACTCAAACTTTCAACTGTATATTCATGCATGCATGTATGATTGACTTCTGATGTTATAGAAGGACTTCAAATATAAAATTTGGAAGTCAAAATTGAGGTTGAAAAATGAAAATCATAAGGAATTTCGATGTTATAAAGTATCGCAATATATCATGATATTTTTCCAAATATCGCAACATATTGCAATACAAATCTGACCCGCACTCAGCCCTGCTGTTGAGCAGAACCACTAATGTTATTGTTTTGTTTTTGAAAAAAAAGTTTCTTTCAAAACTGGTTAAAAATATGTCCTCGTCTCCTCTGCATGCAATTTAAGTCATCTAGACAAAATTCTCTTAGAAATAGGTCAGCCATTACCAAACTGAAATTTGTGCTCTCACTTCACAAGACTGAGTCAAATTCAATCCATCGATTACAGAGAAAAGGTTTTGTAAACTGAAAATTACAGAATTGTTCAAGCCTTCAAGAGACATACCTCATCAAAAGATAGGTCAATCATGTCCAAACTTAAATTGCCCTATAAATATCCAAGACCAATTCACATCTAGATTTTCATCTTAATATCTCGATCTGTTGCAAACAAATTCCTCATAACTAAAAATGAGTAAGACGGACAGACTGAGATGAAACTGTTGTTTCCCTGTAACATTACGGTAGAAGACAAATAAATATTACTTGAAGTGGAGATATAACTCAAATAACTGATTTTCTTATTCCAGATTATTGAGATGTACAGAAGAAATACTAGTACAGTGTTAGTGGACTTGAAACCAGACACACGATATACAGTGTCCATAGACGTGAAGTTATTTAAACATGGTGTGTTGTACAGTGATCCTACATCATATGAATTCACTACTAAAACTGATGGTAAGTATATCAGTACATGTAATAATATTTTGTTAGAGACATCTTTCCATTATATGTAATAATGTATTGATATCATAAAGGACCTGCGATAATTCTAATTTGTAAGCGTAATTATTTTTGCCATTTGTTAAGTCATTCATTTGGCATTTTTGTGAGCGTAATTGCCAATTTAGTCCTTTAACTCTTTTTACTTTATTGAAAGGGAAGTGATCAGTGCATAGGATTCTGCAGATATGACCTCTAGCTTTACCAGGACTTTGTCATTGACTGAATTTTCAGAGTAATAAAACATATTCATTTTTCCCTATGCTGGCTTATTTTTTTTCATGGTTATTTTAATAACATACCTCAGTTTATCAAGTTTTAAATTATAGGACTCTGACACCTCTGTTACCTGAGGAAAATAATTGAATTGTTTAAGACCTGTAAATAATTCATAGGAAAATGAATCTGACTCGTTAATGGGCATGCAATGAAATAAATATTAATCTTAATGGAAACAGCAAAAAAAGATAATCCTTGTCAATAAGTATGCAGTAATCAGAAGTGTTTTGGAGATTGGAATGAAATTATACAGCATGGAGCAATACATCCATAATAAATGAATGTTACTACGTGTGAAAATATAACATTATCTCTCTCTGTTGTGAATCCATTTCAAACTACAATGGTGTCTGAATACTTTATCGTTGTAATTGTTAAACTGATATTTCAAGTCTATCTATCAGCTTTATTGGTTGAATATTTTATTTTTTTCCTATGTAATACCCACTCGATATTGTCCAAATTATCACAGAGGTTCGAGAACAAAGATATATTATTTTTGTCCTGTCCCCGTGTCTGTTTACCTGTTTATTCGCAAAAACTTTAACCTTGGCCATAACTTTTAAATTATAAGTAATAGGGCTTTCATATTTCACATATGTATTCCTTGTAACAAGACCTGACCTTGACCTTGGAGTTTGATGTACTTTTGAAAACCATAACCTTGGCCATAACTTTTGAATGGTAGGTGATAGTGCTTTCATATTTTATATTTGTATTCCTTGTGGCAAGACCTTCCTCTTGATACCAAAATTTTGACCTTGTGACCTTGACCTTGGAGTATGACCTACGTATTACACTACTACTGTTTTACTAAGAAAGATGTTAACGGGGGCATTTGTGTTTCTTAAACATGTTTTCTTTTACTATGAATTTTGTTGAATCCCTTCTCTGGCAATGAAAAACAGGAATGCTTTAACTGATAAACGCTTAGTAAACCTTAAGCTCGTTACCAAACATAACGACAATCATATGTTACATACAATGTATGTATATTCTTGTATTGATACAGTGCCCAATGTACCAACAGTGGTTCAGCCAGCAGGATTTGACCTTGGTCATGGTTCATGTCAAAGTCATTTTTTATTATGCCCCCGGAATCAAAGATTCGGGGGCATATAGTTTTTGGCCTGTCCGTCTGTTTGACTATTTGTCTGTCTGTTTGTCCGAAAAACTTTAACATTGGACATAACTTTTGAATGGGAAGTGATAGGGCTTTCATATTTCACATGTATATTCCTTGTGACAAGACCTTTCCATTGATACAAAAATTTTTGACCTCGTGACCTTGACCTTGACCTTTGACCTACTTTTCAAAAACTTTAACATTGGGCATAACTTTTGAATGGGAAGTGATAGGGCTTTCATATATCACATGTGTATTCCTTGTGACAAGACTTTTCCATTGATACCAAAATTTTTGACCTCGTGACCTTGACCTTGACCTTTGACCTACTTTTCAAAAACTTTAACATTGGGCATAACTTTTGAATGGGAAGTGATAGGGCTTTCATATTTCACATGTGTATTCCTTGTGACAAGAACTTTCCATTGATACCAAAATTTTTGACCTCATGACCGTGACCTTGACCTTTGACCTACTTTTCAAAAACTTTAACATTTGGCATAACTTTTGAATGGTAAGTGATAGGGCTTTCATATTTCATATGTGTATTCCTTGTGACAAGACCTTTCCATTGATACCAAAATTTTTGACCTCGTGACCTTGACCTTTGACCTCTCAACCCAGTGACCTCACATACATGTGCTTAACAGAAAATAGTGTTCATACTAACAAAGATGCCACCGGGGGCATTCGTGTTTCACAAACACAGGCTTTATTATTATTAGTCCCCTACCGGCAATGCCGAAGGGGACTCTTAGTTTCCTCTCAGTCTATCCATCTGTCTGTCTGTCTGTCTTTCTGTCAGTCCGTCTGTCACATTTTCAGTTTTGCTGACTTTTTTTCGCTGTTGTTGCATATATTGAACTCATTTTTGGTATGTGGATATATCTTAATGTAATACAGATCAAGTTTGAGTTGGGTTTTGATTGACCTATTTTTACAAGAGTTATGGCCCTTGGACTTAGCAAATTTTATGAAAATTTCAGTTTTCCGGATTTTCTTTGGTTCTAATGCAGGTAATGAACTGATTTTTGGTATATGAATACATCTTAGTGTGATACAGACCAAGATTGATATTGGTTTCCAAAAACCTAATTTTACATGAGTTATGGCCCTTGGACTTAGAAAATTTCTTAAAATTTTCAGTTTTCTGGACTTCTTTTGGCTGTTATTGCAAATAATAAACTGATTTTTAGTATGTGAATACATAATAAAGTGATACAGATCAAGTTTGAGTTTAATATCGATTGACCTTTTTTGATAAGAGTTACGTCCCTTGGACTCAGCAAATTTTCAGTTTTCCGGACATTTCTTGGCTGTTATTGCAGATAATGAGCTGATTTTTAGTATGTGAATACATTATAGTGTGGTACAGACGAAGTTTGAGTTTAATTTGGATTGACCAATTTTTGCAAGAGTTATGGTCCTTTGACTTAACAAATATCATGAAAAATCAGTTTTCCGGACTTTGCTTGACTGTTATTGCAAATAATGAACTGATGAATAGAGATGCAGGATATAAATTTATGCTGGTAGGGGACTATATCACTCAGCGATCATTACATTTTATATATTGTATATCATATATTATATGGATGTAGTGCACGATGTACCATCAGTGGTTCATCCAGCAGGATTTGACCTCAGTAATACTTTATGTCACAGTGTTATGTTATTATATATATTGCATATCATATATTGTATCGATATAGTGCACGATGTACCATCAGTGGTTCAGCCAGCAGGATTTGACCTCATTCATGGTTTATGTAAAAGTCATATGTTATTATATAATTATATTGTATATCATATATTATATAGATATACTGCATGATGTACCATCAGTGGTTCACCCAGCAGGATTTGACCTCAGCAATACTTTATGTCACAGTGTTATGTTATTATATATATTGCATATCATATATTGTATCGATATAGTGCACGATGTACCATCAGTGGTTCAGCCAGCAGGATTTGACCTCATTCATGGTTTATGTAAAAGTCATATGTTATTATATAATTATATTGTATATCATATATTATATAGATATACTGCATGATGTACCATCAGTGGTTCACCCAGCAGGATTTGACCTCAGCAATACTTTATGTCACAGTGTTATATTATTTTATATTATATATGATTTATCATATATACCGGACAAAAAAGAAACACACCACTTAATCTTCATTCCATTAATGATGTAATGTATAGGTATTCTATTCCTTTCCATCATAAATCTTGTTCCTTTGGGATCAGAATTGCAAAATAATGATATCTTTTATCGTAAAACATACCCCAATATACGGAAATTTTCACTAAGACATCTAATTTTCAGATTTATTGGCATATTTTGACTAAATTTGAATAGAGAAACTAGGATTAATTTCAAATTTTACTGAAAATTTGCTTAAACGGGTCAAACAACAAAATTTCAGAAGGATACCAAAATCAGCAGCCATGCACCAGGAGCTAGAAACAACATGTTTAATTAGCCGCGTTGCAAAACTGGGCTCTTAATTTGATGTGAGACGGGCGGGCACCTGGGTGGGTGTCTGTGCAGGCGTCAACAATTGGTTTCTGGCTTATAAGTCAAGTTTGATACATACTTATTGCTAGTGCAATGAAACTTCATACACTTACTCACCATGACCCCTATTGATTTTGGGGTCAAAAGGTCAAGGTCAAAGGACTCTGATTATTGAAAATGGTTTCGGACCTTATTAGAGCCTGTATTGCACCTATGATCATGAAACTTGCCAGAAATGTTTCCCATGAATCAAGGATGACCCTTATTGATTTTGAGGTCAAAAGGTCAAAGGACTCAGATGATTGAGAATGGTTTCCAGACCATATAAGAGCCTGCATTGCACCTATGATCATGGATCTTGCCAGAAATATTTCCCATGAATCAAGGATGACCTCTATTGATTTTGAGGTAAAAAGGTCAAGGTCATATCACTCTGATGATTGAAATGGTTTCCGTACCATACTTGAGCATGTATTGCACCTATGATTAGAAACTTGCCAGAAATGTTTCCTAAGAATCAAGGATGACCTCTATTGATTTTGGGGTCAAAAGGTCACAGGTCAAGCTCATAGGTCGCTGATTATTGAAAATGGTTTCTGGACCATATTTGAGCCTGTATTGCACCTATTATCATGAAACTTGCCAGAAATGTTACCCATGAATCAAGGATGACACCTATTGATTTTGGGATCAAAAGATCGAAGGTCAAATTCATAGGACTCGGGTAATTGAAAATGGTGTCTGAACTATAAATGAATGTGTATCAACCTGAAACGTGCTAGTAATGTTTCCAATGTCAAGAGCATATAGTTATACTATTCATGTTTATTTTAAGTCTGCATATTCATACTTACATTCAAGTTTTGCAACTCTGCACTTTGCATCTTTGATTCATTTTCATGTTCTACATTTCATGAAATATTCCTTCTTTTCAATTTTATAAGCTTATTAGCCGAGTTGCAAAACTCTGCTTTTAATTTGATGTGAGACGGGCAGGCGGGTGAGCGGGCGGGCGAGCGTCAACAATTGGTTTCCGGACCATAAGTGAAGTATGATACATGCTAGTGCAATGAAACTTCATACACTTACTCCCCATGAGTAAAGGATGAAACCTATTGATTTTGGGGTCAAAAGGTCGAAGGTCAAGGTCACAGGACTCAGACGATTGAAACTGGTTTCCGGACCATAAGTCAAGTACAATACATGCTAGTGCAATGATAATTTCATACACTTACTCCCCATGAGTCAAGGATGACCCCTATTGATTTTGGGGTCAAAAGTCAAAGGTCAAGTTCACAGGACTCGGATGATTGAAATTGGTTTTCCGGATCATAAGTCAAGTACGATACATGCTAGTGCAACGAAACTTCATACACTTACTCCCCAAAAGTCAAGGATGACCCCTATTGATTTTGAGGTCAAAAGGTCACAGGACTCAGGACTCAGATGATTGAAATTGGTTTCCGGACAATATTATTGGATTATTATATTAGAGTCTGTATTGCACTTGTGATCATGAAACTTGCCAGAAATGTTTCCCATGAATCAAGGATGACCCCCTTTTATTTTGAGGTCAAAGGTCAAAGTCATAAGACTCAGATGATTGAAAATGGTTTCTGGACCATATTTGAGTGTGTATTGCACCTAAAATCATGAAACTTGCCAGAAATGTTTCCCATGAATCTAGGATGACCCCTATTGATTTTGAGGTCAAAAGGTCAATGGTCAAGGTCACAGGAATCTGATTATTGTAAATGGTTTCCAGACCATATCATAGAGCATGTATTGCACCTGTAATATTCCATACATGCATTCATATTGTAACAAGTATTACTCCATGAAATTTAACCTTGTGGCCTTGACCTTGACCTTTGACCTTCTTTTAAACTAAGGGGTAGGGCTTTGATATTTTATATATATATTCCTCATGATGAGGGCTTTCATTTTATATAATGACTTTTGACCTAGTGACCTTGACCTTTGACCGACTTTTGACCTTTGACCTACTTTGAAACTATAAGGGATAGGGCTTTGATTTTTCACATATAGATTCCTCATGATTAGAGCTTTCATTTGATATCATGACTTTTGACCTAGTGATCTTGATCTTGACCTTTGACCTACTTTTTAACTATAAGGGATAGGGCTTTGATATTTCGCATATAGATTCCTCATGACCAGAGCTTTCATTTGATACCATGACTTTTGACCTAGTGACCTCGACCTTTGACCTATTTTTAAACTATTAGGGATAGTGCTTTGATATTTCACATTTAGATTCCTCACAATCAGAGCTTTCATTTGATACCATGGTTTTTGACCTAGTGACCTTGACCTTTGACCTACTTTTAAACTGTAAGGGATATGGCCATGATGCTTAACATATAGATTCCTATGTCATAAATGAATCCGTTTAGAGAAAAATGTTCCACGGGGGGTATAATTCTTGTTATATATTATATATCATATATTGATACAGTGCCGGATGTACCTCCAGTTGTTCACCCAGCAGAATTTGACCTCTGTAATAGTTTATATCACAGTCATATGTTATTATATATTGTTATACATGTATATATTATATTTCATATTGATACTGTGACAGATGTATCTCCAGTTGTTCGTGCAGCAGGATTTGACCTCCTTAATGGTTTATATCACAGTCATATGTTATTATATATATAGGATCTCAAATGATTTTCTATTTCATACGGTATTTATGAAACAAGTTGTGTGATTTTTACATCCCCGAGCCTTTGTGAGGGGATTAAAATCACACAATGAGTTTCATAAATATTGTATGAAATTGAAACCTCACTTGAGATTCTTTTTATCACATGGATTATGACGTGATTGATCAAAATAACGTCAAAATGTCACAATTTCGACTTCATTTCTTGCAAATTATGCACCAACGTCGCCGTTTCTGTTGTGACGTCACAAGGGATCTGAAGCGCTTCATCCAATGACAACACGCCCAAAGTGATATGTAACGTGTTATCATAACATTTATTTATGAAATGGCTATACGTAACTGAATAACGGTTGTATCATGTGATAAATTGTTTTATCAGATGATACGGCCGTTATGGCGTCATGCAGTTTCATAAAGCCATTTCATAAATATATGATATGATAACACGTTACATATCGCTCTGCTTGAATGCGATTGGTCAAGTTTGGAACCTAATCACATAAACCTTGACAAATGTGACCTTTCAAATATCGGTCAACTGTTAAATTCAGATCCGGAGTCAATATCAATGATTAAAATTGTTGTTGTTGAATTAATTCTTGCATTTGCACTATTCAAAGTTGAAATACTTTTCTCTTACGCACATAATATCTGTATGATGGGGACACTACTTCTCATGGCGTAGCAGACGACTTCTAGATCACGGCGTGGTTCGCCTCCATAGTACTTGGAAATGTTGATTTCACATTAGAAATACACATTTTAGGCAATATCATGTGATAAAAAGAATCTCAAATGAATTTTCCTTTCAATTACGATGTATTATGAAACTCGTCCGTTTTATAAAACACACAACTCGTTTCATAATACATCGTATGAAATGAAAATTCATTTGAGATCCTATATATACATGTATATATTATATTTCATATTGATACAGTGCCAGATGTAACCCCAGTTGTTCACCCAGCAGGATTTGACCTGAGCAATACTTTTTGTCACAGTCTTATGTTGTTATATACTGTTATATATTATATTAATACAGTGCCAGATGTACCCCCAGCTGTTCACCCAGCAGGATTTGACCTGAGTAATTCTTTGTGTCACAGTCTTACAGGGACAGATACCCGTAACATCACTGTGTACTGGAATGTAAGTTTATAACCTACTAACTCTTTAATTCTGTGTATGCAAGATAGAGAATGAGTGTCTGATAGAGAGGGAGTGTATGAGTGAATGGGTATGATAGAGAGGGAGTGTATGAGTGAGTGGGTATGATAGAGAGGGAGTGTATGAGTGAATGGATATGATAGAGAGGGAGTGTATGAGTGAGTGGGTATGATAGAGACGGAGTGTATGAAAGAGAGGGAGTGTATGAATGAGTGGGTATGAAAGAGAGGGAGTGTATGAATGAGTGGGTATGATAGAGAGGGAGTGTATGAGTGAGTGGGTATGATAGAGAGGGAGTGTATGAAAGAGAGGGAGTGTATGAATGAGTGAGTATGATAGAGAGGGAGTGTATGAATGAGTGGGTATGATAGAGAGGGAGTGTATGAAAGAGAGGGAGTGTATGAATGAGTGTTTATGAAAGAGAGGGAGTGTATGAAAGAGAGGGAGTGTATGAATGAGTGTTTATGAAAGAGAGGGAGTGTATGAATGAATGGGTATGAAAGAGAGGGAGTGTATGAATGAGTGGGTATGAAAGAGAGGGAGTGTATGAATGAGTTGGTATGAAAGAGAGGGAGTGTATGAATGAGTGGGTATGATAGAGAGGTAGTGTATGAAAGAGGGGGGGTGTATGACTGAGTTGGTATGAAAGCGAGGGAGTGTATGAATGAGTGGGTATGAAAGAGAGGGAGTGTATGAATGAGTGGGTATGATAGAGAGGGAGTGTATGAAAGAGAGGGAGTGTATGAAAGAGAGGGAGTGTATGAATGAGTGTTTATGAAAGAGAGGGAGTGTATGAATGAATGGGTATGAAAGAGAGGGAGTGTATGAATGAGTGGGTATGATAGAGAGGGAGTGTATGAAAGAGAGGGAGTGTATGAGTGTTTATGAAAGAGAGGGAGTGTATGAATGAGTGGGTATGAAAGAGAGGGAGTGTATGAATGAGTGGGTATGATAGAGAGGGAGTGTATGAAAGAGAGGGAGTGTATGAATGAGTGGGTATGAAAGAGAGGGAGTGTATGAATGAGTGGGTATGATAGAGAGGGAGTGTATGTGTGAGTGGGTATTATAGAGAGGGAGTGTATGAATGAGTGGGTATGAAAGTGAGGGAGTGTATGAACAAGTGGGTATGAAAGAGGTTAATTTATTTTGCATTATTTTGTAAATGATATAATTTGAGATGCAAATATAGTTTTTGGCTGTCCATTTGTCGGACTGAAAAAAAAAAAAAAACAAACAAACAAACCTTGGCCATAACCTTTGAAATGCAAGTGTAGGGCTTTCATATTTCTCATTTGTATTCCTTTTCACGAGACATTTCTGGTACCAGGTAGTATAATCTCATTTTTTTTATGTGAAATTATACTACAAGTACACATCAGTCCCTACAAAAACTGTTAGTGTAAAATCTGTCGAGTTGATATGTGATATAAGTTTATATATCTTCATTAAGGTATCCGTTGTACAAATAAATATCAAATGTATTATATAGTTAGAATTATGGCATATCTTTACCTAAATATATCATAATGCAACATAAAAGATCAAAGGTCAACAAGCCAACCCCTAACTAAATCACGGAAACTATCGAGACACTGCCAAGATTACTTTAACACTGTTTAAATGGATGAGACGTCAGCGAGATCTCCATTTGTACAATGGATACGTTAATTGGTTTGATGTTTTGGTAATATATATTCTTTATGATATGACTTCTCATAGGTAAACTTACTTATACTTCTCACTTTGTTTAAGTTCTTTTTTAGCCGAGTTGCAAAACTCGGCTCTTAATTTAATGTGAGATGGACAGGCGGTTGGGCGTCTGGGCGGTTGGGCTGGCGGGCAGCAGGGCGGGCGTCAACAATTCGCCTATCACCAATTCCAAGATAAGCTCCGCCCATATTGCCAAATACGCTGCATCCCGCTAGCTCAGACAAAAACCAGCTATGGCGGATATAAACAGTCTATGTTCTATGGGAAAATCGGCAACAAAATATGCCATTTCAACCGATTTTCATTATGATTTTTCAATGAAATATAGAAATGTATTATGTGTAAAGTACTATATCTCTAAAATCAAGACAACAAGAGTATATTTTTTTGTGAAAGTTATTTCAAGGGCGTCCAACACATATAGTTTCAAGGTGCGAAATGAATAGTCGGGTAAAACATAAAACATCCTAGGCGGGTACATTTTGTTTTTCAAAGGGGATGTGTGCATTTATTTTTTAAAATCACATAAATACATGTATATATCATAACACAATTGTTTTTATTGGGGGGGGGGGGGGGGGGGGGGGTCATTTATAATATTTGATGTTAAGATTTAAATTGGGAGTGTAAATCTTAAGCCTGAAAATTTAAGAAATTAAGTATACAGGATCACTGTTAACATAAAATCAAAATTTTATTTTTTCATTAGGAAAAAGGAAAAACAGAAAGCGATGCGAACCGGATTTAAAAAAAAATCATTTCAAGTTCAAATGTTTTAAGCATAATTCAAAAGAGCAAATCCGTAGCTTTTTTCTTTATACCTATATGCCTTCACTTCTTTTTTATTCCCCTTTGTGTCAGCATCATTTTAGGCTTATGATATCTTTGATTATTCTCTCTTAATTTTTTGGGTTACAATCAGAGGATAGGGGGGGGGGCAACCCTCTCTCCATCTGCCTGGATTCTCCTATTTAGACTATGCTATTAAAATTATTCTTTTTAATTTAACATAAAGAATATTTCAGAATTATAGATAGTATGGAATCAATAAATAAATATCAAGACAATATCAATATGATGCCATTCATTCATATATACGCCCCCCCCTCTTTTGCCGTCAAGATCGACTTTTATACAGCTTGTAATGGATTTAGGTATATATTTATGTTTGTACATAGAAGTTAAAATTCTGAAAATCGGGATTTTACGAGACGCACAAATAATATATTTGATCAACTGTATACACAAATTATGTATTTCGTGTTATCAGCTGGTGATGCTTATTTTGTCTATTTTATGTATTTGATCTGAGAAAAATATTATCCCGATATCTGTCACCATCACTACTACTTGTACCATATGAACATCTTTTAACCGTTTTGATATAAAATCAAAAAAATGATGTGAAACTGTGTGCTAAATGCTCGTGTTATCTTACATTTCTATAGTAAAGTTATAAGGATAACGCGTTAGTTTGTCTGAGCTCCCAGCACGTGCAGGGCAGCGGCTATTATTAGCATGCCTGTAACGATATCATTGGTATTGCAGCAGGGGGAGGAGTTGGCGATAGGTCAATTGGTTTCCGGACTATAAGTCAAGTATGATACATGCTAGTGCAATGAAACATCATACACATACTCACCATGAGTCAAGGATGACCCTTATTGATTTTTGGGTCAAAAGGACAAAGGTCGAAGGTCATAGTGCTCCGATGTTTGAAATTGGTTTCCGGACTATAAGTCAAGTATGATACATGCTAGTGCAATGAAACTTCATACACATACTCACCATGAGTCAAAGATGAGCCCTATTGATTTTGGGGTCAAAAGGTCAAAGGTCAAGGTCATAGTACTCCAATGTTTGAAAATGGTTTCCCGGATGATATAAGAGGATGTATTGCACCTATGATCATGAAATTGCTAGAAATGATTCCCATGAATCAAGGATGACCCCTATTGATTTTGGGGTCAAAAGATTAAAGGTCAAGGTCATAGTACTCAAAGGTTTGAAAATGGTTTCAGGATGATATAAGAGGATGTATTGCACCTATGATCATGAAACTTGCCGGAAATGTTTCCCATGAATCAAGGATGACCCCTATTGATTTTATTGTCAAAAGGTCAAAGGTCAAGGTCATAGGACTCTGATGATTGAAAATGGTTTCCAGACCATATTAGAACCTGTATTGCACCTATGATCATGAAACTTTCCAGAAATATTTCTCATGAATCAAGGATGACCCCTATTGATTTATGGGTCCAAAGGTCAAGGTCACAGATCTCTGATGATTGAAAATGGTTTCTGGACCATATTAGAGCCTGTATAGCACCTATAATCATGAAACTTACCAGAAATGCTTTGCATGAATCAAGGATGACCCCTATTGATTTTGAGATCAAAAGGTCATAGGTCAAGCTCATATCACTGATGATTGAAAATGGTTTCCGGATAATATTTGGGCCTGTATTGCACCTATGATCATGAAATGTTCAGGAAATGTTTACCATGAATCAAGGATGACCCCTAGTGATTTTGGCATCAAAAGGTCAAAGGTCAAGGTCATAGGACTCTGATAATTGAAAATGGTTTCGGAACAATATTTGAGCATGTATTGCACCTATAATCATGAAACTTGTGAGAAATGTTTTCCATGAATCAAGGACAACCCCTATTGATTTTGGGATCAAAAGATCAAAGGTCAAATTCATAGGACTCGGGTAATTGAGAATGGTTTCTGAATTATATATGAATGTGTATCAACTTGAAACGTGCCTGTGACGTTTCCCATTCGTCGAGAACATTCAAGTTTTGCAACTCAGCACTCATCCTCGGTTCCCCTGGCTATTTGCGCTTTGGCTGAATACCCTTGGTCAGATCGTACTATTTCATGGATTTTTAAAGAAATAGCTCTTCTTCGTGAAGTTAAAAAACTGATGGTAATGGCTGCGCGCAACCCAGTGAGGATAGTATGTGAATCGTACACAAGAGGGAAATTTTGTTGGTTACCTAATTATTTGTATCGAAAACATCTAATTAACAATTTGATTATTGTCTCAGGGCATCAAGAAGTATCTTACCAAGTCAAACATGCACTATTTATTATTGCTATCCAAAAGACGTCTGTAAACAATTATGTGATTGTATAAAAAAGTTTGTGAGGGAGCCAATCAGCAGGTTCCAATCAGCTTTCGCTTGCCCATAACTTTTGAATGGAAAGTGATAGGGCTTTCATATTACACATATGTTTTCCTTGTGATAAGACTTTTCCATGGATACCAAAATTTTTTACCTTTTGACCTTGACCTTGGACTTTGACCTACTTATCAAAAACTTTAATCTTGACTATAACTTTTGAATGGAAAGTGATAGGGCTTTCATATTACACATGTGTATTCCTTGTAGCAAGACCTTTCCATGGATACCAAAATTTTTGACCTTGTGACCTTGACCTTGGAATTTGACCTACTTTTCAAAAAACTGTAACCTTGTCCATAACTTTTTAGCTCTACTGTTCTAAGACCAGTCGAGCTTATGTGATCGCCCTGTGTCCGGTGTCCGACCTCCGTCTGTCGGTCCGTTAAACATTTCTTGTGGTTTCAAGTCCTCTGAAACTGTTGGTGATGGAAAGTTCATTCTTTTTGCAACATGATTGGTCTATGGTCTAGTTGTGCACCTGATATTTTGTTTGAGCCCCTGACCCCTAGGGTCTTAGAAAATGGGTGTGGTCATTTCCTCCTATATAACTCTACATTATCTCGTGGTCACCATTTCTAAAAAAGTATTAATGATAGAAAAATCATTCTTTTTACATCATGATGGGTCTGTGGTCTAGTTGTGCATCTGGTATTTTGTTTGAGCCCTTGACCCCATGGGTCTTAGGAAATGTGCACCTGATATTTTGTTTGAGCCCCTGACCCCGGGGTCTTAGAAATGGGTGGGGTCACTTTCTCCTATATGAATATAACTCTATGTAACCATATGGTCACCATTTCTAAGAAAGTATAAACGATAGAAAGATTATTCTTTTTGCATCATGATGGGTCTATAGTCTAGTTGTGCACCTGATATTGTGTTTGAGCCCTCGACCCCCAGGGTCTTAGAAAATGGGTGTGGTCATTTCTTCCTATATAACTCTATGTAATCTTGTGGTCACCATTTCTAAGAAAGTATTAATGATAGAAAGATCATTCTTTTTGCATCATGATGAATCTATGGTGTAGTTGTGCACCTGATATTTTGTTTGAGCCCCTGACCCAGGGGTCTTAGAAAATGGGCGTGGTCATTTCCTCCTTAATAACTCTATGTAATCTTGTGAACACCCAATTCTCAGAATGTACAATTTGATAAAGAGGCTTTTGCATGGTATTCAGACTGACATCTTGCACATCTGATGTATTTTTTGAGCCCCTGATTCTTTGGTCTTAGAAAATGGTTGTATCGCCTACATGGAGATGAATATAACTAAACAACCAGGAGAGCTTCAGTCTTGTCAGAGACTTCTAGTTAATGGAAAGTGATAGGGCTTTGATATTTCACATATGTATTTCTTTTCCATGGATACCAAAAGTTTTGACCTTGACCTTGGACTTTGACCTACTTATCAAAAACTTTAACCTTGACCATAACTTTTGAATGGAAAGTGATAGGGCTTTCATATTACACATGTGTATTCCTTGTGACAAGAACTTTCCATGGATACCAAAATGTTTGACCTTGTGACCTTGACCTTGAACTTTGACCTACTTTTCAAAAAACTATAACCTTGTCCATAACTTTTGAATGGAAAGTGATAGGGCTTTGATATTTCACATGTGTATTTCTGGTGAAAAGATCTTTCCATGGAGACCAAAATTTTTGACCTTGTGACCTTGACATTGGAGTTTGACATACTTTACAAAAATTTTAACCTTGACCTTTACTTTTGAACGAAAAGTGATGGGGCTTTCACATTTCACATATGTATTCCTTGTGACAAGAGATTTCTGTTGGTAACAACATTCTGACCTTGTGTCCTCGTGCTTGGATGTTGACCCACATTTAAAAACTTCAACCTCGACCATAAGTTTTGGATGGTACTTTAAATGATAGGACTTTAATATTTCACATGTGCATACGAATTACTCTCATAAGCCCTCTCCCTTGGTAACAAAACAAAAGTTTGGACCCTTTGACCTTTATTTGGAATTGAATCTTTCATATTTAGAATGTTGATAATATATGAGATATATTAGAAAAACTTAAGAAGAGGGGGGGGGGGGGGGGGTCTGTAAACATTCTTTAAAGACAAACACCCAAAAGCGGGGGACCACAATTCCTTGAATCTGATTTTTATTCATTTATTTTCAGTCAATTCCAGAGGAGCATAAGAATGGTCACATTACTCATTATTCTGTTATATACACATCAAACACTGGTAAAGAGGACCAGGTGGTTGTCAATGGTGATAAACTTTCCGCAACAATGACCTTGAAATGTGATTTAAGCTATGACATCAAGGTCAAGGCCAAAAATTCAGCTGGTTACTCCAATGTTTCCACTTTTATGAAAATCCCATCTGACAGAGGTAAGCTTAGAAAAAAGGAATACTTTTATAGAAGATGATGGTAGTTCTGGGTTTACTGTACATTGCCTCAAACAAATTTGAAAGCCAATAAGCATTCAATTCTTTTTGTAAATTGTAAAGTATAGACTGCATCAAATTTAACTTTGTAAATGTTAAACTTTAAATGTCTTTGCTGTGTGATTTTATTTGATACATAGTGGCATAATGACCTTTGATATTTCACTCACAGACAGCGATCCGCTAGACGACATCGTGGTGGAGGTACCTCAGGACGAAAGACATGTTGTCATATCGTGGGATAGGAAGAAGACAGATGATGCTTATGTCGTAGCCTGGTGCCAGAAGATAGCTGATAATACCGGCTGCAATGTAAGTGTTTATGTCAGAGGAAATTTCATCCTTTCATCATTTTCATTATTAATAGACCCACGTCCTGATAACCAAAATATTTTGAAATTTAGTCTTAGAATCTTCCAAAGGACTAGGTGCTTTTACTCCTAAAATTGGCCCTATAATTTTGACGATAATTACTTTTATCAAGATAATAATTGAACAATGAACAATGTGTAAGGAAATACTGCTTCATAATTTAAAGCCGATGACATCATATTCTGACGTCATTTGTCCTTAATAATGGAAAACAATGGAAAATCATCATAATTTACTTACAAATATTTAAAATTTGAGTGCTTGCCAGGCCCTGCCAGAAAGGTCGATCAGATATCTATAGATTTGTGTAAGATTTTAATGAATGAGCTAGCATACTACTTAATTCCTAATTTTAATTGAAATTTCGTCTGTTTATTGATATTTTCAATGATTTCACCTCTTTATACGTTTTGAAGGTCTTAGTATTAAGTATAGGGCTGTGAAATCAAACTAACATTTGACTTTTTATAAAAAAGGAAATTATAAATATCTGAACATCTTTAAAAGTAGGGCTGAAATGGCAGGTTACTGCGCCTGCTCCTTTATCGTAAAGAATCTCAGTTGCAAGAGGTAAAAGCCTATTGAATTTCTAGGTCAGGTGCAAAAGGTCAAGGTTACAGTTTTAACAGTCTATGGCAGGCATACATTGTGTTGTATTTGTTTTAGTATTTTGGTTATGAGGGCGTACCTGTTATGTAGGAATGTTTTTCAGATCTCGTCCTGCAGGATTGAAATTTCTAAAATTTATTCACATATTCCATTTTTATGCCCCCGGAATCACAGATTCGGGGGCATATAGTTTTTGGCCTGTCCGTCTGTTTGTCTGTCTGTCTGTTTGTCCGAAAAAACTTTAAAATTGGGCATAACTTTTGAATGGAAGGTGATAGAGCTTTCATATTTCACATGTGTATTCCTTGTGACAAGACCTTTCCATTGATACCAAAATTTTTGACCTTTTGACCTTGAACTTTGACCTACTTTTCAAAAACTTTAACATTGGGCAAAACTTTTGAATAGTAAGTGATAGGGCTTTCATATTCCACATGTGTGTTCCTTGTGACAAGACCTTTCCATTGATACCAAAATTGTTGACCTCGTGACCTTGACCTTTGACCTACTTTTCAAAAACTTTAACATTGGGCATAACTTTTTAATGGTAAGTGATAGGGCTCTCATATTTCACATGTGTATTCCTTGTGACAAGACCTTTCCATTGATACCAAAATTGTTTACCTTGACCTTTCACATACTTAAGAGGAAATGAAGTTTATACTAACAAAGATGCCACCAGGGGCATTCGTGTTTCACAAACACAGGCGTTATTGCTTCTATAAACAGATAAAAGATAAAAGATATGGTGTGCCTTATAACTAAACTTAACTCATTAGAATTGTTAAAGTTAAAATATTCTTTCTAATACTTTTTGTCATATACTCAATTTTAATTTCTGCATTTTGATGTTTTTACGATGTATGCAGGGTGACGTAACTTTCTCAGCTGAGTATGCATCAGGGACCTCGAACGTAACGATGCCAAGATCTGATGTAGGAGAGAATATTCACAATATTAGGTTTGGAGTAGCAAGGAAGACAAAACAAAAGATGAGTGGTATCACCTGGGAGAAATGCCGATACATACAGGATCTGGGTATAGTACTGTTTCTGATATTAGTAAAGCGAATGTCACAGAGATTGATAAAATTCACACTTGAACATCACAAAGTAATTATGGTCAAGTCAACTTCAGATTTTTATTATTTTGTATTTTCAGCAGAGAAAACTTGTAATTATTTTGTATTTTTGTCCCCCGCTTTTGCAAAAGCGCGGGGACATTAAAACCGGTTGGTCTGTCTGTCTGTCCATCCGTCTGTCCATCAGTCACAAAAATTTTAACCTTGCCCATAACTTTTGAATGGAAAGTGATAGGGCTTTCATATTACACATGTGTTTTCCTTGTGATAAGACCTTTCCATGGATACCAACATTTTTGACCTTGTGACCTTGACCTTGGACTTTGACCTACTTATCAAAAACTTTAACCTTGACCATAGCTTTCGAATGGAAAGTGAAAGGGCTTTCATATTACACATGTATATTCCTTTTGACAAGACCTTTCCATGGATACCAAAATTTTTGACCTTGTGACCTTGACCTTGGACTTTGACCTACTTATTAAAAACTTTAACCTTGACCGTAACTTTTCAATGGAAAGTGATAGGGCTTTCATATTACACATGTGTATTCCTTGTGACAAGATCTTTCCATGGAGACCAAAATTTTTGACCTTGTGACCTTGACATTGGAGTTTGACATACTTTTCAAAAACTTTAACATTGAACGAAAAGTGATGGGGCTTTCACATTTCACATTTGTATTCCTTGTGACAAGACCTTTCTGTTGGTAACAACATTCTGACCTTGTGTCCTCGTGCTTGGATGTTGACCCACATTTAAAAACTTCAACCTCGACCATAAGTTTTGGATGGTACTTTAAATGATAGGACTTTAATATTTCACATGTGCATACGTATTACTTTTCATAAGCCCTGTCCCTTGGTAACAAAACAAAAGTTTGGACCCTTTGACCATTACTTGGAGTTTAATCTTTCATATTTAGAATGTTGATTATATATGAGATATATCATGAAAACTTAAGAAGGGGGGGGGGGGGTCTGTAAACATTCTTTAAAGACAAACACCCAAAGCGGGGGACCACAATTCCTTGAATTTGATTTATTAGCCGAGTTGCAAAACTCGGCTCTTAATTTGATGTGAGACAGCCGGGCGGGCGGGCGGTTGGGCGGGCGTCTGGGCGGGCGGGCGGGCGGGAGGGCGTCAACAATTGGTTTCCGGACTATAAGTCAACTACGAAAGAGGCTATAACAATGAAACTTCATACACTTACTCACCATTAGTCAAGGATGAGCCCTATTGATTTTGGGGTCAAAAGGTCAAAGGTCAAGGTCACAGGACTCAGATGATTGAAAATGGTTTCCGGACCATATTTCAGCCTGTATTGCACCTATAATCATGAAACTTGCCAGAAATGTTTCCCTTGAATCAGGGATGAGGCCTATTGATTTTGGGGTCAAAAGGTCAAAGGTCAAGGTCACAGGACTCAGATGATTGAAAATGGTTTCCGGACCATATTTCAGACTGTATTGCACCTATAATCATGAAACTTGCCAGAAATGTTTCCCTTGAATCAAGGATGAGGCCTATTGATTTTGGGGTCAAAAGGTCAAAGGTCAAGGTCACAGGACTCTGTTGATTGAAATTGGTTTTCGGACCATATTTCAGCCTATATTGCACCTATAATCATGTAACTTGCCAGAAATGTTTCCTGTGAATAGAAAATGACCACTTTTGATTTTGGGGTCAAAAGGTCAAAGGTCAAGGTCACAGGACTCTGATGATTGGAAATGGTTTCCTGGCTATATTTTAGCCTGTATTGCACCTAAAGTCATGAAACTTGCCAATAATGATTCCCATGAATCAAGAATGACCCCTATTGATTTTGGGGTCAAAAGGTCAAAGGTCAAGGTCACAGGACTGATTGAAAGTGGTTTCCGGACCATATTTCAGCCTGTATTGCAATTATAATCATGAAGGTTGCCAGAAATGTTTCCCATGGATCAAGGATGACCACTATCAATTTTGGGGTTCAAAGGTCAAAGGTCAAGGTCACAGGACTTAGATGATTAAAAATGGTTTCCCGACTGAATTTGAGCCTGTATTGCACCTATTATCATGTAACTTGCCAGAAATGTTTCCTATTAATTTTGGGGTCAAGAGATCAAAGGTCAAATTCATAGGACTCGTTAATTGAAAATGGTTTCTGAATTATATATGAATGTGGATCAACCTGAAACATGCTAATAATGTTTCCCATCTGTCGAGACCATATTCAAATCATGTATATTTTACTTATATTCAAGTTTTGCAACTCGGCACTTTGCATCTTTGATGCATTTTAAGCTTATTTTCATTTTAATTTTTTTACCACAATTACAGATCCTCAAGCTCCAAAGAAATTTCAAGTAGCGTCTGTAAATCCTGATAATGCTCTGACTGGAAAATGGTCGCTGCCCGAGTGTGACTGGCAGTCAGGGTATATACAGAGATATCGTATGAAGCACTGTGAGGTGAACGATGGCAACTTGGATAACTGTCAAGGTAATTATGAAGTATTGTGAGGTGAACAATGACAACTTGGATACCTGTCAAGGTAATTATGTAGCACAGTGAGGTGAACAATGACAACTTGGATACCTGTCAAGGTAATTATGAAGTACTGTGAGGTGAACAATGGTTAAATGAATTCTGCTGGATCCAAGTAGCTATTATCTTAATGTAAAATGAATTCTGTTGGATCCAGGTAGCTATTATGTTAATGTCAAATGAATTCTGATGGATCCAAGAAGCTATTATGTTAATGTAAAATGAATTCTGTTGGATCCAAGTAGCTATTATGTTAATGTCAAATGAATTCTGATGGATCCAAGAAGCTATTATCTTAATGTAAAATGAATTCTGTTGGATCCAAGTAGCTATTATGTTAATGTCAAATGAATTCTGATGGATCCAAGAAGCTTTTATGTTAATGTAAAATGAATTCTGTTGGATCCAAGTAGCTATTATGTTAATGTAAAATGAATTCTGTTGGATCCAGGTAGCTATTATGTTAATGTCAAATGAATTCTGTTGGATCCAAGTAGCTATTATGTTAATGTTAAATGAATTCTGTTGGATCCAAGTAGCGATTATGTTAATGTAAAATGAATACAGTTGGATCCAAGTAGCTATTGTGTCAATGTAAAATGAATTCTGTTGGATCCAAGTAGCTATTATGTTTATGTAAAACGAATACAGTTGGATCCAAGTAGCTATTATGTTAATGTAAAATGAATTCTGTTGGATCCAAGTAGCTATTGTGTTAATGTAAAATGAATTCTGTTGGATCCAAGTAGCTATTATGTTAATGTAAAATGAATACAGTTGGATCCAAGTAGCTATTACGTAATGTAAAATGAATACAGTTTGATCCAAGTAGCTATTATGTTAATGTAAAATGATTCTGTTTGATCCAAGAAGCTATTATGTTAATGTAAAATGAATTCTGTTGGTTCCAAGTAGCTTTTTAGCTCTACTGGTCAAAGACCAGTCGAGCTGATGCGATACCATGTTGTCAGGCGTCTGTCTGTCTGTCTGTCTGTCTGTCTGTCTGTCTCCGTCCGTCCGTCCGTCCGTCTCTGTCTGTCTGTTAACATTTTTTGTGAACGCAACTCCTCGGAAACCATAAATGATAGAAAGCTAATTCTTTTTGCATTTGGTTTAGTCCATGGTCTAGTTTTTCTATATTTTGTTTGGGCCTCTGACCCCAGGGTCTTCGAAAATGGATGTGGTCATTTTCTCCTATATAAGTCTATGTAATCTAGTGAACACCAATTCTCAGAAAGTATAATTGATAGAGAAATAATTCTTTTTGCGATATAATCAGTCTCTGGTCCAGTTGTGCACCTGATATTTTGTTTGAGCCTCTGAACCCCAGGGTCTTCAAAATTGGATTTTGTCATTTTCTCCTATATGAGTCTATGTAATCTAGTAAGTTAACACCAATTCTCAGAAAGTATAATTGATAGAGAAATAATTCTTTTTGCAATATAATCAGTCTCTGGTCTAGTTGTGCACCTGATATTTTGTTTGAGCCTCTGACCCCCAGGGTCTTCAAAAAAGGGTGTGGTCATTTTCTCCTATATAAGTCTATTTAATCTAGTGAACACAATTTCTCAGAAAGTATAATTGATAGAAAGCTAATTCTTTTTGCAATATAATCAGTCTCTGGTCTAGTTGTGCCCCTGATATTTTGTTTGAGCCCCTGACCCCCAGGGTCTTGGAAATGGGTGTGGTCATTTTCTCATATATAATTCTGTTACCTTGTGAACATCAATTCTCAGAAAGTATGATTGATAGAGAAATAATTCTTTTTGCAATATAACCAGTCTCTGGTCTAGTTGTGCCCCTGATATTTTGTTTGAGCCCCTGACCCCCAGGGTCCTGGAAATGGATGTGGTCATTTTCTCCTATATAAATCTATGTTATCTTGTGAACATCAATTCTCAGAAAGTATAATTGATAGAGAGATAATTCTTTTTGCATTATAATCAGTCTCTTGTCTGTGCGTGTGTGCCTGATATTTTGTTTCAGCATCTGACCAGAGTCTTTGAAATGGGTATGGTCATGTTCTCCTATTTAACTCTTTGTAATCTAGTGAACACTAGTTCTCAGAAAGTATAATTGATACTGTAGAGAGATATTTATTTTTCCATTTCCATGAGCCTGACAGTGTGGTCTTATTGTGTGCCAGAAATTCTGTTCAATACTGACCCGTCTTTGAAAATGGGTGTGGTAATTTTCTCCTATATAAATCTTTGAAATCTTGTGAACACCAGATCTCAGAAAGAATACCGGTAATTCATGGAGAGTAAATATTTTTGAAACTGAATTCTGTTGGATCCAAGTAGCTATTATGTTAATGTGAAATGAATTCTGTTGGATCCAAGTAGCGATTATGTTAATGTGAAATGAATTCTGTTGGATCCAAGTAGCTATTATGTTAATGTGAAATGAATTCTGTTGGATCCAAGTAGCTATTATGTTAATGTGAAATGAATTCTGTTGGATCCAAGTAGCTATTATGTTAATGTGAAATGAATTCTGTTGGATCCAAGTAGCTATTATGTTAATGTGAAATGAATTCTGTTGGATCCAAGTAGCTATTATGTTAATGTGAAATGAATTCTGTTGGATCCAAGTAGCTATTATGTTAATGCAAAATGAATTTCATAGGATCCAAGTATTTCATTGTATTGCTATGAGCCTTTTACAACAGTATCTAGGATTGTCTTGAATTTATGATAGATTCTTAGTCTCCTAGCATCTGATCTACCCAATGCATGGTTCTCAAAATCATGTAAAACATGAGACTTGCTGATATACAGGTAATAAGTCATGCATGACCTCACAATAACTTGAACTACTTGAACAGTCATATTATGTTAAGTTAAGTATCATGTTATTTGAAAGATAAAGTTTATCCTAATAGATTTTAGCTCACCTGAGTTAAGTTTGTGTTTTTAGTACCGATTGGTCAACAAATATTCTCTATGTGTGTGTGATGTCACACAAAGGTTCAATTAGAGAGAAGTTCCGAAAATAGTTGGGGGATAAACATGGTGTTTCTCAAAGAGCATATTGTATGGAAATTGCTTCATATCTAGAATCTAACGTTGATATCAAGGATAAAACTACTAAGTTCATTGAAGGAACCATTGATGAATTAGCTCTTAGCTCATCAAACCCAAATATAAAAAGAGATTTGAAGAAGAAGCAAACAAAATCATGGCTTTTTCGTAGATCAAAGTGAAAAAAATCTTGAGACACATTCCCCTGTAAACATGGCGGAAATTTGGTCATGTGACCAGTCCGGCATCAAGAATGGCCGCCGAGGGCTCTTATTGGCTGATGCATTTTCAACCTCTCCTCAGCAACCGCTGCAAAGAATTTCACAGAACCTTACAGGAAGCAAGTACTCAAGGTCCCTTACCAAGTTTTTTGTTTTTTTTTGTGCCGATTGGACAACAAATAACAAATAAGGCCACCGAGTATTCTGTTTGTCTTACACATTTTCATTTTCTGCTCTGCAACTGCAGCAAAGAATTTCACGAAACCTTACAAGAAGCAAGTTTGAAAGGTCCGCTACCAAGTTTTGTAATTTTCATGCTGATTGGTATACAAATATGGCTGCCATTGGCTCTGTTTGGCTGTTGCATTTTCAACTTCTTTGAAACTGATGCACAGAATTTCTCAAAACCTTACAGGAAGCAAGTACTGGAGGGCCACCACCAAATTGTCCACTACCATTTTATCGTCTGTAATTCAGGTGAGTGATGTGGCCCCTTTGACCTCTTGTTTTTCATAGGAAAACCCTAGATATATTGTGTAGATATTAGCGATTCTTCCATTTGTATTATCAAACCCATGATTAGCAAAATCTGTATGTTTCATGGTTGTGTCAAGTCTTTATATAATATTCTATTGCTGAAACAGAACCTGAATTTGGAAGAGACGGTAATATGGAGTTTGTAGTGCGAAACTTGAAGGCCAACCAGAATTACAGTCTACAATTACAGACAATATCACCAGCAAGTATGGAGAGCCCATATGTAGATCCTGTGTTTGGTGTGCCAACTACAAGTGGTATGACATGATATAAAGTAGCTTTATCTATTGTTTACAACCAAGAGAGTCTGTATATCCTTCTTATTGCTCTTTCCATCCATCCCTCTATCTGTTTGTTTCCTGTCTGTTAATTATACAGTGTGAAGTAGAGTTACTAGAGTGAACTTTGTCAAAAGGTTGATCATACAATTTCAATTGTTGCTATGAGGATAATGCATATAGAAGTTGAGGTAAGAAATTTCAAGGTCAATCAATTTTACATTTTTACACAAATGGAAGTTTAAAATCATTTAAAGAATGTCATGACTTAATTAGGCTAGATTAGGTAGGTTTTTTATTTGTCATACATAACATAGAAGATAAATAATCCAGTCTCTCCGCTTCCGCTTTTAGCGGCAGCATAGAGACTGGATTATTTAGTCTACATAGAAGAATGCCTAAGGGCCAAATGTTCACTGTCATATGATTGAATGGATCATACATGCCAGATTTTTCAGCCATTCTGGGACATTGATGAAAAAAATGACAAAATTCTGGGACAAAAATTTTGAAATTCTGGGACACATTCCGGGACATATTTCTGACTTATAAACAAAATCTAGTCCCTTAATCCTCGTGTTTCACATGACAAGGACTAGTTGTTTTATTTTCCTGGTGGGTCCAATAAGTTGGTCTTAAATTATGACACATAACGTTTGTCTCATGAGAAGTGGAATCGATATTTTACAGCATTAAAAATCGAAAGATTTAGGTTAGCATTAATTAAGTACTTGCAGTTATTAAGTTAGCTTACGTACGTTTCTGTAGTCATTGGAGACCAGTCTTTTTGTCAGCGGTACATGGCATCTTTGCGATCCATTGCTACTTCAGAGCGTATTTATACAAATCTATTGATTGGAAGAGGGGCACGTGGCTGAGTCGTCAACGGGTACAACTGTTTGACATTATCTTTTAAGTTTAAAAATATTTACAATGCATGAATAAAGTCTGGACGTAAGCATATTCTATCGCACCCCTATCGTACAATTACTCGTAACGTTACGTTTTTCTTTTTTAAATACTGGATGCCCTGTGATTACTGAAATATCTGATAGGATAATGTTATTTCCTTTAAATAAATTGATACTTATAAATTTAACCAGTGATGACGCAAGACGGATATTTTATCTAAAAAAACTTAAAAGGTATTGTCGGTGTAAATCATAGTGGGGGCGGTGTCTGAAAAACAACCAATCGGCCTAAGATAATCATATGACATAAAAACGTGTAAGCTAACAGTAATCACTATCAAAACATGTTTTCACACCTATAATCTCAGGTACACTGTAAGTTAGATCCGTTGATCAGCTGCTTAACCCATAATCACATGACTCTCTATGAACAATGAAAGAAAAAAAAATGACTTTGCACTGAGAAATGGGACATTTCGGGACAAATTTTAATTTTACGGGAATTTTCGTGTCTCCGGCGGGACAGATTTTTTAGGTGTGATTTTCCGGGACATTTCTGTCCCGCCGGGACATCTGGAATGTATGATGGATCAGTATGAGTTTAACACATTGTTAGTAACCAAAAATCAAGACAAGGCACATTTTTTTATGCTGAGGATATGAGTATGATATCAAGCTAGATCATCTGGGTCACTGCGGGTTTAGTTTGCCAGTTAGAACAGCCATCCTGGCATGTTTCTGTAGAGCGTATGCATTGTGAGGTCACAAGCGTTTACATGCAAAAACGTTTCTTTCATTAGTTTTATTACCCTATGTTTGGCATTTAGTTTTATTTTTAAAAAATCAACATAGCAATGCTCGAGGCCTTGTCGTCAAAGATAACTTTAAAGACGCTCCTATTTTCTAGTCAACACAATAATTGTCAAAGCATTCAAGTTATGAATGATCTTAATTTGTTAAACTAAAAAATGTTTTATTAAAATAATCTGATGAATTACAGAATTGCCTTTATATCTACATTAAAAATGATGTATTGTGATAAAAATCGTATCGTGAGTAAATATAGCGCTACATATCGTATCGTGAGCTTAGGGTATCGTGACAGCACTAATTTCATTGGCTAAGACTTGCATATGTATTGCTATATATTGCTATATATAACTTGTTTCAAACCTTGCTTAGCTTGATTTTGATATAATGTGAAGAGGACATACATTACAGTTTAAATTAAGTCACTTGTCTTAGCGTCAAATGTTTGTACTCCTTGTTTGTTACTGTATACATATCAATGTTTGTACTCCTTGTTTGTTACTGTATACATATCAATGTCTCCTATTTTCTCATCGTCATTTTATCGTTCATGTTTCATGAGGATGTCATGTGTAAAACTGAAGACAGAATGTCAGTTAGAATTCCTTTATAGGGTTAAAGTAGATTGAACCGGGAAACCCTCTTGAAATCAAAAGAAATAGTTCTACATATAATTTCAATTACAAATAGATACAGGAAGTTGATATTAAGGATGGTAACATGATGTACATATAGATCCCCTGACAGAGTCAAACATATGCTAAAATATTTTGTATAGAGCAAGGACGCTCCATGGATTTTGAGGTGTTCTGCCAGTCGTCTTTCCATTTCAACATCTATTATTCTGACTGTTACATGTATTGCTATGTATGATTATGTCTTCCCCCCAACGGGGAGGAGACATATTGGTTTTGCCTTCGTCGTCCGTCTGTCACACATCGTGTCCGGGCTATATCTCCTGAACCGTTTGCCCGATCACTTTCATATTTTAGTATGTTGTTGCTTATGACCCGAAGGTTTCACATCACCTTGACCCAAGGTCATGTGACCAAGGTCAAGGTCACTTAGTGCATTTTTAATGAAATTATGCATACATTCCCGTCCGGGCTATATCTCTTGAACCGTTTGCCGGATCACTTTCATATTTTAATATGTTGTTGCTTATGACCCGAAGGTTTCACATCACCTTGACCCAAGTTCATGTGACCAAGGTCAAGGTCACTAAGTCAAGTTTTAATGAAATTATGCATACATTCCTGTCCGGGCTAGATCTCTTGAACCGTTTGCCGGATCAATTTCATATTTTAGTATGTTGTTGCTTATGACCCATAGGTTTCACATCACCTTGACCCAAGGTCATGTGACCAAGGTCAAGGTCACTTAGTGCATTTTTAATGAAATTATGCATACATTCATGTGCAGGCTAGATCTCTTGAACCATTTGCCGGATCACTTTCATATTTTAGTATGTTTTTGCTTATGACCCGAAGGTTTTGCATCACCTTGACCCAAGGTCATGTGACCAAGGTCAAGGTCACTTACTGCATGTTTAAAGAAATTATGAATACATTCCTGCCAAGGCTATATCTCTTGAAACTTGCTGGATCACTTTCATATTTTAGTATGTTTTTGCTTATGACCCAAAGCTTTCACATCACCTTGACCCAAGGTCATGTGACCAAGGTCAAGGTCACTTAGTGCAATTTTAATGAAATTATGCATACATTCATGTCCAGGCTAGATCTCTTGAACCGTTTGCCGGATCACTTTCATATTTTAGTATGTTGTTGCTTATAACCCAAAGGTTTTGCATCACCTTGACCCAAGGTCATGTGACCAAGGTCAAGGTCATGTAGTACAATTTTAATGAAATTGTACATGCATTCCTGTTCGGGCTATATCTCTTGAACCGTTTGCACGATCGCTTTATATTTTAGTATGTTGTTGATTATGACCCGAAGGTTTCACATCACGTTGACTCAAGATCATGTGACCAAGGTCAAGGTCAATTAGTATGCATGTATTTTAAATGAAATTGTATTTGTTATGTGTATTTTGTCCAGGCTTAATCTTTTGAACTGTAATCGGATCATTTGATATTTTAGTATGATGGTGCTGATGACCCAAAGGTTTCACACCACCTTGATCAAGGTCATATTACTAAGGTCAAGGTCAAATATTACATTTTTTAATGAAATTGTAAATACTATTGAGTCTGGACTATATCTGTGGAATCGTATACTGGATCGCTCTGATACTTTAGAGTGCTGTTGCTCAGGATTGGAAGGTTTCTTATCATCTTGACCTAAGGTCATGTGCCCAAGGTCAAGATCATTTAGTTCTTTTTAATGAAATTGTACGTACTAATCTTGTCTGAGCTATATCTGCTGAACCCTTCTTACAATTGTTTTCATATTTTAATACGTTGTTTCTCAGGACTGTTTCTTATCACATTGTCCCAAGGTCACATGATTAAGGTCACTTCTTACTTTGGTAATGAAATTGTATATGCTAATCATGTCCAGACTGAAATTGTTATGCTTATCATGTTTAGGCTTTATATTTTGAATCCTGTATCCAATCACTAATTCAGTTTTTTGTTGCGTATGATCCATACAATGTATTTTTCAGATCACCTATATCCAAGGTCATGTGACCAAAGTCAATTTCACTAAATATGAAATTGTATATGCTAATCATGTTTGGGCTTTACCTCAAACAATACAATGAATCACTTTCATGTTTTAGTACATACATGTGAACCTTTTGCCTCCACAAATCTGGAGGATTTTCAATTTTCATCTGGAGATTTGGCCTCTCAACTGGAGGTTTTTAATTTTTCATCTGGAGGATTTATCGGTCATCGGCTTACCGTTATTTTAGGTGAAATGAGGGAAAATCTACAAATGAATGTAAATGTATTATGATTTAACATTTGTTTTCTTTCTTTTCATCACTTTCTACTTTGCTGGTATGTTAGGCATGCCTTTTTAGAAAGAGCAACAATTTGTGATGACTAAAAACAAGAATCTTTATCATGTTTATAATATAATTGTTTATCTTTAAAATAGTGAACAAAATCATTGGAGTTTCATACGATAATTAAGTTTCCTCTAATGTCCCAGTGCTTTCTCAATGGGACTATGACCCCTTCCACTTGGACTTCAATGGATTATTCTCAATAACAATGGGCCATCTTTCTTCACAAAAATGATCAATTTTAAAAAGCTTTGCATACAATGTATGTACATGTACCGGTATAATACTTCAGCACATTTTTTTCAGTCGTGAAATTCCCTGGCCATTGCAAATAGTTTTGGTACCGGCACAGAATATTTTTTTAAAATATCACAGAACAGCAAAGACCAAACTTGCAGCCACCTATTCTGCATTTTTCGTGTCCACGTATAGGAAGCTTCATTTTCATCGTCGCTGATATTAGGAAAGGGGGGGGGCTCAATACATCAGGACAGCATGGCTGCAATTGATGTTTCTGTATCAATTTGTACCCATTGACTGACCACTTAAAATGACATGATAATTTTACGGACGAATGCATACACAAGAGTGGACGTTGGAGATTTAAATCTCAGGCGCAGAACGAGGATAAAAAGAATGTCGGAGAAAAATCAATATTGTATCATAATAGAAAAGAACCTTTCGGGTGAGCGGATCAACGTGTTACTGCTACTGGTACTAAATCTAATGTTACAACGTGAATTTATACGAGAACAAAACGTTTAGATTTAAAAACCGAAAATGGACACCGTATACTATAGAATAACGTGCACCAGGGCGCAGCGCGTTGCCGATTTAGTTGGCCGTTTTTGATCGGAATGGGACTATGTCGCAAGGCCTTCCCAATCCCTGTCCAACTGATATTTCTTTCCGTTATATTTCCTCTTTCCCTTTTACGAGAATTATTACCAGACGGTGTCCTACAACACACCCTCGACGACATTCTTATGTACTGGGTATTACGTCCCCGGGGGCAGACGAGTACCCATGACGGTGTAGAGAACTCCGCTCTAATTACATTGTTTGTCCAGCAATATACCTGTCACCTGTATAATTAGCACTAATTAATTTGTTTGGAAATCCGATTGTCTGCTCACTACAGACGGTTAATCATATAACGTATTTTAAATACACAACTGGGGATTTTGCATTTCATCTGGAGATATCTGGAGGGTTTTCGTTTTCGCCGGGAGAATTTCGTTTCGTCGGGAGGAATCGGGAGGACTATTTCAGATCGGGAGGATCCTCGTTTCGTCGGGAGATTTCGTCCTCCCGCCGGGAGGTTCACATGTATGTTAGTATGATGTTGCCCATGACTCAAAGGTTTCACATCATCTTGGCCGAAGGTCAAAGTAACTTAGAGGGAGGGGGGAGACATCTGTTTTTTTCTGAAAAACATTTGATTTAATTTGAAATTTTGTTTCCTTTATGTTCCATTTATGAATAAATTAAGAAACATATCTGACACAAAAACTTGTATATTTCAGAGCTGGGGTCAGGCGAGGTTATAGCCATTATTATTGGATCAGTATTTATGTTTATTTTGATGTTATCTGCTTTCATCTTAGTAGCCAGGTAAAATATTTTGACATTCATTAAAATGATAAAATGGATTTTCAAATTTGGTTTATTTTGCTTTGTTAATGGTATAAGCCCTTTTCTCATAATTGCGGTCCAGTTGTTTTGGACGGCAAAATAATTACTTTTCCCGCAATATGACGTCAGGGACAATAAATTTTTTACTGTGACGTATTGAAAGTCGGTACTTGCCGTCCACAAAATGCTAGTCATGCAGTTATGTGAAAAAGGCTTATTATCAAATTTGCCAAAAAAAAAAAAAAGAAAAAAAAAACCACCCGCAGTAACAAATTGTTGATTTATTTGAGCTCCTTTTAAAATTGCATAGGTACATTTTGTACTTTATCTGAGCATGGCAATTTTGAAAATGTAATTTGTAAGATATAGTGAAAACAAATTGTAAATAGATTTCTTTGCTTGTTGATGAAGTTTATAGTAAATAAATTCGTATTTTAAAGTGTTTCAATCATTTTCTTTTAATCAGAATTGCGTACAGAAAAGTTAAGGCTGTTACCAGGCCTCTACCAATAGATGTACCTTATGTAAATACTGGTGGGCAGAAAATTAAAATGGCAAGTTTCAAATTACATCTTCTAACGAAATAGCAACACAAAGATGATTATAATGGAAATTGTGATAATTTAATGATTTCTCAATATTACTTTTATACCCTCCATCTTTCAGACCAGGCATGCATATTTCCTTTTGGTCTGTCTGTCCATTCATTTCCTGTCTGTCTGACTGTCTTTACTTTCATCTTTAGTACTAACCTGCCACCAATAAAAGATTTGTAACATTGTAAATTTAGTTATTAGGTCATTTCTTTTTTACTTGTACATTGTACATGTATTTTATGTGTCAAGATCTTCCTAAAAATAACAAAATTTGAGACCTTACCTTCAGAGATTGATTTACTTTTAGGGAAAAGTATGTTTTTTTTTTGCTTTTGACTTTACTTAACTGTTTTGGCTTTCTGTCTCACGTTCTTGTATATGGCCATAACTTGATTGATATAAATTGCTTCCATCAAACTTGCATGAAGGGTCAGACATTATGAATTTATGAGGCTCAACACCCAATATGGATCAAGGTCAACCTTAAAGGATTAGGTCTCATATTAAAGATTGAAAAGTGATCTATATAGAAGCTTTCATTTTACAGTAGTTTATCTTGTGATGAGACCTCTCTATTGATACATGTTTTACCTAAGGACTTAGAATTTAATTTGTATTTGATTTTACTACAACTTAGTGTAACTTATGAAAGAGTGCATTTTTGAGTTATTGATTCACTTGTTGCAGACTTCTAAAAAGCTGATTTATGAAGTGGGTCCCCCCTCTCCTGTGTCACCATTTCCAGGAATAGATGGTAAAGATGACAGAAGAAGCAGTGTAAGTTCTAATGAGAAAGTCATAAACCTATGTAAAGCCATGTAAGATAATTTCTATGTTTCTCAGACACCAACGCATGCTATAATTTGCCGCCGACGAGAAGTTTTTGTTGCTACTTCAGAAAAAATATCTGCCATGTCTCATCCTTGACCATCAATTAAAAACGAAACATCCAACATGTTTCATGGAAATTAAATTGTTCGGTAAAATTGTCTGAACGGTACCCAATAAATACTTTTACTATAAAAGTATAATCATGGGGCGTTTCGTATCTACGATTACGGTTAATCTGCAAGTATAGTAAGACTTTTTTCACGCACCGTTTAAAAGAGAATTGTTTAGATATATACTAACCACATGCCGACATGTGTCGCGGACACTTACATGTGTTTTAAAATTTCGTAGAGTTTCCTTTATTGATCTCTACAGCATATGTAAATACTTATGCTGAACAATGTCAAGTGTTCATTGTAATATTTCCGAATCTATTGATAATGACGTTCATGATGTAAAAAGTGTAAGCACGTAGTAAGTTAAATGCTTAAATCTATGAATAAAATAATGATCATTGTACCCATGTACATTATTTTATCAGACAGTAGTTAATGCTAGCCAATATATTCTGAACACTTCGTTCGATTTCTTAAGATTCTGCTTCATCCAGGCGTGACTTCAGAAGATATATGCTATCGGCCAAATTTTTTACCATTGTCATTGAATGGATCCACCTGAAGAAGTAAAGGGTTGTATAGCATGCATAGACAATCGAAACATGATAATTTAATTTGAACTGATCAAATAGCACCCGCCGAGTCTCTTATGCGATTCTACTAAACGCACTCATGGCATTCAAATCATGTCATACATGTATTCTTACCATTATTTTGACTGACGGTTTAAAGATACTATTCTTTGAGGAAAAATGGGGAAGGGGAGGGTGGGCATGGCATGAGATTTTTTTTTTTGCCTCATGAATAATAAGAGTACTCTTGAGGAAAACAAAAAAATAAAAACCCTACTTACCTTGCCATTTTTTTTAGACCCAATTATCTGAGAAACATATAATTAATTTTACATGGCTTAATATTACTTTGTTACAACTTCTCTTGCTTATGTTTTTTTAAATGTTTTATTGATTTGTTTTAAATGTTATCAATGATTTGTTACTTAGCCATTGATAAATAGACTAGAAAACTTTCTTTGTATTTTAGACATTTAAGAAAAACATAACTTTGTGGTAACACAACTCTCTCTTTTGCAGGAAGCAAATTAATTTTTCAACCAAATTTCCGAGATTGAGTGCATGTTTAGATTATTAGGAAAATACTCTTTCAAGTAGATAAAATTTTCGGGATTCTTTTGCATTTTAAGAACGGTACTAAGTGCACATCTTAGATACTGTACTTTTCGTTTGATCTAGAAAACACCGATTTCATATATTATTGTTGTGGAGTGAACATGGTGAATATATGATGGACTGGGGCATACATGACCTCTTAATTCTTAAAATATATAGAAATATTAGTTTTTTAATGCTGATTTTCTGCTAAAAATCAAAATGAATCATAAAAAAAACCTGATAAAATCCTGTCCCAAGATTATTCATTTCAAAATTATTTTCAGCTCCCCTCTAAGATAGAATTCAGTCCCTAATTTGCAACGGTATAAAGTACATGATTTCTATATTATTACAGACATCCCTTCTAATAACTCGTCAGGAGAGCCAGGATAGTGGCACAGGGAGCTTAGAAATTCCGTTGAGTCCAAAGGAATTATTAGATTCAATCGAGGAAAAGAAGGATGAAATAACTACTGAGCTTCAGTATAATGAGTCAGTGGGAAAAGTGGAGGATCCAGATAAAGGAGAAAAGGACCACATGACAGAAGAGAACCTAGAGAAACTAGAAAAGGAACATGGAAAAGAAGAAAAGGTCCAAAGGAAAGAAGAAGAAAATGACCTTGGGAAAGAAAAGGAAGAAAAGCTTCCTAATGGTTATTCAAGAGCTACACTGTTCAGCTTTATTCCTCAACAAGTACCCAGTATAATGGTATACAATGTCACAAGGGAACCACAGATGGAGCCACTGGAGCCACGTAGAGGTATACCTTAAGTTTTTATGAGGTGTTGTATAGCTCATTGAAAAATTCTTATTCCAGGCCGCCAGGAGGCGGTCTGTCTACTGAAATGGTTTTAGGTTTTTGCATTGTAATTCTGCGGGATAGTCATTGATATTTGTACATGCTTAATATTTAAGTTTCTATTATTGGTTCATCATTCCCTCTTACATATATAGATATGTAGCCTAGTTGAATTTGAGTGATCATATAAGAGATGTACGTCAAGTTTATAGTTCTTATTCATGTAATAGATGTACATCAAGTTTATAGTTCTTATTCATATAAGAGATGTACATCAAGTTTATAGTTCTTATTCATGTAAGAGATGTACGTCAAGTTTAGAGTTCTTATTCATGTAAGAGATGTACATCGGGTTTTATAGCTCTATGTAAGAGATGTAAGGTCAAGTTTATAGTTCTTATTCATGTAAGAGATGTAAGGTCAAATTATAGTTCTTATTCATGTAAGAGATGTAAGGTCAAATTATAGATCTTATTCATGTAAGAGATGTACATCAAGTTTTGTAGCTCTTATTCATGTAAGAGATGTAAGGTAAAAGGTTATAGCTCTTATTGTGTCGCCTGCGAAGCATAGCGACACTTAGGGATCACTTTGTCCGTTGTCCGTCCGTCTGTCCGTCCGTCTGTCATTCCGTCTGTCTGTCTGTCACACTTTGGGTGTCACAGCCCATAACTTTTGATTGGTAAGTGATAGGGCTTTGATATTTCACATGTGTATTCCTTGTGACAAGACCTTCCTACACATACCATAATTTTTGACCTAGTGACCTTGACCTACATATTTGACCTACTTTTCAAAAAAATTACAAATGGATATATCTTTTGATTTGTAAGTGTTAGGACTTTAATATTTCACATGTGCAATCCTTGTGGCAAGACCTTTCAACACATACCATAATTTTTGACCTTGTGACCTTGACCTCGATATTTGACCTACTATTGAAAAAAAGATAAGATTCACTATATCTTTTGATTGGTAAGTGATAGGGCTTTGATATTTCACATGTGTATTCCTTGTGACAAGACCTTCCTACACATACCATAAATTTTGACCTATTGACCTTGACCTTTATTTTTGACCTACTTTTCAAAAAAATTAAGAATGGATATATCTTTTGATTGGTAAGTGAAAGGGCTTTGGTATTTCACATGTGTATTCCTTGTGACAAGACCTTCCTACACATACCATAATTTTTGTCCTAGTGACCTTGACCTACATATTTGACCTACTTTTCAAAAAAATTGCAAATGGATATATCTTTTGATTTGTAAGTGTTAGGACTTTAATATTTCACATGTGCAATCCTTGTGGCAAGACCTTTCAACACATACCATAATTTTTGACCTTGTGACCTTGACCTCGATATTTGACCTACTTTTGAAAAAAAAGATAAGATTCACTCTATCTTTTGATTGGTAAGTGATAGGGCTTTGATATTTCACATGTGTATTCCTTGTGACAAGACCTTCCTACACATACCATAATTTTTGACCTATTGACCTTGACCTTTATTTTTGACCTACTTTTCAAAAAAATTAAGAATGGATATATCTTTTGATTGGTAAGTGAAATGGTTTTGGTATTTCACATGTGTATTCCTTGTGACAAGACCTTTCTACACAGACCATAATATTTGACCTTTTGACCTTGATCTAGATATTTGATCTACTTTTCAAGAACAGTAATATTGGCTATATCTTTTGATTGGTAGGTAATAGGGCTTTGATATTTCACATGTATTTTCCTTGTAACAATGCCATTCTATACATACTATAATTTTGTACCTTTTGACCTTGACCTAGCTATTTGACCTTCTAAGGTTGTATATATCTTTTAATTGGTAGGTGATAGGTCTTTGATATTTCTTATGATGAGACCTTTTCGTTACCAATTTTTACGTAGTGACCTTGACCTAGATGATTGACACTCTGCTCTGAAAATTTTAGAATGACCATAACTTATAATTTGTAAGGCCATATAAAAAAAAAATCCTGGTTCTCAGACACCGCCGCGCGCTCAAAATTCCTCCCGACGAGACGTTTTTATCGTAGGAAGGGAAAAAAATAGCCGCCGCCCGCCAGATTTCTCATGCTGATAAATATAATTTTCTATTAATTTTCTGAACAGATAATTCGTCAATAGATCAATTTTGTAAGTATATTTGACTTTAATTCACGCTACCAGTCCGTGCGTAAGTAAACAATCGCGTTACAATAACATTTGTCCAAGTATTTACGGTACCTGGTCATCTAAGGTCAGATCGTACAAGCGCATGTACGTTAAATACCTGTATATGTGTAAACACCTGTCTACCCCGAGGGGTGTTGAACGGAGACAAATAGCCTTCACCGGTAGCGTTGCGGTCAAGCATGAAATTGATCTGTCACTTTTGACAGGTGAAGGGGGAAGTAAAATCTTCTCGAATAGGTTTATTCTAATGGTAAATTTCAATGGTCAGTTCAGTTAATTGATACATAATACGGCTGTCAATCCTAAATCTTTCAATCGTACTATGGATTATTTTGTAATCGGTATCTGATTCAAGTCATTACAATAAAAATTACCGAGCGGGCCGTTTCTTTGATATTTTTAATTTGGGAGAAAACATCGGCGAAATTTCGATTTTTTTAATGCGTATTATTTACTAGATTAGAATTTTTTTCCACGATTTTCAGCGCAATTTTTTGCCTGCGTGATATCTACTCTTGCGGACTTTTTTTCGGACGATTACCATGATTACGGTACTGTACTTTGTTATTGTACACAAGATGCAAAATGGCGACCGGGGGGGGGGGGGGTGGGGGGGGAGGAACGAGTGATTGTCAGCTTGAAGGTGAATTTTAAAATTGCAGACTGGGCTGAAGCATTCTTGGCACTGTAAAAACGAGAAGAGTTGAGTATGGTGAACATTTACAACAAATATAGTCACTATAGATCACAGTCTCTATAATATCTGAATAAAAAATTGTGCTTAAGTAGTTTTCGGAAAATAAAAACAAAAAATAAAAACCCTACCTACCTACCCATATTTTTTAGATCAATTATCTGAGAACCAGAAAATTTTTTTTGCATGGCCTAATTAAAGGGTCTGATATTTCAAATGAATTTCATTTGAAAAGACTTTTCTACTGACACCAATAATTTGATCCACTTTCTAGAATAATAATCAAACCGCTTCGCAGGCGACACAAGCATTCCTTGGATTGCTATTTTTCATTTAAGAGATGTAAGGTCAAGAAAATAGCTTTTACTCACGTTAGAGATGCAAGGTCAAGTTTATAGTTCTTATTCATGTAAGAGATTTGAGTTTAATAAGTTTATAGCTCTTATTCATGTAAAAGATGTAAGGTCAAGTTTATAGCTCTTATTCATGTAGGAGATGTAAGTTTAAGTTTAAAGTTCTTATTCATGTAGGAGATGTAAGGTTAAGTTTAAAGTTCTTATTCATGTAAGAGATGTAAGGTCAAGTTTCATATGACTTCATATGTGGTAATGATGAACATGACCTTTCCACTAGAATAATGTTCAATAACAAGTTTAAAAATGGTGTTTGCATCCATCTTGCATTCTTTGTGAATCTCACAAAGAAACGTTAGCCCTGTTTTTGCTTTTAAATGATGATTTTGATGCCAGAAAGGTTTTTGAATTATCTTTCAATTATCCATTTAACGAGGTGCATGTTCAATATCATTTGAATGTAAATATTAGTCGACTGTTTGCTCATCTCACTTTGGAAATTGGAAAATTGAAGTTTTGTCTCATTCGTCGGAATATTTTCTGATTATAATTCATATTTAGGGATAGATCTCGAACTCTCATAACTAACATATATATGTAAGACCAATACTATGTTCACATTGACATAAAACAGTTTTAGATGAGAATTTTCCGATGTAAGCTTTAGTGTGATGTGGTTGATATTCTTCATAGTCTCAATGTTAAACACTGGCATGCATATTCAAGCTAAAATTAAATCTATCCATGAACCTCAATCTGAAAATATGCAGACATAGGAGACAAAACTTCAATTTTTTTATTAGGTGAGTTTCGCGAAGCCTATAGCAATCGCAGGCATCCATGACCTGAGATTTGTGACATGCTTACGCCCACATTGATAAAGGCAGTGAATATTTCGAGTTATCATCACATTCTGCATTTTAACAGTTGTTTCATAATGAATAAAAAATTGTTAGAGATCATTTCTAATTAAATTAGAGATAATTTAGGATGTAGTAAACATTAGCTGTCTCGTGTGCCATGCTGACATAGGTTCATGAATGTTAACTTTTATTTCCGAATGTTGGAAAATAGATTTGTTCTACTAATAATTCAATATTTAATATGGATTCTCTGTAAAAACCTAAAACAGCTGGCCACGGCATGTCATGGATTTTGATGAAACTTTCTGTAATTATCATACTTAATGTAAAAACAATGAAAACAAACCATATTGTTATATTTGAACAACGGTTGCCATGGTAACGGGGTCAATCTATTTGACACCCCATAAATATGAGAGATAAGACATATTGTGGAATTCTGTTGCCATGGAAACCATGGTCAAAATTTACTTTATGAACACAAAAACTTTTCTTTGTAAGTTTAACTCTGACAAGAATAACTTTTTCCGGGGAGGGGATTATCAGGTAGTTGTTGATATTCAGTCAAATTATGTGAAAATTTAGCAAAAATAAGGTCTAATTTTAGGGTCATTTTTGGCCTGTTTTTGATTATTTTGAAGGTTGAAAACCATTATTCGGTGGATGTAATGGGTATTTAACATCACCTTGCCAAAATAAATGTCTATAGCTGGAAAAAATCAAGAAATAAAATCTATGGTGAAACTCACCATTTTGTCATGAATGCCAATCAAAATCCGTTGCTATAGCAACTTGGAGTCCATATTACCATATACCGCATATTTAAAAACATTGTTTTTCCTCATGTTTGAGTCCTATGATTATGAAATAGCATACCAGTATACAAATTATAGTTATCATTATCAATTGACCTTCAAATCATTTCAAGGTCATCTGTCCAAATCTCAAGGTCATTTCTAACTTTAGACTAAAAATAAGACAAAAATCAGGATTTCCAATTAATTTAAATTGATTTCTCTCACTTATTTCATTAGATATTTTGATTTTAAATATTTACAGTTGAACAACCGATCAAAAGAAGTAGAATTCATCACAATTTTGTTAAATTGTATTTCACTTCTATGTATGACATACTTTCAAAAGAGCATAAAATTGCGATTTTCTAAAATTTTCTCGTAAAATATGTGACAATTTTTGGGGTCTTCATTGGATTCTGATATATGTGATACTCAGCCCAACAAATAATACATTTATCATACTTTTACCAATAATTGATTGTTTTGCCAAGGTTCCATACTGTTTACTGTTAATCATGACTGTCTCTTTTTAGTGAAAAACCACAAAATATGGCATGAAAATAGCATATATTTTTAAATGACCTTGAAAATTGAGCAAATGACCTTGACACTTTCTCAAGGTCATGATAGCATCAAATGGTCTTTAATACATCTACATACCAAGTTTTGTAACAATAGCAGGCATACATCTGTAGAAATGAGCTTTTTACTTATGACAGGTATTTACACCTTTGTACCAAATGTTGCCATGGTAACCTATTTCAAAGGCATGTAATCAGAAAAATCTCACTTCTAGATAAATTTCCTTCGATTCCCATGAAGTCCTAGGATAATACTCTTCAGGAAATGTTCAACTGTATTTCAAATCTTGTGCAATTGCATTATTACTCTTGTCAAAAGTAAGTAAAATATAGGTAAAATAAGGCCTAAATTGGCCGAAAATGGCTCATTTTTAATAAGCAATTTTTCTTGAAATTGAAGCAAATTTACATGACACACAGAAAGAACGAGTATCGAAAAATCAAATTGTATCAACTTAAGAGGATTTAAATAATCTTTTCGGAAAGTTACATATACATTCAACATTTGTTTCCATGGTAACGGGATGCATAAAAATGCCTTGTTTAAAAGTGTTTTTATACAAAACCTTGGTTACCATGGCAACGGAACGTCGGAGAAAAAAATGGAAGGTCAATTCGTTCTGAGGACATCATATTTACCTTATACACGAAAGACATCCAAAATCTGAGACATGTCGTGGCCAAACATGTCTGATTTTTTAGGTTTTTACATAGAATCCATATTAAATCCCATGAAATATATTCATATCATTCATGAATAAAGAAACAAAACTTGCCATCAGTTCCTTCAGAGCTTTGATTTCCAAAGTGAGCTGCACGGACAGATTTAAGTGGGTAAAAACTATTTCCTTAAGGAAGTTTCATGTCCTAGGCTCTTAAATTCATGTACTAAACCGTTAAGGCCCTCTCATGTTTGGATCCCCATTGTGTGGTGTGTTGTCTGCCATACACATAAATAGCTTTAATTTGCTTGATCTACCTGAAGCATCCATCAAACATGTAGAGGTTGTCAAGCTTGATCGAACTCGACACTCAATAACTCAATAAGTGTCGCATGGCTGGCGTTGGAAACTGGATAAACGCAATTTGGATAACTTTGTCCATTCTGCACACATCGGTATTTTCCGATTCCGTGCGGGACTTCATCTGGAAAAGTACCTCTGCCATCAGCCAAACTACTTTTCTCCAAGAATCTTGCAATAACTTTCAGGAACAGAGATACATCAATAAAGATATTCCTTTTAGATTTTCTTTTCTTTTATAATCCAATTGAAGACTGTTTCAGTGAAGATAAAACGCTTACAGTCATTATAAATTTTGTAAAGGGATAGGGCCACGATACCCCTAAATCGGCCCTTGATTTTTCTCATAAAATAAATTTCATGAGGAATATTTGATATCTCTCATGAAAATACACGAATGTTTACCGCTTTTCATAAAAAGAATAATATCACCAAACAATGTGCCATTTAACTGTAATGACGTCATGAAGTGACGTCATTTTGACGTTATTGCTAAAATATGACGAAAATTGCTGGGAATTTTGTCTTTTGTCGTAGAATTCAATGTGGCTGCATGCGTTAACTGAGATAAAACGTTTCTGACAAAAGGATATAATGATAATCTTTTACATATAAATTTTTCATCATAGTTAATGCATGCGGCCATTGCTAATTTAATAGAAATATTGAGTTTTTGCATCAATTTCGCCGAATATGACCTATTTTGGTGTTTTCTAAGGGCTAAAAGGTGTTGATAAAAGCAATGTTTACAAAAAGTAGATTCGTGATTCAGTAGAAAACGTTTCAAAATGTCAAATAACAGTTAAAAATTCTATGAAGTACAATGTTCAAAATTTATCAAAATTAGGGCCAATATAGGGCTTCGTGGCCCTACTCCTTTTCTCGTAGCGAACACACATATCTTACATAAACAGGCACTTTCAGTGCTAAAGACACCTTAACGGCCTTTTGATATGTAGCGTGTCTATGACGTCATAGACTAAAGTCCGCATAAGAGAATATAGCTGCAGGCAAGGATACTTTGCTTGTCTTCTTTGTTTCCTTGCGTGCGAGATGAACTTTGTCATGTTGTCATGCGAAAAATAAAATAAAATCTAAGATCTCGCTTAGTCATAAATTTTGGTATATATTACATAGTCGGGGTTTATGCAATCATATTATACAGACAAATAAATTTTAGATGAGGCCATTTTAATATTAATTTTCAGCATGACATTGCCGAGTTTAACATTGAGCCTATGGAGAGCGTCATGAAGTCACAGAAAAAATTGGAACGGGACAAGGTCCATTTATAACTTGTTTTGTTTTTTTTTCAGTTTGATTGTGTGCATTGATTGACTATCATATTACTTATACCAAAATTTATAGCTAAGCGAGATCTTTTGAATGGTATCAATTTCATTTAAATGTTTGCAAGATATAATAGTCAAAATCGCGTTTATATAGTTTCTGAAGTGAGCTGCGCGGACAGTACGGTCAACGTCACCTTCAAGTTTAGGATCAAACATGAAACAGAAAGCATACTAGGTCTTGACCAGTTTAGTTTATAACACTATATACCCCTGTATTTGTAAACAAGTGTTTAATTGATATTTTCTTGACTTTTGATAGATATCAGTGAGGATCCAATGATACGGAGAGATTTTGCCAAAGAATATCATAGGGGAAAGAAGGAGGAATTCACTGACCTATCAAATGTAGATAATGACACTTCTGTTCAGTCTGCTGATTTATTCGGATCTGGGTCACCTGATATGGCAGAAGATGCTTCAGATCGTGAAGTGAAGACGTCAATGATGTCAGTAGAATTTAAACGTGATAAATCTTCGTCAGAACAGAAAGAAGAGTATTTATCTTCAGGAGAGGAGATTCAGTGTGATTTATTATTCCCTGAAAGGGATTCTGGTTCAGAGCAGTCAACTTCAAATCATGTCTCAGTGTCATATGTCACTCACTCTGCCTTAGATAATTAGTGGTATCAGATGACACTCAGTTTAAACTGTTGTATTTGTGTTCTCTGAGTTGCTGTTGTATGTTCACAGCAATGTTTTGTTGAGGATGGACTGTTGACAAAGATGTCTGTCCTGTTTGCAGCTATTACGTTACTGATTTAGAGGGGTAATCATAATCACATCATAATAACACTTGTTATATGGGTCTGATCTGCAGGCAGTAGAGACCTCTTTGTTTTGAAGGCAAGGTCTGACAAATTAAAAATTTAGAGTGTGTCTGATTTTTTTAAAAGTTAGAGTGTGTTTCACTTGCTAGTTCATGCATTAATCAAGTTCTAACTCAAAATCTGTTCTCTGTAGGACTCAGATCTCAATCTAGTATCATTATAATGATGAAAATGCTTTTGGTGTCATCAATATTTCTTTTTAATTATGGTGATACAAAGAGGAAGAGACTACAACATTTTAATCTACCCAAAATATTGTAGAATTCAATATACATGTACATTATGTGGTATGAAAAAGTCTGACTGTAGGTATACAATGAGTATCAATAATCAGGAACAATGAATTGAATTATATCACCCAAGTTGACAGGGTTTTTTTTACACAAGGTAGCAAGGTGGTGCTGTTAAACAATTGCCTATTCTTTAAGTGCCATACTTTGTATTATTCAAAGCTAATCATGTTCCTGTATGTTAGTTGGTTGAGATAACCATCATTATTATTTTGATATTTGCTCATGCTGATTCTTTGATTGAAAGATGAGAAATGATGAAGAGCTAGGAAAAAATAACTGTACACATTAGCTATTCTGAGGTTGACTGTTCACTAACAAAATATATCGTAAAGTTGCTTTGTATTCATTTTCCTCATTCGCTAAAAGCAGTATGTACTTTTAATGAAGGTGGCAATTTAATGATAATCTCCAGATATCTGTACAATAAAAGATGATCATAGTGTTCGTAAAAATGATATTTTAAAAGGTGAAGCCCCTGAACCACTTTAAAGTTTAGCCAAATTTTATTTTAAGTTCACCCTTTGATGGCACTCATTGATGGCATTAGCATATGTACCAAAGCTAAGGAAAATGGGACATCTCTGTTTCCAGCTTATTATAAGTCCTGTTATAACTGAGCATGGCATGTTCAAGTGATCAGGTTAGACCTCAAATTCCAGTTTAAGGTAGAGCATCTCTCAGTTCTCAGATGCTCATATTTCCAAAATAACTACTTTTACAATGTTTTCATTTCCATATATTCAAAGCTTATGTTAAACCTGATATACAAACAAAATATAATTTGTGGTTTCATGATTATACTGAGAACTTTAGCTGTTTGAACTTTAACATTGGACCCTATGGGAAAAGTAAGAAAAATCCCTTTTTCAATGTGATAAAATGTAACTATAAAAGTTTCTTTTCCCAAAATCATATTAGTGATGCATCTGCAGATTTAGTCAACTTCTTTTATGCACATCAATAACTCACTGCAAGTCATGATATGATTACTGGATCTGAACAATATTTCAAGAAAAGAAGAGCGAGTTAGGTAAAATGGGATACCTCCATTCCCAGTTAAGTCCTACTTAAGCCAAACTCCTTTAATTTCTACATCAGAAGATTTCTAGTGCATTGCATGTTTAGGGGTATGTTGAGGTAGGCTGTATCATCTTTGATTATAAACTATATTTTCAAACTTTGATGGATATAAGATTTTTTAACATTGTAGATCTGTGAGTTTTGTATACAACTTTTTATCATAGATGTTTTTTTTTTTTTGTTATAAACTTTTTAACTGATATACCTGTACATATACATGTACATGTACTTGTTTAATGATTTTACCAGACAGTTTGTGTTCTGTCTGTTCATTTCCTTTGTTAATTCTTGTTAATTATTTCAAGCATGATTTCTAGTCAGAAGGACAAAGAAGAATCAATTTTCTGATTACATTTGGATTCTTTTCAAATTCCTTGTTTCAAGAATATTTTACATTGATACTTTTTTCTTGTTTTTTTTTTATCTCGGCAATCATGATTATCTCGGTGATCATGATGTAATTATTTTGATGTCCCACTATAAACTCTCAGGTGTCAAGTCAGATATGTGAGTTATTTGGTATTATAATGTTCCTGTTTTGAGCGGAATTTTCTTTCAACAAACGGATGGCTACAGTTGATAGTTGTGGACCTCAGGGTGTTATTCTTCACGTTTCAAAGTTTCTGAAATCTTTATATTTGTTTGTTTGTTTTTATGCTCCCATAATTGGAGATTCCGGGCATATAGCTTTTGGTGTGTCTGTCTATCTGTCTGTCTGTCTGTTCATCTCTTTATCTACAAAAACGTTAACATTGTCCATAACTTTTATATGGTAAGTGATAGGGTTTTCATGTTTCGCATGTGTATTCCTTGTGACAAGACCTTTCCATGGATACCAAAATTTTTGACCTTGTGACATTGACCTTGGATTGTGACCTACTTTGGAAAACTTTAACCTTTGCCATAATTTTTGAATGGTAAGTGATGGGGCTTTCATATTTCCCATGTGTATTCCTTGTGACAAGACCTTTCCTTGGATACCAAAACTTTTGACCTCGTGACCTTGACCTTGGAGTTTGACCTACTTTTGAAAAACTTTAACCTTGGTCATAACTTTTGAATGGTAAGTAGTAGGGCTATTATATTTCACATGTGTATACCTTGTGGCAAGACCTATCCATTGATAACAAAATATGACATTGTGACCTTGACATCAAAATGTGAACAATTTGGGAAAGTTCAGTTGGTTTACCGACAAAGATGCCAACAAGGACTTTCATGTTTCACAAACACATTTTTTTTATTTTGAGCATGTAATCTAAAAAATGAACATTGTCTTACACAAGGTTTGATGTAAAAATGATACAATATGCCATTTTTTTTTTATCTAAATGTATGTAAACCTCATGCTTCAGTAAATTTTGCTAAAACTTGGATGGGAAACTGCTGAAAATATGTGTAAGGAGCTGATAAGATAAGGGCTGTATTTAGCCCTGAATCTCATCAAGTATTTCTTCAACACAATGACCTGTACGCAAGAAAAACTTGATAATTACTAAAATGTAATGTATTTTTAGATTCCTCATACAAGTTTTATTTTGGTAAGCTTATTTCTAGATACTTAAATTACAGTCTAAAGAGTAGGTGGTAGCCATGTTGAAAAGAGGCTAATACAGATCAAAAAACGTTGAAAATTAAGAACAATCTGGCTAATATGGATATCTATAAATTTTAAAACATAGTTATAGTCTAAACAAGATACTAGAAATTAAATTCAAAAGACTGGTCTCAATTTTTTCCATAAATTTTAAAATTTTGAATCTGAAATATGGTTGTATTTTGTATTCATTGACTACAAAGTAGGCATTATACCGAAAGACGCTACAAAAATACGCATTGTGTAGAAATAAACTGCACACTCCTGTTTATTTCATTCCAAAATCTTGTGCATTTCATGTGAACATGTTTAGAATAAATAAATGAATGACTTAAAAAGGAAAAAATTAAATTTTGCTTGTATCATGACCTAAAACACAGATTTGTAAAAAGCCCTCCACCCTCCCTTTTTCAGTTTTTTGTCTCTGGGGCATTGTTCCCCCCTTAGCTACAGAACCCCACTTTGTCAAAAGATGTGTATTAGTGATATACACCTTCTGTAAAAGTGGCGTTCTGTAGCTGAGGGGGGAACAATATTTCAAAAAACTTTTCCATTTTCCATTGGTTTCTATAGAAAAAAGACATATTTTGGCCCAAAATTTAGGAAAACTATGCATGATAAATCTAATGCAACTGCTGATTATGTTGAAACCAAAAAATGGCATCAATTTTGTGAAAGAAAAGTTTTGAAGTTCCCATTTTGAAAATTCTACTTTTTCAGGGCAGATTTTACGCCTTATCTTATCAGCTCCTTACATCTGTTATTAATTCATTAGGTTGTAATATCTCAATTAAAAAATCTCATTAACATAGATATTGCCTTACTTGCTTTTTAATACATTTGCTTTACCTCTATTTATCCTTTGGCATATTATAAGCTTTTTTTCAGAATGAATCAAAATATTGTTAACTTAGCATTATTTAAAATTCACTGATTTTTATACGCCCGTCATTTGACGGGACGTATTATGGTATGGCGAAGTCCGTCCGTCTGTCCGTCTGTCCGTCCGTCCGTCTGTCCGTCCGCCTATGGAACGCAATAACTTGAATATGCGTCAACGGATTTTTATGAAATTTATACATAGTGATCAGACTGTGGAGAGGAAGCCGCCTTTCGATTTTCATGTTCATCCGATTTGTCGTTACAGAGTTATGGGACTTAGATTTTTAAAATACAGTGAAAATATACTAAAATATTTAAAAATTATTTAAAAATCTATTTCTGGTCGAAATGTTTTGAAATTTTGTATACTTCAAGTAGAAAGGATGTTCTTTGACATATGTGACGGGTTTTTAATTTTTTTGTCGCATAACCGAGATATTGTGTGTAATAGGAAGGGGGGTGGGTTATATGCACATACATTTTAAGCTAAGGGCAAAATATAGGCGCATGGAACGCGATAACTTGAATATGCGTCAACGGATTTTCATGATATTCATACATTATGATTGGACTGTGGAGAGGAAGCCGCCTTTCGATTTTCAGGTTTATTCGATATGTCGTTACAGAGTTATGGGACTTAGATATTTTAAAATACAGTGAAAATATACTAAAATATTTAAAAATTATTTAAAAATCTATTTCTGGTCAAAATGTTTTGAAATTTTGTATACTTCATGTAGGAAGGATGTTCTTTGACATATGTAACGGGTTTTTAATTTTTTTGTCGCAAAACCGAGATATTGTGTGTAATAGGAAGGGGGGAGGGGTGGGTTATATGCACATACATTTTAAGCTAAGGGCAAAATATAGGCGCATGGAACGCGATAACTTGAATATGCGTCAACAGATTTTTATGATATTCATACATTATGATTGGACTGTGGAGAGGAAGCCGCCTTTCGATTTTCAGGTTTATTCGATATGTCGTTACAGAGTTATGGGACTTAGATTTTTAAAATACAGTGAAAATATACTAAAATATTTAAAAATTATTTAAAAATCTATTTCTGGTCGAAATGTTTTGAAATTTTGTATACTACATGTAGGAAGGATGTTCTTTGACATATGTAACGGGTTTTTAATTTTTTTGTCGCATAACCGAGATATTGTGTGTAATAGGAAGGGGGGAGGGGTGGGTTATATGCACATACATTTTAAGCTAAGGGCAAAATATAGGCGCATGGAACGCAATAACTTGAATATGCGTCAACGGATTTTCATGATATTCATACATTTTGATTAGTCTGTGGAGAGGAAGCCGCCTTTCGATTTTCAGGTTCATTTGATATGTCATTACAGAGTTATGGGACTTAGACATTTTAAAATACAGTGAAAATATACTAAAATATTTAAAAATTATTTAAAAATCTATGTCTGGTCGAAATGTTTTGAAATTTTGTATACTTAAGGTAGAAAGGATGCTCTTTGACATATGTAACGGGTTTTTAATTTTTTGGTCGCATAAGCGAGATATTGTGTGTAATAGGAAGGGGGGGGGGGGGGGGTTATATGCACATACATGTTAAGCTATGGGCAAAACATAGGCGCATGGAACGCAATAACTTGAATATGCGTCAACGGATTTTCAAGATATTCATACATTTTGATTGGACTGTGGAGAGGAAGCCGCCTTTCGATTTTCAGGTTCATTCGATATGTTGTTACAGAGTTATGGGACTTAGATATTTTAAAATACAGTGAAAATATACTGAAATAGTTAAAAATTATTTAAAAATCTATTTCAGGTTGAAATGTTTTGAAATTTTGTATACTTCAAGTAGAAAGGATGTTCTTTGACATATATAACGGGCTCTTGAATTTTTTGTCACATAATTCAGAAATTATGTGTAATGGGGGGGGGGGGGGGGTTTATATGCACATACATGTTAAGCTTAGGGCAAAATATAGGTGCATGGAACGCAATAACTTGAATATGTGTCAACAGATTTTCATGAATATTGTACATTTTGATCAGACTTTGAAGAGGAAGCCGCCTTTCGATTTTAAGGTTCATCCAATTTGTCCTTATGGAGTTATGGGACTTAAATTTTTTGGTGTTGTGAAAAAAATCCCAACGGGCGTATCTTGCTGCGTGAGCGTAGGCTTTATTAAAAATTTGCATTGTACTTTAATAATTTCATTATTCAAAATAGTTGATACTTATTGAGAATGAATTGATTTATTAGTTATTTATAGTAGTTCATGTAGTTGTAATCAAAGGCATTATATTTGATAAATTGTATTTATAGATTTAGATTATAAAGAATATAGAATATATAGAATTTTGTAACAATTTCAATCTCCCCATATGAGGCATATGTTTCTTTTTTCTTTTAAAGGTGATTAAATTTCTTGTCTGAAATGGAAGGCATTAGCTTGGCATTCATTATTTGATTTCAGATTTTTTTAATGTTTTAGCTTTATCTTGAAAATGCAGTAATGTTACCAAGTATGATAGTGCTTTTTGATCAAATTTAAAATTCTGTTTAGTTTCAAGAAAATGTTCCAGAGATTAAATGAGGGTAATTGAATCCCTGCGAATGACTTAAAGAATTTGATACAAATATTTACCACAAATGTATATTAGTATCTCTTTTGTAATATTTGTAATGCATTTGGGGCATCTTTGAATATGCATTATGTTATCAAGGCTTTATTGAATTTGTTACAAAAAAAGTGCTATATTTATATTTCTTTGTTGTCGATTTTCACTCTGTCTGAATATTGCTTCTTTGGTTTAAAACTCATTTTATTACTACAAATAGTATGTGTTTTAATGCATTTATGTACATGTAAATCTATACAATTTTATATACCTTATGTTATATTTCAGTTCAAGACACATGTCAATCATAGACTTGGTAGTTATGTTTAGTTTATTTAAATACTGATTTAGAGGGAGTTTTTACATTAGTTTTTATTATGCCTGAATAATTTTGATGGAGCACATAGTCGCTGTCATGTCTGTCTGTCTGTCTATCTGTCTGCCTGTCCACCTGTCCATCATCAGCTCATATCTCATAAACCCTACATTAGAATTTGATCATATTTCACTCAAATGTTCCTTAGAATAGATGCTTTGGAAAAACTGAAGGTCAGTCATCAAAGGTCAAGATCATTTCCAGGCTGAAAATAGCTTTTAGAAAAATTCTAAATTAATTAAAAATCAGTGTTTTGTCCAATTCATCTGAAATTTTAAATAATGCTAGTAACATGCATAACCTTTTAAGTATGTTACAGGTTGTGAGATTTTTAGTGTTGATGAGAAATTTTGTGCTGAAATAGGGGGGGGGGAGGGATTGTTATACAGAACTTCAGGTAAATGTATAAACAATGTATATATATTTATATACTTATGAGAACTTCATCATATATTCCAAAATTGTTTATTAGAATAGTCCCTTCAGGAAAAAGGTCACTTAAGGTCTTTCATAAAGAAATGTTTTGAACATCTTTAAAAAAAATTTTTGTTGCATAATTGAGAAATTACGTGTAATGGGAGGGGAGGTGTTATATATGGACATACATGTTAAGCTATGGGCAAATTCTAATTCATTCTGTTTGTTTCACGCATTCTGATTGGTTCACAGGATTTCTACAAGCATGTATAACAACGATATACATGCCTCAAACCGACTCACTTGACTTTTAAAATGTATTCCTACGTAAATTTGCACGTTACAAGCTTTAGCGCACTTTTTGCGTATGACGTCATGCTTCCCTTTGTTTTTGCTCCTGTGACATCATACTGTGACGTAAAACTACAAGGTATGAGCTTGTAAATGGCGTTCTCCTCATGTAAACAACAGAGCAAGTAAGTTTGTTATTGATTACACTTTGATTTTTTATGCCCCCGGAATCAAAGATTCGGGGGCATATAGTTTTTGGCCTGTCCGTCTGTTTGTCTGTTTATCTGTTTGTCTGTTTGTCTGTTTGTCTGTTTGTCTGTTTGTCCGAAAAACTTTAACATTGGACATAACTTTTGAATGGGAAGTGATAGGGCTTTCATATTTCACATGTGTATTCCTTGTGACAAGACCTTTCCATTGATACCAAAATTTTTGACCTCGTGACCTTGACCTTGACCTTTGACCTACTTTTCAAAAACTTTAACATTGGGCATAACTTTTGAATGGTAAATGATAGGGCTTTCATATTTCACATGTGTATTCCTTGTGACAAGACCTTTCCATTGATACCAAAATTTTTGACCTCGTGACCTTGACCTTGACCTTTGACCTACTTTTCAAAAAATTTTAACATTGGGCATAACTTTTGAATGGGAAGTGATAGGGCTTTCATATTTCACATGTGTATTCCTTGTGACAAGACCTTTCCATTGATACCAAAATTTTTGAGCTCGTGACCTTGACCTTGACCTTTGACCTACTTTTCAAAAACTTTAACATTGGGCATAACTTTTGAATGGTAAATGATAGGGCTTTCATATTTCACATGTGTATTCCTTGTGACAAGACCTTTCCATTGATACCAAAATTTTTGACCTCGTGACCTTGACCTTGACCTTTGACCTACTTTTCAAAAAACTTTAACATTGGGCATAACTTTTGAATGGGAAGTGATAGGGCTTTCATATTTCACATGTGTATTCCTTGTGACAAGACCTTTCCATTGATACCAAAATTTTTGACCTCGTGACCTTGACCTTGACCTTTGACCTACTTTTCAAAAACTTTAACATTGGGCATAACTTTTGAATGGTAAATGATAGGGCTTTCATATTTCACATGTGTATTCCTTGTGACAAGACCTTTCCATTGATACCAAAATTTTTGACCTCGTGACCTTGACCTTGACCTTTGACTTACTTTTCAAAAAACTTTAACATTGGGCATAACTTTTGAATGGTAAGTGATAGGGCTTTCATATTTCACATGTGTATTCCTTGTGACAAGACCTTTCCATTGATACCAAAATTTTTGACCTTGTGACCTTGACCTTTGACCTGCTTTTCAAAAAACTTTAACATTGGGCATAACTTTTGAATGGGAAGTGATAGGGCTTTCATATTTCACTTGTGTATTCCTTGTGACAAGACCTTTCCATTGATACCAAAATTTTTGACCTCGTGACCTTGACCTTGACCTTTGACCTACTTTTCAAAAACTTTAACATTGGGCATACCTTTTGAATGGTAAGTGATAGGGCTTTCATATTTCACATGTGTATTCCTTGTGACAAGACCTTTCCATTGATACCAAAATTTTTGACCTCGTGACCTTGACCTTGACCTTTGACCTACTTTTCAAAAACTTTAACATTGGGCATAACTTTTGAATGGTAAGTGATAGGGTTTTCATATTTCACATGTGTATTCCTTGTGACAAGACCTTTCCATTGATACCAAAAAATTTGACCTCGTGACCTTGACCTTTGACCTACTTTTCAAAAACTTTAACATTGGGCATAACTTTTGAATGGTAAGTGATAGGGCTTTCATATTTCGCATGCGTATTCCTTGTGACAAGACCTTTCCATTGATACCAAAATTTTTGACCTTGTGACCTTGACCTTTGAACTTTTATCCCAGCGACCTCCCATACATGTACTTAACAGAAAATAGTGTTCATACTAACAAAGATGCCACCGGGGGCATTCGTGTTTCACAAACACAGGCTTTATTGCTATTGTAATAAATACGAAGCAGTTGTATTTCATATTTTGCAGCGCAATAATTTCTGTTGGTCGTTGTTAGTCCTCAACGTCACCTCTAAAACGATACGCGAGACCCTCTGAGAGGTATAAAAAGTTAAAATATGTCACATGAATTAGAATAGGGACAAGCCCCGACTGTATAACTGCGTTTCCAACAGTATATCCAACATATACCTGTCGGAACCACAAAACACAGTACGTTTATCCCCTAAATATAGCCACATGGAATGCAATAACTTGAATGTGTCGTGAAATTTCTACGTCATGATTAGACTGTAGAGAGGAAGTTGCCTTTCGAATTTCAGGTTCATCCGATTTGTCGTTATTGGACTTAGATATTTTGGTGTTGTTAAAAAAATTCCAACAGGAGTATCTTGTTGCGTGAGCATAGGCTTTCTTGTTTTTAAATTTTTTTCTTTATTAATTACTACCATATTCACAAAATAGATTTTATGTTTTGTCATTCTTCATCACATACCATTGCCACATTATCCATTAATCACACACACACATATATATATAGTTTTTGGTGCAGTATATAATAGTCAATATGAATAACTTACATTAAAATAAATTTGAGCATCCATCAGTTTTTTGTTTATTTTTACTTATTTAAAAGTACTGCTATATCCTAAAAATAGATTTTTTGTTTTGTCTATCTTCATCACATACCATTGTCACATATTACATTAATCACATAGATATATATATATATATTTATCACATGATACACCTGTTATGCAGTTTCATAAAGCCATTTCATAAATATATGATATGATAACACGTTACATATCGCTCTGCTTGAATGCGATTGGTCAAGTTTGGAACCGAATCACATGAACCTTGACAAATGTGACCTTTCAAATATCGGTCAACTGTTAAATTCAGACCAAGAGTCAATATCAGTGATTAAAATTGTTGTTGTTGAATTAATTCTTGCATTGAAATACTATTCAAAATTGAAATACTTTTCTCTTACGCACAGAATATCTATACGATGGGGACACTACTTCTCATGGCGTAGCAGACGACCTCAAGATCACGGCGTGGTTTGCCTCTGTAGTTCTCGGAAACGTTGAAATTACGTTGGAAATACACATTTTTAGGCAATATCATGTGATAAAAAGAATCTAAAATGAATTTTCATTTCATACGATGTATTATGAAACTCGTTGTGCGTTTTATATCCCCTCGCCAAGGCTCGGGGATATAAAACACACAACTCGTTTCATAATACATCGTATGAAATGAAAATTCATTTGAGATCCTATATATATATAGTTTTTGCCTTTTTGGTGCAGTATACAATAGTCAATAACATACATTAAAATGAATTTACCTGGTAAATATGATATCATGTTGACCTGAAAATCAAGTATGTTAATCATCTGACCTGTATTGATTTCTAATCAATATTGAAGTACATGTATATTTAACTTTGCAAAAATTTCCATATCCGTTTCCTTTTATAATTTCATCAGTTCTTTTCAAGTTCATGTCAGTACTATTAATCTTCGTTTGAATTACATGTAAAAGAATAAATTTGAAATAAAAAGTCAGTGATTTATTTTTCTTGCCAGTAGTATTTCGAGAATTTCCTATATTTGTTTTTAGCTCTACTGGTCAAAGACCAGTCGAGCTTATGCGATCGCCCTGTGTCCGGCGTCCGGCCGTCTGTCTGTCTGTCTGTCCGTCCGTCCGTTAAACTTTTCTTGTGAGCGCGAATCCTCTGAATCTGTGAATAGTACATAATAAATTCTTTTTGCATTATAATGAGCCTGTGGTCTAGTTGTGCACCTGATATTTTGTTTGAGCCCCTGACCCCCAGGGTCTTGGAAAATGGGTGTGGTCATTTTCTCCTATATAACTATGTAATCTTGTGAGCACCAATTCTCAGAAAGTATAATTGATAGAAAAATAATTGTTTTTGCTTTATTCTCAGTCTGTGGTCTAGTTGTGCACCTGATATTTTGTTTGAGCCCTTGAACCCCCGAATCTTGGAAAATGGGTGTGGTCATTTTCTCCAATATAACTCTATGTAATCTTGTGAGCACCAATTCTCAGAAAGTATAATTGATAGAAAGATTATTGTTTTTGCTTTATTCTCAGTCTGTGGTCTAGTTGTGCACCTGATATTTTGTTTGAACCCCTGATCCCCAGGGTCTTGGAAAATGGGTGTGGTCATTTTCTCCTATATAACTTTATGTAATCTTGTGAGCACCAATTCTTAGAAAGTATAATTGATAGAAAGATAATTGTTTTTGCTTTATTCTCAGTCTGTGGTCTAGTTGTGAACCTGATATTTTGTTTGAGACCTTGACCCCCAGGGTCTTGGAAATGGGTGTGGTCATTTTCCCCTATATAACTCTATGTAATCTTGTGAGCACCAATTCTCAGAAAGTATAATTGATAGAAAGAAAATTGTTTTTGCTTTATTCTCAGTCTGTGGTCTAGATGTGCACCTGATATTTTGTTTGAGCCCCTGACCCCCAGGGGATAGGAAAATGGGTGTGGTCATTTTACCCAATATAACTCTATGTAATCTTGGGAGCACCAATTCTCAGGAAGTATAATTGATAGAAAGATAATTGTTTTTGCTTTATTCTCAGTCAGTGGTCTAGATGTGCACCTTTTATTGTTTGAGCCCCTGACCCCCAGGTTCATGGAAAATGGGTGTGGTAATTTTCGTCTATGCATGTATATCTCTATCATGTAATCTTTTGAACACCAATTCTCAGAAAGTATAATTGATAGAGAGTTAATTCTTTTTCCATTATGTAATCATTCTCTGGTCTTGTATTTTTTTGAGCCCCTGATCTCAGGGTTTTGGAAAATGAGATTAATTTAAGCAAACAACCAGGAGAGCTTCAGTCTCATCAGAGACTTCTGGTATTAGTCCCCTACCGGCAAATCAGGGGGGGGGACCTTAGTTATTACCCCCCCCCCCCAAAAAAAAAATCAGTTTTGGGGATATATAGGAAACACCCTGTCCGTCCGTACGTCCGTCTGTCCATCCGTCCTTCCATCCGTCCGGTTAAGAAGTTCTTAAAGCAGATAACTCTTCAAGTATAAGTGATAGGGCTTTCATATTTTATACATACATTCACCATAATAAGTGCTATATTATTATACCAAGACATAAGACCTAGTAACCTTGACTTTGAACTTTGACCTTTTAGTAGTATTTTGGTTAAGAAGTTCTTAAAAAGAATATCTCTTCAAGTATAAGTGATAGGGCTTTCATATTTTATTCATGCAGTCATTCACCATAACAGGTTCTACATTTTGATACCAGGATATTTGACCTAGCGACCTTGACTTTGACCTTATTGTAATTTTTTAGTTAAGATGTTCTTAAAGTGAATATCTCTTCAAGTTAAAGTGGTAAGGCTTTAATATTTCATACACACATTCATCATAACAAGTTTTACGTTTGATCTTGTGATGTTGACATTGACCTTTGACCTACTATTAAACTGTAAGGCATAGGGCTTTGATATTTCAAATATATATTTCTCATGACGAAAGCTTTCATTTAATACCATGATTTTTGACATCTTGACATTGACCTTTGACTTACTTTTAAGTTATAAGGGGTAGGGCTTTGATATTTCACACATAGATTCCTCATGATAAAAGCTTTCATTTGATATCATGACTTTTGACCTAGTGACCTTGATCTTGACCTTTGACCTACTTTTGAACTATAAGGGATAGGGCTCTGATATTTCACAAATAGATTCCTTATGACCAGAACTTTCTTTGTTATGTCATAAATTAATACATTTAGAGAAGACGTCCAGTGGGGGGGGGGGGGGGGGTATAATTCGTCCACTTTAGGGCAGTTCTAGTTTCCTCTCCGTCTGTCTGTCGGTCAGTCTGATCATCAGTCATTCTGTTTGTCCATGTTATTATTCTCAATGCAGGCAACTGTACATTGATTGGAGTTCAAAGTACAGTCTATGAAAGACATAAGCACCATTTGACTTTGGAATCCTTAATCTGTTTGTCTGGTGGTCACACAAAAAACATAACTTCAGATTACTATGATTAGAAGAGTTCATTGTAATGCCAGGCTTAAAGGTCAAGGTCATGTTGTTTCCTGTGAAATAAACATAATAGAAGTACCTAACAGTTAATCAGACAAACAAACTCTTTTGTTTCTCAATTCTATGTGAAAAAAATTACATCTTGGGATATGAGGAACACAAATACCCCTGTATGTTGCAACATGTGAAACTGTTGAGTACATTATATTTGTTGTTTTAGCAGAGACATGGAATCTCCGGATGTCATCTCACTGCCAAAGCTTGACCTGTTCAAATTGGCAGTGAGCAGGATCCACCACCTCAAACCTTAAATCAAAAACTTTTTAATCTTTTATTGTAAATACTGTTCTTCTGAACTTTTATCTCACTCATGAGACTAGTCTATCTTCTTTTGAAATTTTAAGCTGTCAACCACCCTATATTCTTATCTTTTTACTTTTTCGTTAACGAGGGCGTGAAGTACAGAGAGATAGATAGATAAATCACTTACTTGTTGCACGGTCTACGTTGTAGACGGTAATTTACACCTTTCCAGACGGTGCAATATTTTTCATTGTGAAGCAATGATTGAATTAATGATTGAACTAATCATTGTATGATCAACTGAGCCGTTAACTGTCCTTAACTGACCTGACGTCCGTTGCCTCCCTATTTTCAAAAAAAGGAAACGAATGTTCCCTATAACTCAAATTGTTTTCATTGGAAAAAAAAGTCCCGCGATTGAAGGATTAAACTACTATTTTAAATGTCACGGGCGGATCTAGATTTTTTTCCAGGAGGCGGGTCCAGCCCGTTAGTGAAAGGGGTCCAGCCTTTGATTTTGAAAGAAAATAGGGGAAAACGGGACTAAATCATTTTTTTGCAAATTCCAGCCGGGGGGGGGGGGGGGGAGATAGTGATACCTGACTCCATGTCCACTCTAGATCCATGCGTTTTAAAATTTTTCAATCTGCATAGGATCAACTACCAACACAACCAGACAAAACTCGTAAGATTTCGATTGAATAATGTAACTCTTACGATTTCTATTCATAATGTACTATCTGGTACCCTTGAATAGTTTTGAACAAAAATAAAGATATAATAATAGCGGAATATTCCCGTAGTTTTGAATATTTATTGGAAAACTTGTACAGGGAATCCTAAACCGCAACTCCTAAAATCCGCTTCCTTTGTAGTCTATTAAAATATCAATTTCTTTTTTGTTTTTGTTTTTTCTCTCATTTAACTCATAGACTGTACCAAATTCTTTGGATTTCCTTTCCGTTGTTTTCTTTGAAATGAACTTTTGAAATGCACAAAATTCTCATCTATTTTTTCTCCTACTTGGAATGACAACTTATAATTAGTCAATCATCGATGATAATTGTTTGATGGCCTAACAGTTGCCGTGCAATAAGTGGGTTATTCAACTGCTCCTCGGGCTACGCCCTCGGAGACAGTAGAATAACCCTAACTTATTCAACACCTGGGAAAAATAAAAGAGAAATGAATGAAATACAGACCAATGTGGTACAGGGAATTCAAATACAGTATGAGACAACTCCCAGTAAGGTATCGGTAGTCGAAATACACCAACATTAGAAACAAGAACAAACAAAATGTCAGAAAAAAAAAATCCAGTGTCACTGTCCAGAACTTGTGATATTGTACTAAACAAGCATGGAAGTCTATTTTAGAACGGGGGTTTCCTCAAACACGAATGAACTCGTTGCTGAAAATACAATATGTTGATGTTTGCTTATCATTTCAAGGGTATCATTTCTTTTCTACTTACTAAAAAATTAACTGTGCATGTAGAATTTGCTCAAACTGGTCCTTATTCCAAAGATGTAGAGAGACGATCGTTCGCTGTTTAAATAATGGCGGCTGTCAAAACTTTTTTGGCTAACGTATCACTGCGAAACCCTCCGACTTAAGAAATATAGTGCGGTGATTGATTGTTTTTAGATCCAAGAAAACAGTCTGTTTTCCATTTGTAGATGATAATGAAATGATAAGAAATGAATCTTATATTTTTTACTGTTGATGCAGGTATCATCCGAAAAATTGGACAGAAAACTTTTGCATCAACGCGCTACGCGCATTGATGCAGTTTTCTGTCCAATTTTTCGGGTGATACCTGCATCAACAGAAAAAATATAAGATTCATTTCTTAATTCATTACCTAAAGTGTTCTAATCTTAACGTCACATTTACGGCCCATTTTGGGGCTTTCAATTGGTATGTACGTTCGCAGCTTCAAAACTAACGGTAAAAAAATTGATGAAACTTTGCAAGTAGAAAAAGTATGTTTCAATTATGAACATTTAATTTTTAGGAAAATTAAATGATAGGATGATGATGGTTTCAATTCTGAACATTTATAATTTTTTGGAAAATTAAATGATAGGATCTTTACTTAAGTCTTGCTGCCGTGGACCTCCCTTAAACAGCTAGGAGAACACTTTACCAAAGAAGGAAGGGCTATTATACTAGATATTATTACCGGCAGTCATGCTTGGATCGGAAATAAAAACAGAAATTTTAAAGCGATTGGTCTAACAAGGAAATAAAAATCGTTTATTTACTAGAATTTTACAACATTCAATGTCAGCTATAACTGCCGGCAAGCTTTTTGTAAAAGCTAATACTTGTATTAGACTTCACTCAGACCTTGCTCTCGACTAGGCGAAAACACCTCGCATCTCAGTTCAATATTACCTTCAGATACATAGATGACACGTTGTCTCCTCTGGAGATAAAAGGCAACAACCGAGAGCGACAGATCCGCTTCGTATTTGGATATTCTTCTATCTTTCGACGCAAACGACCATTTGAACACCTCACTGTATAAAACTCCTCGGTCGTAATTGGTAATTGGTTTTTAGGTAACCGATCGCTGGTAGAACTCTTATTGCTCACTGTATAACAAAATTGATGATTTCAGCTTCCACACAACTAACTTCCCTTTCATGAGTAGCAATATTCCGTCGTCTCCTGCTTATGGTGTTTTTGTTTCTCAGCTGCTTCGGTGCGCCAGGGCATATTCCAATCGTTAGAGCCAGATGGCTTGTACGAAAGTAATGTACTTATTCTGGGTTATATTACACAACGGATGCAATCATCATTTAGGTAGTTCTTCGGTCGCAATGGGGATATCCTAGTAATAAAAGCATATCAGATCCCTTTTCCAGAATGATCAGTGACTTTCTGGATTGCGATTGAATGGCTGTCATCACCAAACAGGAAGTTTTTACCTGATATGTACATAAATATGTACATCGAAACAATCACCAAATTTGACAAGTTTTCAAGGAGCTGTTGCGACGGGTGTTGCATGTAGTCGGGAGTCTTTTCCCGGGCACCTGTAACGTGTTCAAGATAGAGAGCGCTCGCAGTTGTTCGCACGCGCTAGCTTCTGAACGGACGCGGACGATATAGCGCTTACTAGCTCTTGGGAGGTAGTTCGCCCCTGTCATCAGTGGCGGATCCAGCTTTTTAGTAAGGGGGGGGGGGCGTAAAGAATTGGCGAGGGGTCTGGGGACCGCTTAGGTCCCCAGCGGGTCCAGGGCTATCCCTGGTAGGGGGACCAGGGGGGCAAGCCCCCCCCCCCCCGAGGCTCTTGAATTTCTGCATTTTAGGACCCATTTTCGTGACTGTAATTGATTAAAGAATGAAAATTGATGCATTTAACAATTATATTTACTAACAGGTAGTTAATATTCACTAATATTTACTAATTTTTTTTTATTGAAAATGATCGTTTTACCCATGATTGGAAAATTTTAGGGGAGGGGCATACGCCCCCTACACCCCCTTGAATCTGCCACTGGTAATCTATTGTTTCAAAATGGTGACGAATCTCATGAAACGGAAAGTCTTGATCTTTCGTCATGCTACCTTTCTATATCGTCTTGTGGTGGAATATTTTTTAGTATTTTCATCAATAAGTCTTGATTTTATTGATGAAAATACTACAAAAAATACACCACAAGACGGTATAGATAAATTAGATGTTAGCTATGGTACTTAAGAGCTGTACCGAGATACTAAAGTGTATCTCATTAATATCACATTGGTATGCTGTTGGTATTTTGTTAAAAATGAATTTTGTTTGGGTAGGTTTTATCTGATTATGTGATATCCCCTATCTAAATCGATAACTTTGATTTGAATTCAAACTGATAATTCTAACAGTTTCAGATGGGTGATCTATCCTATTCGAAATGGAAATATCTTTATTGTAATAGGAGATATCTCCAATTAGAAAAGATTAAAGTTTTTAATTCCCTCATGTAATTTCAATTTTTTTGCTTTTCTGCTATTCCTATCACACATTTAAAGTACTTTAGTGCACACGCAGGCCCATCTTTTGCACAAACCCGGATGTTATATGTTACTTGCGCGGCATAAATTTCTTTTCAACCTTTAATCAAAAATAGTTATCGCAGGAAACAGTCGTTAACAATACATGTGCTCTTATGGATTCTTCTCCAGGTAGGTGTTACGGAAAAATCATAAACCGGTAAAATATAATTAAACTTTTCTTCATACTGTATATAACGGAAAGAAAGTAGAACTACTGTAATCATAGTCAAAGACATTAAATATCAGGAATGTTCTATTTTAAAGTTGTAAGATATAGTATCTAATAATCAAGCTTTCGAGCTGCAAATGAGGAGAGGGATTCCACGGTTATTCACATGATCGACATGTGCAGAACTTTACATAACAGATCGAAGTGATATTTTGCTGTTTGTTTTCCCTACACCGTTGCAATGCATTTTTCATGTTTCATTTTTGAAAGGAAATATTTTCATATTTTCTTTTGAAAGGAATATTATACAAATATGGACTTGCTCGAGGTCATTTTGTCATTTTATGACCCGATGAGGTTTATAATATTGACCGAGGCCGAAGGCCGAGGTCGATATTGCAAATCTCATCTGGTCATTATAATGACATAATGACCGAGACCAAGTCCTTATTTGTTATATTATATAACGAATCTTGAGAATATACATGATTGAAATAATGATTCAAAGCAATATATGAACATATCATTTTTGATCAAGAATTCAACAATTAATGTTTCTTTTTTGTGAAAAGTGTATCTAAACTTTTAAAATTAAACAAAATAACTATCTTAATTCTTATCGTAAATACTGAAATCAGGACAAATACCACACCGAGTCAATATCTTCCGTCAGCGGTAATATCGGAAAATAATGACTCGCGCGTCAGCCAATCAGAATCGACGTTACAACCTGGTTATATAATATTTTCATATTTTCTTTTGAAAGGAAATTCTTTTAAAGGTTACATGTGTGATCGACTGACTTTGTCACTTCAAAAATGTTTTGGACGGTACGAGGAAAATATAAACGTTCTAGCATCTCGTTGTCCTCCATGCTGGAAGATATTTAATTTTATAACCATCAAAAACAATTAACCGGATACGAATTTTTTCTTGGACCAAAGTGACGAGTGTTACTAAGAAGCAGGAGATACTTACTCTCCCCGGGCAACTGATCTCATCTACATTGGAGATTCAACTTACTAAATATTTAAGACCTTGTTCTCGACTGTTTGAAAGCACCTCGCATCTCAGTTCAATTTTACCTTCAGATACATAAATGTCATGTTGTCCACCAGTTATCCGAACTACACCTATATTGAATATATCATCATGTAAATAGGAACTGTTTTTTGCTACCAGAACTATACATGTATCACATATGTTTGAAGTTGTTTTAATCAAAATTGCACATTATTGGGCACATTAAAGCCACGCATATCTCATCAAAAGGACCCGTTCGGTCGACACTGAGTCTGTGATATGATACATTTAACATGTAATATATACTATGAGCCAGAAGCCCGCGATTTCATGCCTCTTACTTCTGGGAAAGTCGCCGCCTAACTTTCCGTAAAAATATCCCTTGTGTCTCAATTTCTATCGCTGGTTAAGTATGAAATGTCTATTTATTTTATTGAACACGACATTGTACCATGAACTATATACTACTAGACAATGACCCGCGCAAGCGCGGGAAAGATTGTCATAGATATGTTGAGTTAAAGAAGATCCTGACGTTAATCTCAACAGCACTCACAATAGAGTACCATGATGAGCATCGACTGACCCCTAGTATGTTGACATACTTTGTATTCAGATACGTTATGTATTGCTCTAGTATGCAATCTACTGTTCAGATTTATATTGTTTGGCACAGATATCTTAAATAAACCCACTATATGCAGTGGTGGATTTAGGGGGGATGCGAAGGGGCGCCCCGGCACTGACTCCACATTTTCTCAAAACGGGTATATTTAAGTCAACGAAGTTACTTTCCGAAGGGAAAGTAGCCACAAACGCTTTCATTCGTTAGCATATTATAAAAACGTAAGGGTCATAACCTTTAAACACATTACTTGTATACAAAAGCGTAAAAAATATGTAAGAATGTGTCCACATCTGAGTTTGACATTGATCCGATAGAAATCGTCATTGGAATTAGCATGGGAAAATGCATAGCGTATTTAAAAAGAAATACATATTTCATACTATTAGTGTTGTTGGGGGTCTAACCAGACCGTTCTAGTTCACTCCGAGCGAAAGAACAGACGGGGGCGAGACAATAAATCATCTCTGAGAAAGTTCTCCCACGACGGGACTCGAGCCCAGACTCTTCAGATTGGAAAATCGGGCTGGGTGTATACCAACTGAGCTATGGAACTCCTTTCTCGAATATTCTTTAGGTCATGGTTTGTTCCCGATCCCGGTTTGAATTTTAGAATTTCAAATACATAATTAATAATTACACAATAATTAGAAATAATTCCTTCTAAACAATTATCAAATTCACAATGTCATACCATATGCTATACCTTCATATCACACAATTTATCTCTGATCTCTTCGTTTCGACGGAGAATCGGCTAATTCGTTCCTTTAGTAGTATAGATATAATAAATTGTCCCAATATACACGGTAAATATTTCCGCAACAGGTGCGTCAAGTGTTTCAGCGCGTCGTAACGGGTCATTTTACGGCAACGACTTATCTGCGAGTATAAAACAAAGGAGGGGATCTCCAACAACACCAAGTTGCAGCACCCACAGTAAAACCCAAAACATCCAATGCAAAATCACAACGCAGACAAGCACAGGAAGAGACGCAGAGTCAACGTACAACACAGAAACATCAGACACAAAGGACTACACATAAACCAACGAGACCAATGGGCAACCGGTGCCGACTTAGGACGACTTAGATCTTTTTTACGAGCTCTATATATCTATATCGTGCATGAACATCGACGGCGGGTGCGGCTAGCCTACAGGGGATGCTTACTCCTCCCGGGCACCTGGTCCCACCTCTATCTTGCTAGGAGTCCGTCGATGCTCAATTTGGTGCTCTGTTGTGAGTGCTGTTGAGATTATCATCAGGATCTTCTTTAACTCATTTGTGTCACACTTATGCCCTTTGCCGTGTGGAGCTCGTAAAAAAGTTCCCCGCGAGGGGTTTGACAGTAAGTGTTTTCAATATGTTTCCCTGACATTGTCGCCATAGCACTTTCTATATAAACATGTTCCCCGCGAGGGGTTTGGCAGTAAGTGTTTTGAATATTTTCCCTGAAATGGTCGCCGTAGCACTTTCTATATAGATATAACCTCAGACAGTGCAATGCATGTATTTTATATGTTGTTTTCATTATCGTGCATGACCATCGACGGCGGGTGCGTTTAGCCAACAGGGGATGCTTACTCCTCCCGTGCAGCTGGTCCAATCTCTAGCTTGCTAGGGGTCCGTCGATGCTCAATTTGGTGCTCTATTGTAACTGCTGTTGAGATTATTGTCATGATCTTCTTTAACTCATTTGTATAAATGTTGCCCACGCGTTACGGACAATAAATGGCCGGCGTATTCGAGTGTATGATATATACAGGTGAAATAAGTTCATTTACTTTTCTTTCTTTCTCTATGTAAACAGTGTATGTGAAAAAATATACGAACAACTTTTAATATTGAGTCTATTGATAATGACGTTCACGATATAAGAAGAGAGCACGGAACTGTCGACAACCACTACATAGAGAAACATTAAAAGAAATCATAAAGGAAAATGCTTGTTGTATCCGTAGACCGAGCGCTCGTCTATCATGATCTACCAATCATGATCATGAAATTTAGTGGGGAAAATATAGACAAATTATTTACAGGAGAGAGTCATAATTATCAATGTACCATTTACAGTACCACTGACGACGGTTTAAAGCCAAGGGAAGGTGGGGGGGGGGGGGGGGGCTTAATGTAGGAATAAGAAATCTATTGAGTTGATTAACAATCTATTTGGATATAATATTGTAAAGTTAGAATATTGAAAACGGACATGGTCGTAATTCGATTTCTGGGAAAATATATTGGACATTTTGGCTACAAGAGAATTTAACTCGGCTGCATTTTTCCTGACCCGGTCGAGGCGAGGGAAAACAAACAATTTTTTAATTATGGCCTTTTCATCATCACCAAATAAGAAATACTTGCCTCTTGAAATACTTACTCAATATGTACATGGAGACAATCACCGAATTTAACAGGTTTACATGGTTGTTGCATGCAATCAGGAGACGCTGACTCCCCCCTGTCACCTGGTCTCACTTCGGAATGTTATTCATTGAATCTAAATAGAATGTTTTGTAAAAAGGAAATAATATTCACTCAGTTAATATTCATTTATGCGGCGCCACACACACATGTAAATTGATATAGATCTTACGCCCTTCTGATTTGTCATAAAGGAGTGTACATGGTTTACATAATAAAGTGGCTCCCTAAAATCGACTTCTCCGAAATTAAATTTTGTTGTCGATTTTAGAGAGTTAAATTACTATATTTTTAGAATACTAGTGATAAAAACTGCTTCTGGCTTTTAAAGACATTGTAAATTTTGGTAAAATATAAAAAGCGTTGATTTTGTCAAATTAAAAAAAAGAAGAAGCCCAATTTTTTATTATTCTCATTGAGATAACATCAAGCGGGATCACATATCAAAATTTAAAGTTGTTCAGAAGTCCGCTCGATACTAACTAATAGGGAGTTTGTTGTAATAAAGCCCCAAAATGACGTTTTTTCCCAGAAATTTGGCAAAATATACCATTTTTGAAGACCAAATTTTAAGAAATTGAGAAAGGAAACTAAAGGTTATGTATCCTTTCATAAGTAGCCTACATTGTAGAATAGATAATTGTACAAATTCAATATTTCATGAAAATGACAAACACTAACACTGGCTTTTTCTCTTGAGCCATTATGTCTAGACCGTTCATATGTGACCTTTATAACTTTGATCAAGAGGTCCTGATCTTGAAGTTAAGCCTGATTTCACATGGTGATTCAATATGACAAGGCATTTCAATTTAGACCTTCACTTTGAACTTTGACTGACATTTCTTTAAAAAATTGAAATTTACTATATTTCTTTAACTGCAAGGGGCTGAGCTTTAATTATTTTTACAATACCTTTATCTTCTATCTTTCGACGCAAACGGCCATTTGATCACTGTATGACAAGCGTGAAGATTTCAGCTTCCACATAACAAACTACCCTTTCATGAGTAGCAACATTCCGTCTTCTCCTGCTTAAGGCGTTTTTGTTTCTCAGCTGATACGGTACGCCAGGGCATGTTCCGAAAATGAAGATTTCATTATTAGAGCCAGACGGCTTGCAAGTAAGCTACTTGTTCAGGGTTATATCACACAACGGCTGAAATCATCATTGCGGAAGTTCTTCGGTCGCTAAGGGGATATTATAAAAGCATATCAGATCCCCCTTTCCAGAATGATCAGAGACATTCTACATTGTGTTTTAATGGCTGTCTTCATCACCAAACAAGACATACTTACCTGATCTATACATCAAAATGTACATCGAGTGGCGAAATTCCACTTTTCTGTTCTTATAAAGACATTCAAATTGTTTATTTATTTTAAGATTACACTAATGTGGTATGAATATGTAAATATATAAGGAGTTTAAAGAACGAGAGGTGTAAAAATACTTTAACTTAATGTATCTGGTGATCATATACACAGCATACGATGAATTTACATTCTTCTAAGGTATACCAGAGGAGAAGTTCAAATCGCAGTTCAGGAGTCGAAGATCCAGGTACCAGGGAGGAGTGAGCGTCCGCTGACTGTACAAATGCCAAATAGAAACGGGTCAAATCCAGTAATGTCCAAATAGGTAAAAGACAGTCAATTTGAAAGGTATTACGCACGAATAGAATGTATGTCCTTAATCATACTTGATAGACATGTACATGCAAATGTAGAAATGTGCAATAAGTTCTTTGTGCCGACTATAGAACTTCCTCAGTGACATCTCAAGCCTGTCCCTTAAATAACCATGAGCAAACAGCTTACTGGCGATCATCTTTGACCTTAACATAACATTTTCGTACTTAGAACATGTTCTTGCATAGTGTTTTAGCTGTGAAATGAATACGCCATAGACAGGCGAAAATAAATGATAAAAGAGGCTATGTAAAAATTTAAAACCACCTATACAGTCTGTCACTATATGTAGTGTGCCAATATGGCTGTGTCAAAGTAACATCTATATTTCGGTTTCATCCTTACTTGTGTGCTTTATTCTCAATAAGATATTGTTCTGTGTCACCAAAGCGACATGTGACTTGCAAGTATCTAGTAGTTTGATCAGCGTTTTACGGCCTTCCCCCGTTTGATATCTTTGGTAAAGACTTTTGATCTTGTTTTTGATTCAGTAGTCAGAAAATTTGTCTCCTGCATCAAGTACTCTTGGACTTTTACCAGTTTTAATGGAAATTAATAATTCAATTTGTTATTACTGCGAATTTATCAACGTACGTTAATAATTCCTGTAATATTGATACAGAGAGGTTGCAGCTGGTGACTGATGAATAATAAAAGGCTACTGTGAATTGTGTAAGGAGGAATCATACGTTAGTATCTATCATGTTTAGAAGTGACATATTAGTCTATGTTTGACAGAATGTGGGGATATTGCGTTCTGATATGGACCCTGTCACAGTCAGCAGGCTTCCTGTTTCCAAGCTAAGAACAAATAGGAGGTAAATACATTGTATTTCTAGCTCACCTTATCGAAGATGAGATCAGCTTATTCTAAACCGCTGGAGTATGTGTCTATATTTCTATTCATCCCTAATTGTTACTGATTAAATATTGATAAAAGAGGTTATGTAAAAATTTAGAGCCACCTATACAGTCTGTCACTATATGTAGTGTGTCAGTATGGCTATGTGTCAAAGTGATATCTATATTTCGGCTTCATCCTTACTTGTGACTGCTTCCTTTTCCACTTGATATTGTTATGCGTCAACCAAGCGGCATTGTGACGTATATATACATAAGTATCTAGTAGGTTTAATTAGTTTTTGTAAGATTTTTCCCCTTAAAACCTTTTGGTGAAGACTTTGGATTTTTTGTTTTTGATTCCATAGTCCAAAAATTTGTCTCATGCATCAAGTGCTCTTTAAGTTTCAACGTAAATTAATAATTAATTTAGTTATTACATGTACTGTGAATACATCAACATACGTTAGATGCTATTGTGAATTGCGAAACGGATGAATCATACCTTAGTACCCATCATATGTTTAGATGATAGCAGTACGAATTGGTACATCAGTCCATGTCTGACAGAATGTGGTGGGGATTTTGCGTCCTGATTTTGACTCTGTCATGTACACTGTCAGCAGGATCACTGTTTCCAAGTTTAGGAGGTAAATCAATTTTGCCTTCTTTCATACGACATTGAATCACTCATATTATGTGCATGTTCAAGTGCAGATGTGCAGATGTAAATTTATTATGCAACCTGTAAATGAAGTGTCCACTGTAACAAAAAATTGATTTTTTTGGTCATGATTTTAAATTTTACATAATTCATCATTACTTAAATAATGACTTATTTTTCATCACTTATTTGTGGTCATGTCCACACTCTTGCCTTTTCTTTTTTCCATTTTAAATTTGTAGAAATCAAACCTGCAGAGCAATATCTGGTGTTCGGAGAAGAGGTCCAAATCAACTGTAGCCTAAATCAAAGCATAATTGATATTTCCCAACTTCACTTTGAAATCGGTAACTTGGCTGTTCCAACAAATCTCACCAGTGTTTTAGATGACAAAACTCTTCAGTGTACTGTGCCGGTAACAGAAGAATTCTTCAGAGCTGGTAATAACAATATAGTATGCTGGAATACCACGCTCAACTCCTCAGAATATTCACCGATATCAGGAGTGTACCATGTAGAATGTGAGTATATAAACGTATATAAACTGGCAAATGTTTCTAAAAAAAACCCTGAAACTTCGAATTCTATTCTGAAATCTTATGACACCTACGTTTATATATCATTCGTTCATCACTACTTGTGTAGAATAGCTTGTTTGCTACTAGTACTTTGTCAGACAACAAGACACCGAACAGCACAATATTTGACAATGTTTCATTATAATGTCACCGCTGAATACATGACAGCGCATATGAATGTATCAAGATTGAGCGATCAAACTTGAGGTCACGAAGAAAAAGTTTACCAAATGACGTGTGGTCCAATGTCTTTGTCCATAAAATCTAGGTGAAGAATAATTAAAAATCTTAACTTGATTCATGGATATTCTAATAATAGTATTTCCCCTCTGATATTACATTGGATCACCTTACATCGACGGCGGGTGCGGCTAGCCAACAGGGGATGTTTACTCCTCCCGGGCACCTGGTCCCACCTCTAGCTTGCTAGGGGTCCGTCGCTGCTCAATTTGTTGGTCTATTGTGAGTGATGTTGGGATTATCGTCAGGATCTTCTATAACTCATTTGTGTCACACTTATACGCTTTGCCGTGTGGAGCTCGTAAAAAATTCCCCACGAGGGATTTGACAGTAAGTGTTTTGAATATATGTCCCTGACATTGTCGCCATAGCACTTTCTATATAGACATAACCTCAGACAGTGCATGTATTTTATATATTATTTCATTTTCGTACGTGAACATCGACGGCGGGTGCGGCTAGCCAACAGGGGATGCTTACTCCTCCCGGGCATTTCGTCCCACCTCTAGCTTGCTAGGGGTCCGTCGATGCTCAATTTGGTGAGATTTGTTGTTAATATTTCAGATGCTGTTATATATAACGTAACCAACCTTACATGCGTAATAGATAAGACGAGTAGATCCATTCAGTGTAGCTGGATTCTTGGAAAATATCACTTAAAACCAAGGATTAAAGTTAAGTTCTCAGTGTAAGTATCTGCTATACATTAAGTGTATCTAAAGAATTGTTTGCATGAGTAGCTCTTAATTTTGAGCCTTCTCAAATATGATAAAATATAAAAAGAAGGGAGGAGATCTCCAACAAGACCCCGTTGCAGCATCAACAGTTAAACACCAAAACACCCGATGCAAAAACACAAAAGACGAGTACAGCACGAGACGGAAAAGAGACACACGACATGTAAACATCAAACACAAAAGACTACACATAAACCGTCGAGACCAATGGGTAACCGGTGCCGACTTTGGACGGCCATTTGTCACGCAAGTAGCAAATGGTGTGGTTATCCTGGATTACGTGCGCACAACTCTCTCACTTCTCCAATTACCCAGAGGTCTCGAAGAACGTACAATTGTGGTGTAAATGTAAGATGACATCACACAAACAAGACCGCGAAACGCAGAGGCCCCATAGACACAGATGAATATGTAAATGGATATAAAAAGAGGGCATGCGTAATACAGTCCGTGCTCTGCCGGCTGTAGCGAGCTCATGTATGTAATCACCCGAGGAGTCCGACTGACATTCAGAGAGGACAGGTGGTCGGGGCCCTGTCTTCTCTAAAGAGGTTTGGACAGGGCCCGTCATGGAGTCCCGTCGTCACAGTCAGTCAGAGTGCAAGTCTCAAGGATGCGCTTGTACAAGACTGTAGATTGGTCAAGTACCAAGCCTAGTGTCCGTCTGGTGACATTAGGATCATACCCACGGTATAAAAGGCGTTTGATGATTCTGACGCATTTTCGATGGTTATGCTGCCTACCTTTGATCCATTTTATTTTGTTTATCATATCACCATAAAAGACAGGTCGTGTAATACCCATAGTAATGTACTCTGTTGCATGTATAGATCCGAATTTTAAAAGAAGTTGACTGTAATTTTTGTAAAATTTCCAGAAAGTCTTAACTAGTTTATGAAAGCGGAAACCTTGACCTAAAAGTTTTTTGGTAATTTGTAAATTTCTACAGTGAAAATCCAAAATATCAGTACATGCTCTAGCGTACCGGATGAGCTGTGATATGTAAATGCCGTATGACGGTAATCTTGGAACATCACCGTCAAGCCAAGGGAAATTTACTATGTTGAATCCAAAATCATCCCTTTTGTCATATACACTTGTATGAATCTTTCCGTTTACAATTTTGATATTTAGTAATGGTGAATATTTCATAGCTGACAATGAATTCTCATTTTTTTTAAAAAAATGGAATGGATGAAAAAATCTTTTAGTCGATATATTATCATCATGATGTCACTAGTTTGTTTGTTTTGCAGATAGAAAAGAAAGAATCATGATATCATTATGACATATAACAATTGAAATTATCAAGTCGTACGATATGAAAGATAAAGATTTCTTTCATTTATAAAGCTTTGCTTTTTTTTATAAACCCTATCTATGATTAATAGAGGACGCAGTCCGAGCCGCAGGCGCGGACGTAGTCCTCTTGAAGATAACACGTCTAAATAAATAGGAAAAATACTGTTTTCCACTGCTAATTCTGTTCAAAATCTGCATAACCTACAAACTCAGCCGTGCGGTTTCACCTGAGTCTCGGGACTTACTTATCACCCCATGAAATTCGGATCACTTCCTGTCTACATGGATGGAGGATTATTGGAAAACCTGTTTTTAATCGCATTACGAATTTGATAATCTAATTGAATCCATTAAATCATGCTTTACTTACTTGATTATATGTGAATTGAAACCGTTTCATCCGACTGTCATCTCTAACAAGTTACGGCTAATGCGACGTGACGTCATTATGCAACGTCAGAATGTTACGCCATCATATAGCAGGAACAACGTACATGTAGTTTCGCGGACTATCTGTACAATAGCTTCAACCGATCGCCCGTTCCACGCGTTGTTTCTATTTCGTTCTTTTTGTATAATTATGAGTGAAATAATCAACTAGAAACAGCATGTGAGACGTGGGAAATATTGAAGCTTCCTGTACATGTGCGTGCAGAATATTGTTCTTTTCCAAGAAAAGAAACTACTGTCTGCACAGCTCACCGTGACTTCAGAAATCGGAAAATTTAAGTCTTCTCTTCTTTGTCGACAAATTTTGCGATTAAAATTTATATAGGGGGATAGATCTCGAGCTCTCGTAACTATCGGTGTAAATTATATGTACCTATACGACTAATACTACGCTCACAGTGACAGAAAATGGTTTTAGATAGGGAGTTCGCGTGACGTCGCCAATGTTTTTTTTTAAACACTGAGTCTATGGAGAACGTCGACGACGTCACGCCAAAATTAAATCTCACAGTGAGCATACTGAGTATTAGTCGTACAGACATATAGCATACACATTTATTTATTTATTTATTTATTTATTTATTTATTTATTTATTTATTTATTTATTTATTTATTTATCTACATATTTATTTCCCTATCACTGGCTTATTTACGTGCTCATTTATACATTTTCAATTTTTAATAATATATACATTTTCAATTTTTAGTAATATATATTTTATTTTTCATTGTCTCCCAATGCGTCCTCACTATGGCTTTGCCATAATTCATATTAGGTATAGGAGAAAACATTTAGCTAATGTATCATAGCAGTTGATCTATTCATTTGAGGACAAGTCCTGGCCAAGCATGAACAGATTTTAACGTCTTTTCTCTCATACCCGCTTATGTTTTACAGAGAAGGCCGATGAGATACAGCTATGTGAGCGACATCTCTATCACATATCACGTGACAGCTGTATCTCATATCACGTGACGCTATTGTTTCGATTGTTTACGCTGTTGTAACGTCATGATTTCAGCCCGCAAAACAAACAAGCTAGTGGCGGCGTGACAATAAAACATCAATTTTAAGATCTTTTTTTTTTCATTTTTGCACTTTTCGGTACATTTTTGGACATAATATTTTTCACACTCTTTGGTCATCATACATTGTTTAGATTGAGGAGCACTGACGATGGTTAAGTACCCGAAACGTGCATGACTGGTCCACGCTGCAAATTTTGAAGACTTTTAACATTCAAAGTATTCAAGCGTTATATTTTGAATAGCCTAATATTCGTAGTTTATTCTTATTGAATAAACCATTTTCGGGGGCGCTCAATTCGAATATCGCAAAACAAAAATTTAGCGATTAGATCAACTTGATATTTTTTTCAAATTTCGTCTCTATTCTTTCAGTTTTAATTTTGGCCCTTAGGTATGAGAGAAAAATACACTTTCATGTTCTTCTATGAAAGAAACATCGTTTTCAACCTCGAGATCTAAAAAAATTTGCAAATTTACATGATTTTGAGACCCATCGGGTGGAACCGATGTATCTTTCATAGAAGACCATGAAAGGGTCTTGTAATCTTAATACCCCCTTCTAAATCAGTTTGTAAGGGGGGAGGGTTGTAATATAGAAATCACCAGATCTGTTTGACTCTTCAATCTTATAATTCGGTGGATTTCCAGTGTGGATCAAGATTTCCTTTTATATTTCTATATCATCTGTGATGCAAGATAGACAGATAGGGATAAATTACTCTGTCGAACGGTCTGTCTGTCTGTGTGATAGTCACACTTTGACTTAAATTGATATAACTTGATCAATAGAGATGGTCTGTAGCATGATGAGCAAATGATGTGACAGACAACGTTTCTTGGACCGTCAGGTTCTTTCTGTGGATTATATAACGTCGTTTTGATTTTGTTTTTCTTTGCAGTAGTATTAATGGAAATGGCTGGGTGATGGGGAATGTTAGCGCAGACACCAAAGAATCCTGTACATTCAATGAGAGTAACGGAATAGTCATTCATCCACTATACATCAGTTTCAAAGTGGAAGTTACAAACATAATGAGAAATGTAACCGAAAAGCTTATAAAAACTTATAATCCTGCTGACATAATAGGTATGTATGATATTTTATATTATTCATAGTATAAGAGGAAAAAACATAACATTGTCATATATGCATTTAGATGATTTGCATGCATAAAGTGTGCGACTTCCTAGCCGCTATCCACACTGCTCACTACGGAAATTTGATAGACACACAATTTTGGTCACAATACTTTGAAAAAAATGATAGCCTTCAATACATCTTATTTCGTTAAGGGCAATATGGTTGTTGGACAACAAAACATTGTCCGAGACCGAAGGCCGAGGGCTACATTTTGTCTGAAGGTCCAACAAATGATATGTTTTGTTATACCTTATTTTTAGACATATTAACTTTCACACACTTTGGCCATATTACATAGTTTAAATTGAGGATCAATATCGAGGGTTGAGTACCCGAAACGTGCTTGTCTGGTCCATGCTTCAAATTTATCTGTTCTTACGGTAGAGTATCCCTCCGGTCAGAATTGCTGGTAATCTGTTTCCTGGATACCCTATTTTTTCTCTTCATAATATTGTTCAGATTATCAAACTAATATGTTTTGAGGAAAAAGAAACTCTTTTGGTTACATTTCATCACTACTAAAAAGGGATTTCTCTTACTTTTCCTACAGGGTCCAATCTTAAAGTTCAAACGGCCTGAGTTCTCGGTATAGTCATGAAATCACGAATTATATTTTGTTTTTATATCAAGTCTAACGTAAGCTTTGAATAAATGAAAATGAAAATATTGTAAAAGTTGTTATTTTAAAAATATGAGCATCTGAGACCCGATGGATGCTCTACCTTAAATGATGCTTTTGAATTTGTAGACGTTTAGCATTTTTACCACTTGGTGAGTGATACTGATGATGGACCAGGGGTCCCCGAGGGCACAGTTGATCGTTTCTTTAACGCATTCGAAAATTTCTTGTATCAAAATTACTTGAATTTTTTTTTAAACGCAGGTCCTGTAGCATCATATCACAGCCATCTTGCTACATCATTCGGTACATTTTTTGACACAAAAATTTTCACATACTCTGGCCATATTACATACTTTAGATTGAGGATCACTGACAAGGGTTGAATACTCGAAAAGTGCATGTCTGGTCCATGCTGCAAATTTATCTGTTCTTAAATTATGCTATTGAATTTGAAGACGTTTAACATTCAATACTGCGGCAAAGAACCGAGTGGCCCGTCATGTTTACATTCATTTTCGTCTTTAGAGATTTTGATAAGTAAATAACAATATACAATTATTGACTGGGAATTTTTGCAACGTATGAATTGTTTGACCTGAAGACAAAATGTTGCTCAATGCCTTCTTATTGATTTGTTATACCCATAATACTTCAATACTGCAGCTACGAACCGAGCGGCCCGGCATGTTTACACTCATTTTCGTCTTTAAGAGAAAGAGCGCGGAGAAATAGATAGAGTTTATATTTTTTGAACTATTAATCGCCCGGTCCAATATTAATGTGAAAAAGAAGTTGTTATACCCTTATCAATATCTTATATAAAATCCCATAGTAAAGAATGCATATAAATTCGAATATTTAACCAAGCAGTCAATAGTTACATCAATATTTGCCCTAGGGCAATAGTTCAGAAATTATTGACCTATACGTCACATCGTTTATGACGTTGACGTTATAAAGTCTTCCCATTTTCGGCGCTCTTTCTCTTATAGACGAAAATGAACGTAAACATGCCGGGCCAATTGGCAGTGTTGAGGTAAAGTATAACAAAACAATTATTGACTGGGAATTCGGGCAATATATGATTTGTTGGACCTTCAGACAAAATATAGAACTCGGCCTTCGGCCTCGGGCAATATTTTATCTTCGGGTCCAACAATTCATATATTGTCCTCATTCCCATTCAATAATTGTGTACTATTGACTGCTTGGTCAATATTCGAAATTTTAGGCATTTTTCCTACGGAGATTTTATATAGAGATACCTCTAAGGGTATAACAAAAAAATTCTAGATCTCATTCGGGAAATGACGGCACAAAATTGACGTTATTATATAAATGATATGATGTCATAATGATTTTATGTTACAGACCGTCTCAAATGGGAAATAACTGAAAAAGATCAATAAAATGGATCTTTTTCAATACAACTTTTCCTGTCAAGTCGCTCAAAGACTCAGGGCGACATCCAGATATATCATATCCCAATCGTAGAGTAATTCTAAGGTCAAGATATCAAAGATCATGTTCATTTCATAATAATAAATTATGCCCACTGGGGTCTTTGATAAATTTCAGTGAAACCTGAGAAGGTTCAATACATGCATGCAACAGATATATCGAGTCGTTCAGCCCAGATAGTTTGGACCCTTCCTACCTCGTTTCCTCTGTATATTAGATTGACTGTATCTTCTAAGTGGCACCAGGATTCTCAGGTAATATGTATTCTTAAGTACTTAGGAAAGGAGGGGGATCTCCAACAAGACTTGGTTGCAGCACCAACAGCAATATATCAAAACACCCCAAGTGAAAACACAGAGAAGACACACGCAGCATGAGACACGAAAGGGACAAGGTACAGCAAATACGACATCAAACACAAAAGACCACACATAAAGCAACGATGCATGTTTTCACCGAAGGAGTCCGACCGACATTCAAAGAGGACCTGTCTTCTCTAAAGAGGTTTGGACCGTCATGGAGTCCCGTCGTCACAGTCAGTCAGAATGCAAGTATTAAGAATACACTGGTAGAAAGGCTTTAGATTGGTCCAGTACCATGCCGAGTGTCCGTCTGGTGACATTTGGATCATATCCATGGCACTTATATTCTAATTACTACTTACCCTTCAAATCACCAAAAACCTTTCTGGAAAAATCATGACATCTCAATGCAAGTTTGATGCTTTATTGACGTTCGAAGCTTGTTTGTCCAAAACGAAAAATGAGTAAGACGGACAGACTGAGATGAAACTATTGTTCCCCTTTAAACATTACGATAGAAAACTAAGAAATATTTCTTGAAATGGGGATATAATTTAAATGAATGATTTTCTTATTCCAGATAATAGAGATAAACAGAAGAAATAGTACAGTGTTAGTTGACTTGAAACCAGACACACGATATACAGTGTCAATAGACGTGAGGTTATTTACAGATGGTGTGTTGTACAGTGATCCTACATCATATGAATTCACTACTAAAACTGATGGTAAGTATATCAGTATATGTAATTATCTTTTGTTAGAGACAACTTTCCATTATATGTATTGATATTATTGAAGACCCGGGATATTTCTTATTTGTAAACATGTAGTTATTTTTGCCGTTTGTTAAGACATGCATATGGCATTTGTGGAAATTGCCGATGAAGTCCTCTAACTCTATTTTTACTTTATTGAAATAGAATTACAGTAATCAGTACATAGGATTCTGTAGATTGACCTCTAGCTTTACCAGGACTTGAATTTTCAGAGTAATAAAACATTCAATTTTCTCTATGTTGGTTTATTGTTTATTCATGGTAATTTAACATACCTCAGTTTATCAACATTATATGATTCTCAACATCTCTTTTACCAAAATAAAATAGGACTATAAATGATTTATAGGAGAATGAATCTGGCTTGTTAATGGACATGCAATGAAATAAATATTAATCTTAATGGAAACAAAAAAGATAAACGTTACTCAATATGCAGTAATCAGAGTTTCAGAAGTGAAGACTTAAATGAAATTATGCAGCAAAGAGTGATGATTCAATAATAAATGAATGTTACTACGTGCGAAACCATAACATCTATCTCTGTCTTTCGAACTACAATGGTGCCTGAATAATTTATCGTTGTTATTGTTTAATTGTAATTTCAAGTCCATTTATCAGCTTTATTGGTCGAATATTTTATTTTTTTTTTTCTAATGCAATATACCAACTCTAAAAGTTATAGTCCAAATTATCACAGAAATCAGGATTCGATGACATAAATATATAATTTTTGTCCTGTTTATCTGTTTTTTCTGTCTGTCTGTCTGTCTGTTTATCTGTTAGTCCGCAAAAACTTGAACCTTGGCCATAACTATTTTAAAACGGTAAGTGATAGGGCTTTGATATTTCACATGTGTATTTACATGTGTTTGACATGTAACAAGACCTTTCCATGGATACCATTTTTTACCTTGTGAGCCAGACCTTGGGAATTGATGTACCTTAATTTTTGCCATAACTCTAAATGGTAGGTGATATTGCTTTCATATTTTTCATTTATATTCCTGGTGGCAAGACCTTCCTCTTTCCAGAATGATCAGTGACATTCTGCATTGTGATTGAATGGCTGTCATTATTACCAAACGAGACATACTTACCTGATCTGTACATCAAAATGTACATCGAGACAATCACCGAATTTGACAGGTTTCCATGGAGCTGTTGCGACGGGTGTTTCATGCAATCAGGAGACGCTGACTCCCCCCGGGCACCTGGTCTCACTTCGGAATGTTGTTCATTCCAGGGTTCGCAACTGTTCCGATGGGAATTCTGACGATTTGGCCTTGCCTTCTCGACTTTGAGACTGAATAACTGTTAGGTACTTCTTTGAGGTTTATCTTGATACTAAAAGTTTGGCCTTGTGACCTTGACCTCGGAATATGACCTACGTTTTTACATTACTGCTGTTTTGATGACAAAAGTGTTAACGGTGGCATCTGTGTTTCATAAACACGTTTTCTTCAATTATAATTTTTGTCTTCTCTGGCAATGAAAAAAGGAATGCTTTTTGTATATTATTGTATTAATTCAGTGCCAAATGTTCCATCAGTGGTTCAGCCAGCAGGATTTGACGTTAGTCATGATTTATGTCACAGTCATATTCTATCATATATATATTATACAATTATGGACTTTTTACGAGGTGAATATGGTGTGATATTTTCTGAATTTGAAAATATTGACCGAGGCGACAGTGTGAAAATATCACACCATATTCACCGAGTGAAAAGTCCACAATTGTTTTATCATATAATAGACTTAATCAGTATTTATAAAGGTACCTTTTTTTCTGTCGCTAGATTATCCTGAACGTAATGGAATTCATTTAATGAGTCAAATGAAGAATATTTCAGAGTCAAAATCCGTAGATAGGCTCAATATTCAAGAATTTGAGCTCAGCTTCAGGGTCCTTGCTGCTGTTTACGAAATGACGTTAATGACGCCACAGATATAAATTTCGCGCGTTCTCGGCCAATGAGAGTGGGAATATAAACAGACTATGGGAATGAGGGCAATATATAATTTGTTGGACCTGAAGATAAAATATTGCCCGAGGCCGAAGGCCGAGGGCTATATTTTGTCTGAAGGTCCAACAAATCATATATTGCCCGAATTCCCAGCCAATAATTGTTTTGTTATACCTTACATCAATACTGCATCAACGAACCGATTAGCCCGGCATGTTTACGTTCATTTTCTTCTGTAAGAGAAAGAGCGCGGAAAAATAGGTAGAGCTAATAGCGTCATCAATGACGTGACGTCACAAACGATGTACCGTTTATCGGTCAATATATTTTTTTATCATATACTCTAATTTACATTACCGTTAACAAGCTTTCCCATTGGCCAAAACGCGGTCACGTGCAATGCGATTAATCGTCGTATTGAACCGGTCATATTGACGCGTTTCCGGTTTTGTGTATTAGAGGTAGACAGTAGTCAGCAGCAAACTGTCTGTTTCTGACATTATTGAGTATGCTATTTGGCAGCATTTTTAATGAAAAAAAAAAATAATAAAAGAAGAAGTTTAAAACATTTAACTAGAATACAAAATGTTTATCTGAAATAAAAAATGTAAAAGTGAGCAGTGTTAGGGAAGCAAAACATTACGGTTACCCTTTTCTCTTCCAGTTTTCTTGCATATGATAAAACAATTATAGCACAGGTGATTCGGTCGATATGATGATTTATGGAGTGATAAAACCAATATCAACCTCGGCCTTCGGCCTCGGTCGATATTGGTTTTATCACTCCATAAATCATCATATCGACCTCATCACTGTGCAATAATTGTATATAATGTTGCTCTAGGGCCAATATTGATGTAAATATTGACCGCTTGGTCAAATATTCGAATTTATAGGCTATTTTTCATATGGGGGTTTTATATAGAGATACTGACAAGGGTATAACAAAATAAGATGTGATATTGACTTACTGTGAAAATATTGACCGAGGCGAAACCGAGCATAGTAAGTCAATATCACATCATATGTAATAAGTTAAAAGTCCATAACTGTTTTATTTTACAATTTCATATTTGATTCACAATAAATAACGTCGCCATTTGCAGAAGTTAGTTAGGGTAATGCCGGTCTATTTTTAGACCGTGGTATATGATGATTTATTCAGGAGCGTCGACGACGTTATCAGCCAATCAGAGCGTCGCTATTTATAGTTTACAGAATAACATATATTATATTGATGTAGCGCCAGATGTACCACCAGTTATTCACCGAGCAGGATTTGACCTCAGCAATACTTTATGTCGCAGGTATATGTTAAGCCTTTAAATGCGGTGGTCACAACCCGCCATACGTGCACGTTCGTGTCTGCGTGCAAAAACGTAGACAAACCTTGGGTATCCGTACGGTGTCCGTGCGTTATCAGTGCGTGTCCTGTACGGCCTCCTTGTGGATTTTGGAACATGCAGCTAGGTCGTAGCAGTTTTAGTGCATACAGAACTTTCGCCGCGTCCTGTCAGATTGCTGTCTAAGATTTCAAGAAGAAGTAAGACACGCACGTTGCAAGTACGTTCAAGTACGTGCAACGTGCCTTCGACGCAAGGAAGTGAGGGCTCTGTGCGTTAGCAGTATATCAATTCGACATCCTTACAATAACGTAGAAGACGTACGGAGAAAGCATGTTGTAATCAAGTCTTGAGTACGTGCAACACACTGACTTTTTTGCGCTACACATAGTGCATGACCGTGCGTGCGACGTGCGTGACGCAATCCTTCCGTACTCTTGCCACTTCCTTCCTTGCGTCTTCAGAAAAAACGTAGCACACATAGCCTCCACAAACACGCACGTCCTAAAAGCACACACGGCGCGTTGTGACCAGGGCTTTAGTCACACTGCACGTACGTGCTTCTACGGGTGGTCTGCGTGCAGAATTTGGTATCCGTACGGTAACCGCACGATCTTAAATGCTCATTTCAGAGAAAATTGTCCTCTCAATCGTACGTGTGAACGTTGTGACTACCACGATTCTATAATATAAAAAGCTGTAAATATATGAGATGCTTTTTAGCTCGTCGGGACAAAAAATTCCGGAGGGCTTTATGCCATACCCTCGTCGTCGTCGTTGTCGTTGTCGTCGTCCGTATACAAAACATTAACCTGGGCTATATCTCTTGAACTATAAGGGGTAGGGCTTTGATATTTCACATGTAGATACCATGTGACGAGACCTGTCATTTGAGACCGTGACCTTTGACCTAGTGACCTTGACCTTGGACTTTGACCTACTTTTCAAAAACTTTAGCCTGGTCTATATCTCTTGAACAGTAAAGGGTAGGGTTTTTATATTCAAATGTAGATACCTTTTGTCAAGACCTTTAATTTGCGACCATGATCTTTGACCGAGTGACCTAGTGACCTTGGACTTTGACCTTCTTTTAAAAGTCTTTAACCTGGGCTACATCTCTGGAACTATAAGGGTAGGGCTATGAAATTGCACACGTACATTCTTAGTGATGAAATCTTTCATTTGAGACCATGACATTCGATCAAATGTCCTTGGCCTTGAACTCAAACCTACTTTTGAAAATTTAGTTTGCATGGTCTTCATTTCTTCAACTTTGAGGGAAAGGAATTTTATATTTCATGCATACATTCATCATTGCCAAGACCTTTCATTTGAGACAATGACCAATAACATAGTGACCTTGACCTTCTTTTTGGTTACTCATACTCTAGCTGTATCTTTAGCTCTCTAAGGGATATGACTGATATAAGATTCTTCATGACAATACCTTTTGGATTATGACAAAAACCTGCTACGGCGACCTATGTAATCTTTGATTACCCTATGTTTTATATGCAAGTATGCATCCCATGAATATAGAGGGAAAAAGTCTGCAAGAAAAATAAAAACAACACATGTAAACAGAAAAGGTAAAAAAGGGAAGAAGATGAAAAAGAAAGAAGGAACGATCTGGAGGAACGAGGAGAAATGGAAAGTAAAGAAAAGAAAGAAAAAAAAAAGACAATTGCCAAAAGGACTTGGTTGTTAATTCGTCTTCTACGGGAAAGTGCCCCCCCCCCCCCTCCCAGACGTATATTTTTGGTCAGAATATGAGAAGTTCGTTGTTTTTTTTTCACGATCGATGCACGATTGTTTCTTCAACCTCAATATTGTAATATAATTGTTGGAGACAATAGCAAGTGAGCTTGGAACAAAATTATAGTAAAATCAAACATAGATTATAGCATGATATATCATATTTTTACATGGAGAGGAGGGAAAAAACTCGGCATTTTGTTAATTATACGTCAAAATAAAAATAAGTATTACCTATGAGAGGCCCGACATGCCATATACAATTGTTCATGATCATTTTCAGTGGAAGATTCGAAGATTAGAATTGTAAAATGGTGAACCCTGGAATGTCCATGTTATCTTCTAAAATTCTATAAAAACATTTCGTTGTCCCAAAATCTATCTTTCTAGAATTATTTCTAATCATCATTCAGGTAAGCAGTCTATATTTTTGGAGACTCCTTCTAAGATAAAATCAAGGGCCCTCGCCGCACCTGATGATTATATTAGACTATTGTAAATTGCATAGTTAAGAGAATCCACCCAGAGAAGCTTATTAACAGCAATTCTCTGTAAGAACCAAAGAATTTCAAAACATTTTGGCACGGCATGTCATGGATTTTTGAGATTTTTGGTATGGAAGTTCAATATGAAGTACTAGTATGAAAATCAACCCCAGTTTTTTCAAAAAGGTTGTCGTTGCCATTGTAACCGTGTCTGAAGTTTCAAAAATCGGGAAAATCTATAGGACAAGGCATATTTGTAGGCTTCGTTACCATGGAAACAAGTACATTTTAAATCTTAAATTGCTTTGATTGTTTTCTTTTAATCCTTATTATTATGCATATTTGTAAAGTTTTCTACATTCATCTCGGATGCCTTATGTATACAAGATGAAAAATTGGGCCAAAACAGGGTATCTAAAGGCTTTGTTTTGGGCACTAAAAGACCCTTTTTTGCATGTTTTTACAGTTTTACAAGGTTGACAATTTCATAAAAGCACCAATTTTTGAAGTCCAAATTCTAGTTATCCAATTAGTATCATCTTTGAACTCTACATGAATATAAAAAATTAATTGGGCTAATTTGTCCTTTTATATGCAAAGCAGCATCAAATTTAGTTGCTATGGCAACAATCGGCTGAAAGGTTTCAATACGATGAATTTAAACACAACCTCTATCAAACTATCTACGCATGATATTGGAACAAAAGTTCATGTATACATCTATCAGAGGCGTTTTGATATAAAAATGACCTTGAAAATATTTCAAGGTCACCCACTGAATTTTCAAGGTCATTAAACTTTAAGTGACCAGATTTGACAAAAAATCCTGATTTTTCAAAAAATGAAGGTGTCAATATTTTAGAAACCGTGAAATATTGAACTTAACAGTTATTGGCCATAAAATGATAAATGTATCACTTATTTCTTAGAACTATTGATTAAGTTTCTTCACATCTTCGAATATCTAAATGCTTGGTGAGTATTTTGATAAAAAGGGACGAAATCTGTATTTTTCTTGATTTTTGACGGAAAAATATTTCCTATTGAATTGCTACAATTCAATAAATTCTAAGATTTGTCTTTCTTATATTCATGTGCTTTCATAATATATATGACCTAAGAAAATATTTTAATAACAAAATCACTAAAATCGGTAACAAAAAAATAAAAAATCAATATTTTATGCAAAATTTGAGTCTCAAAGTATAAATGTCCTTGAACATCAAGCCAATGACCTTGAACATTTTAATTGTTATTATATAAAAGATATAAGTCATATCTATACATGCATACATTTTGACAATCATATGTAACTCTAAAGAGGAATAAAATCAATTTCAAAGATAATATGAAACAAGCAAAAAGGTCTAATGTTGCCATGGCAACGGTCTTTGACGACAGAATTTAGGTAAAACTCTTATATACCCACTCCGATTTTTCGTTCATTTTATTTGTCAATAAACATACATTTCCATTGATGAAAATCACTAGTCTCCTATTGGTGCCTTTTGTGATATTTAAGATTGAAAATGGTCAAAAACACACTAAATTGGCCCGTTTTTTCACCTCTATTTTTCGCTTCATTTTGACTTATTTTGGCTTAATACAATAAGCTTCCTGTAATAAATATCACATATCTAAGTGTACTAAGTAAGAATGGAAGTAAGGAAGAATAGATTATATAAAGATGAACAAGCTGTTACAGTGGTATCCATGGCAACGAAGTCTCCGGAGCTGGCTTATTTCATGGTCCCAAAAGTGCTATAAATAGAATGACCTCGTTACCATGGCAACCAGATGTCACATTGGCTTAAGAGTGTTATAATCATGGTCAGTACTTAATATATACTCATTATACCGAAAATCATCAAAATCCATGACATGCCGTGCCGAACGATTTTGGTCCTTACAGAGAATGGCTATTAAAGGTCAAGCGTCATTCATTCTGTGGCACCAAGGTCACAAAGTAGAAAAAATAACATCATCTCATTTCACAAATTCTCATAGTGTCTGTGGTTAATTTGAGGAATACGTCCACCGATGATAATGACTGGGAAAATATAATTTGTTTTTTCGTTCTCTATAACATTCTGATATTCGTTTGTCTTTCTGCCCAAATTAAAGTTGGTAACTTATTCAACATTGCAACATTGCAACATTCGAATAAACAAAGGACATTGGTAATGGTAGAAAATTTATGCTAATGAACACATGACAAACATGAATCTTGGTGAGATCATAGATTAGGGTGTGATCTTGATAATGACGTACAGCGTTGGAACCGATTTTGGTTGAATCTTAGCGCAATAGACGTTTGAATTGTATGATAATTAGGCCTGGTAATGATAAATAACGAATGATCTATGGAGTGTTAGACCATGTTAAACGGCTAATCTCTACATAAGACTTCGTGAGATCATAGATTAGGGTAATAGTAAGATCTTAAAAATGACGTACAGTTTTGGAACCGATCACGGTTGGATCTTAGCGCAACAGGCGCTTGAATTTTATGATAATTAGGCCTGGTAATGATAAATTACGATTGTTCTATAAAGTGTAAGACCCTCTTAGACGGCTAATCTCTACATAAGACTTCGTGAGATAATAGATTAGGGTAAAATCTTTAAAATGACGTACATTTTTGGAACCGATCTCGGTTGGATCTTAGCGCAACAGGCGCTTAAATCTTATGATATTGAGCCTTGTATTGGTAAATAAGTAATGTTCTACATTTCAAAGATCTTACCCTAATCTGTTGCGCTAAGACACAACCGAGATCGGTTCATAATCTGCAATGCATTTCAAAGATCTCACCCTAATCTATAATCTCACCAAGTTTCATCATCAGATTAGCCGTCTAAGGGGGTCTAATACTTGAAAGAACATTCGAAAATGTTCATACTAGACCCATTATTATCATGGACTTCAAGCGCCTGTTGCGCTAAGACACAACCGAGATCGGTTCATAATCTGCAATGCATTTCAAAGATCTCACCCTAATCTATAATCTCACCAAGTTTCATCATCAGATTAGCCGTCTAAGGGGGTCTAATACTTGAAAGAACATTCGAAAATGTTCATACTAGACCCATTATTATCATGGACTTCAAGCGCCTGTTGCGCTAATACACAACCGAGATCGGTTCATATAATCTGCAATGCATTTCAAAGATCTCACCCTAATCTATAATCTCACCAAGTTTCAGCAATTTGCTTCCATTACATTAGGATATTTTTACTATTACCAATATATGAGGTATTTGTCGAATGTTGCAATGTTGCAATGTTGAATAAGTAACTAACTTTAGATCGCCGTCTTTCTGTGTGTCTGTCTATCCTGCCTTCTGCCGGTAAATATAGTAAAACCAAACTAGAAGTATGGATTTTCTCGTGGAAACACGTTTTCTTATACCAAAACGAAAATGAATTTTATTAACAATAATAAAATATGGAAGATAACAAAAATCAAAACAAAACAAAACAAAACAAACAAACAAATAAAAACAAAAACAAAAAGGTAATTTGTCAAAGGGAATTTATATGAAAGATAAACTATTGGTCGAAGTCTTCATTGTAATCGAAGTTGAAAAAAGGACATCAAACGATATTGTTATTCTTAGCTTTCGAAAGAAAGAAATCAAGCAATTACACGTGTTCTTACGAATAGGAGAAAGACAAGATAAAATAAACCCTCTTGGCTGTATTGTGATTAACGTACGGTGCCTGTACGATGTCCTTGCGAGTGTCATGCGACGCTTAGACAGCACTTATAGTAACCGTACGGATAAGTGCTGCAGGTCGCACGGCAACCACAAGGATAAAGTACGTTGTCTACGTGCATTGTACGATTGAAGTGGAATGCTGAATTCAGAAACATCGTGAGGACTGATGTGTACGTCAGACGTACTTGCATCGGCAAGCCCTATGATCAGCTACGGCCGTCACGACCGTCAAAATCGTAACACACGTACGATCGCCAAACTCGCATGGTAAGTTTTGACTAAGGCTTTATATATCATATATCATATTGATTGTTACAGAAAATGCCAATGAGATACAGTGAACGACATCTGTATTACATATCACGTGACAGCTGTATCTCGTATCAAATGACGCTCTTTTTCGATTGTAAACGCTATTGCGACGTCATGATTTCAGCACGCGAAAAAAACTTTGGCCCTTAGCTATGAGAGAAAAATGCTCTTTCGTGTTCTTCTATGAAAGATGCATATTTTCCATCCTCGGGTCTCCGAAATTTGATTTTGAAATCCTCGGATGGAACCGATGATCTCACTCTCGCCTTAGGCCTCGCGCAATATTTCATCTTCATGTCTAACAAATCATATATTGCCCTTGTTCCCAGTCAATAATTGTACAATATTGTATATCATATTTAATATTGATACAGTGCCAGATGTACCCCCAGTTGTTTACCTAGCAGGATTTGACCTCAGCAATACTTTATGTCACAGTCATATCATCATGTTATTATATACTGTTATATATTATATATCATATATCATATCAATTCAGTGCCAGATGTACCCCCAGCTATTAACCCAGCAGGATTTGACCTGAGCAATTCTTTGTGTCACAGTCATACAGGAACAGATACCCGTAACATCACTGTGTACTGGAATGTAAGTTTATAACCCACTAACACTACTACTCACTGTGTAAAGGAATGTAAGTTTATAACCTACTTTGTCTCATTCCCTGTATGCAAGTTAGAGAGCAAGTGTATGAGTGAGTGGGTGTTAAAGAGGCTAATTCATTTTCCTTGATTTTGTAAATGATCTACAGAGATGCTCAGGGAAATACATAAATATAGTTTTTGTGCTGTCCATTTGTGAGTCAGAACCCCCCCCCCCCCCCCCCCAAAAAAAAAAACAAAGACCAAAAAAGCCAACAACAACAACATCATCAAACACCCTCCCCGCAAAAAACCAAAAAACCAAAACAAAACATGAACAAAAACATCCCCCATAACAACCAACCCCCCCCCCCCAAAAAAAAGAAGAAAAAAAAAGAAACCTTGGTCATAACTTTTACAATGTAAGTGAAATGGCTTTATTATTTCACATTTGTATTCCTTTTCACAAGACATTTCTAGTACCTGGTAGTATAATCTCATATTACAAGTACACATCTTTTAAGTGAATAACCATCAAAGGAGTACCTATCAATTATTCAGTTTCAAAGTGCAAAACCATTAGAATTTCAATTGGAATTGACAACCTAGAAATGAGACCAGGTGCCCGGGGAGAGTTAGCGTCTCCTGATTGCATTCAACATCCATCGCAACAGCTCCATGTAAACTTGTCAAATTCGTTGATTGTCTCGATTGTCTCGATTGTCCATATCAGGTAAATATTTTTTGTTTGATGATGATGAAAACTATTCAATCGCAATCAAGAATGTCACTGATCATTCTGGATAGGGGGATCCCGTATGCTTTATTACATCCCCGTAGCGACCGGAGAACGTCCTCAATGATGATTTCAGCCGTTGTGTAATATAACCCTGAACAAGTAGCTTACTTGCAAGCCGTCAGGTTCTAACGATAAAATCTTCATATTTGGAACATGCCTTGGCGTACTGTATCAACTGAGAAACAAAATCGCCATAAGAAGGAGAAGACGGAATGTTGCTACTCATGGAAGGGATCACGTTTGTCATACAGTGAGGTGTTCAAATGGCCGTTTATGTCGAAAGATAGTAGTATATCCAAGTACGATGCAGTACAAGTACACATCAGACAAAAACTGTTGGTGCTTAAATCTGTTTAGTTGATATGTGATTATAACTTCATTGATTGGTTTGGTGTGTCGGTGCTTAAATCTGTTTAGTTGATATGTGATTATAACTTCATTGATTGGTTTGGTGTGTCGGTGCTTAAATCTGTTCAGTTGATATGTGATTATAACTTCATTGATTGGTTTGATGTGTCGGTGCTTAAATCTGTTGAGTTGATATGTGATTATAACTTCATTGATTGGTTTGATGTGTCGGTGCTTAAATCTGTTGAGTTGATATGTGATTATAACTTCATTGATTGGTCTGATGTGTCGGTGCTTAAATCTGTTGAGCTGATATGTAATAAGTTTATATAACTTCGTTAATTGGTTTGATGTCTTGGTAATATATATCATTATGAAATGAATTCTCATAGATAAACTTATCACTTCTCACTTTTCAAAGTTCTTTTTAATTTATTTATTTTCAGTCAATTCCAGAGGAGCATAAGAATGGTCACATCACTCATTATTCTGTTATATACACATCAAACACTGGTAAAGAGGACCAGGTGGTTGTCAGCGGTGATAAATTTTTCGCAACAGTGACCTTTAAATGTGAATTAAGCTATGACATCAAGGTCAAGGCCAAAAATTCAGCTGGTTATTCCAATGTCTCCACTCTAATTAAAATTCCATCTGACAGAGGTAAGCTTGGAAAAGAGGAATACTTTTATAGAAATGACATGAAAGAGGAAAAAGGATAGTTCTGGGCTACCTGTGCATTGCCTCATCCAAATTTTGAAAGTTAATGATCATTCAGTTCATCTTGTAAATTGTAAAGTCTGCATCAAATTTATCTTTGTAAATGTTAAACTTTGGATGTCTTTGCTGTATGATTTTATTTGATACATAGTGGCATAATGACGTTTGATATTTTACTTATAGACAGCGATCCGCTAGACGACATCGTGGTGGAGGTACCTCGGGACGAAAGACATGTTGTCATATCGTGGGACAGGAAGAAGACAGATGATGCTTATGTCGTAGCCTGGTGCCAGAAGATAGCGGATAATACCGGCTGCAATGTAAGTGCTTATGTCAGGAAATTTAATTCTTTCATCATTTTCATAATTTATAGACCCACGTCCTGATGACCAAAATATTTTGAAATTTAGTCTTAATCTTCCAAAGGACTAGGCGCTTAAATCCCTAAAATTGGCCCTATTATTTGGACAATATTACTGTTATCGAGATTATAATAATTTATCACTTATTGTAATGAACAATTTGTGTGAAAATACTTCTTCATATGCGTGATGGATCACATCATATTCTGACTTTATTTGTTCTTAATAACGGAAAGCGATTGAAAATCATCGTATTTTACACACAAAAATTGAAAATTCGAGTGCGTGCCAGGCCTCGCCCGAAAGTTCGATCAGAGATCTATAGATTTGTATAAGATTTTAATGGATGAGGGCTAGCATACATATCCTCCAACGATTTTTGGCCATATTTTTCACTTAAATATGCTTCTGAATAAACTCTACACAAAATTTGGAGCCGCTCATTTTCGCAAGAGGAAATTAAAGCTCTGTATTGTAGATGGCACCAGGAAAATTCACTTTGGCTTCATTTAAACTGTTTGGCATGAAGTACTACTGACAAGGATTAAAATATCCGAAGCACGTGTCTAGTACAACAAAATTGGTACTATAGAACATATATTTCAATATTGGAAATACTACTTAATTTCCAATTTTAATCGAAATTTTGTTGGTATTTTCAATGATTTCACCTTTTCATGTCTTTTAAAGGTCTTGGTATTAAGTATTGGGCTGTGAAATCACCAACATTTGACTTTTTGTAAACAAGGAAATAATAAATATCTGAACGTCTTTAAAAATAGGGCTGGAATGGCAGGTTACTGCACCCGCTCCTTTATCTCAGTTGCAAGAGGTAAAAGCCTATTGATGTTCAAGGTCAGGTGCCAAAGATCAAGGTTACAGTTTTAACAGTCTATGCCAGGCATACATTGTAATCAAAGGTAGACAGCGTAACTATAGAAAATGCGTCAGAGTCATCAAACGCCTTTTATACCGTGGATATGATCCTAATGTCACCAGACGGACACTTAGCTTGATACTTGACCAATCTACAGTCTTGTACAAGCGCATTCTTAAGACTTGCACTATGACTGACTGTGACGACGGGACTCAATTACGGGCACTGTCCAAACCTCTTTAGAGAAGACAGGACCCCGACTACCTGTCTTCTCTGAATGTGATAACATATATGAGTTTGCTACAGCCGGCAGAGCACGGACTGTATTACGCATGTCCTCTTTTTATATCCATTTACATATTCATCTGTGTTGCTTGGACCCCTGTGTTTTACAGTCTTGTTTGTGTGTGGTCATCTAATAACGAGGAGGTTGTTTTACGCCATAATTGTGCGTTCTTCGAGACCTCTGGGTAATCGGAATAGTGGGAGGGTTGTGCGCACTAATCCAGGATAAGAACACCGTCTGCTACTTGCGTGGCAGATGGCCGTCCCAAGTCTGCACCGGTTGCCTATTGGTCTCGTTGGTTTATGTGTGGTCTTTTGTGTTTGATGTTTCTATGGTGTGAGTTGGTGGCTTTGTCCCTTTTGTGTCATTTCTGTGGGTGTCTGTTCTGTGTTTTTGCATTGGGTGTTTTGAGATTTTGCTGAGTATGCTACAACCTAGTGTTGTTGGAGATCTCCTCTTTTCTTTTGTGTTGTATTTGTTTTAGTATTTTGGTAATGAGGTACATACCTGTTTTGGTGGACTGTTTTCAGATCTTGTCCTGCAGGATTGAAATGTCTTGACATTGATTCGCATATTCCATTTTTGCTTCTATAAACAGACAAAAGATATATATGGTTCGCTTTATAACTAAACTTCTCTCATAAAAATAGTTAAAATTAAAATATTCTGTCTAATACTTTCTGACATATATTCAATTTAAAGTTTCTGCATTTTGGTGTTTTTATGATATATGCAGGGTGACGTAACTTTCTCAGCTGAGTATGCATCAGGGACCTCGAACGTTACGATGCCAAGATCTGATGTAGGAGAGAATATTCACAATATTAGGTTTGGAGTAGCAAGGAAGACTAAACAAAAGATGAGTGGTATCACCTGGGAGAAATGTCGATACAGACAGGATCTGGGTATGGTACTGTTTCCGATATTAGTAAAGCGATTGTCACAGCGATTGATAAAATTCACACTTGAACATCACAAACTAAATAGGGTCAAGACGACTTCAAAGAAGTTGATAAGATATGAGCCGTTTTAGTCCTAAATCTCGTGCCGTATTTCTTCCGCATGACGGTACATATGCATACGAAAGATAATCATTATTGAAATATAATGAATTTGAAGACTTTTGTATGATTTACTTGTATATGAAATATTCCGAAGAATCTTAAATGAAGGTCCAAAGAGGTAGGGGCACTCGGGTAATAAAACTGATAATATCGACCAGTAACGTAGAAATTTTAGAATATTTAGCCTGAGATGGATAAATATTAACTAAAAGTTTTCAAATATATCTACATTTTGAAATATATTTAAATGAAGCTTTTTAGTGCGAAATACACACTAGCAGAGAAATCCACATCGTTCCTGCTTATTTCGTTCCTAATTGTTGTACATTTCATTCGAGCGTATTTAGAACACATTTTTTATGAAATATAAGGAGGAAAAAAGTCAAATTTTCCGTATTTAATTAGAGAGGTTGAAATTTCCTACGTGTAACTTGTACGGGTACCGCTAGTGTACAAGTTGAACTACATGTTACTGTTGTTGAGATTTCTTTTCAAAGACCACTACGTGTACTTGTAAAATCTTAGCGATTTGAGTTGACTTTTGGAAAGGTTAATTCAAAAGGAACATTAATTTGGGTTAAATCTACATTGAAATAGAAACTTGAAATCATTCTAAATTGAATGCCATACTTTTTATACTATTTAATTAAACAAAGGGATTAAATATCTTGAAGTTAAGACCTACGTGTAACTCGCACTTTACACATTCACTGGCGACGTGTACCTTGTAAATCAAATAACGTCAAACGCAATAAATGATGACGTTACAATAGCGGACCAGAGTAGAAGTACACGTACAAGTATAGGAAATCTGAACCTCTCTATTACCTTTAAGATCGATCTTTCAACAAATGCACCCCCTTCCTTTTTTGTTTTTTCGTCACTGGGAAAGTGTTCCCCCCGGAGATACAGAACCCCACTTTTTAAGAAATTTTGTTTAATGGATAGACATCTCCAGTATAAGTGGCATTCTTTATTTCCGGGGGAAGCAATGTTCAAAAAAACTTTTCCTTTTTCTATTGATTTCTATAGTTTTGATCCAAAGCAATATTATGCGTAATAGATCTAAAATAATTTCAGATTTTAATGGGATACCAAATATGTATTACTTTAACGAATGATTTTTCTATAAATTTCCATTTTCATAATTCCCTTTTTTGGGCAGATTTTACGTCTTATCTTAACAGCTCTTTTTCCTATTACTTTGTATTTTAAGTAGAGAAAAAGTAATTATTTTGTATTTTGCTCTTTCTAAATCTATTTTCATTTTAATTTTTTACCACAATTACAGACCCCCAAGCTCCAAAGAAATTTCAAGTAGCGTCTGTAAATCCTGATAATGCTCTGACTGGAAAGTGGTCGCTGCCAGAGTGTGACTGGCAGTCAGGGTATATACAGAGATATCGTATGAAGCACTGTAAGGTGAACAATGGCAACTTGGATAACTGTCAAGGTAATTATGAAGTATTGTGAGGTGAACAATGACAATTTGGATAACTGTCAAGGTAATTATGAAGTAATGTGAGGTGAGGAATGTCAATTTGGATAATTGTCAGGGTAATTATGAAATATTGTGAGATAAGCAATGGTAACTTGGATAATTGTCTATTTCACGTTAAAGTCCGCTCGATTCACTCTTCTCTCACTGAGGGACATTTTTGCTCTGCAGATCAATCAAATGACGTCACACTGCTCGCGTGCACTGCTATGAATGACATTATTTGATTGTTATGAAGGGCAAAAACGTCCTTGGATAAAGCAAGTGTGAAGCTAATAAATATTAGCGTGAAAGTGTAATTGTCAAGGTCATTATTAAGCATTGTAAGGTAAACAATTACAACTTGGATAATGTAAAGGTAATTAATTAGCACTGTGATGTCAACAATGGCAACTTGGATAACTGTCAAGTTAATTATGAAGTAATGTGAACAATGGCAACTTGGAAAATTGTCAAAGTAATTGTCAAGTAATATGAGGTGAACAATGGTAACTTGGATTAATGTCAAGGTAATTATGTAGCATAGTGAGTTAAACAATGGCAACTTTGATAACTTTCAAGGTAATTATGCAGTATTGTGAGGTGAACAATGACAACTTGGATAACTGTCAAGATAATTATGTAGCATAGTGAGTTGAACAATGACAACTTGGATAACTGTCAAGGTAATTATTTAGCAGAGTGATGTGAACAATGACAACTTGGATACCTGTCAAGGTAATTATGAAGTACTGTTAGGTGAACAATGGCAAGTTTGTCAAAGTAATTGTCAAGTTATGTGACATGAGCAATGGTTACTTGGTAACTTTGAAAATTGTCATAGTAATTGTCAAGTAATGCGAGATGAACAATGGCAACTTGGCATTTCTTTTCAGCTCTGTCGCCTGAAAGAAGCTTTTTTTGGCCCTTTATCGATTTGACATTATAAATATTATTTCACTATTTCGAAAATTTGTCATTCAATTCATAACTATCACAGAAACTTAAGGAGGTTAACATCTTAGCACCATCCCTCCTATGCTATTTTGAACATATATTTTATTTGGATATGCTACTGAATCGACCCTACAGGAAATTTGGAGCCGCGCTCTCTCTGTTCAGCAAATGTACAAATCTAAATTCAAAACATTAAAGATGGCGCTACTGAAATGAATTTTGGTGGCTCCACTGGAATAAATATTACAGAAGTACCCATCAGTTATTCAGTCTCATAGTCGAGAAGGCATGAACGGTTCCGAACTTCGGAATGAACAAAATTCCAAAGTGAGACATCACTGATGAGAATCTAATATTCGAAACACGTGTCTGGTGCAAAAAAAATTGGTTTCGGAATTTCTTCATGAAGGTATAGAGTTGGATTGGATAACTGTCAAGGTAATTATGTAGCACAGTGAGGCGAACGATGGCAACTTGGATAACTGTCCAGGTAATTATGAAGTACTGTGAGGTGAACAATGGCAACTTGGATATTTGTCAAGGTAATTATGTAGCACAGTGAGGTGAACGATGGCAACTTGGATAACTGTCAAGGTGATTATGTAGCACAGTGAGGTGAACAATGACAACTTGGATAACTGCCCGGGGTATTATGTAGAAAAGTGAGGTGAACAATTGCAACTTAAATAACTGTCAAGGTAATTATGAAGCACTGTAAGATGAACAATGGCAGCTTGGAAAATTGTCAAGGTAATTGTTAAAATGCTATTTTGGTAATGGAACCTTAGATCTTGATTCTCAGTCCTCTTATCTTATTTGGGTATGCCTATTGCTCACATGTAACTGTAAAATGAATTCTGTTGGATCCGAGTAGGTATTATGTTAATGTAAAATGATTCTGTCAATTGACCCAAGTAGCTATTATGTTAATGTAAAATGAATAAAGTTGGATTCAAGTAGCTATTATGTTAATGTTAAATGAGATGTGTTGGATCTAAGTATATATAATAATACGGAAGTGCTCCAACTCTATAACTACTTCCAGAAAATGTCGAACCAATTTTTCTGCACCAGACACGTGTTTCGAATATTAAATTCTCATCAGTGATACTTCTAGCGGAGTCGCCATAATTCATTTTAGTAGCGCCCTCTTCTTTAATATTTTGAAATAACATTTGTGCATTTGCTTTACAGAGAGTGCGCGAATTTCCTGTAGGGTCGATTCAGTAACATATCCAAATAAATTCTATTGTATTGTATGAACCTTTTACAACAGCGTCTAGGACTGTCTTGAATTCATGAATGATTCTTAGTATCCTAGCATCTGAACTACCCAATACCTGGTTCTCAAAATCAAATAAAACCTCAGACTTGATGATATACAGGTAATAAGTCATGATCTCACAATAACTTGAACTGCTTAAACAATCACATTATGTTAAGTTAAAGATAAGTATCATGTCATTTGAAAAGATAAAGTTTATCCTAATAGGTTTTAGCTCACCCGAGTTAAGTTTGTGTTTTTCGTGCCGATTGGTCAACAAATATTCTCTGTCGGTGTGATGTTTAACGTCTTCAAATTCATTAGCATCATTTAAGAGCAGATAAATTTACAGCATGGATCAGACATGCACGTTTCGGGTATTTAACCCTCGTCAGTGATCCTCAATCTAAACAATGTAATATGACCAAAATCTCTAAAAATTGTTTTCTAAATATACCGGAAGACGTAGCAAAATAGCTGGGATATGATGCTACAGGACCCAGGTTTTTAGAAATTTGAAAAAAAAATTGTCAACAGAAATTTTCAACTGCGTTTGAAGGAACGACCAACCGAAATCGATCGAACTTGGCTACATGTGCCCTCGGGGACTCTTGGTCCACCAGCAGTGACACTCACCAAGTGGTACAAATGTTTAACGTCTTCAAATTCATTAGCACATGTCACATGTGGCACAAAGGTTCAATTAGAGAGCGGTTCCAAAAATATTTGGGGATAAACACGATGTTTTTTTAATAGAGCATATTGTATGCAAATTGCTTCATATCAAGAATCTAACATTTATATCAAGGATAAAACGACTAGAATTCATTGAAGGAACCATTGCTCCTCAAACCCCAAAATAAAAGGAGATTTGAAGATGAAGCAAACAAAATCATGGCTTTTGCATTGGGCACAGTGAAAAATCTTCAGACACATCCCCCTGTAAACAAAGTTAAAGAAGATCCTGACGATAATCTCAACAGCACTCACAATTGAGCACAAGATGGAGCATCGACGGACCCCTAGCAAGCTAGAGGTGGGACCAGGTGCCCGGGAAGAGTAAGCATCGCCTGTTGGCTAGCCGCACCCGCCATCGATGTTCACGCATGAAAATGAAACAATACATAAAATATGACGGAAAGGTGGTCATGTGACCAGTCCGACACGAAGAATGACCACCGAGGGCTCTTATTGGTTGATGCATTTTCAACTTCTCCTCTGCAATCGCTGCAAAGAATTTTACATGACCTTACAGGAAGCAACTGTTCTCAAGGTCCTCTACCAAGTATTTGTTTTTTTTTGTTGTGCCGATCGGACAACAAATAAGGCCGCCAAGGGCTCTGTTTGTCTTTTCTTATCTGCAACTGCTGCGCAGAATTTTACGAAACCTAACAGGAAGCAAGTTTGAAAGGTCCTCTACCAAGTTTGTAATTTTCATACTGATTGGTCAACAAATATGGCTGCCATTGGCTCTGTTTGGCTGACGCATTTTCAACCTCTCGGTTAGTGAATTTCTCAAAACCTTACAGGAAGCAAGTACTCAAGGGCCTCCACCAAATTTCCCATTACCATTCTATTGTCTGTAATTCAGTTGAGTGATGTGGCATCTTTGAACTCTTAATTTTCATAGGAAAACCCTAGCTATATTATGTAGATATTAGAGAATAAGCGATTCTTCCATTTGTATTGTCAAACCCATGATTAGCAAAATCTGTATGTTTCATGGTTGTTTCAAGATTTTATTTGGATATGCTACTGAATCGACCCTACAGGAATTTTGGAGCCGCGCACTCTCTGGAAAGCAAATACACAAATTTAAATTCAAAAATAGCACAAGAGGGCGCCTAAGAAATGAATTTAGGCGGCGCCGCAGAATCTCATTGGCTGGAAGCGTCACTGATGAGAATTCAATATTCGAAACACGTGTCTGGTGCATGAAAATTGGTTTGAAATTATCTTCAAGAAGGTAACGAGTTTGAACACTTCCGTATTATATCTACATGATATTTTATCGCTGAAATATTTCAAATATTTTCCCTAAACAGATACTGAATTTGGAAGAGACGATAACATGGAGTTCGTAGTACGAGACTTGAAGGCCAACCAGAATTACAGTCTACAATTACAGACAATATCACCAGCAAATATGGAGAGCCCATATGTAGATCCTGTGTTTGGTGTGCCAACTACAAGTGGTATGACATGATATAAAGTAGCTTTATTTATTGCTAACAACCAAATGAGAGTCTGTATATCCTTCCTATAGCTCTTTCTATCCACATTTATCTGTTTGTTTCCTGTCTATTAATTGTACAGTGTGAAGAAGAGTTACTAGAGTGAATGACAAATGTGGATAATGACCATATCCCTGCACACAGCACAAAATTGACAATTCAGAAAATCAGGAACCAAAGGCACACAAAATCAGGATAAACTGGAACTAAAGCAAACAAACAAAAACCTCCACCATATGAAAAGAAGCGAACTTCCGATATAGGAGTGAGACCCGATGCCCAGGAAGAGTAAGCATCTCCTACTTGCATGCAACTCCCGCCGGTTCTACCCGGCAGAACCGCCACACCCGGCCTCTTCCTCCCCGGAAGACATATAGTACAATCTTTGTTTGGATGGTTCAATTGGTCTTTGACAGAATATCATCAACCATTCTGGAGAGTGTCAGGTTGATCATACATATTTCAATTATTGTTGCTATGAGGATAATACATATAAAACTTAAAATCAGAAATATCAAGGTCAATCAATTTCTACACATATGGTAGTTTGAAAACATTTTAAGAATGCCATGACTTAATTAGGCTTAAGTGTAGAATTTTTATTTGTCATACATAGTTACAAAGAAGAAGGCCTAAAGGCCAAAATGTTCACTGTCATGTCATTTAATGCATCAGTATGATTTTAACACTTTGTTAGTAACAGAAAATGAAGACAAGGCACATTTTGGATATGAGTATGATATCAATGACAAATATGGATAATGACCATATCCCTGTCTACAGTACAAAATCGATAATTCAGAAAATCAGAAACCGAAGGCATACAAAATCAGGATAAAACAGGAACCAAAGCAAACAAATACCTCCACCATATGAAAAGAAGCGAACTCCCGATATGAGAGTGAGACCAGGTGCCCAGGAAGAGTAAGCATCTCCTGCTTGCATGCAACACCCGTCGCTTCAATTCGGTAGAACTGTCACATCCGGTTACTTCCTAGGTTACAAGCTAGGTCATCATAAATGCAAAGTCCACATACATGTATAGAATTAGTGTTTTAATTTGTCTTTTTTACGGGAATGCAACGTACAGCAAGTGCATTATCATGCAAGTAATGCGAAATTAATGCATTTGCTTTGTGTTGCATAACTGTAACAAAACACAAATTATGACATTTATTCTATATATATGCACCTTGTTTTACACCATAGTTGTGCGTTCTTCGAGACCTCTGGGAAATCGTAAAAGTGGGAGGGTTGTGCGCACGAAATCCAGGATAACCACATCGTCTGCTCCTAACGTGGCAGATGGCCGTCCTAAGTCGACACCGGTTGCTCATTTGTCTCGTTTGTTTATGTGTGGTCTTTCATGTTTAATGTTTCTATGGTGTTAGTTGGTGTTCCTTGTCCCTTTTGCGTCTCTTTCTGTCGGTGTCTGTTCTGTGTTTTTGCATCGAGTGTTTTGGGTTTTTGCTGTGGGTGCTGCAACCTAGTGTTGTTTGAGATCTCCTCCTTTCCACTATTGTCAGCTCTGGAAAAACGCTTCCCGGGTAGAATTTAGATTACTGCGTGTTAAGTTTGCCAGTTAGAACATAATATGTCCTGGCATGTTTCTGTAGAGCTTATGAATTGTGACGTCAAGAGCATTTACATGCAAAAACCTTCCTTTCAATAGTTTCATCTCAGGAAAATTGATTGGCTGTGCATATATTATTAGTTATAGGGTTAGTACATATGCTAAGATATTTTGTATAGAGCAAGGGCGTTCCATGGATTTTGAGTTGTTCTGCCAACCGTCTTTCCATTTCAACATCTATCATTTTGATTGTAACATGTGTAGCTAGCTATCTATGATTCAAAATTTTGTTTCCTTTATGAATGAATTAAGTAACATATATGGCACAAAAAACTTGTATATTTCAGAGCTGGGGTCAGGCGAGTTTATAGCCATTATTATTGGATCAGTATTTATGTTTATTTTGGTGTTATCTGCTTTCATCTTAGTAGTCAGGTAAAATATTTGACATTCATTAAAATGATAAAATGGATTCACAAATTTGGTATATTTTTGCTTTGTTCATGGTAATGTCAAATTTGCCTGCCCCCCCCCTCCCCCTTAAAAAAACAAAAATACCTGCAGCAACAAATTGTTGATTTATTTGAGCTCCTTTGAAAATTGCATTGGAACTTTACTAGTATCTGAAAATGTAATTTGTTAGATATAGTGAAAACAAATTGTAAACAGTTTCCTTTGCTTGGTGATGAAGTTTATAGTAAATTAATTCGTATTCTAAAATGTTTCAATCATTTTCTTTTTTTCAGAATTGCGTACAGAAAAGTAAAGGCTGCTACGAGGCCTCTACCAATAGATGTACCTAATGTAAATACTGGTGGGCAGAAAATAAAAATGGCAAGATTCAAATAACTTTTTCAAACGAAATAGTAACTCAAAAATGATTATAATGGAAATTGTGATAATTTAATGATTTCTTAAAATGTACTCTATATCATCATATGATAATATAATACACATCAATTTTTCAAATAGAAAATAAATGTCTTTAGGAATGAAAAATAGATCGAAATAAAAAGATGATAAGCCTTCCCGAGGTGTTCAGTGTGAGAGACGGGCTCTCTACTTTCGCGGCTATTCAGGGTCAAATGAGCAGAATAGTTGTCACATAAGTACAATCAAAAACTCGGTAGTATCATACAGTGAACTCTCCGGTGTGTAGATTGAAAAATGTTGAGTCCTGTGTCTGTCCTTAAAGAATAAGGTCTCATATTAAGGATTGAACAATGTAGGTTTTAAAATGATCTATATAGAAGCTTTCATTTTACAGTAGTTTATCTTGTGATAAGAACTCTCTATTGATACATACATGTATTTTACCGTAGGACCTAAACTTTAATTTGTATTTGATTTGCTTGTAAACAATTTTCAACTACTGGGCATTGCACGTCATCTTAGTGTAACTTATGAAAGAGTGTATTTTTTGAGTTATTGATTCACTTATTACAGACTTCAAAAAAGCTGATTTATGAAATGGGTCCCCCCTCTCCTGTGTCACCATTTCCAGGAATAGATAGAAAAGATGACAGAAGAAGCAGTGTAAGTTCTCATGAGAAAGTCATAAATCTACGTAATATAACTTCATATATCTTCTCTTGTTAATGTTTTTTCTTAAAATTTTTATTGATTTATTTTAAATGTTATCAATGATTTGTTACTTAGCCATTGATAAATAGACTAGAAAACTTTCTTTGTATTTTGGCCATCTAAGAAAAACATAACCTGTGGTAACACAACTCTCTTTTTTGCAGGGAACAAAATAGTTTTGTAAACAAATATCTAAGGATTGATTGCATGTTTTGATTATTAAAAAAATACTCTATCGCGTAGATAATACTTAGAAAAAATGTCATAATTAAAATGTACTGAGCATGTGGACGAATATATATTTATATAGATAAACCATACAAAAACTTTTTAAAAAAATGTTCAAAAGTGTTATTTAAGTTCGTAGGCGGTCTGATTTCGGGATTCTTTTGCATTTACAAAAAAAAAAAAAAAATAATAATGGTACTAAGTGTACATGTTAACCGTCTTCAAATTCAATAGCATCATTTAAGAACAGATAAAATTTCAGCATGGACCAGACATGCACGGTTTCCGGTACTTAACCTTCGTCAGTGATCCTAGATACCACACTTTTCGTTTCATCAAGAAAGAACAGATTTCATATATAATTGTTGTGGAGTGATTATGGTGAATAAGGGACTGGGGCACATACGACCTGTTAATTCTTAGAATAAAGAAATATTATTTTGTCAATAATGATTTTCTGTTGAAAATCAAAATAAATTTATAAAACAATCTAAAAAATCCTGTGCCAAAAACATTCATTTCAAAATTATTTTCAGCGCCTCTCTAAGATCAAACTAAATCCCTAATGTGCACCTGTTTAGAATACAATATTTCTATAATGTTACAGACATCCCTTCTATTAACTCGTCAGGAGAGCCAGGATAGTGGCACAGGGAGCTTAGAAATTCCGTTGAGTCCAAAGGTATTATTAGATTCAATCAAGGAAAAGAACTATGAAATAACTACTGAGCTTCAGTATAATAATTTATCGGGAAAAGTGGAGGATCCAGATAAAGGAGAAAAGGACCACATGGCAGAAGAGAACAATGGGAAACAAGAAAAGGAACATGGAAAAGAAGAAAAGGTCCAAAGGAATGAAGAAGAAAATAATCTTGGGAAAGAAAAGGAAGAACATCTTCCAAATGGTAAAAATGGTTCTTCAAGAGCTACACTTTCAAGCTTTATTCCTCAACAAGAGCCCAGTATAATTGTATACAAAGTCACAATGGAACCACAGATGGAGCCACGTAGAGGTATACATTAAGTGTTTTTGGGGTGCTGTGTAGCTCATTGAAAAATTCTTATTTCTATAAATACTATATTCAGAATGTGATGCTTGACCATGAACAAATACGTTTTAGACTTCTGATAGTCTTTGGGTATATTTTGAAGAAAAAAAACCCTTTGATCTTGTTGTGGTACTGTCATTTCTTTGACAACTAGCTATAAATGAAACAGATCTGCCAATAGGTGGAGTCCTTAGTGTTGATTATTCTGTTAGTTGGAGTCCTTAGTGTTGATTATGCTATTAGGTGGAGACCTTAATGCTGTTTAAACGAGCCCTTAGTGTTGAGAATGCTGTAAGAATATGTTTTCTTTCCTCAAAATAGAAAAAAATATTAGGCATACAGTTTTCAGCATAATAATTTACACAGCTATGTGTTAAACTTAAACCTTAACTGTAACTTTCTATATATATATGTACTAATCTATGGCCATGACCTTTGAAGTGGCACTCTTGAGACCTCTTAAAATATATGTATTTTTCTTACCATTATCTCTTCTGTGGATTTGCTGCAGTACTGAGGCTTCAGAATTTAAACCAGCTTATATTGTTTCTTCATTCCCTCTCACCGTATATAGAAATATAGCCTAGTTGGAGCCGAGTGTCTAGAAGGAATGTTCATGTAAGAGATTTACGTCAAGTTTATAGTTCTCATTAATGTAAAGGATGTAAGGTCAAGTTTATAGTTCTTATTCATGTAAGAGAGATGTAAGGTCAAGTTTATAGTTCTTATTAGTGTAAGAGATGTAAGGTTAGGTTTTATTTGACTTCATCAGTGATAATGATGAACATGAACTTTCCACTAGAATAATGTTCAATAACATGTTTGAAAGGGGTATATGCATATTAGTAGTAGTAATAGTAGTATTTATTCAGTAAAACATTGTCATAGTTAACAATGCATATGTTATTTAAAATAGTGAATATCACAGTCTAAAAACACTTTTATATGTAAAAATAATTCAAACAGATCTAACAATGTCTAAGAGTATTCCTTAAAAATTAGATACTAGAAATCTTAATTTAAACTCAATTACACATAAAAAAGAAGTACCTGCAGTGTTTCTCACATGTTTAGATTTAAAAGCACTTTTCAACAATATGAATTTAATTGTCAGTATTGAAATATATGTTCCATAGTACCAATTTTATTGTTCTAGACACGTGTTTCGGATATTTGAATTCCTCGTCAGTAGTACTTCATGCCAAACAGTTGAAATAAAGCCGAAGTGAATTTTCCTTGTACCATTTTCAATACAGAGTTTTAATTTCCTCTTGCCAATATGAGCAGCTCCAAATTTTGTGTAGGGTTGATTCAGAAGCGTCTTTAAAGTGGAAGGGAAATATGCTTTTTCAGTTTTCATTTTTTTCAAATACATTCAATGTTTTGAATCAAAAACTATTCTTCTCTTTAAAGAAATCGATCAGATTCAGCATAAAATAGATGGGAAAAGGCTCAGATTTTTCACATCGACCTCGGTGATCTTCGCAACTATCCGTGATCGACGTCATATAAACCGAAGGCAAAAATGTAAACAAACAAACATGCAGTTGGTTAATTACTCCTTAAAGATTACAGATAGACTTTTTTGTTAGTCAAAAAATAAGTCGATAAACATGAAGCAGATATTTCCATTTACAATTTAAGAATTATCTGAATATGAAGGTTAAAGCGAGTTATTTTCTAAAAATGTCCGATTTACTGTTCATATATAAAAATGACAGTTGTATGCATGAGTAATTGTATACTACACATTTCGCTTATCCAAGCAAGTCTACCTTGAGTAAATCACAATTTTAATACGTAACTCATTCATAAAACCAATTATCGAATAATTCATATACGTCACATATCAGTCCAATGAAATCTTTTGATTTCACTAGGGGCATATCACTCGCGCTTATTGCAAATTTTTCGAAAATTATGGAAAAATACAGTGTTAAACACGTGAAGAAAAAGACGCTTAATCATACTTTGATCAGTTAATTGTCATTTTCTTTGGAAAAAATCGAAAAAACGCCATAATTCCGGTCTCCTTTAAGTGAAAATTTGGCCAAAAATCGTTGGAGGGATTTAAACATAAACAAAGAGGAACTTTAATGAATAAAAAATTGGAAAAGGATATTGTTATAACTAGGATAGCCTATTAAGGCCCTGAGGCTTCTTTCCAATCGGGTCTTTTCATAATCAAAAAGTTTGAAAGATGTAAAGTAAGAAAGAAAGATAGGAAAATGAATGAAATAGTGAGTGAAGAAAGAAGAGGTAAAAAGTAAGAATGAGTAAGAGGGAAAAAAGGAAAGAAAGGGTGAAAGAGTAAACAATTTGGCAGTTTATATAAAGTCATAAAAAGACTTAATTTTGATTCATCTTGCATTTGTGGTGAATGTTAAAACGTCTTCAAATTCATTAGCATCATTTTAGAGCAAATGAATTTACAGCATGGACCAGACATGCACGTTTCGGGTATTTAACCGTCGTCAATTATCCTCAATCTAAACAATATAATATGGCCAAAATCTGTGAAAAATATGTCCTAAAACTACCAAAAGACGTTTCAAGATGGATGGGATATGATGCAACAGGACCCAGGTTTTAGAAATTTGAGAAAATTCTTTAAACAAATTTTCAGATGCGTTTGAAGAAACGACCAACCAAAATTGATCGAACTTGGCTACATGTGCCCTCGGGGACTTCTGGTCCACCAGCAGTGACACTCACCAATTGGTACAAATGTTTAACGTCTTCAAATTCATTAGCATCATTTTAGAGCAGATGAATTTACAGCATGGTCCAGACATGCACGTTTCGGGTATTTATTCCTCGTCAGTGATCCTCAATCTAAACAATGTAAGATGGCCAAAATCTGTGAAAATTATGTCCTAAAAATACTAAAAGACGTATCAAGATGGCTGGGATATGATGCAACAGGTCCCAGGTTTTAAAAATTTGAGGAAATTTTGTAAACAGGAATTTTCAAATGCGTTTGAAGAAACGACCAAGCAAAATTGATCGAACTTGGCTACATGCTACATGTGCCCTCGGGGACTCCTGGTCCACCAGCAGTGTTACTCACCAAGTCTCACAGAATATCCTTGAATACCCTTGACTCTGTTTTTGCTTTTTTTTTTAAATATAATGATTTTGATGACAAAAAGTTTTTCTTAATTATATTTCATTTATCCATTTAATGAGGTGCATGATCAATATTATTGAATGTAAAATTAGTCTGCTGTTTGCGCAGTTCTTTTTGGAAATTGGAAAATTGAAATTTTGTCTCATTCGACGAAATAGTTTCTTATTATAATTCATATTTGGGATCAATATTAATTTTCAGCGTGACAACGCCGAGTTAGACATTGAGCCTATGGAATGCGCCACGACATCATGGAAACATTAGCATTGGAAACGGCCCATCTAAAACCTGTTTTGTTTATTCAGTTTGATCGCATGCACTAGTTATCATATTACTATGGTGGCATATTTCTGCCTCCTACATGCGAGATATTTTTCTTTAGAATATGTCGACATGCGACTTACTTATGTTAACATGCAACTTAATTATGTCAACATGCAACTTATTTATGTCAACACGCAACTTACTTATGTCAACATACAACATATTTTGTCAACATGCGAATTATTATCTTGCATGTCAACATAATCCTCTTGCATCTCAGCGTATATATCTTGCATGTCAACATATTTATCGTGCATACCAACATATTCATCTTGCATGTTGACAGAAATAAGTCGCATGACGACATAATTTATTGAAAATATCTCGCATGTAGAAGGCAGAAGTATGACACCATATATAACTAATGTTTTACGACTAAGCGAGATCTATTGAATGGTATCAATTTCATTTAAATTTTTTCAAGATAGAATAGTCAAAATCGCGTTATCTAGTTTCTGAAGTGAGCCCCGCGGACAGTAGGGTCAACTTCACCTTCAAATTTAGGGTCAAACATGAAACAAAAGGCAAACCAGGTCTTGTAACACTATATACCCCTGTATTTGTAAACAAGTGTTTAATTGATTTTTTCTTGACTTTTGATAGATGGTGAGGAACCAATGATGCTGAGAGATTTTGCCAAAGAATATAATAGGGGAAAGGAGGAGGAATTCACTGACCTATCATATGTAGATAATGACACGTCTGTTCAGTCTGCTGATTTATTCGGATCTGGGTCACCTGATATGGCAGAAGAAGCTTCAGTAGAAGATAAACGTGATAAATCTTTGTCAGAACAGAAAGAAGAGTATTTATCTTCAGGAGAGGAGATTCAGTGTGATTTATTATTCCATGAAAGGGATTCTGGTTCAGAGCAGTCAACGTCAAATCATGTCTCAGTGTCATATGTCACTCACTCTGCCTTAGATAATTAGTGGTATAAGATGACAGCCAGTTTAAACTGTTGTATTCGTGTTCTCTGACTTGCTGTTGTATGTTCACAGCAAAGGTTTTGTTGAGGATGGACTGTTGACAAAGATGTCTGTCTGTCATGTTGGCTATTACGTTACTAATTAATAGGATTTATGTGTCAACTTCATGCTGATTCTTTGAGAAATGATGAAGAGCTAGGAAAAAAAAATTAACTTCACACATAAGCAATTCAGAGATTGACTGTTTACTAACAAAATATATCGTAAAGTTGCTTTGCATTCATTTTTCTCATTCACTAAAAGTCGTATGTACTATTAATGAAGGTGGCAATTGAATGATAATCTCCAGACATCTGTAATAAAATATGATCACAGTGTTCGTAAAAATGATAAAATGTGAAACCTCTTAATCACTTTAAAGTTTAGCCGATTTATATTTTAAGCTCACCCCGATATCCCATTGATGGCATTAGTATATGTATCAAGGATAAGGAAAATTGGACATTTCTGTTTCCAGCTTATTTTAATGATGCGGAAGGGTTCCAACTCTATACCTTCTTGAAGAAAATTTCAAACCAATTTTCATGCACCAGACACGTGTCCCACAATAACCGAGCTTTTGTAAGTGAGCATGGTATTGATGCTGGATATAACTTTTATTTCATGTTCAACTGATCGGGTTAGGTAAAATGGGACACCTCAATGTCCAGCTTAATATAACAACTACATAAACCAAACTTTTTGTGTCATGCATCTGAAAATTCAGTTCACTTCTTTGACTGTTGTATACCTTGTAGTTTATGGTACGCATGCTGTATCTTACCAATATTTCAAGGTAAGAAGCGCGAGTTAGGTAAACTGGGATACCTTCATTCCCAGTTTAAGTCCTACTTCAGCCAAACTCCTTTAATTTCTACATCAGAGGATTTCTAGTGCAATGCATGGTTAGGTAACTGTTGAGGTAGGCTGTATCATCTTTGATTATAAACTGTATTTTTAAACGTTGATGGTTATGATAATTTTAACATGGTAGATCTGCAAGTTTTATATACAACGTTTTATTATTATTTTTTTTGTAATATAACTTTTTAACTGATATACTGGTACATATAATGTATTCTGCCAGACAGTGTGTGCATGTCCCGTCTGTTCATTTCTTTGTTAATTCTTGTTAATTATTTCAAGCATAATTTCTAGTTATAAGTACTAAGAAGAATCAATTTTCTGAAAATATTTTATTCTTTTCAATTTCCATGTTTCAAGAATATTTTGCAATAATATCTTCTTTTATGTTTTCATTATCTTGGTGATCATGAAATAATTTCTTTTTTCATTATGCAGATGTCCCTACTATAAAATTTCAGGTGCAAAGTAAAATTTGTGAGTTATCACCGAATTTGATAGGTTTTCATGGAGCTGTTGCGACGGGTGTCGCATGCAGTCAGGAGACGCTGACTCTCCCCGGGCACCTGGTCTCGCTTCGGAATGTTGTTCATTCTGGGGTTCGCAACCGATTCGATTGGAATTCTCACGATTTGGCCTTGCCTTTTCGACTTTATGACTGGGTGACTGTTGGGTGCTTAATTGGTGTTTATTCAGTTGTAAGTAATTAGGCTTTTATATTTCATACACACATTCATGATAACAAATATTACTCCAAGACATTTGACCTTGTGACCTTGACCTTTGACTTATTTTAAATTATAAGGAATATGGTTTTGGCATTTCACATATAGATTTCTCATGACCAGAGCATTCATTAGATACCATGACTTCCCACCTAGTGACCTTGACCTTGGACCTACTTTTAAACTATACCGGATAGGGCTTTGATATTTCACATATAAATTCATCATGATCAGAGCTTTCATTTATACCATGACTTTTGACCTAGTGATCTTGACCTACTTTTTCACTATAAGGGATAGAGCTATGATATTTCACGAATAGATTCCTTATGACCAGAGCTTTTTTAGCTCACCTGAGCGAAGCTCAAGTGAGCTGTTGTCATAGCGCGGCGTCCGTCGTCCGTCATCTGTCGTTAACTTTCTAACATTTTCGACTTCTCTTCTGAGATGGCTTCAAGGAATTACCACGAAACCTTACAGGAAGCAAGAACTCAAGGTCATCTATCAAGTTTATGTTTTTCGTGCCGATCGGTCAACAAATATGGCTGCCGAGGGCTCTGATTAGCTGACACATTTTCGATATCTCCTCTGCAACCGCTGCACAGAATTTCATGAAATCTTACAGGCAGCAAGTACCAAAGGTTCTCTACCAAGTTTGTGTTTTTCGTGCCGATCGTCGACAAATATGGCCGCCTAGGGCTCTGAATGGCTGACACATTTTCGACAACCGCTGCACAGAATTTCATGAAACCTTACAGGAAGGAGTACTCAAGGTCCTCTACGAAGTTTGTGTTTTTCGTGCCGATCGTCAACAAATATGGCCGCCGAGAGCTCTGATTGGATGACACATTTTGGAATTCTCCTCTGCCGTCGCTTCACAGAATTTCACATACGGAGAAATAATGCCACTCAGACATCGCGTCATGGCTCGCTGCCAACTTTGAAATAACTATTGTCGTATATGGGCATCACTGTAACTAAGATTGTTAAATGGCTTCCGGGCATTGGATATGATACTCCGCTATTTTCTGAAGAAGTTGATGTAAAAAACTTTATTTTCCGTGTTAAATTCGCGGTTCCCACATGAGTTGAAAGTCAGTAAGATTCTGTCCATAGGCTGTACAGTAATTTCATAGGAAGACAGTATGATTTGGCGAGTTTTGGCAACTTCAATGTCCGTTTTCTTCGGCTTCTAGTTTAATAATTTGTGTTCCGGGCATCGCGACTGAAAGTTTATAACAAATACATGAATTCAGGTATCGTCGTTTTTTCGGATAAATAATTTTGGCGGTTCCCACATATTTTAAAAATTCCTTCTTTCTACGAAATTTCCTCTCTATTTTCTAGTATAAAACCATTATGTTTTCTTATAGAATTGAAAATAGGTCATGAATCATCGTTACATAACAAATTGAAAATAATATTAATAACAGAAATTAAATAAAACGAAGATTTTACGGAGAAAAACTACTAACTGATTTTAATGGGAGTTTCGCCGAACTTCGTCACGCGACTGAGAGAAGTGGCATCATTTCTCCACATGATGAAACATTACAGGAAGCAAGTACTCAAGGTCTTCTACCAAGTTTGTATTTTTTCATGCCGACTGGTAAAATATGGCCGCCCAGGGATCTGATTGGATGACACATTTTCGACATCTCCTCTCAAACTGTAACACAGAATTTAACGAAACCTTACTGGAAGCAAGTACTCAAGGTCGTCTGCCAAATTGTCCACTATTGTTCTTTTGTTCGCAACTCAGATGAGCGATGTGCCCCCTTGGGGCTCTTGTTGTGATATGTCATAAATGAATCACGTCCCGCAGAGGGTATAATTCGTCACTTTAAGGGCAGTTTTAGTTTGGTATTGGAATGTTCCTGTGCGGAATTTTCTTTCGGCAAATTGATGTCTACAGTTCATAGTTCTGGACCTTATGGGGTGTTATTATACAGGTTTTATTGTTCCTGAATTGTATGTTGTTTGGGAATGTCATCTAAAAATGAACATTGTCTTACACAAGGTTTGATGTAAAAATGATACAATATGCCATTTTTTAAATTTAAATGTATGTTAACCTCATGCTTCAGTACATTTTGCTAAAACTTGGATGGGAAACTGCTGAAAATATGTGTAATTACATTAATTCATTAGGTTGTAATATCTATTATTCATTTTTTTTTTAAATCTCATTAACATAGATATTGCCTTTACTTGCTTTTTTAAAAATACGTTTGCTTTGACCTGTATTTATCATTTGGCATATCATAAGCTTTTGTCAAAATAAAGCAAAATATTGTTCATTTAGCATGATTCTAAAATTCCCTGATTTATTTAAAATCACATTATACATAATAAATTTCAATTTTCAAAATAGTTGATACCTATTGAGGATAAATTGATTTATTAGTTATCCGTGGTAGTTGTAATCGCAGGCATTACATTTGATAAATTGTATTTATTGAATTAGATTATAAAGAATTTTGTAACATTTTCAATCCTCCTTCCTCTCAAAGTCGAGAAGGCAAGGAAGAATAAAAGGATTTAATGATTTCTTGTCTGAAATGGAAGGCATTACCTTGGAATTCAGTGTTTAATTCTAGTACATTTTGTATTTCTAAATTTTTGTGGGCATAACTCTGAAAATGCAGTAAATTTATCAAGTTGGAGAGAGATTTAGAATAGACATTAAAATCCTGTTCAGGTTGAAGAAAATGTTCCACAGCTTAAAAAAGGGTACTTTTATCCTGGCTATTTTTGTGACTTATGGAAACTGATACAAAATATTTACCACAAATTTATAAGCATCTACTTATGTAGGATTGCTAAAGCTTTTTAAGACATCACCTAAAGTGCATTATGTTATGAAGGCTTTATTATTGTTATAAAGAAGTGCTTTATTTACATTTCCTTGGTGTTGTATTTCTGTTTAGAAACTCATTTTATCACTACATATCGTATGTGTTTTTTTTGTGTAATTGCATTTATGTGCGAGAATGCATGTATCCTCATGATGGGTTTTATTTTATACCGTATAACCAGAAATTTACGCAATATACTAATTTTTGCTGTTTTCTCGAGTGATTTTGAATCATGTAAAATTATTCTTTCGAAATGCAATAATTTCTTTATCGGTTTCATTTTATGATTTCATCTTTTCTAGATCTGTTCATTTTCATATCAGTTCTATTACCATATTATTTTTCAGATGAAATACATTTAAGTGAATATATTCGAAAAAAAATCAATTTATTGTTTGGGATTTTTTTTAGTTGTAGCATTTCAATACTACTAAGAGAATATTCCAATTTTGGTGTTTTACTGATCATCCCTCTGTTCGCTGAATGGATTTAATAGCCTACAAAATCTCATCACCAGTTGACTCGTTGCTATTTTTTGAATCTTTCATTGACTCTGTCAATGGGTACGTCTGTCTGATTGTCTCATCAACACTTTAATGGCTTCAGACCAGTGAATGAAAGTAAAACCCAAAATCAGATTCCAAACATTACGCAATCAAAAGTCTTAAAAATTCTTAAAAATATATATAAAACAGAAAAAGAAAATGGAAGGGTCTCCAGTAAGACCACCCTGCACTGACCCAGCGGAACAAACCCACAAGAGGACAACACATAAATGACATCAGACAAAACCACAACCCGCTACAGGACACAAAAATATGCACTCGAATATCATACAAAAAAGACAAAAACGGTCGAAACATCAATGAAAGTGCAACCGGCGCCGACTTTAGACGGCTGTAATTAGCAAATTATATGGTTATCCGGATTACGTGTGCACAACCCTCCCAACTATCCGTTACACAGAGGTATCCATAAACACACACTTTAACTTCTCACTCTCAGATGACATCACAAACAAGCAACGCAATAAACGCAGCAACCTCAGCTAACACAGATTATATAAATGGGTATAAAATAACTCACGAGAAAAAAAGACAAACAGACAGAGACAATAAAACAGCCGCATAGAAACACAAAGGACAACCTTATGCAAGGAACACCCCCAAAGCCCAGCACGGAATACATTGTAGTGGCGCTTTGAAAGTGGTACCATGCTTATTGGTACAGTTTAAACATATTCAGATATTACACGAATCATGCCACATATGAAATGCAAGTAAAACATTAAAGAAAAGAGGACCAAATAAAAGTTTAAAGCTTGTTTAATTACTCTCGCTGCATTATTTGAAAAGAAAAACAAAGGGGAAGTTTTGCTCATTGGCCGTATTATCAAAATTCAGAGGAAAAAATCCCAAAAATCTTTGTGAGAGGTGCCAACTTGAAAAAATAGTTCAATGGAGAAACATTTCAAAAATGTAATTCTATTGATCCAAAAGCCTACCGAACATAATTACTGGTGGAATCTGCTATTACAAAATGACCCAGCAAACACCGAAGGCCATCACTACGACGAAGTAAAAAACACAGAAAATATTTTCACAACAAACAATACAGTTTTGAGATAAGTAGAGGTCAGTTGTAATTAGATGTAAGAGGTTAGTAACTGTTGTATTGCCAGGCTAAGTTCATATTAGAAGCCATAGTAATGTTAGAGGTCAACGTCGTGATCACAGTTCAATCTAATGAGTTATGCAAAGTCAATGCAATTAGATGTAGGAGGTCAGTTGTATTACCAGGCCAAGGTCATAATAGAAGCCAAGGTCAAGGTCACGATCAGAGTTCAACCTATCGTACATGTTACCTGGGAAACTATCTTGTTTCAAAATCTAATGAATAAAAAAACCTCCTCGATTTATGAAGACCATAACACCCGTGAAAAATTAAACAGAAACTACTGAATACATATATATTTTTGATGACAACAATGGTGTCCCGAATTTTGCTGAATTTTCTTGAAAATGGGCCGAAATATAGGTCAAGTGATCTATTGTCATAGCGCACGGTGCGTCGTCCGTCCGTCCGGTGATTCTTTATTTCTTTTTACATTTTCGACATCTCCTCTGAAATCGCTGCACAGAATTTCACAAACCCTACAGGAAGCAAGTTCTCAAAGTATTCTACCAAGTTTGTGTTTTTCGTGCCGATCTGTCAACAAATATGGCCACCGAGGGTTCTGATCCGCTGACACATTTTCGACTTCTCCTTTAGAACCGCTGCACATCATTAATTTGTTTATTTGTATATATTTTAACCACTTTGAACTTGCGAGGGCTGCATGAATTCATTTCATTTTAAGTCCCGTTTGTGATATGTGCTGTTAATCCCAATATTGACAATATTGAAATATATGTTCTATCGTAATAATTAAGTGCACCATATGCACATTTCAACAAGTACTGTATCATCAGTGCTGCTCGATGCCGACATGGAGGAAATCCAAAAAGTTTGAATATGAACAGCACATTTTTAAAATGGCTGAAAATGTATTCCATATAGTCTTCTAAGGACATCATGCCATCATGGAGGAGATACCCTTTAGTGTTAGAATTACATGTCAAATTTAATATGAGAAAATTTACAAATATATTTCAAGTCAGGGATGAAGAAGCACAGAGGAACTAGTCGAAAGGTATCATCGGAAAACGGCAGTCCACCAGCCAAGGTACCAACCTTGAGGCTGCGATTATCAATATTTAAATTTATATGCATTCCTTCTGCGTTTCCCTTATACAAAGGTACCAAACCAACTGTTGATTTAATTCTCGATTAACGCAAGAGCCTATCACGAGACATTAGAACATACGCGGATTGATTTCTCATAAAATGCTCATTTCCTTTGCTTTATTACACATATTTAAAACATGTATATCCCATTATCGAACAACGTCGTATGCTCACAGTAATTTTAAAAATGTGTCAAAATCTAGGTCACCCACTAGTGCACTTAAGTGTGACGCAGTAAGTCGATCACGCTTCACATCAGACGAAGTTCAAGGACGAACTACACTGCCATCTACAGAAAGATGCTACGTTTGGATGAGCGACTTATTCGATATTATTAAGGATAAGGGTTTGATCCACTTATGTCATTTATCATCAGTGAATTAATCTTTGCTACTTATGCAATCATAATATCAGGAAATACTTACAGTATCAGCGTATCTTGAGCAATGTTGAGGTAAGTTGTGAAAATCGATCAAGTTTTGACGTTTTTGTATCTTTGTCCACGGCTGTACTCGACTTTTGCATTATTTTGATTACTTCAAGAAGAAAAAGTTTGTGTAATTGTACCGATTGATTTCATAAGTCTTCGACATTAACGATTTAGATTTAGATTTGCCATACTTATACTGCATACCTAAAATGCATAAGAATCCGTACAAACAACGTTTCATCGCTGGTTCCTCAAAATGTTCTACCAAATCTGTATCGATCTTACTCACCAAAGTTTTATCTGAAATCAAATCTGGGCTTCAAAAATATTGTTCGACAGTATATTCTCGCAGTGGTATCAACCAGATGTGGATTTTAAAGAATTCGAAGGAACTTTTAGAACATCTGAAATCCACTCATTTTTGTAGAGTCCATTCGATCAAAGCCTTTGATTTTTCAACACTTTACACTACAATTCCACATTCTTAATTGAAAGAAAGACTCGCAAAAATTATAAGTATGCGTTTACAAGTAAGAACGGTAATCGCAAATACAAATTTATTGTTGTTAACTATGACAAAACCTACTTTGTAAAAGAAAAGTCCGATTCTGAAAATAAGTACACTGAAACAGATATTATTCAGATGTTAAACTTTCTGATCGACAACATTTATGTGGTGTTTGGAGGAAAGGTCTTCCAGCAAATTGTCGGAATTCCAATGGGGACCAATTGTGCCCCACTCCTTGCCGACATTTTTCTTTACTCGTACGAAGCTGAATTCGTTCAATCTCTGGTTTCTGAAGGGAAAAGATACTTAGCTTCTGACTTCAACTTCACTTACAGATACATAGACGATGTGTTGTCCATCAATAATCCAAAATTCGCGGATTACCTGAGCAGTATCTATCCTTCAGAGCTTCAAGTCAAAGAAACTACAGAGACGAATAATTCAGCATCCTATTTGGACATAATGTTGCCTACGACACTGATGGTCACATGAACACCTCACTCTATGACAAACGTGACGACTTCAATTTCAGCATTACAAACTTTCCTTTTCTGAGTAGCAACATCCCTTCATGGCCTGCTTATGGCGTGTTCATATCTCAGTTGATACGCTATGCCAGAGCAAGTACGAAATATACGGATTTTGTTCTGAGAGCTAGGCGTCTTTCAGATAAGCTTCTTAGTCAGGGATATGTTTGTGACCGATTAACATCGTCACTGAGGAAGTTCTACGGTCGATACGGGGAACTCGTCATACACTATGATGTCCCACTCTCCAGAATGGTGGGTGATATTCTGTCATAGACAATTTGAATCATCCAACCCAAGATTGTACTCTATGTCTTCCGAAATGGAGTAACCGGATGTGACAGTTCTACCGAATTGAAGCGGCGGGTGTTGCATGCAAGCAGGAGATGCTTACTCTTCCTGGGCACCTGGTCTCACTTCCATAACGGGAGTTCGCTTCTTTTCATATGGTGGAGGTTTTGTTTGTTTGCTTTGGTTCCTGTTTTGTCCTGATTTTGTATGCCTTCGGTTTCTGATTTTCTGAATTATCGATTTTGTGCTGTGTACAGGGATATGGTCATTATCCATATTTGTCATCTAAAGCGTTTATGAATTTTCAATTGTTTTCCCTCCAAGTTCTGTGAATCTTCTCCAGTTAACATTCCGCTTGGTCTGAATTATATTGGACAAAAATTGCGAAATTTTACGATTCATTTTTTAACAGTTTTAATTGAAATGTACAAAATACAACAAAAAGACAAAATTCAGTTTCTCATTTCTATACAAAGTTTCCGTACAGAAGGTACAACTTCGAAGCTTCCGAAAAACGTCGAACATTCGCTTGCTGTTACGTCAAGTGATTTTCTCCCTCCGCGATGATATTTCAAATATAAAGAAACGGGATGAAAAAAAGACAGAAACAACTCAATTCACACGTAAAATGTTTATATAAGGATTGTTTTTCAGCTTTTGCGCTTTGTCGGTGTGAATTGGCAGCAGGGAATGGAAACAAAATTCATGAAAAGCACTTCGTGCTTTACGTATTGTGTTTCCATTCCCTACTGCCAATACACACCGATAAAGCGCAAAAGTTGAAAAAAATCCGTAAATATGTTCTAAAACGTTGGTCCTGTTGCATCATTTTTAACCATCCTTTCTACGTCTTTCGGTACATATTTTTGGACATAATTACTTTCACTCTTTGGCCATATAACATTGTTTCGACGAGGTTTAAGTTACCGAGACGTGTTTGTCTGGTCCATTCTAAAAAATTATTTGTTCTTAAATGATGCTAGTGAATTTGAAGACGTTTAACAATTCTATCGTAATGATTCAGTGCGTCATATTCGCATTTCAACAAATTATTTATTATCGATGGCCGAAGGAGAGCGAATTTTAAAAAGTGAATATATCAAGAGAGATATACCAAACATGACTTTAATATATGTCAAAGAGCCAGCTAAGAACATATCTATATCGTCAGGGAGATACCATACCAAATTCAAAAAATGATCTAAAATATATGTCAAAAAGCCAGCTAAGGTCTGGACTATGACATCAGGGAGATACCATGCCAAATTTTAAAAAATGACATAAAATATATGTCAAAGAGCCAGCTAAGGACTGGGCTATGACATCTGGGAGATACCATACCAAATTCTAAAAATGACCTAAAATATATGTCAAAGAGCCAGCTAATGTCTTGACTATGACAGCAGGGAGATATCTCTTAGTTTCATAATGGTTTATTGAATTTAGTATCAGAAAATTTACAAGAAACGCATATCGTATTATATGGTGATTTTTAATTTATCATAAATATACAGCTAGACATTTGATTTTAGTTTTCTGTTTCCAGCACTCGAATTACCGAGGATTAAACACATTTCGATCATTTGTTCGCAACATATCACAAGATGTGCTGTATACAGGGATATGGCAATTATCCATATATGTCATGATGCTGAATTAAGCGTGTTATTTCAAGCTCCTGGTCCATGGCCGCTGATTTGGTACCCATCTGAATTTTTTGTTGCTTGACCACTTTCAGCAAATCTAAAAAGAAATTGTAGATGAACACTGGTTTCTTTATTCGAATATAGTCAAAATATGCCAATAAATCCGAAAATTAAATGTCTTGGTGGAAACATCCGCATATCGGGGTATGTTTTACAACAAGGGATTAAAGATATAATTATTTTGCAATTCTGATCCCAAAGGGACGCTTATTTTGTCTTTAGGTATTGTTATTTATCTTTTGCAGATTTACGTTCAACATCGCATTGAAATAATCAAATGAAATATCAGAAAAGCTTAAAACTAACGTTCAAAACCATTGAAAATGCATGTAGACGATGATCGATCAAGATCGAGGTATTGATTCTGAAAACTGTGCATGCGGAAAAAGGTCCGATACTAGCTGTAGTAGGGAAATTTTGTGCTTTGCTACGCATTTAAAAGCGAAAGATATCAAACCACGGACTTCATTTTCAAAAGATTTGATGTTTGGAATGTTTTTATCAAATCTAGATTTTATGACGTCATTTGAAACAATTAAATGATTTGCTTATAGGAAACAATGTTAACATTCAACGAAAAAAACAAATGACAATGCCTGATAGACCAATTTGGATAGATTTAACAGCTTTAATAATTTCTAAAAAGTGAACTGAATTCTTAAAAGCCATTTTGCGAAATTGTGATTTTGAACCAAGTGCCTTTATCATGTCGCTGTGACTGATCATGCAAACGGATTCGTTTGACGTTTGACAGAATAAGTCACTCGTATACTTACGATTAATGACGGAAAGGAATAGAATACCTATATACTACATCATACATTTTATAGAATGAAGATTAAGTGGTGCGTTTCTTTTTTTTTGTATTGGGTATATATTTCAAGTCAGTGCAGAATTACCGTGAATCTAGGCGAAAGATATCCAGTTATGTTTGTAATTTAGTGAACCTTTGATATGTCTTAGAAATTGTCCTTATTTTATTATAAATCTAAATATTGTGACTTTCTGTTTTGCTAGCTGCTGTAGAACTGAAACTTGACTATCCCCACATTTAAATTATGTATTCTTTGAAATGAGGGAAAACCAAGGACAACCAGTCCTCCCTATCATTATCCACTTAAATGAATAGTATATTTCCGATGAAACGAAAGTGTGTTGACGAATAGTTTATAAAATTTATTGTAAAGTATTACAGTGTAGATAGTGGTCAAATTCACTTGAACTTAATTCTAGTTATCATGCTGAATTCATGCAAAACTTTTAAATATATTTAATCGCCTCTATTGATCCATGTCCGTATTTTTGACGAGGAAGGAAAAACACTGAAACTGCATTAATGGAACACTCTCTCGTATCAAGTAGAAATCGACCCTATAGTTTAGGATAGGATCAACTTTATAGCACGAAACAATCTGCAGGTTTTTTTTTTCAAAACGGGATCTTCACATGGTAAGTTATCTTTTTTCTCCCACCTTAGTGTACACTCTGTGTACTGATCAGTTGAAACTGTGAGAATCTGCATTCGCTCATTGCCAGATAGTCAACTTCCTATATATAAAAATCTTGTAACATATATTCTGTTGTACATTGTTAAAATCACTACTGAATGGTCGAAAAATAAGTTAATTGACATGTTCTATTTAAAACGCGGGAAAACATTTGAAAGGGAAAAGTTGCTGACGTATACGTGTACAGGAGTGAGATCAGACACAAGAGAAGAATTTCCTGCTAGTAACATTGTGTTGAAAAGTCTAACGAAGGAATCATATGTAGAAAATGTTAAACTCGTTGCCTTAAATGGTTGGACTTTGCATAGAACATAATATCAATATTCTGGATAGTTCGAGCTCGTATTATTTTCACGTAATTTCCTTAAATACGCTCACAAACTAAATCCTTTCTGGGAAATTTCCTGTTTTCGTTTTTAAGAAATACAATATCGAAACGTTGTGATTGAATTTTGAGCGAATGTCTTCCCGGTAAAAAAACAAAATTATATATAAAACGAACAAATGCAAAATGAATGTGTATTACCGAAGATTTCTTCAACCGTGTCGAAGAAATGAATAATAAAATTCCCATATGCCCACAGCATGGAAACCAGGTATTTGATGACAACTTTATTCCATATCAAATTCTCATTATATGTATGTTGGAGACCCATATCATTTTCATATAATTTGGTCAATTTTGTGAAACATATTAGTTTTAAATTTTAGAAAATAAGAATTTTGATAAATTGATTGCATTATTTAGGCTAGGCAACATAATTGCAAGATTAAAACGATTCGATCAGACTTGAGTTCGTAGATTGACGTTGATTAATATATTGTACATGAAATAATTGAAAAGTTTTTAACCTACTAGTATATACATACAATGCTGTAAAAAATTGAATATTTACAAGCAAATCAGAGATGAGGTTAACTTTGCCTATTTATATTTAAGATATTTTATGTTTTGATTTTTAAGTTTTATTGTAAGCCCACAAGGATATCGTTCGCCTAGTTCATAGTGTTTCGGCAAATTTCTTGAAAAACATTTGTAAATTCTCAATCACTATATTCCTTAAACTATTCTGAAACTAAGGGATATCTCTCTGATGACATAGCTCTTTCCTTAGCTGAAAGGAGGGGATCTCCAACAACACACTAGTTGCAGCACCAACAGCAAACCCAAAAACACCCACTGTAAAAACACATAGAAGACATGCACAGAAAGAGAGGCAAAAGGTACAAGGAACGCCAAATCACAGAGAAACATCAAGGGATATGTAAATATGGCCAAAATATGTAAAATTATGTCCAAAATATACCGAAAGACGTAGCAAGACGGCTGGGATATGATGCTACAGGACCCAAGTTTCAGAAATTTGAGAAAAATCTGCAAACAGAAATTTTCGAATGCGTTTAAAGAAACGACCAACCAAGGGTACATTTAATGTGAACGGCTGACTTTATTGGACGATACAATGGCAATATTAAACAATATAACATTTCGTTGTCCTCCGTGTTTGAAGATATTTTAGTCTAAGATATTTTAAGTTAGAACCATTCAAAATACCGCATTTAACAAATTACCGAATATAACTTTTTTATGCAGGGCCTAAGTGACGGGTGTTGCTGGCAAACAGGAGATGCTTACTCTCCCCGGCACCTGATCGCATCTCTATTAGATATTCAAATTGATTAAATTATGTGCTATAAAAATATTTCCTTTGTCTCTTACTCTTTGTCGATGTTTTTGAGGTCTTCCGTGTTCTCTGCGTTTTTATTCTCTAATACCAGATTCCACAAGAAATTATTGTGCTTAACATGCTTTGAAATTGCATTTTATAATTATAGTGTACATATAATTTCTTCATCGAATTTATTTAGAGGGGCGAGTCTTATGGTGATTTTTGGTAATTTTCTTGTTCTAGGTTCTCATACCGAGGCAAATGTACGAACCCCTCCTTGCTTCCGAATAATACGAAGAGAGAAATCAAAATAAGCTTTAGGCTTTCTTTTTTGGTCCCATTTACTTAAATACTATATTTGCATTAGATATGTAACATAATTCAAGTAGTATCTGAACATGTTTTAACTTTAAAAGATATCCCCAAATACGATCAGGGACAAGGAAATCCAACACGAGTGTCATGTATTTGCTTGTACCACGACTCGGCGTGGACAAAAGCAAATCCTGGACACGAGGGTTTGATTCCCGTATCCCTGATCACATCTGGGGAATGATTATTTTTCTCTCACTATCTAAATGAGCTAAAAATTTAGGTTTTTATATATTGCTTTTCATATTATGACCGGCTAACGCTGCAATCATGTATGACGCCACAATGACATTACAGTTAAAAGCACTTCCGGAATGAACTTATCTCACCCTGAAGGGTAAGAGAACATTTTTCCTGACACCTTATTTCGTTTACCTTAATTTATTAGTTTACACATATTTATTGTGAATATTCAAAACATACAGTTTGCAGATACAAATATGTACGGATCAGAAATCAAGCACAAATGCTGATATCAATTCCTCTGAAAAATGATAGATCTTGTTACCGTAATTTATTACATTATACGATGAAATTAATATAGATATTTTTTTCGGTTTTATCTAAGGGCCTTAGGAGGGTGAGGGATCTAAATACAGTTAGATACAAGTAGCTCGCTCTCCAAAAGGAATTTTGTAATGTACCACAGATGAGCATCTTAAACTTTTAATAAGTTGAATTGCTTGGATCGCTAAACTTTTATAATCAATTCTCAGAGACTTTTTATGGCCGCATTCTGCCAAACACTCAAGAAGGCGACAAAAAACTATAAAAGTTGGAATAAATATGTTGTTATAGTCGTCACAATGAAGGAAGTAATTACTTATGAATACTTGTCTTCGATTCCGGCTATTCAGTATTGAAATCCATCTTGGACGAGGCCAGTTTGGCAGATTTGAAAAGGAAAATCGTTCTCAATTGTGTCCGATTGGTAAAAAAATCAGACAAAATTTATATATTATAGAGTTATGTTTCAAAACTTGCGAGCTTAACCGCGTCCTAGATGAATTTCAATTGAATGTTAAACGTCTTCAAATTCAATAGCATTATTTAAGAACAGATAAATTTGCAGCATGGACCAGACATGCACGTTTCGGGTACTAAACACTCGTCGGTGATCCTCAATCTAAACAATGTAATATTGCCAAAGACTGTGACAATTATTATGTCCAATATTTACCGAAAGACGTAACAGGATGGGTGGGATATGATGCTACAGGACCCACGTTTGAATAGCCGGGAAAGCCAAATATTCACAAGCTCTAATGTCTGTTTGCATTAAGGACAAATACTGTGTATTCAGTTTTAGGACAGACATTCTTTAGAATTGAATCAGTTTCATATAATGGTATGTAAAAGTGATGTGTAGTGACATTTGATGTCCTTACCATAGGAAAATTAAAGGTCTGAGTACTTCCCAAATTGACTGATGCAGACATTTTGCATTGCCAACTACGGCAAATTCAAAATATACCTCGATATCCTGATATATTGATGGGTGATTTTCGATTTTCCTTCATATTTTGGGTACAATATATTGGATATGCATGTATACTATTAATTGATTGAAGCGAAGAAATTGAAACCTTTCCGTCTATATCTTTTTTGTAAAATAACATAAAGTTATTTTAAAGTAATGCATAATGCAAATCGGAGTTATCTTTTTTTGTACGTCAGAAATACAGAATACTTTCAAATATTAAATGTTCATTAGACATTTTCATTTCAAAAGAAAATTAAGTACGTTTATGTAATATAATTGAAGTATAACTTAACTTTTTCAACATTACAAACATAAGCAACTATTGCAAAAACAATGCACTGTTATCAAGCAGGAATAAAAAGGTACAACATGTCAGTTGATAATATAATATAAACTAACATTATTTTTAGATAATTTTAAGGTATCCGTTGTACAATAGAGTCATTTTACATAGTGTTTTAATAAGTATGGTAAATTTTATGCCTGGTAAGGTACTATAAACTATATATTTTCTGAAAGGTAATGATGTCCTGAGTACAGATGTAAGATTCCCTGGCCTTAAAAATCAAAGGGGAAAAACTCTTGTGCAACTTTGTCTTTTTGCATAGGTTATATAGAGAAAATAGACAATTTAAATGCTTCACCAGTTATTAGGTCTTCCGACTTCCGTTCCGTCGGAAGACCTATTGTTTTCGTAACCGTGGAAAATTGGATCAGCGATTTCTCAAGAACCCTGTAAGCTAGGACAATGAAAGTTCTCCAACGTTACGTTTGGAGTAAAAGCTAGATTGGTCTTTTTTATTTTTGGTCTCTGTTATTTTTTTTTATCATGTTTTTTAGTAGATTCAAATATTTGACGGGAGCGTCGAATTACTCAAAAGGACCGAAAATTTCATGTTTTGCTATTTGTAAGCTTAAATATCTCGTATTTTGCTATCTACAATTTCCATTCTTTTTGAAAGTCGACAGCCATGCAAGATATGAAATGCTAGATGCACACTGTAACGATTTATTACGATGACGTCCTTCACCGTCCTTCATATTTCCAAATTCAGAAGTTCATAGGAGGAAGACACTTTTTTGCTTATAATAGTAAACAAAAATTAAGCTTATGAAGTTTCCTAAAAATTTCAATATTATTATTTTTTATCCATATATCTGTCTTATTTAGTCTTTCTGATTTTTCCTATCTCTTACTGTTGAAAAGATATGAGCATCGAAATTTTGGGTATTTCGATACACCTTCACGCCAACAGATCGGGCGCACACTAAAATTGGTAGTCCGAGTCCGACTCGAGAAAAGCAGTGTTGAGATTTTCAAATTCCGATTTCACGGCAATGATGAATATGCATTTCATAAATACATTTCGATATACACAATTTGATTTTAAAACAGTTGATTAATTTAGAAGAGATCAGCTACAAACCAGAATTTACACACAAAAAGTGGTAGTTTGATTCCGATTTCTAACCTACAAACCTGTTTCTAAACTTCAATAACTATATTTTGAACATCAAGTTTAATTTCTAATTCTAGCAAACGTTCGAACATAATTTTCGGTTGGTTTATTTACAAATTGATGAACAATTTCTCCAACATTCTTTCGTTTTTCGAAAACAGTTCTGTTTATATTGAACGATGTCGCCATGATGGAAATTCAAAATAAACTTTGAAAAAAGGGAAGGGGGGGGGGGTCCAAATTTGAACCTGCACAGCGAGAACCTCATGGTATTTATATATATATATATTGTACGTAACTTGTTATTACCATTTCTCTTCTCAAGAAAATTGGTTCTACAGCTACGAGCTCGCCTTTTTTATGGGGGAAGGGGGCAGGAAGAATTTGCAAAAAAAAAATCCCGGCTCTGAAAAATGCTGAAAAAAATATTCCGGCCCAAAGGGCCGGCAATTTTTTTTTCCCGGACCATGCAAAAGTAAGGATACATTGCATGATATGGAAATTTTTGCTGGCTCTTTGTGCCAGACAATTTAAAGTCAAAAAATTAATTAATATAAATACAAACTGTTCACATAGCTGTATTTACCAGAGACCTAATACGCATAGGCACAAAAATCTAGAAAAGGTTCTATTTAAACATCATACAATCTGTCTGAAATTCGCTAATTGTAAAGAGACATCTGAAGGAACGGTTATTAACTCATACTCTGTAACAGCGGGGAGTTTAACTTACACAGACATTCACAACATTTGACAATTTGTTTAAATCCAGCCCGAAGAACCGGCGAAAATTTTCTCCGACTCTGGTAATGGCTGAAAAAAATGGCCTGCTCAGAAAATTGCTGAAAAAATTTTACCGGCTGGCAATAGAATTCCTGCCCCCCCCCCCCCCCTAAATCAAATGGTTGCTCACCAACAATTATCGGTTTGAAAATTTAATGTTACTGCTATTTGAAAACTTAAATATATAATATAAATACATGTAATGTGACTTCCTTCATATTTCCAAACCAAAAATTGTATAGGAGGAAGACACTCTTGTTGCAACCGCAACAAGAAACCTTTCTAGTTCCCCTTTATTTTTCTGACCCCAAAATTATTATTTCTGAGCAGTGTGCAATATAACCTTTCAGAAAATATATAGTTTATAGTACCTTACCAGGCATGGAAAAATGCCCTATTGTACATCGGATACCTTAAATGAATTTTGGGTCATGGGAACTCTTCGATTTAAAAACTCGAAACTGAGGGTGCCAGATATGTCATTAAGTGATATGTAAACATAAAGTGCAATAGAATGATGTTCATTTAAAATATTCCATGAATTCTTCGTATGTATTAATTACGACGTCCTTCCTTGTAAAAATATCAATTTTGTCAATGATGGCTCATCTTGATCGAACACATGAACATGTATGAAGAATAATTAATGCACAACCCTAAAATGATCACTTGAAACCTCTAGGAACATGAATATTGATATCCATTTACATAGTTTAGTTTCACCTATGGTCCCATGCAACTGTCATGGTTGCGGCATCACCTTACATTACCATAGCTCCGTGTCTACAGAGTACATTAATCCGAATTATCCAAATGTCAACACCCTTTGATAAATGTACTGCAAAGTCAGCTCCATTTTCACATTAGTTCCCCTCCTTTGCTGTATTATAGTTTGTGTTTCAATGGTGTTTTTGCTTGATGTGTTTGTGGTTCCTCTTGGGGGTCTGGGAATTTGTCTCATACTCTGTTAAATTGTGTTCATTACTAAATAATCAATTTCCCTGTTCATCATAATCTTGTAAAAAGAAATTACATTGTACAAATCATTAGTGAGCGGATGAAAAGAGTTGTAAGTAGGTATTCATAAGGTAGATTGTACCAAAATCGGGGAAATTATGCGTACAAGGATATGGTCATTATCCATATTTGTCATGGATACACCATATTTTCTTTTCATATTATTGCACATTGGATATAAAAGCTAATACAGGTTTCAAATATATTTTTGGTTAAAAAATGTGTCAACAATGCAAAAAAATGTTATTTTTTAATTTTCCCATAGGGTGTAATGTTATAATAAAGTTGGAGTCATTCTAATTTATGGAGGATAAAGATATCCCTATCATCTAGGGTCTATTGGAAAAGCTTGTTTTATATAATGTTCAAAGATAATAAGCACGAAAATTCCACTAAAGTCAGCAGAACTTAAGCTTTCACAACCAGAGGTACGAGCTACATATAAACAAAGGGCACATACATGTATAAAAAGAAGGGAGGAGATCTCCAACAAGACCCCGTTGCAGCATCAACAGTAAAACACCAAAACACCCGATGCAAAAATACAAAAGACGAGTACAGATAAGATATAAGTATAAGATACGGTCGACGCGATAATAATTTGAAAGTAAGAAATCAATCTTCATATATCATCCGAAATAGGAAGTGATATCAAATGACCGATAAAACTGTGCATTACCTGTTAGCAACATTGTTGAAAAATCTAACGAGAGAACCCAATATAGAAAATGTACAAATCTCTGCCGTGAATTGTTGAACTTTGTTTAGATCAAATTCTAAATAGTGAGATGTTCCTTAGTTTGTATGTACTTTCCATGATTTCGCTCATAAATTAATCTCAACTGAAAAATTTCCTGTCTGCGGTTTTTTTTTTGGAAATGTTATATCGAAATGTCGCGAAATGTCATGACAGAATTATGACCGAGTTGGTTGACAGTGTCTTCATGTGCAAAAGTCATTCGAAATGTATGAAATATCATTTAATGACAAATATTGCAATACACATTGCAATACCAATACACATTGCAAAATCGATAATTCAGAAAATCACAAACCGAAGGCATACAAATCGAGATAAAACGGGAACCAAAGCAAACAAACATAAACTTCCACTACACGAAAAGAAGCGAACTCCCAATTTAGGAGTGAGATCAGGTGCCCAGGAAGAGTCAGCATCTCCTGCTTGCATGCAACACCCGTCACTCCGATTCGAATGAGATATCACATCCATTTACTTCCAGTTCGTAAGATTCAAGTATAGTCTGTCGTTGGCTGGTTCAAATGGTCTAGGACAGAACATAATTCACCATTCTGGAAAAGGGGACATCAAAGTGTATGACGAGTACCCCGTATCGACCGTAGATCTTCCTGAGTGACGATGTTAGTCGACCACAAACGTATCCCTGACCGAGAAGCTTATCTGAAAGACGCCTAGCTCTCATAACAAAATCCGTATATTTGCTACTTGCTCTCGCATAACGTATCAATTGGGATATGAACACGCCATAAGCAGGCGATGAAGGGATGTAAGGAAAATTTGTTATGCTGAAACTGAAGTCACCACTGAAGTCGTCAATCTATGAATGTGGATTTTTAAAATTGTGTCTAAACAGGAAGAATTTCATTAAAATTTATATGTAATTGAGATAAAAAAAACCATATCTGTATCTACAGTATAATTTTGCATAAAAGATGACAAATTATATGTATTTTGAAATCTAATAAACATGTCTGTATGCTCTGTTCGGATTTTTACTGCATCATTTGTATGACGAAGAACTCTAAGTTTAGCTGAAAATAATCGATTAAACAGAATAATGATTTCCTAAGTTAAGGTAAAGCATAAGAATGGCTAAGAATGTTGATTGTCATAATGCCTCTCCTACACATTTTGTGTATATTTTTTATCAAATTTGCATTTTATGGATTTTCATATTTGCTATTCACTTCTTTCTTTGTCCAGTGAAGGATGTTTTTTTAATTAATAACTTTGAATGATGCAAATTGTACTATTCTTTATTTTTGAGAAATATAGAACTAAATTAAACCGTTACTATTGCATTGTTTTCAAAATGATGTTTTATAAGAATCAAAGACAGAAATGTACAACTGAAAAGTATCAAATTGAATTTATGGTTGCACCTTAAATTGATGGTTGCACTTTTGAAATATCCCCTCTTTTCAGATAATGCATGGTCACACTTTTCTATCAAGCACTTGAATACGACAATACAATACAGTAAAGGTTCGAAATAACCTATATTGTTCTTTACGACGAACTTGTTAAGTGCTTAACACTTACGTGTGCTTCGATTCCGGCAAGTCAATTGAAATTCCTCTTTGACGAGGCAAGAGTTACAGCTTTGGAAAGAAAATTTTGTTTTGTCATTAAATATACCAGACAAAATAGATAACACATTTTTATTTTGAAATCTGCGAATTGAGCCTCGTCCAAGTTGATTTTTTAATGAATAGCCATAATTGAAGACTCTAAATTCAAGGGAATTCGTTTGCACGAAATTTCCTGTAACAAGTAAAATTTTGTACATTGGAATATGTTTATCCCAAATATTCCATGTTTTCTTCGTATTTATCAGTAAATGAAAGTCAAAAACAAAACCGAACCCCAAAAATCACACTTAAAATGTTAACAAATTCTAGAACAGACATAAGACTGAACTTTCTCGCGAGAAAAGAAAATTCGATGAACTGTTGTACCTAATATAGTCGTAGATACTCCCCGAGTGAAACTCAACAGAGCCACATGCAGTTGTGTGTATGACATCCGACAATAGGGATGACAAATATGGATAATGACCATATCCCTGTATACAGCACAAAATCGATAATTCAGAAAATCAGAAACCGAAGGTATACAAAATCAGGACAAAACAGGAACCAAAGCAAACAAACAAAAACCTCCACCACCAGTAAGGTATTACCTACACTTGTCTTGAGAAGATTCACATGGATGAAATTACATTTCCACAAACGAAAGAAAGGAGGGGATCTCCAACAACACTAGGTTGCAGCACCCACAGCAAAATCCCAAAACACCCATGTAAAAAACACAGAACAGATACCCACAGAAAGAGACGCAAAAGGGACAAGGACACCAACTCACAACATAGAAACATGAAACATAAAAGACTACACATAGACCAACGAGACCAATGGGCAACCGGTGCCGACTTAGAATGGCCATCTGCCACGTAAATAGCAGACGGTCTGGTAATCCTGGATTACGTGCGCACAACCCTCCCACTATTCCGATTCCCAGAGGTCTCGAAGAACGCACAATTATGGTGTAAAACAACCTCCTCACTGTTAGATGACCACACACAAACAAGACCGTAAAACACGGGTAAAGCAACACAGATTCAATTCAATTCAATTCAATTCAATTTATTCCGTAAGTCACAGACTCATAGGCATATTACAAAAAAGTCACATAAACATACATAAGTAAATGGATATCATGAATATATGGATTACATAATTTAGTTATAATAAATATTAAAGTATATGAATCATATATATGTTCCCAAAAGTAATAGTAGATGTATATAAGTATATAACAATATTATTCAGTATGTTACATCAGTATAGTCTACAAAAATATTTTATGTGGAATTTTTCTGTGTAAAAAAAAAGAAAAACATATAAAAGCATACGGAGAAGTTAACGCCCCCCCCCCACCAAATATAACCCATCAAGAACTGAAAGAAGGTCACGCAGACTTACACTGACAGGAGAGTGAATTTATTCATTATTTCTCTGCTTACTTGCTAAATAACAAAGTTCCTTTATGTTGTTTACGCTTAGTAGCTGTATTAACTTGAAAACAATGGGGTTGTAATAATAGTATTTCTTAATAAATTGTTTTCTAAGAGTATTGAAATAAGGACAGATAAGAATGAAATGGAACTCATCTTCAATATCGTTAACATTACAATGTGAACATATTCTGTTTATTCTATTTTCTTGTGTGTAACGTCCTTGCTCAATTTTTAATTTATGTGAAACCAAACGATACCGTGTAATATTTCTTTTATAGAGGGATGGAATTGGTTTTGTCAAGTAATATTGCAAAGTAAAATTATCGATTAAATGTTGATATAAGAATCCCTTTGGTGATCTAGATATTGCTAATAATGTTTCTTGTTTATATATATCAGTTATTCTATTCTCAATTAAAGCCAGAACATCTTTATCAGATCTGTTTTCACTCCATACATAACCAAGTCCTATCTTAGACAATTCTGTTTTCAGATTTTTTACCCATTCGTTATCGTTTTGTATCATTTCTTCGTAGCATGTCGTGTGTCTCTTTTCCGTCTCGTGCTGTACTCGTCTTTTGTGTTTTTGCATCGGGTGTTTTGGTGTTTTACTGTTGATGCTGCAACGGGGTCTTGTTGGAGATCTCCTCCCTTCCTTTCAGTAAACAATTATTTGAATTTCTTATCTTTAACCAATATTTAAATATTCTTAACTTTCTTTTGATAATAAGTGGGTACCTTCCAAGCTCGTAGTAAATCATATTCGTAGTAGTAGTATTTTTCACACCTAAAATTCGCTTCAAAAACATCAAATGTACTTTTTCAACATCAGTAGCCTTATGAAATCACCAAATTTCAGCACCGTAATGTAAAATACTTCCTATATAAGTATCAAACAGAGAACACCTCGTTTCGATGTTAAAGTTGAATCTTTTTAAAGTACTAGATATGGCAATGATGAATATGTAAATGGATATAAAAAGAGGACGTGCGTAATCCAGTCCGTGCTCTGCCGGCTGTAGCGAGCTCATATATGTTATCACCCGAGGTACCACATTGACAAGCATCTATTGTTTGTATGCTTGGGTTCCTGTTTTATCCTGATTTTGTATGCCTTCGGTTTCTGAATTTCTGAATTATCGATTTTGTGCTGTATACAGGGATATGGTCATTATCCATATTTGTCATCGAACCGGATTCCGTAAACAGTGATGACAAAAAGAACACTCAGACGAAAGAATAAACAAACCATTACAAAGAAACGGCATAGTTGACAGTATAACTTATCATGAATTTGATGGTCTTGCTTGAAAAAGAAAGTTCAATATTCAGTTGCAAAAATTGGATTTTAAAATGTATCTTTCACAGGTATATGAAAGATAAACAGGATATCAAGCACGTCATTGTAGAAGGAAAATACAAGACAATAACAAAATGAATTACGTAAAATCTAACTCTAAATCTAGAATTGATTACAAGATTAAATGTGTCTCTCAAACATCAAGTTTAAATATTAAACCTTTAGAAGATGACGGTCGATATCATCATTCTCATTAAACTCATCTTGTATGAACATGAATGAAAAAAGGATTTAAAGTAAATTGCATCTTTCACTGGTGCACAATCAAATGTGGATTATAAAAAGTCCTGTTTGTTTCTTACTTCATATAGCGCGCGTTGGAGTTTATGTCATAGTCCTAGTCAAAGTCCTAATGTAGGCATCGGTTGCATTGACAAATTTTGAACCTTTGTAATATCTTGTGGACAATGACTGAGATATTTATTTAAAATTTGGTACTCAAGACTCATTTCTCATCTTGACTTCTGACCTAGTGAATTTGACCAAGCAGTTTGACTTTTCCAAAACTTCAACTTCCTAGGGCGATATCTTAGTATTTTATAAAATAGTAATTTTACTATCAAAATCTAACAAGATCTTCGTGTCCTCTTCTGATAGGTTTGATAAGTTTAATTCCTTAATCGATTATACTTGAATGAAACATGAGTTTTTGTGGAGATAGTAGATCATTTTCCATGTAATACACTCGTGTTTTGTTACCATCTACAAATGTATGAAATATTACATTTTGTTTTAAGTTTCATTTTTACATTTTTAGTTTTGTTCAAGGTAATTTCATATATGTAGTAATTCTTTTTTAAATCTTATTTTTGTAGAATAAAAAAATCATAAGGTAACATTTTCTTTTCATTCTGGATAATTGACATTGGTTCTTGACTCAACACCATCAGATTGACTAGGCTAAAATGTTTACTTTAATATGATTTTGACAGAAAGTTTTGTGGTGGCGAACTGAATTGATCGGGTGGGGCTTTTTTTTACCCGGTCATAAAAAGAGATTACATGTACTTTCTGCAAGGTATCATAAGCTTCAAAAGTTGGGCAATGAGTATTACTCTAATTATTTATGCATGCAACTCATAGTCTATCCATCCTCAAATTTTATGGACTCGTCTCATTCGCATTATTGAATAGGCTCCGCCCGGTCAGTTAACTTTGCTATGACGATACCAGCGAATGTTTCTACTTGTACTTTAATAAATTGGTAAAAAGAAAAGAAATGAGAAAATAATATAACTTAACATGAAATTCAAAATACATTTCTCATCCCAGCAAATCTTATTTTTGTCCCTAAAAATGTTAAAACAATCTACAATTTGTATATTCATATTTTTTTAAACAGACAAGAAGTTAATGAAAAGAAAAATGATAGTTCACTTCCTTATACCATTAAGACGTGACCTTAATAATGTTTTCTAAGATTTTACACGGAGTCTGTGGTTTCCGCAAATCGAGATATGTAGGAAATGATGTCTTTCTTCCGAATAATGTGACAAAGATGTGTGAAAATGACTATCGCTGTACGAGAGAGAGAGAGAGAGAGGAAAAGAAAGAAGCACAATAATAATGCATAATAGATAACATAATCAATAAATGGTAATATTCTTTTTGCTGATCGGTTTAAGTGTCTGGAGCAAACATCATTGTTGTAAAACTGATCACTATATATACATGCTAGAAATGTGATGATTCCCCGCTTCACATTCATGAAAAGCATTAATTTAAAATGCACATAGATGATGCACTGTAATTTTACACTATCTAGAACATATGTTTCAATATTGACAATTTCAAACACTAGGTTGTTGTCTCTACTAGTGGATTGTTTAGTTTCCGAAATATCATTCGAAAAGTTTCTCAGTGTTTCGGCACTTGACTTGAAATATAAATATTTGCGTTTTTTATGGGTCCCTGTAAAGTGCGAAACGAAACAAAAACGAAACGAAACAAATCGAAACGAAACGAAACAAATCGAAACGAAACGAAACAGATCGAAACGAAACGAAACAAAACGAAACGAAACAGATCGAAACAAAACGAAACGAAACAAAACATAAAACTGAAAGAAAATGAGAAAAAGAGGAAAAATCGCCGAGAACGAATATTTCAAGACAAGATCAGCATGTGATATTGCCTTAATCCAGGAGTTCTACATTTGTAACTAGTGCCGATAGGGTTTCTTGAAAGAGTCAAAGTTGACAATTAAAAAAAGTAAATGTCAAATGTCATTCATGTATTTAAGAGGAATAAAAGGGAGGGGATAGAGAACCACGGTATGACACCGTAATGAGATCATAAAACGGGGTGGGGGCACATTTCAGGAGAAAAAATCTTATCCTTTTTGAAACGAAATGTGCCCTCCAGTTTTTAATTGTTCTCATTTTTCTGATAAAATTTTCAAATACACATAACGGAACAGTTCCGTTTCCTCTGCGCTAGACTCCTCCCTGTTAAATAGTATTTTTCCGTCTATGACGAGGTTATTCATCCCATTCACTCTCCTTTAAAATGCAATTGTGCTATATATCGTATATATTATGTTTGAATCGTCAACTTTGATTCTTTAAAAAAACCCTCTAGCTACAAGAACTAACGGTTGAAGGCAATAATGAGGGGATGGACAGGGACAAAGGGAGAGGAGAAAAAGGGGGCGGGAGGAGATAAAAAGGGGCAAGAGGTGGGACGGATGATTAGGAGAGTAACAGTAACATAAAAAAAATTAGGAAATTACTTTTAATATAAATAATCTTGCTTTTATGCGTTCATGTACATAATCTCAATTTTAAAAATTACCACGAAATTCATCTATATATACCTTAAAAATTTTCAATTCATTTTTCATATACTTCAGGCTCGCTTCGCTCACCTTAGTTTTTCAAATAAACAGGTCTATTTCTTTTTCAAGGTTTAAAAAGGAAATAACCCAAATAACTTCACTATTGCATCAATTTACACTTTAAAGTTTAAACATTTGTCTTGACCGCCCAAGACCCCCTTCCCTAACGGGTAGGGGGTGGGAGGAGGAGAGTGGCACCCCCTGACCCTTCAATAAGATCTTGTCTTGAAATATTCGTTCTCGGCGATTTTTCCTCTTTTTCTCATTTTCTTTAAGTTTTATGTTTTGTTTCGTTTCGTTTCGATCTGTTTCGTTTCGTTTCGATCTGTTTCGTTACGTTTTGTTTTGTTTCGTTTCGATTTGTTTCGTTTCGTTTCGATTTGTTTTGTTTCGTTTCGATTTGTTTCGTTTCGTTTCGATTTGTTTCGTTTCGTTTCGATTTGTTTCGTTTCGTTTCGTTTTTGTTTCGTTTCGCACTTTACATGTACCCGCTTTTTATAGCAAGTAAGATCATTTTGCCATAATAATGTAGACGGTTCAGTGTTTAGATTTTGATAAAGGTATATCCCATCAAAACTCTTTATAATGATGTATGTAAGCTTTTTTTTTTAACTCGTAGTCATTTATACTCATTAAGTATACAATATAAACGAAAAGAGGAATTTGCGTTTTCAAATCATGAATACCATGGGTTATAATATTTGATGATGTTAGACATAGCATATTTTAAGTCATAGCTGATCTCTTATCTTATATATGACTTAAACCGAATACCGAAATGCATCTAAAATGCTCACCGCCGACGGTAATATTTAACCATGATAGTTAGTCATGTTCAGTAAAAACTTAAATCAATTTAAACATGATTAATGTCAAAGCTTAATCCACTTCCACGCTTCTGTAAAATATTTATTCCATTTAAAGCTAATATCAGCCTGCAATTGCTATGTTTATGAAGGGTCATATCCAAATAAAGCACATACAATGTGTGTGCTATCCCCGGGTATTTGTATGCCATGATCTTAGATTTAATCTTAATGATCGGTTATATCAATCAATTAAATTTGATATGCATTCCCTTTATTTGATTTTAAACCCTATTTGCTAATTTTATGTTCTCTTACCATAAATGATTCACTTTCTATGTTAATGTGTATCGTACAGATTTTGTCTCAATAAGTATATCCATCCACGAAAACTCTATACGAAGGACTTTTGGTGGTTCCGCTGGAAGCATTACTGATGAGAATTTAATATCCGAAACACGAGCTTGGTGCACGAAAAATTGGTTTGGAGTTTTCATCATGAAGGTATAGAGTTGGAACACTTCCGTATTTTATCAAGGAAATGCACAAAAAGATAATTTTTATGAAGTATGAAAATTGTCCAATTTTGTTAACAGAGAGCAACATTCTGGACAATTTTTTTTAAAATGAGAAGCTCAAAACCTACAGTATCGGATAATAAATCCTCATCCGTGGGACATTAACAAAAGCTATTGTATCGGATAATGAATCTTCATCCGTGTTACCTTGTCTCGTTGGTTTATGTGTGGTCTTTTGTACTTGATGTTTATGATTCGTATGTCTTTTTTCGGCTCTTAGTGTGCTCGTCTTTGTGTTTTTGCATCGGGTGTTTTGCTGTTAATGCTGCAATAAGGTGTGATTGGAGATTCCCTCCCATCTTAAAAAAAAAGATTCAAAACCAAAAAATAATTTAGTGTGCACGCCTCTTTTACTTGCTTAATTTTATGCATCCAGAAGCTTTATGGAATGGAATATCAATTTGATGAATGGCACAAGGATGTTATATCATTTGTCTTGATAATCAAGAATGAAATGACAAAGGTCTTAAAGTTTCACATAATAAAAAACGGGATAACGAAGAAGATAACAACAACGATTAAAATAGTAAGTCAAATCTCAGTATGAGATTTAGGTATTTCATAAAAGACTACAAGAAAATCAAGAAAGATATAAAAAAAATAATGTTCGACCCAACGCGGTAGTGATTAACATAAGAGAAAGAGAAATCAAGTAAGCGAGTTTAATTGTGCACATATTATCTAAAAAGAAATAACTTCCTCGTGTGATTATGACGTGAACTTTTTTATGATTTCTAAGAATGATAGGGTGATATGTGGTTTCCGCGATTCTAAGATATGAAGGATATCATAGCGTCCTTATCCCGAGTTGTTTACCGAGGGCAGTGGGAAAGAGAAATGTTAAGAGACAAAGAAAGAAAGAAAAACAAACAAACAAACAAACAACAAATCAAAGACAAAAAGAAGAGTATTCTCATTAAAGAAACTCTTTCCAGATAAGAATAGAAGAATGGACATAAGGGAAATAAGTTAACAATCTTCATCTGAGGTATACATTTTCCCTGTAAGATTAATCGTTATTTTAAAAAAAACAAGATGGCAAAACGAATGAGCGTCATGATTTCACTTTTCAGCAGCCTTCCTCATTATTATATTTTCCGGCTTTATACATACATATGGAGGCGAACTTAAATTGTTTTTTAGTATTTTCAGAAATAACTTGTGATAATCGTCAAAGATGAAGCCGGAGATATAGGTTATTTATCCTAGATTAAGGTTTTGGAAAGGGAGGGGGTCGAAGCCTCATGTGAGGTCCATCATACGGTTTTCAAAACATTGCATGTTAAAACGAAAAATTTTGGCAAATTCCGAAAGAGCCCTAAGCTCCCCCATCACCATCATCATCTACAACACTTGATCCTCTGTTGTTGGTATTTACAACTTATTAGAGACTTTCTTTTTACAAATTTGTTTTCAGGCATAATATATCTTTAGAAGTCAAGCATGTCTTATAGAGAAATAAGGAAATGTTTCAAGTCTGCAGTCAAAGAGCAGACTTCCTTAATAAAATATTTCAAATTCTGAGACCAGACATGGATATGTCATATAGTAACTCCTCATTGGCTGTATATTTTAACCCAAAATGATTCAAAGATGAAAAAAAATAATTGGTGGATGATATTCTGTCATAGACCATTTGAACCATCCACCCAAAGACTGTACTCTATGTCGTCCTGTTTCATCCTGATTTTGTATGCCTTCGGTTTCTGATTTTCTGAATTATCGATTTTGTGCTGCATACAGGGATATGGTAATTATCCGTATTTGTCATTAGTATTGCGTCCCCTCGTTTGATTCTTTAAAAGTCAATTAAATTTGTGTGTAGGGTTATATATAGAAGTGAAATTGAATGAAAAGGATGACCAAAACATTCGAGGGTCAGTGCTATGGTGATCACCTCCTTTTTTTTTAAATAATGATTTAGGATGAAGCGACAGTTATTCCATAATACGGAATTGTTCCAACTCTTGACCTACTTGAAGAAAATTTCAAACCAATTTTAATGCACAAGGCAAATGTTTCGGACAGTAAAATCCACATCAGTGACTCTTCCAGCCAAAGTGATTTTCAGACACAGCTGAAACTCATTTCTGTAGTGCCCTCTGGTTCTATCTTGTGTAGTCACCTTGCTGAGAGTTCGCGGCTCCAAATTTTCTGTAGGGTCGATTCAGTAGCAAAGTTAAATAAAATCGATTACCAAAATACCATTTGGAGGAATGGTGCTCAGATGTCAACCTCCTTTAATTTCGATGGTTTTTTTCTTATAAAATGACAAGTTTCCGATATAGCAAAATAATATGTATGAGGTCAAATTGATAAAGAGCCAAACCAAAGTTTCTTCCGGGCGTCAGAGCTGCAAAGAAGCTCAAGTGATGGTGTTAATATAGTTATGCCATGATTAAAACCCCGTGTAACAAGGTTTTTTTCACATGTTTAATCACGACGTATCATATTAGGTCCGTTGAAATAAAACTCTTATCAATGTTTCTCCGGGAAATTTACCTAGGACATTTGAAACATCCTGATGTAAACGATGACAAAACTGTAAGACATCCATGCATTTTTATCAGTTCTTTTTTCAAAGTGGGGAAGTGGAAAGAGTAAGCTCTTGGGGTCTGAAAGCAAATTCTGTCATTTTTTATTTTATGCTCCCGGTACGATATTGCTCAAAAGACAGTCGGATAGACAGACGTACGAATTCGATATTTCATCTTGCAGGAGTTTAATAGAATAGATATCTGACCTTGCTTCCAATTCGTTCTTTTTCTATTAACTCGCATTCTGATAACTTATGCATGTTATCTTTTTTTTAGGGCAAGCGCTTACTACGTCATACGTTTTCAGCGAAGTAAACAAACAGGATGTTTTTAAAGTAGATGCATAGCAAAGGGGGATCCAGTGATTGAAGGGGATACATGCGTATGTAATACAAAACGCTCAGGTAAATATATCATTTCTATTTGAAAGGAGTAAGATGTAGTCAAGATTACTAAACTGTCACAGTTTTTAAACTTTTACTGAATATAGGACACCATGGTAACGTTTGGAAGCTGATTAATCTGATTATGTAGGTTAAATATGTATAAAGCACGTGTATGGAAAGAAGTCCTACTTGTGCTTTTTACATGTGGGCGAAGGATTTCAGAAAACGAAATAAATGCATGATAAACAAGTGGCTTAAATTCAGTCGATTATTATGATATACATTTATAGATATGTTCTTAATCAAGACGAATTCATTCCAGTGTGAATTCACGCTACGTGGTGTCAGTTTACCGTTATTTACAAATATGCAGCTATGTCATGACCACTTGCATGCACTACTCATGGGCGGATCCAGAAATTTTTTTCAGGGGGGGGTCCTAAAGTCCGAATTTTTTGAAGAGCAAGAAAAAAAAAAACAAAACAAAACAAAAAAACGCAAACGCAAACGCAAACGCAAGAAAGTAAAGTTATTGATTGATTGATGATTGTCAGTTCTGTCTCTAATTATTAATAAAACAGGTGACTGGAGAGCAATGGCGAGCTAACCGCTTAAAAACTTTTGAATTTTCACATCATAGTAATTGATTAAATTGATGGTCAGTTCAAATATGTAAATACAACAAATGGCGAGCGATAGCGAGCCAGCGAATTTTTTTTCCAAGAATTGGAATAAAATTCACTATTCGTGTCTTTTTCAGTTTCTGTTCGTTTCCTTAGTGCCCTTGTTTATTGACCTAGGTGTAATGTATATGTGTTGTATATAGGAAAGCGCAGCATCATTTGAAAATAACGCACAAGTATGTAATAAATTCTGGCGAGCGGAAGCGAGCAAGAAAATTTTTGAAATACTGACGGCAAAATATTATCAAAATGAAAGATTTCTAATACAAATTCATGATATATTTTTCAAATATTATGACAACAAAAGGGGAATTGGGACTTAAAGTTATGAAATTTAAGCATATTAATAGCAAAAAAATAGCAATGTTTCGAAAATTCCAGGGGGGGTCCGGACCCCCCCGACCCCCCCCCCCTCTGGATCCGCGCTTGCTACTTCTTTCATTTTTTAAAAAATATATAAAAATCAAGGCAATTGCACCTTCATGAAATATTCTCTATCTAGGTGATTATAAGAAAACATATAATCTGTATATATCTTGCCCATGCTCCTGTGTAGTGTGGGGAAAAAGTTTTAGAAATAATGAAGAGGATGAAGAACTATTTCATATGAACGCAATTTGTATTAATCCTAATTATTCTTTCATATATAATCACATTTCACAAATCATTACATCGGTTTCTAGTAAAGTAATTGCAGCTGACATTTAGAAGGTGATATTTATGTGTTGATGTTTGAAAAAATTGCTCATCAAAATAATTTTATCCATTATTTTAATCAGAACATTACTTATTTTGTTATGATGTATTTATATAGATGCATAACATGAACTGTACTTTTCATATACGCCGACGAAAGTATACGCCAACTTATACGCATGGTATATCCTCTTCATTGGCAGTAGACTCTACAACGCCGAATGAATATTTGAAATGAATTAGAGTTGTATACTAAAAAAAATGAAAAGGTATAAAACAATGACAACACCATGATGTTACGCCTTCAAATCTATAGCATCATTAATAATAGATGACAGCATGGACAAGACATGCACGTTTCGGGTACTTAACCCTCGTCAGTGATCCCCAATTCAAGCAATGAAATATGACAAAGACTGTGAAAGTTAGACCCCCCCCACACACAAACCCGAAAGATGTAATGCTCAGGATGGTTGGGATATCATGTTGCTGGACCCAATTTCAGAAATTTAGAGAAAATTTTTTGAAGAGAAATTTCCGAATGCGTTTATAGAAACGATCAACGAGCAAAGCTGAACACACAAGCATGGATTCAATGAGCAATTTACAACAAACAACCACCCCAACAAACAACGGGAGGCAATATTGGTACAAAGACCAAATAAACAAACGTACAAAGACACAAAAAGAAGACTCCATTTAAACACAAAGAAGAGATATCAATATGTACCCGGTTCCGTATTTGGACGGCGCTTGCAAACAATAAATTCATATCGTAATCGGATGAAGTACGCAGAGCTTAACACTCACTTCTAGGAGCATAATTTGAAGCTTTGATCAGAAATAATGAAGGGAAACTTTGCCAATTTATAAGTCCATTTGTTGGCCATATGTTAAAATCTCTCAAGTAGTAAGTTAAATAGAAGATAACCGTATGCTGTGTTGTAGTTACAGATTAGGTATTGTTTATACATGATCATCTCAGAATCTAAGTACAATACTATGCCTTATTTTCTTCTTCCCTTTCCGGTGGTGTTGTACAATAGATATTGGGGAGACTAAGTTGTGCTTCCGTTTTTACAATCTTCATTCTATACTGTGTTTAATATCAATTGTTTATCAGTTACAACAAATTATATTGAAAACCTATGCAATATTGCCTTCATCTTGTGTTACTGATGTATTTTGTCTTACGATTCTATGACTGAAAGTCAAATCCCCTAAAAACAGTACATGTATCCAACACTAAGAATCAACGCAAAATATAACCCGTGAAAATATAAAACTGAATAAAAAAAAACACAAGTCGCAACAAACCAATTTCAAACGAACGAAAAGACATTAAAAAAAAAACTTGCGGAATTCAGGTGTTCTAGAATATCTTTTGAATTTTTCAATTTCCACATTTGGCTGATACCGTGCTTCTAAAGTAGTGCTTTTGATTTCTGAAAGAATTCTAGTTTAAAAAATCTCTAAGAATGCGGAATCTTGGTATATCTGTCACGTCCATATTCATATCATTTTCACAAAAAATCTACGTTACTCTTCTTGAGTAGAGACAAAAGCCAGCTTATTTCTTACAATTATTCTGTTCAAGGCTGATTTTTTTCACTTCGTTTATCTTACTACTTAGTTTATTTTACTTCAAATGCGCATATGGTGTACCGAAATCACTTTAGTAGAAAATATATTTGAATAATGATGATTTCAACCAATTTCTCTGTAGGTGGAATGTTCTGAAGGATATCGTTCGCCTAGTTTTACAGTGTTTCGGCACTTGACTTGAAATATATTTGTAAGTTCTATTTCACCAAATTTGATTCATTGTTTTGTATCTCTCGGATAACATAGCTCTGTTTAAGATGGGTTAGGTAACATTTAGAATACCACTATATTTTTTATCATTTGTACTTCCTCTCGTAGGGCCTAGAGCATAACTGATGCTCTGACATTACGTTTAAAATGTGCATGATGGTGCAACGAAGTTATGACAATGATACATAGAGAACATTTCACTATTGAATAGGGTAAGTCTGATATTGGTCCTTCTTGATCTATTGGTCCTACCTGATCCCACCTCTAGCTTGCTAGGGGTCCGTCGATGCTCAATTTGGTGCTCTATTGTGAGTGCTGTTGAGATTGTTGTCAGGATATTCTTTAACTCATTTTTGTGTCACACTTATACCCTTTGCCGTGTGAAGCTCGTTAAAAAGTTCCCTGGGAGAGGTTTGACACTAAGTGTTTTGAATGTCTTTCCCTGACATGATCGCCATAGCACTTTCTATATAGACATAACCTCAGGCATACTTCCGCTAAAGGTTAAGTTTCCATCAGTTTTTGCCAACTTTTGTCAATTACTTCAAAATGACGTCCCTCGATAACGTCATACCACTTTAACTAATGCTTAGTTGGAGGATTTATTTCTTTCCATTAAAAGCGAATTTTTATGAAAGAATTCAAATATTTCTTATGAAATTTAATTCTAAGGAAAATGGTACGGCCGATTTATGGATCTCGTGGCTCTACCCCAAATTTTATATATAAATGGATAAAAAATATCCGCAACGCCCCGTTCTGGTGGAACACTTACGCACGAGACAGAAACATACCAAATGAAAACATATAGAAGAATACACTTTCTTCTTCAGTTTTGCTCGTACCCTGTGAGACAGCCTATGTGAGACACATAAGATGTCTCAAAAGGCTACATCATCCAATCATTAAACGTAATATACCAATCACCTGTTCCAAGCGATCAATGAGAGATATCGTACTAAAGACGCGTGCGGCTTTTGAAAGTACTTCCGGTAAATGGCAATGAAATGTTGGCGAAGCTTGAGTTTGACGTCGAATGGATATCATGTGATTTTCCAGACGTGGGACAAACTATTGTGATATCCCATTTATCAGTAAGAAAAGCACGATCGTTATCTAGTTCACCGCTGTTTTCTACCGGTTAGCATTTTGTCTCGACAATGCGTAGTAACCGTTGTCAAGGAGTAACGAGAAAAGCGTAGCTACTTAGAAATGAAGAAGAAATAGATTCTTTCACTTTCTTCTGAGTGAGACATAAAAAAAAATACACTCGTCAGTCGTGACGGAATTTTTTTTTATCTTTTCCCACGTTTCGCTACGCTCCACTCGGGAAAAGATACAATTTCCGTCACTCGTGTAAATTTCTAAGTCTTACTCAGTAGATCGTGATAGAACCTATTATTGATACTTAGAATATCAATCAAACAAGGAAATAAGCAAAGACTTCATATAAACTTTTGAATTTCTGTATAATGTACTTTTCAAATTTCTCATTTATTTTCAGTGGTACCATAATGAGGGATTCAAGGGAAATCTTCAACACTGTCAAATGATAGAAAGCTATGATACATCAGTTTTTCCTTTTCCAAGCATTGCTGTCTTTGACAGTTTCAGTGTCACCACTTACTGCTGCTTGGATGACAAAAAGTCCTTTGGGTGCGTTCAAAGTATCACATTATCAATATTTGAATATAAAGAATAAAGACAATATCAAATCAAGAGTGAATAGATTAGTCTAATATTTTAACGTTTATGTGTGAAAAAAGATATAAGATATCAGCCCCTTGGTCTGGTGGTTATGATGTCGGGCTGGTGACCTTAGGGTTGCGAGTTCCAGCTTAGCTGGTAGGGTGTGTCGCCCGACATGTATACTTTAAACAAAAGCATTTCGTGTTTTACATATTTTTTCCCATTCCCTATTGCCAGTACTCACCGATAAAGCGCAAAAGCTAAAAAAAAAAACAATCTTTATATTTACATTTTACGTGTTAATTCAGTTGTTTCTTTCATTTTTTCATCCAATTTCTTTATACTTGAAATATCACCGCGGAGGGAGAACACGTCACCTGACGTAAAAACAAACGAACGTTCGACGTCTTTTGCTTGCTTCGAAGTAGTACCTTCTGTACGGAAACATTATAGAAAAATGAGAAATTGAATTTTGTTTTTGGTTGTACATTGTTTTTTTTTAACATTACTATAAAACTTAATAAGAAATGAATCATGAAAATTCGCGATTTTTGTCCACCATAATTAAGACCAAGCGGAGGTTTAAAGTGGAGAAATGTCAGATTGGAAGAAAAACATTTGAAAACAAAACACCCAATGCAAAAACACAGAGTAGACACACACAGATAGAGACGCTAAAGGTACAAAGAACACCAAATCACATAGAAATATCAAACACAATTGACTACACATACACCAACGAGACCAATGGGTAACCGGTGCCCGTCCATGTCAGACAATCCGAAAGTCACCAGACATTCCAGACAAATTTGATAAAATTTGCTTCGGTCTGGTAAAATATTTCATTTTTTTAATAAACATGTTTGAATTTCTGAAAAAAATTAAAATATTTGGTATAATGTAAAAACTTTCGTCGCGATGTCTGCCATCTGCCACGCAAGTAGCAAACGACGGTGTGGTTAACCGGATTAATCACCTTAAAATCACTTTGACATAGCGACACTGTTAAACTTATTATTAATAAACATATGAAATCAATCGGTAGTCTACCCTCATTCAAACTTCTGTAAAATCACCCTGTTTCTTCTGGAAGTAATTAGAATAATGCTAAATTCCAGTACAGCGGTGGAAAAGTTACGGATACACGAACACTCTCATCATTGCACAAGATTCACCGATACTCGAAATATTTCTGTTATGTATAAGAAGCACAAATCAATTTACTGTTGATAAGGACACAAGTGGATCAAATCCTCATCCTAAACATTGAATATTTGATCCAATAATGCATGAATTCGCTCACCCAAACATGGCATCTTTCTGAAGACGGCAATACAGGTCGTCCTTGAATTTCGTCTGGTATGACGCGTGATCGACTTACTACGTCACACTTCTTGGAAGTGACCTAGATTTTGACACATTTAATCACTAGGGGAATACGGCGTCGTTTAATAATGGAATTTTGAATCTGCGTTAAAGAAATAATAGAATGGACATTTTATGAGAAATTAATCCACGTATATTCTAATGTCACATAATATTTATATTTATACTATGTTGTTTGAATGACATCAAATGATAATACCTACATACATTTAATTAAATGGCTAGGGTAGAACTATAAAAAATGAAACTGAAATTAATATTTTGCAGTAAAACCCCATTAGGTAAAAAAAACAAATGCCTTTTTATCTGGTAGACACGATTTACAAAATATTGTCGTGAATACCTTGAAATGGCTTTGATTACACAGCGATTGGATGATATAAATAACTAGTAATACGGACGTGTTCGAACTCTATACCTTCCCAAACAATATTAAATGCTAGGACACATTTCCATATTCCACAGTCTCCCTCCGATAAAGTCCTCATAACTGACTAGAACAAATTCATAATGAAATAACTTCATCATTAGAGTAATGGAGATCACGTTTATACAGGCGTCGCCTCTGAAGACATATACGGAGTATAACATACAAATATGTCAAAGTACGTACTGGCCTATAGAATGTCGAACTATGTTCATGTTCAAGAAAGTTGATCTTTGAAGCTATACATGATCCACATATGACATTTCCTGAGTGACAAATGCAACGTGCAAGGAGCAGAGTCTTACTCTCCCCAGTTACCTGAAATCATCTCTTGGGGTTTATATTACTTCACACTTATAACAATTTCTGATTACAATTTATATTTCTCCTGATTTTTTATATTTTATTATGGTCTTTGGTTTATGAATCTTTAACTATTCAATTTGGAATTTGTAGATCTTTATATTCTGAATTTGTTTTACCAAAAGATTGAGTGTTATAGACCAATCTCGATTGATAAATAAGTGTGACAGCTTATACCATATACACAAGCGATTTATTTTGTGTTTTGATGCAAGTTTTCCGTTAACAAAGTCAAAGCCTTTGCAGATATTATTGATATAATGAGAATTCATATCATGTTGGAATGCTGTTTAAAAGCGCAAGATGTGAATCGATGCAAAAAGAGTGGAGGGGGTTTTCAAGGAAGTCATCTCTTAATTTTTCGTTTAATTTTTATTTGAGTTTGCCTCTTCCTTTGTTTCACCTTAACATATATGTTTAAGAAAAGGGGATGACCTTTAAAGAATTTCAAATATAATTAGAATGGAATTACTTAATATACAAAACATCTTTATCAAGTAATATGCTTTAATTATTTCCAGCTATATCTACACTTAGCAATTACGATGTCTATGAATTCGGCGAGGAGCTAATTTTTAATTGTACAGGTGCAAATGCGCAACATCTCAGCATACAAATAAACAACAACGATATTCCGTTAAATATGACACAGGTCTTGGGAACCAAAGTTCTTAGTTCCGTTGTTCCAATAGTACCGAAGTATTTTCAACATGAATACAACTCAATTAATTGCTTTAAGGATGACAGCATCTTCGTTTCTGAATACATTAAAGTTGATTGTAAGATTTTGTTATTCTTGAGCATGCTGTGCATGGTTATCTAATTTTTCTCTCAAGTGAAGATTTCAATTCAAAATGATTGTTTCTATTTAACTGTATCATAATTTCAGTCTATGCTCCAAAATCGAATACATTATCATTGGTAAATGAATATTGTTTTAGTGTATGAATTTGTCAACAATCTAGACGTACTTAATATATAGCCTCAGAGTATAGCTTGTTTTATTCGAATTATTTGTGTATTTCCGTTTTTTAGAGTTAAGAAATGCAAAATTTTCCCTCCAACTTTCAAGTTTCACATCTCATATATATTACATAGGAGAAATGCCCGTAATGCGCCCCTTTCATAACATTTTGACACATATCAAATGCTAAATTTCTTCAAATTCACTAGCATCATTTAAGAACAACATGGACCAGACATCACGTTTCGGGTATTTCACACTCTTCAGTGATCCTCAATCTAAATAATCTAATATGGTCAAAATCAAGTTCATAGTTATAAAAAAAGGCATATGAGTATTTTGTTAATTTCTTGTTATATCAATCTAGATTAGCGCCTTAGAGACAATCAAGATAAAACATATTTCCTTCTATGCAACATTTTGCCTCACTTTTAATTTGGACGTGCTTTGAATGGACGCTGTGTAGTATTGAATACCACTGCTAGCTGAAAAAAATGTAAAGAAAAAAATTTTATCTAGAGCTATCGTCGTGTTTGGTCTTGCTTGCAATTTGCTATAGTTATGTTTCGGCTTGGGACCCACTGATTTCAATTGATTCTCTGCATGATATGAGCTTTGCCATTGTCATTTGCGTAATTAGTTCAAATCTAATCTCTACTATCATTTTGTTCCGGTTTTTTTTGTGCTCAAAGTATATGATTATAATTTTGGAATGATCGTAATGCTTTGTGTGTATAAGGAACCGATGTTATGTGTTTTTGTGCGTCATTGTTTCGGTAAAGACATTGTATCAATTATTGCTTTACTCGGTTTTTTCTTAATATTCAGCCGTTGACTGTTTTCTCTTTTCTAGGAATTTGCTTGTTATGCTTGAGTGTTGACTTCTTGTTGCTGTCTTTTCTTCGTTGGATGAAGGACAGGGGTATGATTTCGGTATAAATGGATGTCTTGATAATGTTCCACTTTGTTTTAGAATGTGTGTTTTTTATTTTTATTTTTTGTTTGGGTATGAAGTTTGTGTATTATGTTTTGGGTATCTAAGTTTGGGTATTTATGTTTTGGGTATCTAAGTTTGTGTATTATGTTTTGGGTATCTAAGTTTGGGTATTTATGTTTTGGGTATCTAAGTTTGTGTATTTATGTTTTGGGTATCTAAGTTTGTGTATTATCTTTTGGGTATCTAAGTTTGGGTATTTATGTTTTTGGAATCTAAGTTTGGGTATTTATGTTTTTGGTATCTAAGTTTGGGTATTTATGTTATGGGTATCTAAGTTTGGGTATTTATGTTTTGGGTATCTAAGTTTGTGTATTATCTTTTGGGTATCTAAGTTTGGGTATTTATGTTTTGGGTATCTAAGTTTGGGTATTTATGTTTTGGGTATCTAAGTTTGTGTATTATGTTTTGGGTATCTAAGTTTGGGTATTTATGTTTTGGGTATCTAAGTTTGTGTATTTATGTTTTGGGTATCTAAGTTTGAGTATTATCTTTTGGGTATCTAAGTTTGTGTATTTATGTTTTTGGTATCTAAGTTTGTGTATTTATGTTTTGGGTATCTAAGTTTGGGTATTTATGTTTTGGGTATCTAAGTTTGGGTAATTATGTTTTGGGTATCTAAGTTTGTGTATTATGTTTTTGGTATCTAAGTTTGGGTATTTATGTTTTGGGTATCTAAGTTTGGGTATTTATGTTTTGGGTATCTAAGTTTGTGTATTAAATTTTGGGTATCTAAGTTTGGGTATGTATGTTTTGGGTATCTAAGTTTGGGTATTTATGTTTTGGGTATCTAAGTTTGTGTATTATCTTTTGGGTATCTAAGTTTGGGTATTTATGTTTTTGGTATCTAAGTTTGGGTATTTATGTTATGGATATCTAAGTTTGGGTATTTATGTTTTGGGTATCTAAGTTTGTGTATTATCTTTTGGGTATCTAAGTTTGGGTATTTATGTTTTGGGTATCTAAGTTTGGGTATTTATGTTTTGGGTATCTAAGTTTGGTTATTATGTTTTGGGTATCTAAGTTTGGGTATTTATGTTTTGGGTATCTAAGTTAGTGTATTTATGTTTTGGGTATCTAAGTTTGTGTATTATCTTTTGGGTATCTAAGTTTGTGTATTTATGTTTTTGGTATCTAAGTTTGGGTATTTATGTTTTGGGTATCTAAGTTTGGGTATTTATGTTTTGGGTATCTAAGTTTGGGTATTTATGTTTTGGGTATCTAAGTTTGTGTATTGTGTTTTTGGTATCTAAGTTTGGGTATTTATGTTTTGGGTATCTAAGTTTGGGTATTTATGTTTTGGGTATCTAAGTTTGTGTATTATGTTTTGGGTATCTAAGTTTGGGTATTTATGTTTTGGGTATCTAAGTTTGGGTATTTATGTTTTGGGTATCTAAGTTTGTGTATTATGTTTTGGGTATCTAAGTTTGGGTTTTTATGTTTTTGGTATCTAAGTTTAGGTATTTATGTTTTTGGTATCTAAGTTTGGGTATTTATGTTTTGGGTATCTAAGTTTGTGTATTTATGTTTTGGGTATCTTAGTTTGTGTATTATGTTTTGGGTATCTAAATTTGGGTATTTATGTTTTGGGTATCTAAGTTTGGGTATTTATGTTTTGGGTATCTAAGTTTGGGTATTATGTTTTGGGTATCTAAGTTTGGGTATTTATGTTTTGGGTATCTAAGTTTGGGTATTTATGTTTTGGGTATTTAAGTTTGTGTATTATGTTTTTGGTATCTAAGTTTGGGTATTTATGTTTTGGGTATCTAAGTTTGGGTATTTATGTTTTGGGTATCTAAGTTTGGGTATTTATGTTTTTGGTATCTAAGTTTGGGTATTTCTGTTTTTGGTATCTAAGTTTGTGTATTATGTTTTGGGTATCTTAGTTTGGGTATTTATGTTTTGGGTATCTAAGTTTGGGTATTTTTGTTTTGGGTATCTAAGTTTGGGTATTTATGTTTTGGGTATCTAAGTTTGGGTATTTATGTTTTGGGTATCTAAGTTTGGGTATTTATGTTTTGGGTATCTAAGTTTGGGTATTTATGTTTTGGGTATCTAAGTTTGGGTATTTATGTTTCGATGTAGGTATTGTAACATATCGAGTCCTGTTCGAAATTCCTTCCTTTTATTAAGGATGTATTGTTGATGCATTTTGCTTTGTTTTTGTTCATGCTTTTTGGTAGTTAAAGTTGTGGGGGCTTTTTATGCCCCCGGAATCAAAGAATCGCGGGCACATAGTTTTTGGCCTGTCCGTCTGTTTGTCTGTTTGTCTGTCTGTTTGTCCGAAAAACTTTAACATTGGACATAACTTTTGAATGGGAGTGATAGGGCTTTCATATTTCACATGTGTATTCCTCGTGACAAGACCTTTCCATTGATACCAAAATTTTTGACCTTGTGACCATGACCGTGACCTTTGACCTACTTTTAAAAAACTTTAACATTTGGCATAACTTTTGAATTGGAAATGATTGGGCTTTCATAATTCACATGTGTATTTCTTGAGACAAGACCTTTCCATTGATACCAAAATGTTTGACCTCGTGACCTTGACCTTGACATTTGACCTACTTTTCAAAAAACTTTAACATTGGGCATAACTTTTTAATGGTAAGTGATAGGGCTCTCATTTTTCACATGTGTGTATTCCTTGTGACAAGACCTTTCCATTGATACCAAAATTTTTGACCTTGTGACCTTGACCTTGACCTTTGACCTACTTTTAAAAAATTTTAACATTGGGCATAACTTTTGAATGGGAAGTGATAGGGCTTTCATATTTGACATGTCTATTCCTTGTGACAAGACCTTTCCATTGATATCAAACTTTTTTACCTTGTTACCTTGACCTTGACCTTTGACCTACTTTTCAAAAAACTTTAACATTGGGCATAACTATTTTTGGTAAGTGAGAGGGCTTTCATATTTCACATGAGTATTCCTTGTGACAAGACCTTTCCATTGATACCAAAATTTCTGACCTTGTGACCTTGACCTTTGACCTACTTTTAAAAAACTTTAACATAGGGCATAACTTTTGAATGGGAAGTGATTGGGCTTTCAAATTTCACATGTGCATTCCTTGTGACAGACCTTTCCATGGATACCAATTTTTTTTTTACCTCCTGACCTTGACCTTTGACCTTTTAACCCAGTGACCCTGACCTTGACCTTTCACATACATGTACTTAACAGAAAATAGTGTTTATACTAACAAAGATACCACCGGGGGCATTCGTGTTTCACAAACGCAGGCTTTATTATGCCCCCCTTCGAAGAAGAGGGGACATATAGGTTTGCCGCTGTCGGTCGGTCTGTCGGTCTGTTGGTCTGTCGGTCGGTCTGTCGGTCGGTCCGCAACATCAGTTTCCGTTCAATATCTCTGGAATGGATTCACATATTGAAATGAAATTTTGTATACAGACACATCAAACAAAAATCTAGGTCAAGTTCATATTTGGGTCCGATCAAAAAAATTTTGACAGAGTTATGCCCCTTGCATTTCGAAAAATACCAAAATTTCAGGGTTTCCGTTCAATATCTCTTGAGTGGATGCACATATTGAAATGAAATTTTGTATACAGACACATCAAATGAAAATCTAGGTCAAGTTCATATTTGGGTCTGATCAACAAAATTTTGACAGAGTTATGCCCCTTGCATTTCGAAAAATACCAAAATTTCAGGGTTTCCGTTCAATATCTCTTGAATGGAGTTACATATTGAAATGAAATTTTGTATACAGACACATCAAATGAAAATCCAGGTCAAGTTCGTACTAAGGTCCGATCGAAAAAATTTTGACAGAGTTATGCCCCTTGCACTTTGAAAAATACCAAAATTTCAGGGTTTCCGTTCAATATCTTTTGAGCGGATTCACATATTGAAATGAAATTTTGTATACAGACACATCAAACAAAAATCTAGGTCAAGTTCATATTTGGGTCCGATCAAAAAAAATTTGACAGAGTTATGCCCCTTGCAATTCGAAAAATACCAAAATTTCAGGGTTTCCGTTCAATATCTCTTGAGTGGATTCACATATTGAAATGAAATTTTGTATACAGACACATCAAATATAAATCTAGGTCAAGTTCATATTTGGGTCCGATCAATAAAATTTTGACAGAGTTATGCCCCTTGCATTTCGAAAAATACCAAAATTTCAGGGTTTCCGTTCAATATCTCTTGAATGGAGTTACATATTGAAATGAAATTTTGTATACAGACACATCAAATGAAAATCCAGGTCAAGTTCGTATTAAGGTCCGATCGAAAAAATTTTGACAGAGTTATGCCCCTTGCACTTCGAAAAATACCAAAATTTCAGGGTTTCCGTTCAATATCTTTTGAGCGGATTCACATATTGAAATGAAATTTTGTATACAGACACATCAAACAAAAATCTAGGTCAAGTTCATATTTGGGCCCGATCAAAAAAAATTTGACAGAGTTATGCCCCTTGCATTTCGAAAAATACCAAAATTTCAGGGTTTCCGTTCAATATCTCTTGAATGGAGTTACATATTGATATGAAATTTTGTATACAGACACATCAAATGAAAATCTAGGTCAAGTTTGTATTAAGGTCCGATCGGAAAAAATTTGTCAGAGTTATGCCCCTTGCACTTCGAAAAATACCAAAATTTCAGGGTTTCCGTTCAATATCTTTTGAGCGGATTCACATATTGAAATGAAATTTTGTATACAGACACATCAAACAAAAATCTAGGTCAAGTTCATATTTGGGTCCGATCAAAAAAATTTTGACAGAGTTATGCCCCTTGCATTTCGAAAAATACCAAAATTTCAGGGTTTCCGTTCAATATCTCTTGAATGGAGTTACATATTGATATGAAATTTTGTATACAGACACATCAAATGAAAATCTAGGTCAAGTTCGTATTAAGGTCCGATCGGAAAAAATTTGACAGAGTTATGCCCCTTGCACTTCGAAAAAAACCAAAATTTCAGGGTTTCCGTTCAATATCTCTTGAGTGGAGTTACATATTGAAATGAAATTTTGTATACGGATACATCAAATGACAATCTAGGTCAAGTTCTTATTTGGGTCCAATCAACAAAATTTTGACAGAGTTATGCCCCTTGCACTTCGAAAAAAACCAAAATTTCAGGGTTTCCGTTCAATATCTCTTGAGTGGAGTTACATATTGAAATGAAATTTTGTATATGGATACATCAAATGACAATCTAGGTCAAGTTCTTATTTGGGTCCAATCAACAAAATTTTGACAGAGTAATGCCCCTTGCACTCGAAAAATACCAAAATTTCAGGGTTTCCGTTCAATATCTCTTGAGTGGAGTTACATATAAAAATGAAATTTTGTATACAGACACATCAAATGAAAATCTAGGTCAAGTTCATATTTAGGTCCGATCAAAAAAATTTGGACAGAGTTATGCCCCTTTGCACTTTGAAAAATACCAAAACTTCAGGGTTTCTGTTCATTATCTCTTGAGTGGAGTTACGTATTGAAATGAAACTGTTACTTTATACTCCCATAGGTTATATCAATGCAAGTATAAAGTTGTGACAGACTTTAATCACAGAAGGGGTAGGGGGGCATTAATGTTTTACAAACATGACTTTTAACTTGTTTTATTTTGTTTTGGGTACTGCAGGATGTTTCTCTCATTAATTTTGTTTTGGTATTTTGGCGGCTTATGAAAAGCACTTTGGCTGGAAGCATCACTGATGAGGATTTAATATCCGAAAAACTTGTCTGGTGCATGATAGATTGGTTTGAAATTTTCTTCAAGAAGGTATAGAGTTGGAACCCTTCTGTATTTTTATTGTGATTGATACTTTTAAAGGGGTTTTTTTTTTTGGTCTTGTTTAAGTTATATACTTTAAATGAACTCCTATACCAACTGCTGCCGATTGATGTTACACATTTTTTCTTATGACTTTGCATGTGTTTTTTATTTGGCTACATGTATCACTTATCAAATCTCTGGATTGCATTTACAATTAATTTTCTTTTTTCGATCTGTTTCTACAGATGCCATTGTCCATGATGTAAATATAGATGATAAAACATGCAGAATCGATAGATCAAGTAATTTGATGGAATGTAGCTGGACGATTGGAAAATACTGTTACCCGGAAAATATCAATGTCACATTTTCTGTGTGAGTAGTTTTATAAAGTTTTCTCTGCATGTTTATATGATTTTGCCTACATGTATTTTCAGTTTTCAGTTGCATCAGTAAACACTTGAACAATTCTTGAAAAAAATACAGAAAACATAATTTTTTTACGAGAAAAGAATATCGGACAAACAGACGGATACACTAACTCGCACCATAATATACAAACAGGACTTTATCTAAAGAACAATCTGCAGAGTACGGAATGTAATCTCGGGACAATGTTTATTATATAAGATACACAAAAGCCGGATCATCTGGGGGTACAAGAATTGAATGATAATATACACAGGGGCCGGATCGTCTTAGGTGTTTGAATAAACGGGGGCCGGATCGTCTCGGGACAATGTTTATTTATATAAGATACACAGAGGCCGTATCGTCTGGGGGTACAAGAATTGAATGATAATATACACAGGGCCGGATCGTCTTATGTGTTTGAAAAAACGGGGGCCGGATCGTCTGGGGACAACATTTATTTATATCAGATGCTCAGGGGCCGGATCGTCTGGGGGTACAAGAATTGAATGATAATATACACAGGGTCCGGATTGTCTTATGTGTTTGAATAAACGGGGGCCGGATTGTCTGGGTACAATATTTATTTATATAAGATACTCAGGGGCTGGGTCGTCTGGGGGTACAAGAATTGAATGATAATATAAACAGGGGCCGGATCGTCTTAGGTGTTTGATTAAACGGGGGCCGGATCGTCTTGGGTACTTATGGCCGGAGTGACTAGGGGCCGGATCGACTGGGGCCGGGTCGTCAGGGGCCGGTTCCCATTTCATAGTGGCCGGATTGGTTCGTGGCCGGATCGTCCTGTTATCAAGTGTTTTTGTAGATTGCGTGATGAATCGGTTTGCGGCATGTATATCGTCTTTATGCAATGACAAATATGGATAATGACCATATCCCCGTATACAGCACAAAAGCGACAACTCAGAAAATTAGAAACAGAAGGCATACAAAATCAGGATAAAACAGGAACCAAAGCAAGCAAACAAAAACCTCCATCATATGGATAGAGGCGAACTCCCGATATGGGATAAGCTTGTGGAAATGCTGTGGACCAATCAGAACGCGTGAAACAAACAGAATGAATTAGAATTACTTTTCAATTTCTTCAATGATGAAATAGAAAAGTTTTTCTTTGTGACAAATCTTGACACTTATTTTACGTTATCATCAACATGTAAGAGTTTAAATCACTTGCACTCCTCTCCGATAGTTTTTATGCCAAATTTATTCATCAAACGTTAATGAGGATTCATTATGTAACGTATTCAAATTCAATAGCATCATTTAATAACAGATATGTTTATAGCATGGACCAGACATGCACGTTCCGGGTACATAACCCTCGTCAGTTATCATCAATCTAAAGATTGTGAAATGCATGTCCAAAAATACCAAATGACATAGGAGAACGGAAGGGATATGATGATACAGGACCTACTTTTTAGAAAAATATCTAAAACGTGCATGTTTTGTTCACGGCATATAGAAAACTGCAGTCTGTTTCACAAGAATACTTACGAGTCTTTTAAAGATCCTCAATCCAAACAATAAAATGAAAACAATGAAAATCATGTCCAAAAATGCAGAAAGACGTAGCATGATAATAGTGAACATAATTCAATCTGAAAGCGAATTTTTGAACATTCCTGAAATTTTTCGTAAGAATTTTTGTGAAACGGGGCAGTGTTCTCTTATAGCAGAATTTACATTTTGCTTTCTTTAAGGCAAAGTGAAAAAAATCTAGGTAATTTATTTTGTTGTCTTCTCTTGTATTCAATTACGCATGTATTTCACATATTGTTTTCTTTCAGGAAGAGTTATGTCAGCGATATTTGGGTTTCGTGCAATCCAAAGATGGATGAAAGTCTATCCTGTGATGATAATACAAGCTACATGCAGTCTTGTCTATTCAAAGATGGTGATCACTTTTATACCTCTGCTTTATACACATACCTTAAGCTTCAAGTAACAAATACAAGGAGGAATATCTCGAAAACATTTGAGAGCGGAGTACTTTCTCAGGTTGCTTTAGGTAAGTGTTCATTGGTGTTTTATCAATTGGTAATATATATGGTGTTTATACACTGATTAGGTTCCCGACATTGTAACTTTATTTTTTATACATGCAAAAGATTAACTGATTTTAGCATATAGTAAGCTGTTCATGATATTTATACTCCTCCAAAGATTCTCAGAATTTTGTAAAATTATTGGAATATTGTGTCAATGCCGTATGCTCCCTCTTAGTTTTGCTGAGCTTCACTTAGTATTGCGCTGGCTTCACGAAAAATATCAGACTTCAACGTATTGTTTATACTTTTTAATATGGTAGTGTACTACAAATGATTGAAAAAATTAATTGAAAATATATGTTTAGTCAAAATGTTTTGAAACTTTGTATACATAAAGGTAATGGCATGTTTTTCCATATATGTGTTCCATTCATATTTTTTCCGCATGATTGAGAAGTTATATGAAATAGATGGTGGGGATGTAGGCCTTGTGAGCAAGATAGAGCAAGATAGAGACCAAATCGCTTTAAGTTAGAACTTCAAATCTCCCATGTAACATGAGCCCTATTGATAATCAAGGTCAGGGGTCAAAGCCCAAAGCACTTATGAAATTAAATAAATTTATTTTGTAAAAATATATGAAAATAATATGATATCTATTTTGGGTCGAAATCTCTTGACATTTTGAATACATATAGAAGAAAGCAAATTCTTTCACTTACAGGCTTTTTATATTTTTTGCCATATGATTAAGAAATGATGCATAAAAGGAGGATTTACATAGAGGTACACATATGTACTTGTCTTAGTACGTTATAGCTAAAGTATGGGCTGAGCCTGAGTCTTTAGATTTACAACTTTCTATTTCCCTTCCCTTTATTGTAATAAGAGGAAGAACCATTTTTTTTATTTCAAAGTCAGTGATTAAAGATAAAAGCCAATATTTGGCTTAAAATAGCTTTTCTAAAGAAAGTATCTTTAGAATTTATTAAATATTTTTATATGCTTGCTTAGAAAATGGAATTTACCTATAATCTTTAAACAATAAATTTGTACTATGCCCTCGATCGTTTGATAAATGTCAATTCTTATGTTGTAGTTCAACCAGCAATGGTAAAAAATATGACAGCTAGAAACATCACGAGTAGGACAGCGCTGATTGAATGGAGTATTCCTATCGAGGTAGATACAGTCATAGTCAGGATCAATGTATCGTCTAAAAGGAATGAAACTTTGGTAAGTATATAAACTTAGGGCTAAATACCCGAAACGTGCATGTGTTAATTTATCTGCTTTTAAATGATGCTAATGAATTTGAAGACGTTTAACATTCTACTCTGCTTTATCTTCAAAGACTTCATTTTTAATCAACCAAAAATAATCAAGGATAAGAATGTTAAACGTCTTCAAATTCAATAGCATCATTTAAGACATGATAAATTTACAGCATGGACCAGACATGCACGTTTCGGGTACTAAACCCTCGTCAGTGATCCTAAGTCTAAACAATGTAATATGGCCAAAAAGTATGAAAATTATGTCCAAAAATGTACCAAAAGACGTAGCAGAATGGGTGGGATATGATGCTACAGGACCCACGTTTTAGAAATTTCAAGAAATTTTGTAACAGAAAATTTCAAATGCGTTGAAGAGAAAACTACAAAAATCTTACATTGAACCACTGCAATCAGCAGAAAAATAGATGAAAAAACATTGAAACATCTTTTTTCCATTTTCCTTTTTTATTATTATTATTAAAAAAATCCTTCCAACATTTTCAGACAGTTGAGAGGAAGAAAATGGAGAACTACTTCCTTGAAGACTTGAAGCCGTTCACAAAGTACTTCATTTCTGTTGACTCTAAGATGAAAGGAGGTCACTACTATAGTATTCCAGCCAATATTTCATTTGTAACTGCTTCAGATGGTATGTTGTAGAGTTTCAGATAGATAGGGAAATGTTCTAGCTATTTATGTCATGTTCTTTTCCAACGTACGTACGTATATCCAAATACCTTCTTCCGGTTCTCAATGAATCAGGCAAGAGGTTTACCGTCTGCTACTGGCATGGCAGATGCCCGTCCAAAGGTGGCACCAATTGCCCTTTGGTGTCGATGGTTTATGTGTAGTCATTTGTTTTTTTATGTTCTGTGATGTGATTGTGCGTTCCTTGTCCCTTTTGTGTCTCTTTCCATACATGTCTTCACCTTGTTTTTGTATTGTGTGTTTTGAGGTTTTGCTGAAGGTGTTGCAATCGAATGCTTCACAGATTTGATCCCATCTCTTGCAAAGTATTATTTCCAAATATTTGCTTATACAAAGAAACTTTTTAAATATGTTGAGGTAACATTTTAAGGCCACATACCTGGCTAGATACAATAATCTTACTTCCTTTTATTTTGTTTGATTTGTAGTACCTGAAAAACCACCAGTTTTGTTCCCAGGGAGTTTTTATTTAAGGAACAATCCATGTGGAGTTCAGACAAGGAACACAAAACGGAACGTAACAGTGTTTTGGAAGGTGAGAATTAGTGGAGAAATTTACTCCTCTGTGATTACATTTGTCAATATTGAAATATATGTTCTACAGTACCAATTCTATTGTACTAGACACCTGTTTCAGATATTGAAACCTCGTCAGTAGTACCTCATGTCAAACAGATTGAATAAAGTTTTCCTGACGCCATCTACAATATAGAGTTTTAATTTCCTATTACCAAAAATGAGCGGCTCCAAATTTTTTGTAGGGTGTATTCAGAAGCGTATTAAAGCGAAAAATATTGCAAAAAATCGTTGCAGGGTATGCGCAAAGAGCTTAGTTCTAATCATGTCCGAAAAAATATGCCGAAATCCCAGCTAATGACAGAGCTATGCAATAATGGAATCTATGGCATTTACTGTATAAGTAGAATCATTTGCTGGTGCTTTCTTTTGATGTTTTATGAAAATAAACGGGTTTTAACCTTAAAGACTGAAAGTAGTAAAGGTCAATACAGAGACGAACGTTTCTACAAATGTAGTAATTCTCTAGGTCTGAATCTCTGATTGTGGACGAATGAAATATGCCTAGAATTTTTCACCAAATTTATTTGCTTTTACTTAGAATATACACCATTTATATCCTCCCATATCAAACTTCGCTGAATCAAGGATTCAAATCTGACAGTCAACTTCTGCGAAACAAGTTCGCTTACCATTATCCTAACCCGGCAGTACCATCTAATGTTTGTTAATATTGAAAAACATGTCCTTTTATGAAATTTCAATGCACCATATGCGCATGTAAATACGTTGTTTCTCGTCAGTGATACTCCAGGCCGAAAAAGGAAATAAAAAATAATATAAGATTATGACGAGCAAAAGTCTTAACATGACCTGAAATATCTGCCAAATTAAAGAATTAAAGAAACTGCTAGCGACGGAGATATGCCATCAAGTAATTTTAGAAAAAAAAAACATTCATTAAATTTTGTGGCGGAGAATGTTCTAAATATATTTCAAGTCTTGTGCCGAACCACTGAATTAGAAGAACGGTATCCTTGGTGACTAAACAATCCACTAGCAGAATTACTACTCTAGTGGTTGAAATTATCAATATTGAAAAATGTGTTCTATTTTAAAATTTCAGTGCACATTGGCACATTTCAACAATGAGTTAAAGAAGATCCTGACGATAATCTCAACAGCACTCACAATAGAGCACAAAAGTAAACATCGACGGACCCCTAGCAAGCTAGAAGTGGGACCAGGTGCCCGGGAGGAGTAAGCATCCCCTGTTGGCTAGCCGCACCCGCCGTCGATGTTAATGCACGATAAAGAACACAGTATATAAAATGCATGCACTGTCTGACAAGAAACATAAACTCACACCATAAAAACATGAAACACAAAAGACAACACATAAACCAACGAGACTAATGGGCAACCGGTGCCGACTTTGGACGGTCAACTGCCACGCTGGAAGCAGATGGTGTGCTTATCCGGATTACGTGCGCACAAACCTCCCATTTTTCCGACAACTGTAAACGTGGTTATTTTCGCTGGGGAAAATTTCGCGATAATAACGTCAAGACGTTGCGCGTAAGGGAAATATTCACGATAAAATGTCTTTTCCATGGTAAGAATGCGGGGAGATATTTTCGCGTGGGAGAAATGATCCCGAAGTCAAATGATTCTCGAAAAACGCAAAATTACCCCCACACGAAAATTTCCACGTTTACAGTACCCATAGATCTCGAAGAACGCACAATTCGGCTGTAAAATAACCTTCTCACAATAAGATGGAAAGGGAATTATCTCCAGCATGACCACCCTGCACTCACCCAGCAAAACAAACCCACAAGAAAGCGACACACAAATGACGTCACACAAAACCACAAATAACAAAAAGACACAACAATGTTCACCAGAAAATCATACAAAGCAATCGTAACAGACGTACAGAAACATCAAACATCGATTACAACACATAAAAGGAAGGAGACCAATGTGCACCCGGCGCTGACTTTGGACGGCCATCTGCTATTAGCAAATGGTGTGGTTATCCGGATTACGTACGCACAACCCTCCTACTTACCCGGATACACAGATGTCTCCATATACACACATTGTTGTATAAACATAAAACTTCTCACTGTAAGGTGACATCACAAACATATAGTTAAACGCAACAGCCTCTTGTAACACAGATTCTATGTAAATGGATCTAAAAAAAAATTCTATGGCATGCGTATAACAGTCTGTGCTCTGCTGGCTGAAGATGAACATACAAACAGACAGCATGACGCAGGGTCCCAAGAAACACTCAGATTGATATGTAAATGGTTATTAAAACAGAAGGCATACGAAATACAGTCCGTACTCTACCGGCTTTAGTGAGCTCATGCATGTGATCAACCGAGGAGTCCGACTGAAATTCAGAGAGCACAGGTGGTCGGGGCCCTATCTTCTTTAAAGATGTTTAGACAGGGCCCGACATGGAAAATGAAATATACTCTGTTCCTTGTATGGGTCCAAATTTTAGAAAGAAGTTAACAATAATTTTTGTAAATTTCCAGAAAGTCTTAACTAGTTTATGAAAGCGAAAACCTTGACCCCAGTTTCTTTGTAATTTGTATATTAGGATGAGCTATGAATTGTAAAAACGGTATGACGGTAATCTCGGAACATCACCGTCAAGTCAGGGAAAATTCACTACAATGTATGTTGAAACCAAAATCATCTCCTTTGTCATACACATTTGTATGAATCTCATCATTAACAATTTTGATATTTAGGTCAAAAATGATGTTTCTGTGTTTGTATCGTTTGCCTTTGTTTAGAGCCAAAGATCCAGTTAAGGAAAGAGTTATGCTTTCAGGGAGATATCCTATATTTAGAAAAACTTACCAATTTTTGTTAAGAATAATTTAAGAAATATGTTCCAAGTCAAATGTCGAAACCCTGTAAAATTAAGCGAACGATATTCTCCTTTACTTACAATCCATCCGCAAAGGTACCAATCTAGCTGTTGAAATTGTTGAAATTGAAATATAAATTATATTTTAATTCATTCTGTTTGTTTCACGCATTCTGGCATTCTGATTGGTTCAAAGAATTTCTACAAGCAAGTATAACGACAAACCGACAATGCAGCAACCGACTCACTTGGCATTCTTTAACATGTATTCCAACGTTAATTTGCATGTTACAAGCTTTAGCGCACTTTTAACATATGACGTCATGATTTCTGCTCTTTGCTCAAATGACGTCATAATTGGACGTTAAGCTTCAAGTAAAAATTTAAGTAATAATTGACGTAAAATAGAAGTAAAGCTAAAATAATAAACGGCGTTCTCCAATTACATAACGTGACGACTTCAATTCCAGCATTACAAACTTTCCTTTTCTGAGTAGCAACATCCCTTTCATCGCCTGTATAAGGCGTGTTCATATCTCAGTATGCCAGGGTAGTACCAAATATACAGATTTTGTTCTGAGAGCTAGGTGTCTTTCAGATAAGCTTCTCAGTCAGGGATATGTTTGTGACCGACTAACATCGTCACTGAGGAAGTTCTAGGGTCGATATGGGAAACTCGTCATACACTATGATGTCCCGCTCTCCAGAATGGCGGATGATATTCCGTCATATACCATTTGAACCATCCAACCAAAGATTGTACTATATGTCGTAGCATTATATTCCACCCATCCTGCAACGTCTTTCATTATATTTTTGGACATAGCATTAACACTCTTTGGCCAGATTACATAGTTTAGATTGAGGATCACTTACAAGGGTTAAGTGCCCAAAACGCGCATGTCTTGTCCGTGCTGCAAATGGATCTGTTCTTAAATGATGCTATCGAATTTGAAGACGTTAAACATATATCGTTTGTTTGTTGATCGCTGCAGTCTTGCACTTGCTTGTTTTGCGGAGTACATTTGAATAAAAATATGGATGGCTTAACTTTATTGAAATGACTTTTAAAAGCTTGACTAGAAAGGAACACTTTCAGGATGCATATTTAACAATAGGATGATACTATTGAATTTAAAGACGTTTAACACTTAATTTTATTTTGTCCTTTTCAAGTCAATACCAGAGGAATACAGTAATGGTAGAATAGTCAAGTACATTCTGTCTGCCAATGAGGAAAGTTCTGGACAAATATATTACACTGAGGTACATGGAAATCAGACGTCTGCTGAAGTGTTGCTGAAGTGCGACTCAAGCTACAAAATAAATATCAAGGCCAGTACCACAGCTGGATTTTCAAATAATACTGCAATGCTCAAAGTGCCTGCAAATAAAGGTATCGTATCTTTTATTGAATTATTTCGTATAGTAAATTATGTTGAGTCGTACAAATAGCACTTATTTTCAGGGAATTATTTCAAAATTACTTCTAGAGTTATAATTTGTCGCCAAAAGAGGTAACTCTCTAAACTCGCTAAAATAAGTACACATATGGTAACTTAATACCATCCAAATTATTATACCATCGTCGTTTTAGGTAATTGTCCTATATTACCAATTTCATTGTACTAGACACGTGTTTCGGTTATTGAATCCTCATCAGTAGTACCTAATGTCAAACAGGTTGAATAAAGCCAAAGTGAATTTCCCTGGCGCTGTCAACAATACAGACTTTTAACTTCCTATTGCCAAACATGAGCGTCTCCAAATGTCGTGTAGGGTGTATTCAGAAGCGAATCTAAGTGAAAAATATGGCAAAAAAAATCGTTGGAAGGTAGGCGCAAGGAGCTTATTTCAAAACATTATATAACGAATCATGTGCTCTTCTGTCATTTCGTTAACCTACGTGTATTTGGCCTTCCAGTCAGAATTCATTTCCATACCTTTAAGCAAAATTTTTATATAGAATAGTTTCTAACGACTCTACCTTAACTTTGGAATTCTTGAGTCTTTGTGAAGTGTCCATTCTCTGCTGCTAGAGAACAGTCATCAACTTAAAATCTAAAGTTTGAATTTGATTGCACTTGGGCTGATCCGAGGCACTGGACCCTGTCCTTTATCGACCAGCTGACTCCCAAATAGGTGCAGATGTTATATATAAAGTCGGTAAACTCTGTACGGCGGCTTCGCCTAGCATACAAAGCAGGCCGCTCATACCGCTACGCTACGGTGACAACCCTAAAAAGAGGTATTCCTATGAAGTCCATATGAATACGGCCCACTCAGCACACACCGGAAGTGAAGAATTCGTTGTTGTTTGAATTTGATTGCACTTGGGCTGATCCGAGGCAGTGGACCCTGTCCTTTATCGAGCAGCGGACTCCCAAATAGGTGCAGATGTTAGCTAACTCTTTTTAGATGCTAACTCTTTTTAGGGTTGTCACCGTGGCGTAGCGGTATGAGCGGCCTGCTTTGTATGCTAGGCGAAGCCGCCGTACGGAGTTTACCGACTTTATAAAAATCTTAATATTGTTCATCAGACGTACATGTTTGGTATAAGAATCCAAAAGTATTAAAGAAAGACAAAAAATAGTGTGAATCCCTTCCTTTTAGTATCTGAATTCCATGCATATACATGTTGTTCCTACTCCAAAGAAAATTTTCTTTCTTCTTGCATTTACAGATATTATTCCGACAAAGCAGTTGGTAGTTCAGTCGCCCGATGACAAGTCTTTTGTGAATATCTCATGGGAACAGAACGACAAACTGACATCATATGCTATTATATGGTGTATGAAAAGTCCCGATAATTCTAGATGTGATGTGAGTGTGATTCAATATAACTCGTACTGACTGAAAACTGTAAATGCATTACATTTTTTGACTTGTAGCCTGGCTATTCGTTCGATTTTTAAAAAAATACCACAGTTCATGTAGTAAAGACAATTTTGTGTTTCTGTTTACTCAGCTTTTCTTTAGCTTTTCCATAAGTTTTGTATACCTTTTTTTCTCAGATGCTGAATCTACGAATACGATCTATTCAGTTAGTATATGTAATTTCCTTTTTGGCAGACTTCATGTTGGTACTTTCATACTTTTTATTTGTTATTGTTTAATTCATTACTTACTTATAGGGAGAAATACATTGCAAACCAACTCAACCTCTTCTTACAAATCAGCTGATTTTATACACTAATATTACGGGTCCTATTGGCCAGTTAAGGTTTGGAGTAACTGGAGTTTCCGAACCTCTTCAATACAGCAGCGGTATCACATGGGAAGCGTGCCGATATAGAATAAATCAAGGTATTACCATATTCATGACTTATGTGTACACTTTTATACGTTAAAGTTCTACGTGTATTTTATATGGAAAGAAAGTCTTCTTAATTAAAAAAAATCCAATTTTCCTCCGAATTTTCATCAAATCCTTATTCTGCAAGTATGAAACAATATGTACTGATGAGTTTCTCTTTTTTAACATGAAAAAAATGTTTTGTTCTCATATCTTTAATTTTCTATAATTTTTTTGTCCTGAATATCAGCACCAGCTATTCCTGAAAGTCTGTACATAGCAAAAGAGAGTTCCTACAATAGTCTGGTCGTGATGTGGTCAAGTCCTAAATGTGACTGGCAGTCAGGATATGTGCACAGATACATCATCAAGTTTTGTTTGCTGAAAAAACAACCGGATTGTAAAGGTATTACTTTTTAAAGGCAGTCATTAGTTTTCAAATGGTTTCTAGAAGCAGAATGAAAATCTGTTTTTAACTATTCCTGTTCACATTGTTTAGTATTGTATTATGTTTTCCATCTCGTCGTGTGGAATATATTTTTAGGTTTTTGATCTTGGAAAAGCCATAATTTGTGTTTTGGTATGTTTTTCTTTTTTGAAATTTTGCAATTATAAAACATGTTATTGTTGTCCTGCTGAAGATCTTCCCCTCATTTTTTCGCCAAATTTCCTCTCTCTCCTGTATTTATTTATTATTTGAAAATAAAATTGTTCCAAATATTAAATTGATACAGCGCTGCGTTTGTACATCCATTCTTACACTGGATTCTGTGGAAACTGTTCATTTAGATAGTGTTGTCCTTTGTGATTCTGTGTTGCTGTGTTTTTGTCTTTGCATAATGAGTTAAAGAAGATCCTGACGATCATCTCAACAGCACTCACAACAGAGCACCAAACTGAGCATCGACGGACCCCTAGCAAGCTAGAGGTGGGACCAGGTGTCCAGGAGGAGTAAGCATCCCCTGTTGGCTAGCCGCACCCGCCGTCGATGTCCACGCACGAAAATGAAACAATTTATAAACTACATGCACAGTCTGAGGTTATGTCTATATAGAAAGTGCTATGGCGACAATGTCAGGGAAAAATATTCAAAACACTTACTGTCAAACCCCTCGCGGGGAACGTTTTTACGAGCTCCACATGGCAAAGGGCATAAGTGTGACTCAAATGAGTTCAAGAAGATCCTGACGATTACCTCAACAGCACTCACAATAGAGCACCAAATTGAGCACCGACGGACCCCTAGCAAGCTAGAGGTGGGACCAGGTGTTCGGGAGGAGTAAGCATCCCCTGTTGGCTAGCCGCACCTGCGCCGTCGATGTCCTCGCACGAAAATGAAACAATTTATAAACTACATGCACTGTCTGAGGTTATGTCTATATAGAAAGTGCTATGGCGACAATGTCAGGGGAAAATATTCAAAACACTTACTGTCAAACCCCTCACGAGGAACGTTTTTACGAGCTCCACACGGCAAAGGACATAAGTATGAAACAAATGAGTTCAAAAAGATCCTGACGATTATCTCAACAGCACTCACAATAGAGCACCAAATTGAGCATCGACGGAGCACTAGCAAGCTAAAGGTGGTTCGTCGAGGCATAATGGTTCGTTGTTCTAATAATTCGTGAGAATGCGTTCGGCTGGGTTTTTTTTCTAGTGGGGATCACCTCTGGATCGTTTTAGTTTGTTTTATAATTTTCTTAAATTTGTATGCATGTAGATAATTTTTTTTTACTTTCACTCACTCATTTGCAGAATTATCAATCTCTTCGCTATTTTCGTATGACATAGAATTAAATGAATGATTCATTTCACTTCAGAAAAAGAATTTCTACCTCATTCAGTGGCGGAGTACACACTTGATGGACTGACAGCTTTCCAAAGGTACAGTGTGCAACTACAGGCCGTATCGCCACTTGGTATCAAGAGTCCTTATACGGCCATGATTTATGCTTTTCCAATAGGTGAGGAAAATGTTCCTTCTTTTTCCCAAGTTGAAAATAAATAATAATCCTCTTTTCTGAAGTGTACGCCAAATCCTTCTTTACTTCCATTATAATAATTACTCTTTTGGTGTACCTGATCTAGCTCACTTTTAGCTGGCAAATTCCCTTTTCCTAAAACAACAAATTGCTTGATTTTTTTATCCTCTATTTGTGCCAAGTTTGTATGTTGTTCTGTTAGCAATTTTTGAATATTCTGTGGTTTTATCAATAGAAGAAAGAAAGGGATCCCCAACAGGTACCGTTTGCGGCCAGCCGGCCACCGCAGTAAATGACCTAAACACCCAAAGGCGATACTACAACAATTAACACCAAATTGACAAGAACGATTAAGCACTTATCAACAAATACAACATCAAAATTCTTAAAACAAAAATACAGTGGAATGGGCTATGTGTATCGACTTAGGATGGACATCTGCTACAATGTTAGCTAAAAGTGGGTGTGGTTATCTGCAATACGTGTGCACAACCGTCCAATTTGTACAGTTACCTCGATGAACGCACAATTCTTGATGTTTAAAGCCTTTTTATTGTAAGATGACGATACAAACAGACAGTAAAAGGCAGGGCACAAATAGCAAACAAACGAACATGAAACATGAAACATGATTGGTTGAAATACATAATACTGCTTCTCCTCCGTTATATCGGCCCTAATGTTTTCTTACATATGAAACCCCCGTTATAATACCAGAACAAGCACATTTCAATCTGCCAATTATCTGTAGAAATCAAAACAATCATAAATCTCCCAACTGAACTGCCAAACAAGGTAATATATCCAGGTATTAATAACAGTACCTTAGCGTTATGCAGTAAATATTAACAATCTTTTAATAAACACTAGCCAAGGTCTAGTTAATAACTTTATTGACCTTGTCTGCAATGTTTAACCGGGTAGCTGATATGAACATTTGGACGAATTACTAAGCGCCCTAGTTTTAAAAAGGTTTTCTGTACAAAAATAACATGTGATCGATTTGAATGAAGTAATGAATAAACCCGCTGTACTGCCAATTTCGTTGATATCAATTTATGCATGTACCACCAAATTCTTCAAAGAATAAGGTGGCGTTATACACAATGGCATGTAATCGTATATATATACGTTATAAAAAAAAACACAAATTGTATTTTGACTTTGTCTATTTTCAGCGATTTTATTATTCTTGCCAACACATACTAAAATTTCAAGATATACGATATGTCATTCAAACCTAGGAAGATGAGAATATCGGGTATTGAGATATAAACAGATTATTTCAATACAATCAGACTTATTCTGTTTTTGCTTAAATTTTAGGCCCAACGAACGTTGCTAGAAATATATCTCTAGGTGTTGCTGGAGCAGTGTTGGTTGCTATTGTCGTCTTCTGTGTCATCTGGTAAGATGCATTAAGATTCTTTTTTTTTTTAAATAAAAATGTTTACAACTCTACTACAACAAACAACATACAATGAATTCATTTTCATTTGCATGGATTCTGTTGTGATGATTTCATGGTTCAATTTCACATCTTCAACGAAGGTTATTGTTGATAGAGAATTCATTATAAAAAAGCAACTGATTTCCATGGAATTCTATCTCAATGATAGTTGTGTCAATAACATTGGATTCCATTATCTTCCATTATCTATTGCCTTGAATTTGAAAAAGTGGCACCGATGGTGGACCAGAAGTCCCCGGGGTTTCACGTAACCAAGTCCAATTACCTTCGGTTGAGTCCCCGGGGGCACATGTAACCAAGTCCTATTACCTTCAATGGAAAATTTCTTCAAACTAATTTGAACATTTCTGTTCATGAGCATTGAATGTTCTCGAAATTTCTAAACAGTGGGTCCAGTAGCATTATATCCCAACCTACCTGCTTCGTCTTTCGGTATTTTTGGATATAACTTGCGAAGAGGCATAATGTCTGTGCAAGTTTAACATTTGCACAGTTTACGCACTGCATTGAAATATATTCTTATTTTCTGTGATCAAATTAGGCCTAAATTACTCAAACTGAGGAGCATCTCCCTCAATGTATAGCTCTGTCCTTAGCTGGGATTCGGCATAGTTTATTTCGGTCATGCTTACAATTAAGCTCCTTGTGCCTACCCTGCAACGATTTTAATTCAAATACGCTTATGTGTACACCCTACACAACATTTGGAGCCGCTCATTTTTGGCAAGAGGAAATTAAAAGTCTATATTGTAGATGGCGCCGGCAAAATTCACTTCGACTTTATTCAACCTGTTTGACATTAAGTAGTACTGACGAGAATTCACTATCCGAGACACGGGTCTCGTACAATAAAATTGGTACTATAGAACATATATTTCAATAGTAACACTTGATTCCTTTCTTTGATACTAAACACTGGCAATATTTCTATCCTTGGATTGAGGATCACTGACGAGGGTTCAGTACTCGAAACGTGAATGTCTGGTCCATGCTTCAAATTTATTTGTTCTTAAATGATGCTATTAATTTGAAGACGTGTAAATATTTGACATCTCTGATATTTGATACGACCGCTCATAATATATTTACATCATTTTAAATGTTATATGTTCTTGAGTAAAACACAAATTGAGCCTAGTGTTTCAAAACTAAGGGTTTAAAATCATTTTTCTAACAAACATAACTAACATTCAATGGGTTATGTATTTCGTCATATCATTTTCCTCTAGGCAGAAATACAAGATGCGTAGACGCCCATTGGATTTCGATGTTCCGACGGTATCAAGCAAAATCAGCAGTCATAAAGAAACGGTAATATTCAAATATTGATTTATATCTTTTTATATACATTCTATTCATATTGATAGATATTATATTTGTAACATTCCTTTATCACCAGATAAGGTCTTATTTGCAGCCAAGCTGTGTTATGCGAGGACAACTTTTCTTCAAATGTATTTTGTAAGCTTTAGATACTTTCAGAATATAATCTAAACCAAGGTTCCTCCAGTCAGCTAATGATAATGATACGAATGTTGAATCTCAGAATACGACTTCCTGTTGTCCATATTGTTTCCTGATAGCCGTATTAAGTCGACATTGACAGCCCATTGGTCTCATGAGTTTAGGTGTGTCTTTTGTGTTTTGATGTTGAATTTGCTTTTCCTGGTCTCTTTAACGTCTCTTGCGTCGTGTGTGTTCGTTTTGTTTTGCTATGGATGCCGAGTCTTGTTTAGATATCCTCCTTTCTTTAACAATATCAACTATTTCAAAGAAGAATTTCACTACTACAAAGCTTCAAATCACAGTGTGATGACTGTATCTGCGTGATGGAAGTATCAAACATAAAGAAAACAGTTTAGATCTCTTTTCGAAAACTGACATCAAATACAAATGCCCAAAAATAAGCGAATGAAACTCAAAATCCGGAGTATATTCCAAAAATCATAATCTAAACGCTAATAAATTAATGAAAAAAATATATATAACCGAACTTTTCACCTGAAAGAAAATCACAAAAACAGACGGAGACAATAACACAGCTCTATAAAAACACGAAGGACAACGAATAAAATCATCTTAAATTAGATTACTTAATCTTTTAAAGAGTTATTTATTCGGGTTCTTAACCCACTGACGAGGGTTAAGTACCCGAAACGTACATGTCTGGACCATGCAAATCTGTTCTTAAATAATGCTTTTGAATTTGAAGACGTTTGACATTTGTATCACTTGGTGAGTGTCACTGGTGGTGGACCAGGAGTCCCCAGGGGCACATGTAGCCAAGTTCGATCAACTTCGGTTGATCGTTTCTTTAACGCATTCGAAAATTTCTGTTATCAAAATGTCTTGAAATTTCTAAAACATGGGTTCTATAGCATCATATCCCACCCTTATTGCTACGTCTTTTGGTACGTTGTAGACATAATATCTTAAACTGTTTGGTCATATTACATAGTTTAGATTGAGGAATACTGACGAAGGTTAAGTACGAGAAACGTACATGTCTGTTCCATGCTGCAAATTTATCTGTACTTAAATTATGCTATTGAATTTGAAGACGTTTTACATTCTAATGTGAAGCTTCCGATTTTTAAAACTTGACAGGATGCTAAGTATTATGAGACAGGTGTATTGCTGGCTCCCCAAGGTTCAGCTGGATATATACATATGTCTGATCCTGATGGCATCAATAAACCAGGCGAGGTAAGAAATAATTGTTCTTTCTAATGGATATCTAATCCTAGAAATCAATTAATATCATGGACTGGCGCGTTCAATATGCTAACATTGACGTTGCGCCTGGTATCCCCTTCATTTCATTTAATTCCCATTGGTAGGGTCTCTGTATATTATAAACAATGGTATACAATTTTTTTTATCTTAGACTGTGAACGACAAAGTACGACACATAAGCAACGACAGCGGAACAGGTAGTTATGATTCCGAATTTGTCGTTGGTGAAAACATTGAAGTACCTGGAGATGACGATGTAATAACATTTGATGAAGCAGTAATCTCTGATGAGGCACAAAGCGCGTTATTGGATAAGGACAAGATAGGCTGCAGTAAACAGAAGTCAAATATTGCTTATTTGCAGAATGGCAATGGTTACATATCACTAGACAATCTAAATCAAGGAATATACCCAAGTGTTAAAAATGTTGACTTAGAAACTATGCAAATGGGAGGAGACGAAACGTTAATAACAGAACGTAAGGAAGGTAAGGATCATAATACTAGGCAATTGATCCAGCAATCACAGAGAACTTATTTACCTGGTAACTTATTTATGTTTATCATATACCTTATGTGTACAAAGAAAGAATTATTTAATTGTGTACAGATGTGATGAATAAGAAAAAGAGGAATATTTGTTGACTTCGATATAAACATTTGAAATAAGATTTTCAACCTTTCTCAGATTTCTAAAACGTGGGTCCTGTAGCGCATCATATCCCACCCATCCTGCTACGTCTTTCGATACATTTTTGGATATAACAACTTTCACACCTTTTGGCCATATTACATTCTTTAGATTGAGGGTAACTGACGAGGGTTAAATACCCGAAACGTGCATGTCTGAACCTTGCTGAAAATGTATTTGTTTTTAAATGATGCTATTGAATTTGAAGACGTTAAACATTTGGATGAAGATTATGTTGTTTTTAAACAGAATTACATAGGCAAATAAATCTAACAATAATCTTCTTTATGAATAAGATACATTACTAAGAAATAATGTTTCATATTGATGCAGATCTGAAATCTCTTCAATCAACCAATTTTATAAATGTTTTTTTTTCTTGAATTTAAAACCGGAGTCTATTTCATTTTAAAGATGATAGGAAGAGTTCAAGTGAAACAAACAGTACAGAGCTACCTACAGACTATGTTAGAACAACGTTACACTCAGCGACATCGTTGCATGATAATTGTTACCTCTCTCGAGACAAAATCTCCACAGTCTTACATTATCAGACCGACGACATTATTACAACTGGCAGCAATGAAGGTAACAAAACAAATAAATATATAAGTAATTAAATAAGTAAATAAAAGATTATATTAGCACAGTTGTAAAAGAACAATAACAATTTCAAATACTAGTATCTTTAGAATGAGCCACTCACTATGTCAAATATGAGGATTTAAACAAAGTCCTATTTCTAGAGAGAGGAGTACAATTATCGCGCCAATGGTGCCTTTTTCTAAATTAATATGCTATATTTTGAAATAGTATTGCTGTATTTTGAAAATAGCGTGCTGATATAAAAAAAACCAAAGGTATCAAGTACACACTGATCAAACTATAATCTTACTAGATCACATAATTTACCATAATTTTCATTAATTTTTCATTAAAGTTAATAACAAAACATTCACCGAGAAGAGCGATGCAGAGCTTCCAAGAACAACGTTACACACTGCACCCTTGTTGAATAATGACGGCTATGTTCTACAGGACGAACTCGGAAACCTCTCAAACTATGTATGTAATTATTCAGAGGAAAATGTCAAAAGGGGCGATACTGACGATATCATCACTGAGAGAAATGAAGGTAACAATACAAAAATGAAAAAGAAAATTCATACAAAAATAACCATAAAAATCCTATCATAGAATAATTGAAGGTTTTGAGATTGATAACATTGGAGATAGTCCAAAAATGGGGTTTCATCATATATACAGAAAAATACCCCTGACCAACATTATCATTTAAATCATAGCACATAAAAGAAATAATACAAACAAATGAACTCAAAGACCCGGATGTACAACATCAACAGCAAGGGAAAAAAAAGATGATCGACTTCAACATTGATCATACTTTGAACCATATCACAATTTAAGTACATCCAAAGAGACAACTATTAAGCCAGCTAGTCTAGATTTACAGTTGTATGTTCTTATGTCTTTCAGAAGACCTTATTTGATTCCTATAAATAATGTTTTTGCAGATGTTGAGAAGAAGTTGAGTGAGGCAAACAGTGAAGACCTGCAAGCTGACACCAGAACAGCTGTACAAATGACGTCTTTGTTGAATGATAACGGTTACCTTCCACAAGACAAAATCTGCAGAGTTTCACAAAATGTCTGTCATGTCTCAAATGAAGACTTAAATGAAGGACATGTAGACATCACTCCAACTGACAGCATCGAAGGTATGGAGAAAGTGACGATAAGTAAGTAAAGGATGATGAAACTATAAGATGGTGATTGAATGATTAATAGCCATTCACTGTAAGGACCAAAATCAATCGGCACGGCATGTCATGGAATTTGATGATTTTCCGTATAATAGGTATATATTAAGTAGTGACCATGAAAAGAACACTTTTCGGCCAAGGTGACCTCTGGTTGTCATGGTAACGAGGTCATTCTATTTATAGCATTTTTGGGACAATGAAGTAAGCCAGCTCCGGAGACTTCGTTGCCATGGATACCACGGTAACAGCTTGTTCATCTTCATATAATCTATTCTTCCTTACTTCCATTCTTACTTAGTACACTTAGTTATGTGATATTTATTACAGGAAGCTTATTGTATTAAGCCAAAATAAGTCAAAATGAAGCGAAAAATAGAGGTGAAAATAAGGGCCAATTTATTGTGTTTTTGACCATTTTCAATCTTAGATATCACAAAAGGCACCAATAGGAGACCAGTGATTTTCATCAAAGGAAATATATGTTTATTGACAAATAAAATGGACGAAAAATTGGAGTGGGTATATTAAGAGTTTTATCTAAATTCTGTCGTCAAAGACCGTTGCCATGACAACATTAGAACATTTTGCTTGTTTCATATTATCTTTCAAATTGATTTAATTCCTCTTTATAGTAACATAAGATTGTCAAAATGTGTGCATGTATAGATCTGACTTAAATCTTATACATAAGCACAATTAAAATGTTCAAGGTCATTGGCTTGATGTTCAAGGTCATTTATACTTTGAGACTCAAATTTTGCATAAAATATTGATTTTTTTCAATTTTTTGTTACCGATTTTAATGATTTTTTATTTGAATATTTTGATAGGTCATATTTATAATGAAAATACATGAATATAAGAAAGAAACATCTCAGAATTTATTGAACTTGGGCAATTTAATAGGAAAATATTTTTTTGTCAAAAAACAAGAAAATACAGATTTCGTCCCTTTTTTTATCAAAATACTCATAAAGAATTTAGATATTCGAACATGTGAAGAAACGTTATCAATAGTTCTAAGAAAATAGTGATACATGTATCATTTTATGGCAAATAACTGCTAAGTTCAATATTTCAAGGTTTCTAAAATATTGGCACCTTCATTTTATGAAAAATCAGGATTTTTCGTCAAATTTGGTCACTTAAAGTTTAATGACTTTGGAAATTCAGTGGGTGACCTTGAAATATTTTCAAGGTCATTTTTATATTAAAACGCTTCTGATAGATGTATACATGAACTTCTGTTTAAATATCATGCGTAGATAGTTTGATAGATGCGTAGATGTCCCCGAGGGCACATGTAGCCAAGTTCGATCAACTTCGGTCGATCGTGTGTCTCTTCAACGCATTTGAAATTTTCTGTTACAAAATTTCTTGAAATTTCTAAAACGTGGGTCCTGTAGCATCATATCCCACCCATTCTGCTACGTCTTTTGGTACAATTTTGGACATAATAATTTTCATACTTTTTGGTCATATTACATTGTTTAGACTAAGGATCACTGACGAGGGTTTAGTAACCGAAACGTGCATGTCTTGTCCATGCTGTAAATTTATCAGGTTTTAAATGATGCTATTGAATAAAGATTAATAGAGGTTGTGTTTAAATTCATCGTATGTTAACCTTTCAGCTGATTGTTGCCATAGCAACTGAATTTGATGCTGCTTTGCATATAAAAGGACAAATTTACCCAATTAATTTTTTATATTAATGTATAGTTCAAAGATGATACTAATTGGATAACTAGAACTTGGACTTCAAAAATTGGTGCTTTTATGAAATTTTCAACCTTGTAAAACAGTAAAAACACGCAAAAAAGGGTCTTCAAGAGCCCAAAACAGAGCCTTTTACTACCCTGTTTTGGCCCAATTTTTCATCTTGTATACAAAAGGCATCCGAGAGGAATGTAAAAAACTTTACAAATATGCATTATAATAGGGATTAAAAGAAAAAAATCAAAACAATTTCAGATTAAAAAAGTACTTGTTTCCATGGTAACGAAGCCTACAAATATGCATCGTCCTATAGATTTTCCCGATTTTTGAAACTTCAGACATGGTTACCATGGCAACGACAACCTTTTTGAAAAAAACTGGGGTTGATTTACATACTAGTACTTCATATTGAACTTCCATACCAAAAATCTCAAAAATCAATGACATGCCGTGCCAACATGTCTTGAAATTCTTTGGTTCTTACAGAGAATTGCTGTTAAAGGTTACCATTTTATTGTCATACGCATGTTGTGTCGTTCCACAGTTTAAGAGCATTTATCTGAATTGAAACGATTTATTTTCATTTATATTCTACCAAAACAGGATCTGAAAATACACAAATTGTTTACAAATAGAGTTTATTCTCTATATTGAGAATTTGTGCTCTTAATATCGTCATAAAGAATGTGTTACTTTATATTTTTTCAGAAAGCGAATGTGTTCCCATGTTACCTCAAGAAAATAGAGTAAACGAGCAATGCACTGGCGAATTCGTTTATATAAAGGTGGAGGACCTCTGATGATTGTTACTCACATACCTCGAAATCATATATGATGAGTATACCTCATATGTGCAATAACTGCGCGAAGTACGTGGATGCAACAGTTAAAGCTGTACCTTAATGTATGCAATGTAAAGATGTCATCGATCTGAAATCACAGGTTTAGCATATAAACGTTCAATGGAATTGATGACGTGAGCAAGATTCAGAGTGACTGACAGTTAGAGAAGGGAATGGTTGTTACGGGTCTTTTTCCAGAAAATTTGGTCATGTTGCCCAGACATATGTTTTTCAGCTCATTAAAATTGACTCCGTTTTGTCAAGAGCATAACTCTCCGGCAGCTAATTCATATTCTTATTTATTATATAGCAGTGACAATAATACAAATTATGTATAGTCTAGAGATATTTTTCATAACCTATGCTGATTGTGTATAAATATGTTTAAATGTATATAGCCACAAATTGTAGTGGCACCAGTCTAGTGTAATACAAGTTTAAAAGATAAAATTATCACTATCTAATTATTCAAAAGGTTCTTACTATTTAAAAGTTTTGAACTGTTGACTTTTGATTTATTTAAGAGAAATTCATACGTATCGAGGAAGAAATTTAAAAGTTTCTAATCTTAAACCACTCTTTTGACATGTAACTGTTTTCAAACTTACTTTTTCACAACGCAAAATGTTTTATATAGTTAAAATTATAACACTGAACATATGCTTTGTTATAACATTTTGTATCAGTAAAAGTTTTTAAATTATAAAAACGAAATAATATGCAAGAACAGTGCCTTGAAGGAATTGAATATCATTTATTAAAAAAAATCATGAATTATTATTATTATTTTTTTGCATTTGTTCAATCTACTGCTAATCTTTTATGTAATTTTTCAGCAAATAATATTATCATCCTCCATTTGCATAATTGAAAGATACAAATGGAAACCATTTCATAATAATTTGAATAGAATCGTTTTATTCATATTTCAATCTCAGAATCATACATTATTTTATTTATGTTTCTCTCTTTTTCTTTTTCATGCATTTACTCGATCCATCATACTCATTGTAATTTCTTATATATTGTCAGTATTTTAAATGTGTTCATGCTCAAATGATATTTATTTTTCTCAGGACGACTAGATATGCTACAATATACAATTAATTGTACTTTTGTCGGTTCAAGCAAACTTTTTTATATACTATAATGTCCTATCAGATGGCGTTCTTATTAGTTTGAAATGCATCCAGTTATTTATTTTCATGTATTTGTAATAAGTTTTCTCTATGCTTGTTGATTTAATTAAAAATAAATGATTCTGAATCTGAAATCTAGTCTTATTTAATCTTAAATGAATTCTATACACCGTACTATTGCAGGTGTATAGGGCATACTACAGGGGGTCAAGTTTATGTCATCATTTGAAATATTATTATAGGACAACATCAGTCATCTACGTCGAAATATTTGCCCCAGATTTTTTCAGTTAGATCTAGTCGTGTAATCCTTTCACATTACTAAACAAATTCACTACACCTGATGACGTATGCCTTGTACACCTGTAAATATACATTACTTATCTATTGTATTTTTAAAAATTCTTTCGATAGAAAGAATAACAACTAAATTACTTGAAGTTGTATTATGAATGAGTTAAAAAAGATCCTGACAATAATCTCAACAACACTCACAATAGAGCACCAAATTCAGCATCGACTGACCTCTAGCAAGTTTGAGGTGGGACCAGGTGCCCGGGAGGAGTGAGCGTCCCCTGTTGGCAAGCCGCACCCGCCGTCGATGATTTATGAAGTTATGTATAAATTATTGAGATCACGTATACATAGTATATTGCGTTAAAAAAGTCCATTTAATTTTACTACATTTAGGCAAATAAGTGCCTACATGCTTTTGCATTTGGTCTTCCACGGAGAAAACTAGGTTATATCATGGTATGTAAATGTATCCATTTTATAAGTAATAATTTATGATAACTTTGGAGTGAGGGAATATGACTGTGACTGTTCCAATCACTTAGTTTCTATTTTTTGTATGAAAAAAATCGCTTCCATTATGATTTTTAGAGAAAAACGTAAATCATGGTATGATATGTAACTTTAACAGTAAGTGTTTTGAATATTTTCACCTGACATTGTCGCCATATCACTTTCTATGAAAACATAACCTCAGACAGTGCATGAATTTAGATATTGTTTTCATTTCTTGTGTGAACATTGACGGCGGGTGCGGCTATCCAACAAGGGATGCTTACTCCTCCGGGGCACCTGATCCCACCTCTAGCTTGCTAGGGGTCCGTCTCAATTTGCTCTATTGTGAGTGTTGTTGAGATTATCGTCAGGATCTTCTTTAACTCATTTAAAATGTATGATTAGCTCTTACCTTGTTTTGCTTTCATTTCTAATCGGTTGTAATGCGGTCAAATTAGAGATGTTTGTGATTTTAAACTTTGATAAGAAGGTAAGAAAAGGGCGTTATGAAAAAAAAAACATCCACATCCTTTCATATCATTACAACAGAAGGCTTACAATCTAAGGCGAAACACGATAAGGAATACAATAGAAAGAAACCCAGGAAATTGAGATAAAGACAAAGAGCCTAAAATAAAAAGAATCTATGAGCATACAAAACCATGAAAACGGATATGAAAGTCATCCATGTATCGAGCGGGGTAGAAGCCACGCAATGGAAATAAGGTTCGATATCCAGAAGGATTAAGAATCTGCTGCTTCTCATTAAAAGTTTAGCCATGCTAAGGACTAGGTGAATTTATGCAACTCTTGAAATGGAATACTACATACTGTTAATTCATAGTTCAAAAACCCAAAATATTTCTATTCAAGAATTTCAGCATGATAGATAAAGGTAGAGTAATAAATATCTTGTAACAATCGTAGAATCTCAAATACATTTACGCTTACGTCTTCACCGAAGAAACCCTCGGAATATGAACTTGTATTGCATAGCGTTCGCTTTTAAAAAATAAGTGTGACAACCTTCCTGATCAACATTTCAAACCAATTATAACGCACCGGTCACGTGTTTTGAACAAATCCGTAAATACACCATACCCAAGCAAGGTTTGTTAACTGCTGCCTACAAAAAGAAGTTATTTATCGTCACGTTGTACCTGGGTTTCGAAAAAATACAAGCGCATTAAAAAACGATCTGCCGACTGGAGCGAGCTCGAGCATAAGGTCAACAGAGGAGTCAAATTTTGTCTCGAAACATCTTTAGAAATTGACATTTTACTCATCAGTAATTGAAAATCAAACACAAAACCCGAAATCAGATTCCAAAAATCACAATTAAAAGGCTCACAAATTCCTGAAAAAAGTAGAACTTTCTCATGAGAAAAGAAAAATCGGACAAACAAACGGTGATAATAACACAGCTCTATATAAACGCGAAGGGTAAATTTACTGATGAATAATCTGCAAAATAGTAATCATTATCAAAGGCATATTTATTTTTTTTAATTATATACTTCCCCTTATATTTCTTTCCTTTCACCAAGAAGTCAAATCCTTGGATGACAAATATGGATAATGACCATATCCCTGTCTACAGTACAAAATCGATAATTCAGAAAATCAGAAACCGAAGGCATACAAAATCAGGATAAAACAGGAACCAAAGCAAACAAAAACAAAAACCTCCACCATATGAAAAGAAGCGAACTCCCGATATGAGAGTGAGACCAGGTGCCCAGGAAAAGTAAGCATCTCCTGCTTGCATGCAACACCCGTCGCTTCAATTCGGTAGAACTGTCACATCCGGTTACTTCCATTTTGGAAGATATAGAGTACAATCTTTGGTTGGATGGTTCAAATGGTCTATTACAGAATATCATCCACCATTCTGGATAGTGGGACATCATAGTGTATGACGAGTTCCCCATATCGACCGTAGAACTTCCTCAGTGACGATGTTAGTCGGTCACAAACATATCCCTGACTGAGAAGCTTATCTGAAAGACGCCTAGCTCTCAGAACAAAATCCGTATATTTGGTACTTGCTCTGGCATAGCGTATCAACTGAGATATGAACACGCCATAAGCAGGCGATGAAGGGATGTTGCTACTCAGAAAAGGAAAGTTCGTAATGCTGAAATTGAAGTCGTCACGTTTGTCATAGAGTGAGGTGTTCATGTAGACTTCAATTTATAAGCAGCTAATCCAGTGCAAACTACTCGATATTCCATGTCAAAAGTAAGTAAAACATAGATTGAATCCGACCCTTGTCGTCCAAACGGTTACACATCTAAAAAGGGCAGTTTAATTAGTTTAAGCATGTTTAGGTGATATACAGTAAAAAGGAACATGAAATCATTTAAATGAATAGAATTTGAAGAATCTGTTAAGAAATTTACATATTTACAGAGCCTCCGTTTCCATGGAGAAGCAATTTATGATAATGCCTTGATTACTACTTAATCAGGGTATATTTATGAATGATTGATTTGGACAATGTTTATATGATACAATCAGAACGATATGACCTTAATACAATGAAATTATAAAACATTATAACATATTGTTTTCCTCCATGTTGTAAGACATTTCAGGTAAGAACCGAATTATTTAAAAATATACCGGATATGACCTTTCTGCACGGCATAAGAGACGGGGATATGGTCATTATCCATATTTGTCATGTAAACTCTCCCCCTGTACCTAATGTTATCTCCACTGGGAATACACTGCGTTTCTATTCTGAAAAAGCAGATTCCTGAAAAAATATTATTTCTGAAGTCTGGAAGTCTTTGAAATCGCAGGAACTTTTAAATAATAGAGTAGGTTTTCATTTACTCGTTTAACTTATTTATATATCTGGGGTTTTTTTTTCAATGATATCATTGAATTTGACGTTTAAAATTATAGCCATGTACAACAAATTCGATTTTACAGTTGAGATTATTAACTGTTGCATCTTGATGCAGTCGTATTTCTATCAGAATACATTTTTGATTTATTCCATACGGTCACAATATATATTGTCAGTTTCCTTGGCTAATTTATACTAGCAACATCCCTTCATCGCCTGCTTATGGCGTGTTCATATCTCAGTCCATACGCTATGCCAGAGCAAGTACGAAATATACGGATTTTGTTCTGAGAGCTAGGCGTCTTTCCGATAAGCTTCTCAGTCAGGGATACGTTTGTGACCGACTAACATCGTCACTGAGGACGTTCTACGGTCGATTTGGGGAACTCGTCGTACACTATGATGCCCCACTCTCCAGAATGGTGGATGATATTCTGTCATAGACCATTTGAACCATCCAACCAAATATTGTACTCTATGTCCTCCGAAATGGAAGTTACCGGATGTGACAGTTCTACCGACTGAAGCGACGGGTGTTGCATGCAAGCAGGAGATGCTTTTTCTTCCTGGGCACCTTGTCTCACTCTCATATCGGGAGTCCGCTTCTTTTCATGTGGTGGAGGATTTTGTTTGTTTGCTTTGGTTTCTATTTTATCCTGATTTTGTATGCCTTCGGTCTCTGATTTTCTGAATTATCGATTTCGTGCTGTATACAGGGATATGGTCATTATCCATATTTGTCACGATTACAACGCATGCATTTAGTAACGCCACCTACGTGAAGTTGCCTTCTTACTCTGGATTCGTTGGAGATTGTTCGTAAAATAGTGTTTTCTTGTATACTTCTATGTTTTTATGTAACTGTGTTATTTACTCCATGCGTTTATGCGTTTGAGCTTGACTTTCACTCACAAAAAAGGGTAATAATATAACAGCTTGAAGACGTTTAACATTGGTTATCCTGTCAACGGAACCTTGTATGAAAAATGGAAGGTCATATCGTTCTGCCATATACATATTGCATACAAAAACTTCCCAAACTCTCGTATTAATTTGCCTGATTTTACGGCGAATATATTTATACAATAACTGTCTTTTGGAATGTGATTATACTGTTATCACCTACAATGGATCCCGGGAATTATAAAAAAAGGGAAAGATCTTAAGCATGACCACCCTGCACTCACCCAGTGAAACAAACCCACAAGAAAGCGACACATCAATGACATCAGAAAAAAAAACTACATACACAACAATATTCTCCTGAACATCATACAAGACAATCGAAACAGACATACAAAAACATCAAAACAATAATGACAAAAACAAGGAAGGAGACCAATGTGCATCCTGCGCCGGCATTGGATGGTCATCTGCTATAAGCAAATGGTATGGTTATCCGGATTACGTGCGCACAACCCTCCAACTTATCCGGATACACGGAGATCTCCATAGACGCACAATTGTTGTATAAACATAAAACATCTCACTGTAAGGTTACATCACAAACGAGTAGTAAAGCGACCGTTTTAAAAAGAAGCTTAGTTTTCGAGTTACATCAACATAACTGAGACAGCTTGAATATGGTCTTTAATTTTAGCTGAATATCGCTACTTTCAAAAACAAGAGTCGTAAAGAAAATATCATGGTCAGATTTTGTTTAAATTCGGTAAAAAGTGATAAAATCGTGAAAAAGTAAAACGAAAATTTTTTTGTTTATATCCTCTGTATTCCTATATTTTGTTCCTTTTTGTATTTAAAGTCGTTGCATTTCATGCATTAGATATGTTCACATGATACAGAATTGTTTGGAGGTAGAATATTTTCTCCTCTAGAAATAAGGCAGTTTTATGCAATTTCTGTGAAATATGAAGAATCCGATTTAATGTCTGTTCTGAAGCCACGAGATTGAATTTTTGTCTGGAAACACATCTACAAATATATGTATATTATTATTTCGGCATTTTCAACGATAATTTTGTAAAGGGATTATAAAGAATGAAAATAAAAACAAATGCGTATAAACTCTTGAGATAAGCGTCATTTCTCGAAGAAGATCCCGCAGGTTACGATTAAGATTTGGTCTAGCACGTGTTACGTTATGTATCAAATCGGACCTTTTAGCCGATATATAAAGGTGGAATCTCACCATTTTGTTGACAAATTCATGAAAAGGTACTTGTTTTAATGCGTCATGGCAAGACCTTGTATTGAGACCCGATTGTGACAAGTTGAATAAAAAGTACATGAATTGTAAAATTGTCCATGAAGTTCCTAATCATCACGTATATTGGCCATATTTCATTGTTTGGATTGAGGATCAATGACCAGGGTTAAATACCCGAAACGTACAGGTCTGGTCCACGATGTTGATTAATCTGCTTTTAAATGATGCTAATGAATTTGAAGACGTTTAACATTCTATAAGATAATAAGAAGTATCTTTTGATGTTATTCTTATGACTGCAGAGGTGTTAATATGCATGATGTCATGTACATGGGTAATGGTTGGACTCCTCGTATTCTTTGTATTTAATATTGAGCGGAGGCCTTTGGCTAGTTTCCCTTTTCCCCTTTTCTCATCTGCACCAACTTTCATTTTAGATTTGAAGCTATTAAAAAGCACTGGATCAGAAGAAGGGAGGTGATTTCTAACCAGACCCTGTTGCAGCACCAACACCAAAACACCCGATGCGAAAACACAAAGACGAGCATACTAAGAAACGAAAATGAGACATAGGACATATAAACATCAAACACAAAAGACTACACATAAATCCTTTGAGATCCAGGGGAAGGGGAGGGACGGACCACGGAAGATTTTGCTTTGTGATGCTGTATATACATCATAAAAACCACAATGTCATACGTAATATCGGTAACTTAATAATGAGGAATTCCTACATTCATTGGGACTACAATGTGTATATTTCTACAATACAACATATAAGAGCTATATAACGTAAAGAAAAAGTAGAAAAGTGTATGTTGTCTGTCGACAACGGAAAATCTTTCCGACAGGAACCTGGAATAATGGTCATCGCTGCTGTAGCTACGAGAAAGGTAAAAATATCAAAAAAAGATATGACGTGAAAAATGAAGTCAGTACAATGTATCCAAGTGCCAATGATTTATCATACACTTCAACGATGGATATAAAAGATTCCAAGATGCGACACAACAAACAGTGAAGTCAAACTTAAAATAAAGACGAGACTGCATATGATGTAGACCGAATTCAGGCCGTAATTGTTGTTTAAGACTGATGGGTTGTTTTATACTTCTAGGGGTTGTTTTATACTTCTAGGGGTTGGAATTTGCAAATGTAAATGGTAAGTTGTTAATAATGACATAACTAAACAGAAAAGCAAGGTATGAGCACATTGTGATAGAATTATAAAATCGTAAATTCTACCACTTTTTGCATGCCCGTACCTCAGGCCGTAAAACAACCCATCAATATAAAATAACAATAACGGCCTGAATCCGGTCTAGGTCTACATATGATGTTGTCATCTCAGCGTATGACCTCACTGTTAAAGCTTTTCTAAAAAAAGAAGATCGAAAAGAAAAATTCAGTGAATATACACATTAGAATGGAAAGTCCTTGATAAAATGACTGACTACAAAAATGCAAATTATATTCAAAGTCGAAACTTCCTGTGTTACAGCTCCAACACTACTTTTGCATTATGCGGCACGTATTTCCGCAATTTTAGGTCCTATAAAGTGACTTGAATGATCTATTTCCAACTGGACCTCGACAGAAAATTTAATCGTAACATGTTACACACATGTATGATCCTATATGAAATTGAAAAGAAGCTTGTAATACTCTGCGTCATCCCTAATGTTCTGTTCTCTTCTGCTTTCTTTTCAATTTTTCAAATCAAAAATCTTGTTATCTTTGAATAAATGAGAGGTTTGTAATTCGGATATGTACACTATTTACTATTTGTTTACCATGTGACCATCTAAAGAATACATATAATATACTTCCTTTCATATTTGGTCATTTCTATCTCAGTATTGCCTTAGATTTGCTTCTCGGTTAGTAGTTTTATGTGAGTGTCTTTGATTGTTGTAGGTCTTGTTGTTCGATGTTCATTCTTGGTTTGAATGTTTTCCTTTTCATTTATAAATAAAGATTAATTGCAGAAAAAACTAAAATGTGTCAATGAGACTAGAATGAAGCATAAAAAATCATGTACAGACAGTCAAAACTCTCACAAAAACATCCTAAGTCATTTTATGTTATAATTACAATCAATAATCACCCAATGAGAAACTAGAGGTCCAGAACTGAAAATCAGATGCAATCCTCATCTACATGTAGTGCAGTGCCTTTTAGATACGTTTTAGCGTCTATTGAAGGAGGAAAATACAATGATTACCTTGAAAGTCATAACGTACATGTGATGAGGCCGTATAGGCAGCAACGCTGCTGATCTAATTTAAAGCTTGTGAAAGTAAAATGGATATTTTCTCGTTAGCATATTTGTTGATGACAGAATGTTTTATTTTAATAATTCCTATACAGTACTTAGTTGAACAAAATGCTGTCATATTAAATGTTTTGTTATAATCTGAATCAAGATTGTACATAAAGGAAAAAGGCACCGTTTTTCAAAATAATTGATGTAAATTTGTAGTCTTCTTTAAAATAAAGCAATAATTTAAAATCGTTTTTATACGCCCGTCACTTGAAGTATTATGGTATGGCGACGTCTTTTTTATGTCTGTCTATCTGTCCGTCTGTCCGTCTGCCCGTCCGCTTATGGAACGCAATAACTTGAATATGCGTCAACGGATTTTCATGTGTGGTCATCTGACAGTGAGGAGGTTGTTTTACACCACAATTGTACGTTCTTCGAGACCTCTGGGTAATCGGAAGAGTGGGAGGGTTGTGCGCACGTAATCCAGGATAACCACACCGTCTGCTACTGGCGTGGCAGATGTCCGTCCTAAGTCGGCACCGTTTACTCATTGGTCTCGTTGGTTTATGTGTAGTCATTTGTGTTTTATGTTTTTCTGTGATTTGGCGTTCCCTGTACTACTGCGTCTCTTTCTGTGCGTCTTTTTTGTGTTTTACAGTGGGTGTTTTGGGAGGTTGCTGTTGGTGCTGCAACTAGGTGTTGTTGGAGATCCCCTCCTTTCCTTCATGATATTTAAACATTGTGATCAGACTGTGGAGAGGAAGCCGCCTTTCGATTTTCAGGTTCATCCGATTTGTCGTTACGGAGTTATGGGACTTAGAATTTTAAAATACTGTGAAAATATACTAAAATATTTAATAATTCTTTAAAAATCTATTTATGGATGAAATGTTTTGAAAATTTGTATACTTTAAGAATAAAGGATGTTCTTTGACGTATTTAACGGGTTTTTTATTTGTGTGTCGCATAATCGAGAAATTATGTATAGTGGGGGAGGGGGTTATATACACATACATGTTCAGCGAAAGGCTCTCCTGGTTATATAATAAAATTCATACCTAAATGACGCAACTATTTTCTAAGACCCAAGGGTAAGGGTAAAAAAGTATATCAGATGCGCAAGCGTAACATTAAGCGTAAGTCTGAACATAACGCAAAAATCTTTTTATCAGTCAAACTTCCTAAGTAATGGTGTTAAGAAGATTACATAGAATTGTATACTAGAAAATGACCACATTCATTTTCAAAGAACCTGGAGGTCAGGAGTTAAAACTAATTATCAAGTGGATAATCAAACCACATACCCTTTACGTATGTATTATGCAAAAAGAATTTATACTCTATCAATTATGCACTCTGAGAACTGTTTTTCACAAGAATGCATAATATATATACATTCTTTGACATATGTAACGGGTTCTTAATTTTTCTGTTGCATAATCGAGAAGTTATGTGTAATGGGAGGGGGGTTATATGCACATACATGTATAGGTGCATGGAACGCAATAACTTGAATATGCATAAACACATTTCCATTATATTTAAACATTGTGATCAGACTGTGGAGAGGAAGCTGCCTTTCGATTTTCAGGTTCATCCGATTTGTCGTTACGGAGTTATGGGACTTAGAATTTTAAAATACTGTGAAAATATACTGAAATAGTGAAAAATCCTTTAAAATGTAAACGTCTTCAAATTGAATAGCATCATTTAAGAACAGATAAATTGGCAACGTGGACCAGACATGCACGTTTCGGGTACTTAACCCTCATCAGTGATCCTAAATCTAAACAATGTAATATGCCAAAAAAAGTATGAAAGTTACTATGTCGAAAAAGTGTACCTAAAGACGTAGCAGGATGGGTGGGATATGATGCTACAGGACCCACTTTTTAGAAATTTCAAGAAATGTTGATAACAGAAGTTTAGAATGCGTTGAAGAAACGATCAACCGAAATTGATCGAACTTGGCTACATGTGCCCTCGGGGGCACATGTAGCCAAGTTCTATTTTTGGGTGAAATGTTTTGAACTTTTGTATACTTTAAGAAGGAAGGATGTTCTTTGACATATGTAATCGGTTTTTAAATTTTTTGTCGCGCAAAATCGAGAAATTATGTGTAATGGGAGGGGGTTGTATGTACATTCATGTTAAGCTGAGGGCATAATATAGGTGCATGGAACGCAATAACTTGAATATGCGTCAGCGGATTTTCATGATATTTATACATTGTGATCAGCCGCCTTTCGATTTTCAGGTTCATCCGATTGTCCTTATGGAGTTATGGGACATATCTTGCTGCGTGAGCGTAGGCTTTTTATATGTGAGATTTGCTGAAATTATGAAGTGTTTAAATCGGTAGTATCGAGAATGCATTTCCCATTTTATCATCCTTTCAAGTTTTATAATAATGCAAAGGAGAACTTAATAACTCTCACACACACTATATTGATACCACTCAAACATTCTCAGTCATAATCTCATGTTGCATAACTAATTATATATTTATCAGGTATTGCAAAGAAAATTATATTAAACTTAAATATCTGAAAAAAAAGAAAATTTATTAATTTTAAACATATAAGTGCATCTAATGATTATAATTGAAGAGGTCTGCGAAAGTTTTCCATCGCTGGACAATTTTGTGCATTTAAATTTGTACATAAGAAATCCCTGCTTCATTCCGGGGTTCGCAACCGTTTCGATGGGAATTCTCACGATTTTGCCTTGCCTTCTCGACTTTGAGACTGAATGACGGTTAGGTACTTCTTTGATGTTAATTCATATAGTTTATCATCTCTAGTTTAATTTGAGTAAAATTTATTCGAGTATTCTTCATCCTTTGTTTATAAATGATCCTCTTTACTAAACTTACAATAGCTAAATAAACAGTTGAAAAAATAATGTGATTGACTGTGAGATTGCATTTCCTAGCTTATATGGCAGTTAATTGCTAATAACAAAGTTAGGAGCAGTTTCATTGCATGCAACTCTAAGGTTTTTAATCGATCTCTATCAAACTCTCCGAAAAACACATTCTCTTATCAAAATATCGATTCATGTAGTTAATTTTCATGTTTGAATTCACATTTTCAAAATTCAAGTAAACAAATTGAAATTTTCCATTTTACCCATTTATCTTAGAAATTTTGCTCATTCATCCCTGAAGTTGAAATTAAAAAAATCAATCTGATAAAAAAAAATCTTTCGAATGTATGTGGCGTTTTCATTTCTCAGTTAATACGTTATGCTCGGGCTAGCTTCATGTACTCAGATTTTGTTCTCAGAGGTAGACGGCTTTCAGTTCAACTTCTCAGTCAAGGATACATTTGTGACCGACTAACATCGTCACTGAGGAAGTTCTATGGTCGATTTGGGGAAATGGTAGCACACTATGGCGTCTCATTGTCCAGAGAGATATTCTGACGTAGACCTTTTGTGCCATGACATACCGATTTATACATTTGTCTTCTTTTTAGGGAGTTACCAATTGTGACATGTCTACCGAATTGAAGTGGCGGGTGTTGCATGCAAGCAGGAGATGTTTACTGTTCCTGGGTACCTGATCTCACTCTCTTACAGAGAGTTCACTTCTCTTTCATATGATAGATTTTTTTTTAATTTTTTATTATTTCTGTTCCTTTGCTTTAGTTCTGGTTTTATCCTGGGTTAGTATGCCCTTGGTTTGATGATTTTTCGATTAACGATTTTGTACTTCTTGATAGGTTTATGCTTTTTTTTCCATATTTGTCATTCAATAAGCATAATGACATTAATCTCTGTCACTTGGTCTATCCATTTGTAAAAAGAAGTTAGTTTTTGTTAAAAAAAATCTATGATTTTGAATTTTACTCCTTTTCCTTTTTTCTATGAAATTACAGAAATTATGACCATAAGACTTTTTTTGACGACACGTCATACTGATGGTCCACATTATATTCTCTCGTTTGATATAATTTATCCTTGTGTTAGGGGTGTTGATTAAAATTTCATATTTATCTACTAGGTTGCTCTACTAGAGATAGTTAAACGCAGCGGCCTCTTGTAACACAGGTTCTATTGAAATGGATCTAAAAAATTTCTATGGCATACGTAGAACAGTCTGTGCTCTACTGGCTGAAACGAGCTCAAGATCAATCACCCGAGAAGTCTGAGCAATATAATTCCTGGATCCACTGTAGGTTGTCACAGTATAAGCACATTCCAAATGACAGTTATTATATAAATTTACATTTCATTTTTACGCTTAAAATGACGTTTAGATACGTCTAAATCTTCGTTGCTAAGGCTCTTTTACTATTTACCGTCATAGTTCAAATGAAGCCAACTTACTATGTCAAATTCAAATTAAGACACCGTGGTTATACTCCTATAATTACAAATAAAAACACAAACACATTCGAATACACAAATTTTCGCCCCCTTGGCGGCCTTTATGAAATGTAAAAAGAAGAGAAGAAATCCAACAAGACCCCGTTGCAGCATCAACAGTAAAACACCAAAACACCCGATGCAAAAACACAAAAGACGCGTACATTACGAGACGGAAAAGAGACACACGACATGTAAACATCAAACACAAAAGACTACACATAAACCGACGAGACCAATGGGTAACCGGTGCCGACTTTGGACGGCCATCTGTCACGCAAGGAGCAAATGGTGTGGTTATCCTGGATTACGTGCGCACAACCCTCTCACTTCTCCAATTACCCAGAAGTCTCTAAGAACGTACAATTGTGGTGTAAAACAACCTCCTCACTGTAAGATGACATCACATAAACAAGACCGCAAAACGCAGAGGCCCCAGAGACACAGATGAATATGTAAATGGATATAAAAAGAGGGCATGCGCAATACAGTCCGTGCTCTGCCGGCTGTAGCGAGCTCATGTATGTAATCACCCGAGGAGTCCGACTGACATTCAGAGAGGACAGGTGGTCGGGGCCCTGTCTTCTCTAAAGAGGTTTGGACAGGGCCCGTCATGGAGTCCCGTCGTCACAGTCAGTCAGAGTGCAAGTCTCAAGGATGCGCTTGTACAAGACTGTAGACTGGTCAAGTACCAAGCCTAGTGTCCGACTGGTGACATTAGGATCATATCCACGGTATTAAAGGCGTTTGATGATTCTGACGCATTTTCGATGGTTATGCTGCCTACCTTTGATCCTTTTTATTTTGTTTATCATATCACCATAAAAGACAGGTTGTGTAATACCCATAGTAATGTACTCTGTTGCATGTATAGATCCGAATTTTAAAAGAAGTTGACTGTAATTTTTGTAAAATTTCCAGAAAGTCTTAACTAGTTTATGAAAGCGGAAACCTTGACCTAAAATTTTTTTGGTAATTTGTAAATTTCTACTGTGAAAATCCAAAATATCAGTACATGCTCAAGCGTACCGGATGAGCTGTGATATGTAAATGCCGTATGACGGTAATCTTGGAACATCACCGTCAAGCCAAGGGAAATTTACTATGTTGAATCCAAAATCATCTCTTTTGTCATATACACTTGTATGAATCTTTCCGTTTACAATTTTGATATTTAGGTCCAAACAGAGTGTTTCTGTATTTGAAAGGTTTGTCTTGTTAAGGGTTAATTCTTGTGGATAAATTTCATTCTTATATAATTCAAAAGCAGGATTGTCAATGGTTAGAATATCATCCAGATACCTAGAAGTATTATTGAAACATTTCAGCTCATCAAATTTTCTTTGCTTTTGAAGATTTTGGATAAATTCTTTTTCATAAGTGTATAAAAATAAATCTGCAACAAGAGGCGCACAGTTAGTACCCATAGGAATTCCTACAACCTGCTTGTATAGATCCTCACCAAATCTAACATAAATATTGTCCAAGAGGAAGGACAAGGCATTACACAGGTCACTACATGTCCATGATTTGTATGATTTGTAGTCTGTCGAGGAAAAGAAACCCTTCGATTCAGATGTACAAATGTAAGTTTTTCTCTCTCGATCAAAACACCATTTAATGAGATTAGATAATCGATGATTAATTTTGTCATGAGGAAGTGTGGTGTACATATTAGAGAAGTCGTATGAAGAAATCGTATTGGCTTGGAAATTTCCAGATTTCATTTTTTCAATCACATCCCCTGAATTCTTAATAGACCAAAATAAATTTACATCGTTCCTGTTTAGAACCGTTTCACAATATCTAGTTATGTGTTCTTTAATAGCAGTAAGTGCTGACGTCAGATTTCTAGACAAAATTGTAGTGGAGCAGTTACTGGAATTAGCAATATATCGAAATTTGTAAGGAGACTTGTGCAGTTTAGGTATGCAATATAGTGTTGGGAGATCCAATTTAGAAATAGAGATATTGAATGAAGACAGTTCACTGTTATGCTTGCCTAAAATGTTAAATGCACTTTCATTGCTTTTGATATATGTATTAGTAGACGAAAGTTCCGAAATCAAAGTTGATATGTAGTAACGTTTTCAAATGATAATGGTGTTGTTGGCTGCTTTATCAGCTGGTGCAAAGACATATTTTTCATGTAATTTACTTAGTTTGGATTTGAAATATCTTTCTGATTTGGAACGTAGATTTTGAAAAAGATGAGGGTTTTTATGGAAGTTATCTATTCGAATATCCGTTATATCTAAAATGAGGTTTTTCCAGTCATTCAGAGCATGCGGTTCGACTCCTTCTGATTTACACCATATTTTCGTATAATTATCTAAGGCTTCCGTAAGCACTTCACGGCATTTGACAAAATCTATCTTGGATGGGATTCTATAGTTAGGTCCTTTTTTAAGAAGATCACGGAGCTGTCTGTCTTGGATAATTGAAAAGTCACCTGTAACAACATGGCCAGCTGGTTTGTAGAGATATTTAGAAGTTGCAGGACACGATTCAACGATTCAAGCAGGACACGATTCAAGTATGTCAGGATCCATTGTAACTTTAATATAGTTAAAAACAAAGTTTCGAGTAGGTTTCTTGTACTTATAACAAATAAGAGGTGGCTCTAAATTTTCAAAATATTGAGGAATGGTACTTTGTACGCGATGATCCCGAAAAATATTAGAGATGTTTAGAAGATCAAAACCTTTGTTAATAAACGGGATTTTTATGAATCGTCTTTTCGGTGAGGTGTTTTTCACAAAAGTTTATACTGTGCGAATGAGACAATGATATTAAGTCTGAACCAGTCAGTGTTTCTTAAGAATGCAACCTCTGCTTCATCCAAGAAAGATTTCAAGTGCATAACTGGTATTGACGACAGAGCATGTAACAGCTCATGTCTTCCGCCATTGCGTGCTATAGTAAGTAAACCGTTGAGAGAGCGGTATATTCTGGATCGTTTTCTTTTTTGTCTGTTTCGTCTTTTCCCGTGTGACCTGTATTTCCTTTTACAAAAAAACGTTTTTACACTTGATAAAGGCCAAGGGCCGAATATTTGTGTTTTCGAGTGTTTATGTATTTATTTTTATCATCTCTTCCCTCTGGAAGAAATATTTCAATCTCCCATAATTACAATGTAAATACGCAAGATCGCAAATACAGCACGTGCAGCGTGTCCGTTCTGATTTTTCATTTAGTCACCTACCTAAACCATTGTTCAAAACTTGGGCACCTTTTCTGCCCAAGTAAATTGATGACGTCATAACAATAGAGAACAACTTATTATTCCTATATGAGTTTAAAGAAGTAGGAAGTTCCTGCTCTGCTACCAGAGATCAACCTTCTGAGCAAACATGTCTAAATGCTGTACACCTCACATACATGTTTCTCATCAAGAATCCTCATCAATGGTAATTTCAGTCAAATAAATCAATGATGAAAAATAATTGAGCGTGGCGTCCCCTAGATTTATCTCGAAACTTAAGATTTTTTTTTTTCAAAAAGAGTAAGCGTGCTTCAAGTATAATTCTCGGTATTTGTAACAAATCCACTTGTTTTTACTTCCTTGTAACCGTAGATACTTTCTTCGTCTACCACATCAGGTCGTCATGAGGGTAGAGATCGGTCGATATAAGGATACAAGAAGGAAATGAAGGAGGAAGAGCAGCTTTTTATTTCCACCAGTTCATTTATTAAAATAATTCCACCGTACCCATGAGTGTGATAATGTATGGTAGAGAATAAGAAAGCATTGCTAGGGTGTTGCAATATTTTGGAAATTTGACGGTAAGAATAACTTACACTGTTTTTCTGCAGTAGGGAAATTGCACATTGATTTTTACCACCCAATCGCTTTTGATAATAAATCAAAGCTGTGGAACCTGCAGCAAGATCATGTCGGATATTTTATCATTGTTATAACTTGTTCAAAATGTAAAAGTGAAGTTTATGTTAAACGTCTTCAAATTCAATAGCATCTATTTAGCACAGATAAATTTGCAGCATGGACCAGACAAGTACTTTTCGGGTACTTAACACTCGTCATGTTAGCTAGATGGATATTAATTAATACCTATATACCTGGATGACTACTTATGCTCCATTTATGCAAATGAACTTGAAATCAAGGATATCTCAATGAACATAAAAATATAGATATTTATGCTTCCAGTCCTAATGTTTTTAAAGAAATGACTGTCTTAGTTTTTGTGTTCATGGGTGTATAATTCTGGTTGGTCACGTGCAAATTCCGTGAATCGCGAAAATCTGCACGTGTCCAACCAGAATTATACACCCATGAACACCAAAAGTAAGACAGTCATTACTTATGTTTACATTTATTCTAAATATCGGTCATTTCTATTTTCAAGTACTTCACATATTTTGCCTGTTATAGCGTCAAATTTATTTGAATGTTGGTAAATTCTCCCTACATGCAAAACTTGAACGTGACTTCACAATATCAACCCAAGTTATTGGAATATAATTCTAGTTGCCTAAATATAAAGACGTAATTGTTTGTGGTGTCTCCGATTGTTTGTCTAAGTTGTTGTTTAAGATGCGTCTCCTCCGTCTCGTCTCATGTTTTTTCATTACGCTATAATCAAATCAATTGTGTCTTCTTCTTTTTTCGTATACCATATATATATCATAATAAGTGGTAAAGATAGAAACCTCTATGCTAAAGTGTTCTCTTAATATACCTCTATTTTTGACCCAAATAGAGGTATAACAATTATATAAATGATAATAATATGGAAGTTTTCCATTTTTATGAATGATAATTATGGTCATATGATATGCCTAAAATAATTGTTTATAATGAATATGTAGGTAGTGTGTACCTCGTTTAAATGAAAGAGGATCCGGTTTGCGTATGGTGAGATATAAGACTGTATAATTGCAGTTTTTTAGTTGTTATTGACATACAACAATATATTTTGTAGTTTAACGTAATTTTAATATATAAGCACGAATTTCAATAAACAATAGGTATCGGATAAGAGTAACACAAAGAGGAAGGATCAAAGGTTGACAGAATTACCATCGAAATTGTGTTAGAATTATTTAACGCCTTTTATACCATGGATATGATCGTTCTGTCACCAGACGGACACTTGGCTTGGTACTGGACCAGTCAAACGCCTGGTACCTATGAATTCCTAAGAGTTGCACTCCGACTGACTGTGACGACAGGACTCCATGACGGGCCCTGTCCAAACATCTTTAGATAAGACCCTGACCACCTGTCCTCTCTGAATGCCAGTCGGAATCCTCGGATAATCACATGCATGAGTTCGCTACAGCCGGCAGTGCATGAACTGTATTTCGTATGCCTTTGGTTTTTTTTCCATTTACATATCCATCTTCAGGGTTGTACAAAAGCGGTTGTCCGATTGCCCGTGCCGTATCAAAATTCGACCGGGCATGTCATTTCTGAATTCAGCTAGCCCGCGGGGCAAGTTGTTTTTCTGGTCGGTCTTTCTGTTTTGATTCGTGGCATTTGGTTGTTTTTAATTAGTTTATGTCATGTGCATGAATATCACCTGTATACACTGCTAAAAATACGGAAGCAAAGTTTCTACTTTTTACACGTAACGTGGATACACAAAATCTACTATAATGGCAAAGCTCTCGATCGGCCTTCTTTGGGGCCGATATTCGACCCCATTCTTAATGCAAAATAGCATCTTTTTTCCAATTTGTTGACCAATTTTTCCCAGTTTGAAACCTCAAGGAAAATTCATAAAAACGAGTTAAAGACACTATATATTAAGTTAAAACGCAGCTAAACCTATTTAAAGTTTTCCTTAATTTTGCGAAAATTCCGCTATTGTTTTTCCCAATTTCAAAGGCCCCTGGCCCCTGTTCCAAAATTTGGTGTGAGAGCCCTGAACGGCTATATCTAGTTATCTGTTCGATATTTACTGTTCACGGAGCAATGTCTATATAAAGAGGAAATCATTTACAACGCGATGTCATTTTATTAACAGTTCAAATGAGTGTCTTTTTCTGTATCATAATCGGTCGACCGGACGTACAGTATAACCATGACAAAGTCACAGTCCTGACTTATAAGTACGTGATGCCTACTTGCAAAAACGTGGGCATGCTGCTCGGACTTAGTAGCATGCAGACACGCCGCATAAGGGTATGCAGATTGTTGTGTCTGGTATGCGTATGATGTATGATGCCCGCAAGTCATCCACCCTTAAAATAGTGCGACTTAAAATGACGGGCAAGTAAATTTTATGGGGGCAACTTACTTTCTAATTCAGGTTGCCGAGGGGCAACTGATTTCAAAATTCTTATGTGCAACCCTGCATCTGTGTGTTTCATGAGCCCCTGCGTTATGCTGTCTGTTTGTAAGTTCATCATACAGTGAGGAGGTTATATTACACCACAATTGTGCGTTGTGAAAAAGTCAAACACCAGATATCACAAAATTTCGCGATATTTTCATTGTGACGTCAAAATAAAAGGCATGCAGCTCATCAAGGTGCTTCAAGACGTTGCGGTCAGATGTGACGTCACAATTGAAAATTTTGCCAAATGATGTGATGTCGAGTGTCTGTGTGTTTAAAATCAAGGTTAGGAATGGTCATATCTTTTATCTGGAAAATGGACTAAAAAAAGGTAGGGTAGACTATTGTGCGTTCTTCGAGACCAATGGGTAATCGGAAAAGTGGGCGGGTTGTGCGCACGTAATACTTCCGGATAACTACACAGCCTGCTACTGGCGTGGCAGATGGACGTCCTTAATCGGCACCGGTTGCCCATTTGTAGTCTTTTGTGTTTCATGTTTCTATGGTGTAAGTTGGTGTTCCTTGTCCCTTCTGCGTTTCTTTCTGTGGGTGTCTGCTCTGTGTTTTTGCATTCTGTGTTTTGCTGTGGGTGCTGTAACCGAGTGTTCTTTGACATCTCCTCCTTTTCCGTACACAACTGTTGTAAATTACTTCATTAATAAGGTAACTGAGATAGTATTAAACTTAAAGTTAAGTTATTATAAATATTATAAATAGCTTTCAGTTTAATATTTAAATTTCCTTCATACACAGGGGCATATGAAATGATAGAGAAAAACGCACAAATTGGCACATGACAAATATGGATTATGACCATATCCCTACAAAATCGATAATTCAGAAAATCATAAACCGAAGGCACATAAAATCGGAATAAAACAGGAACAAAAGCAAACAAACAGAAACCTCCACTACATGAAGAAAAGCGAACTCCCAATATGGGGATGAGACCAGGTGCCCAGGAAGAGTCCGCATCTCCTGCACATGTTAGATTTAACAACTTTTGTGTCATGTGTAAGTAGACTAAAAGGCAGCAACCAATGAACTGTTGAAGGGGTAGGAAGACATTTGCGAGCAGAAATATTTTGAAAACCGGTTATTATGTTTCAAGACTCTTCGGTTTGGATCAGTATTTTGTTATGTCAAAATTTCGATCGAGAATCGTTTTATTTGAAAAATTTTCCTGGCCATCTACTCTAAGTTGAACGTTTTATTTTAATGCTGAATTTAATTTGGATCTAAATCAGTACCACACATATACATCACATTCATTTCAATTCATCTAAAAAAATGTTAAAGTATGTGGATGAATATCAATTTTTGTTATTATACATCATTGCTTATCAACATCAACTTTCGTGTATAAACAATGGAAACAAAGAAACTTGAGTCGATATTTTTTATCTCTCATCTCGTTTCCTACAAACAGTTGAATTCTTATTATCATGCTTGACTCTTTCCGGCTTTTGAAATTGTTATAGTGTTCAAGTAGATGGATTGAAATCGTCCATCACACTCAAACGTAAAAATACGTCTTTAAAGATCAGGTTGAAAGAAATAACTTTCATTAAATGCAAAACAATTGTACGACATAATGCACGTACGACTTTGAACACTTTTAACTTTTCTATCAATCAATATAATCAAAGTGATGATCAGCGTTCTCTCAGAGTTAGCAATATTTGGTATGGAAACATTTGATGACACTACCCAAAAAGTGAAAGCCACACACAAAATCCAGAAATCAGAAATCGACAATTATAATCAGTGAGCATACAAACAGTACTATAGTATACCCATTGACTACAAAGACAGATTTTATAGTGAAAAATGTAAATCCAAACAAGATATCTTAAGCATTAAGCGAATCAGCCAAAGTGAAACCGTAATGAGAGCAGGTGAACATTGACAGTAAGTATTTCCTGTTTGCTAGTAACACCCGTTACTTCATCCAGAAAAGGTCAACACCTCTTATCAAATATAGTGTTTTGGGTGGTTCTTATCGAAAATAACTCTCAACATTGTTGACAATGAGATGTTATAATGCTCTCTATTCTAATTTTATCGTCAAAAACTTTTCGCCATGAAAATGTCAGTGATATACAAACATACCCCTAATTGTGTGGTTTCCCGGTAAGTCGCTGGGCCGAATAAAATTCATTAGGCTTCAGTTTGCTTTGGACTATCGTATGAATTGCGATAAGAATGTAACTACATACAACTACCTGGCAGATGGCCGTCCTAAGTCGGCACCAGTTGCCCATTGGTCTTGTTGGTTTATGTGTGGTCTTTTATGTTTCATGTTTCTATGATGTGTGTTGGTGTTCCTTGTCCCTTTTGCGTCTTTATCTGTGGGTGTCTGCTCTGTGTTTTTTTGCATTGGTTGTTTTAAAGTTTTGCTGTATGTGCTGCAACCGAGTATTGTTGGAGATCCCCTCCTTTCTCTTACATGTATACAGGAATTGAACATCCTTTTTCTGTCGCCTGTGAAGCATAGCGGCACTTTAGATCACTTCGTCTGTTGTCTGTCTGTTCGTCTATCCGTCAGTCAGTCCGTCCGTCCGTCCGTCCGTCTGTCTGTCATACTTTGTGTCACACCCCATGGTCAGTGATAGGGCTATTTCGCAAATGTATTCCTTGTTACAAGACCTTTCTACACATTTCATAATTTCTGACCTAGTGACCTTGACCTAGATATTTGACCTACTTTTCAAAAAAAAAAAGATTTGCTATATCTTTTGATTGGTAAGTGGTTGGACTTCGATATTTCATAGGTGTATTTCTATTGATGAGACCTTTATACTCATACCATAATTTTGACCTAGTGACCTTGACCTCGATATTTGACCTACTTTTCAACATAGAAATAAGATTGGTTTTATCTTCTGATTGGTAAGTGATAGGGCTTTGATATTCCACGTGTGTATGCCTTGTAATGAGACCTTTCTACACATTCCATAATTCTATACCCAAGAAAGGAGGGAATTAGGAAAAAGTAGATCAAATACCTAGTGACCTTGACCTAGGTATTTTATTTACTTTCAAAATTATATCTTTTGATTGGTAAGTGATACGGTGTATTTCTTATGATGAGTCCTTTCTTTTGTTCTCAAAAATGTTTAACTAGTAACCTTAAGATAGATTATTGACTTTTTCTGAAAATAATAGATTGGTCATATCTTTAGATAGGTAAGTAAAAGGTTTAATATTTCATTTGACAAGACTTTCCTACTGATACAAATAACATCAAACCTTTATCTACATAGTAGATCCACTTTTTTAAAAAAATAAGGCGCTTCACAGGCGATAGAAGCATTCCTTGGATGCTATTTTTAAAGGTACAAAAGGTCTCGTCAAGATCAAACCATGAATCGACTTTTTTTGTCAAAATTTTAACGCAAACGAGTCTATCATGCTTAGAAATTAGAAACTGGCTGGTTACAACGGTCACATATGCCCTCATTACCGAGCTATGATCAATTATTGCTTATAAAATGGGTACCCTAATATATCCTACTTTTCTCCGTAGAAGACCGATTGCGAACACGTGTAAGCACTTATTTGCATAAGGCTAGTGCTGTATCAAAACAAAACAACTTGGCTGACGGATAACACGTGGGACGAAAATGAATCGACAATCGGTGTTATCAAAATTTGAAAAGGGAAATGAAATGAACAAATAGTATTGGCTTGGTGTTTGAAAGTTATAGACCTAGAATAGAGGACGATATTGAAATTAAAACTCTGACATGTCTCAGGGAAAATTATCTAAAGGGATCTATAGTGTACATGAACATGTATAGTTCTCGTCTATTTTTATCTATGAGAAGTATATATATAAGTTTGACGTGTATATATATCCACAGTAATTTTGATATGTGTATATATAATATATATATTCACAGTCTAAATCAAATATTTAAAAAAAACGAACAAAAATCATAACTAAATAAAGGTTAATTTTCATTCAGGATTTGGTAAACAAACGCACATGTGTATAGCAGACTACACCTGCCTCCCATTCAAGTACACGTTGTTAGTCATTTGAAAGTGTTCGATTATCCACGTTCAAAATGATGATTTGAATGACACATGATATCAACCTTGTATTTGCAATTAATGAAATATTAGTGAGTTAGTTTTTTTTTGAGAGAGAGATAATTTCAAAAAGACTGTATACGTGGTTTACTACATGTTTCGTAGTAATCCCACGATGTGAACATTCAAGCGATTGGCTGATCATGGCAGCGTGTTCATTTTGACCTTGGTAAACGTGACATATTTCTACATACTGTATATGCAAATAACAATTTCCGAAGTTTACCGAAATCGAGTGTACCAGAGAGTAAAAACGTCTATAAAACAAAAATGTGAGAGATATTTTATGTAAGTAATATATAGATGTTCAAATGGTAGTACTTAAAAGCTATTTACGGTAAAACTTCATTATTGACCGTTTAATCCCTGTTAGACTATGTTTACCTTTAACTTTTGAAGTTGCCTTTAACGAATATTTGAAGTTGTTACGTTCGGAATATATTGTTGTATTTAGGTATCCCTTGTCATTAAAAACTAGCATGAGATCTTAATACCGGTACGAACCTGATTCAATATCTTAAGTTGGTTTTTTCTTCTATAATTCACATAGACATATTATTCCATGGTAATTTCACAGGGGGTTTTCCAGTTCTACTAAGCAAACTCGGCATTAAAAGTGTACATAGATAAATGGTCAGAACAAAGTTTATCACAGTTTATTCCCATTGGAATTCTATACCATATTCAGATTTTTTATAATTTCCCTCACCTTTTCCACTCCATCTTTTACTCATAGTACTACACTACAGATGAGAACAAACTATGACCAGTATCCCTTGGTTTGCCAAAGCATTGTATGTACTTGCCCAAACGGAGGCGTGGTGGTTGCCGAAAGATCAAGGAACAGGTATAAGCTTTATTTCACGAAAGAGTTTTCAAAATTTCATTTAGCCTTGTGTTAAACCAGTTTGAGATATGACAAAACAAAGTTAAAGTATGGATAAGAATTATTCAAGTTCTATGTTAACTTTTTGTTGAAGAACACGTCATTTGTAAAATGTTATAAAGTCTTCTATCAAAGTTGTTTAAATGTCAAAAGAATATGGATCTATTGTTTTTATTAGAATTTCCATTTCCCCATATTTCTTTTACGTTTGTCTTGATCGATATAGATTTCATTATCAATATTGAAAATCAAACCATCTAAAATATTTTAATGCAGCACCTTTAACCTTTTTTATTTATTGTTTTTAGCTATAAAAGTTCATGGCAAACACGGAGTATATCAGTTTGGCGAGAAAATCAGCTTCAATTGCACAGGGGAAAATGCTCCTGAATTTGACATACAAATCAACAACCATGATATTTCTAGAAACATGACCAAAGTGCTTGGGCCGAAAGTTCTGTATTCCGCTATATCCATCGATCCGCAGCACTTTAAAGTTGGTGACAATTTAATCGTTTGTAATGGTGGTACAATGACCGAGGACATACGTGTTGAGAGTAAATATTTTCCTTTTCCCTATTTTCAAATGCTCATATAGAATGCAATACCATCTAAGTTTATACATTGATTATTTATTTTAAGCACTCAGATAAAAATTAAGTTTTATCTAAATATGTTTAAATTTTCTTTTTTACTTGAATGCTACATTCAGTAAAATCAATCTGTTATAAATAAATCGATAAAAATGGGAAAGGATACTGACTTTTCAATTCTATTTTTTAAGGTTACCTTGTCCGTGATGTAACTGACATTAAATGTATTGTCCGTAGGCCAGTAAACTTATTGGAATGTCGCTGGACCATTGGGGAGTATCATTTCAAAGAATTCATCAACGTAACATTTTCTGTGTAGGTTTATTGTACTTTTTCTCTTTTAATGTAAGCCGTGCAGAATTCGTAGAATGTCTCACCTACAGAAAGGTTGAATAATTAGAAAGCACTGAGCACTGAAACATTGTCTTAAAACTCTACATATGCCGAATGCCAGAAAAAGAACAAGGACAAGTTTGAAAAGAATTGAATCAAAATAAGAAACTAAAATTCGATCTTTACTAGATTTCCCTATAAAAAAAACAGCTCCAATTTATCATGTTACACCTTAATATTCAAAGCATCAGTGAAGAACAGATAAATTTGCAGCATGGACCAGACATGCACGATTCGGGTACGTAACCCCCGTCAGTGATCCCCAATCCAAACAATAAAATATGGCCAAAGACTGTGAAAGTTATGTCCAAAAATACCAATAGCAGGATGGGCTACATGTGCCCTTGGGGACTCCTGGTCCATCAGCAGTGACACTCATCAAGTGGTACAAATGTTACGTATTCATATTCATAGAAAAAGAGAGGGGATCTAGAAAAAATAAATGGACCAGACATTCATGTTTAACGTCTTCAAATTCATTAGCATCATTTAAAAGCAGATTAATTTACAGTATGGACCAGACATGTTTTGGGTTCTGATCCATCCGAAACGTGCATTGATTATCTTGGAAAAATGGTATCGTACCTCATAAGTCCTAAGGCAGAACCGACGGCCTATTGGTCTCCTTGGTTTATGTGTGGTCTTTCGTGTTTCATGTTTCTATGGTGTGAGTTGGTGTTCCTTGTCTCTTTTGTGTCTCTTTCTGTGGTATCTGCTATGTTTTTTCATAGGGTGTTTTGGGTTTTTTGCTGTGGGTGCTGCAACCGAGTGTTGTTGGAGATCTCCTTTCTTGCACAATTTACAAAGTACATTTCCTCTTTTCAGGAAGAGGTCTGACAATGACCAATGGAGTTCGTGCCATCCAACGATAACCCCTGTCCAATCCTGTCCTTTTCAAGACTTCAATGATTCTGACTTTATCCACTTAAAACTACAGGTCAAAAATACCAAAAGAAACATCTCTAAAACGTTTGAGATGATGAATATTTTACAATTATCACTAGGTAGGACTTGAGTATATATGTAAAAGTAGATATAATTCAAACATCTCATTTGCTAATATTTCGTTTACTTCACTTTTTAAATCTTTTTAAGGCCATTTTTGTGACAAACCATTTTTGTACCAAAACCAATGTTTTAAACAAATAACGACTTGTATCTAAATGTATGTATAATACAACTTCCTCAGAAGTACACTTTGATGAATGAAAAATTTGAATATTTTGTTGTAAAGCAAGATGAACAAAAGAAATTAAGTATCTGGCTATACAAGGTTGTAATGACGTCAGAGAAACGTGCAGACAAAGGAAATACAAAGAATAGTCGCATATCAAAAAGGCTTCATGAAGGTTAATCATAGTTAAACTTTTAACACTTCAATGATACTAGGATAATTGAAGTCTGAATTCTGTGTATCATTGTTGTGAATAATTAATACGGATATATCAGAAATAAAAACTCGAAAAGGGAAGCTTCTTGTTTTCACTTCTGTTTGATAATGCATCTATTATTTCCGCTCTATATTTTCATAATAAGGTTAATTTACAGTCATACTTCATTTCCATGTGTATCCTTTAGACCTGTCTTTGATACCAGAGCTTATCTACAGATCTTACAAGGGGTATAACAACCGAAACTAAATACTGCTGTCATGATAGGCATGTTTTTTTTTTTATTTTAATTTTTGATTTTTTAGTTAAGCCAGTCATGGTAGAGAACGTAATAGCATCAAATATTACGAGTAGAACAGCGCTGATTCAATGGAGTCTCTCCCATGAGGCTGAAACACTCCTTGTCAGACTCAATATTTCATCCAAATTGAACAGACAGACAGTGAGTACCCGTATATTTCTACATATTATAATTGATAGGAACAATGCCAGTCATCCCCGATGATATCGTTAGCCTAGTTTAACTGTGCCTCTACACTGACTTTAAAGGAGTATCTCCCTGATAAATTAACATCGAAAAAGTTCCAATCAGTTATTCAGAATTCAGAAGTCGAGAAGGCAATCATTAGAATTATCATTGGAATAGTTGCGAACCTCGGAATAAATAGTATTCCGAAGTGAAACCATGCAGGTGCCCGGGGAGAGTCAGCGTCTCCTATTTGCATGCAACACCTCTCGCAACAGTTCCATGAAAACCTGTCAAATTCGGTGATTGCCTCAATGTACACATGAGGATAATATGTCTTATCCTATCGTAATCTAAAAGTCCACCGATCATTCTGGAATCTCATATGCTTTAATAAGATCTCTGTAGCGTCCGAAGAACTTCCTTAATGATAATTTCAGCCGTTGTAAGATATAAACTTGAACCAGTAGTTTACTAGCAAGCCGTCTGGCTCTATCGATGAAATCGATATATTTGGAATATGCCCTAGCGTACCGAATTACATGTGAAATAAAAACACAAAAAAAAAAACAGGAGAAGACGGAATGTTGCTACTTCTGAAGGGAACGTTAGTTATATGGAAGTTGACATAATCACGCTTGTCATACAGTTAGGTGTTCAAATGCCGTTTGCGCCGAAAGATAGAAGTATATCCAAGTACGAAGCGGATCTGTCGCTCTAGGTTGTTTCCTTGATCTCTAGTTAATGATGATAGATTTCATTTGGAATTATTGATGGATAGCTTTGTCCTTAGCTGACTCTTTGGATTGCATTTTAGGTCATGTAAAGTATATTAACATTTTGTCGCATTTTAGATTTCCTCTCTTTCGACCTCGAACATCACTGATGATAGATTGTTTGCTAAAATGCGCATATGGTACACTAATTTATCATGAAAGCACTTCTGTTTTAATATGATAATTTTAAGCCATTATGTTTAGAAAGATCGAAAACTGACAAACCTCAATATTTTCTGCGTTCGTCTTCACTACTTGTACACCAACAATCTTTCGGGGAGCAAGCATGACTAACTACATGTATATAGAAATAATCAATTTTTAAGAAAGAGGTACATCAGAAAGATATACTTTTTACTTCATTTTATTAATTTACCTATCTTTTTCATTAAAAAACATTAAAAATCTCTTTTCTCGAAAAGTTTATCAACGAAGACATTGAGGAGTACCAACTAACAAATTTGAAACCGTTCACTAAATATAGGATTGTCATCGATTCTAGGCTTCAGGGAGGGCGATATTATAGTGATCCGTCTGTGATTTCATTTAAAACTGCTTCGGATGGTAAGTGTATAGATTTCTTAAGCATATTTTAAAAGATATGTAGAAAAATGAGATTTTTCTTTTCTTCCATATTTTGTTTGGTAATCAGCTTATCACCATTAACTTTCTCACATGTTTCAAAAATTTACCCAAGAATTATGGAAAATTTACATTATATTTTTTCTCACTAAGTTCCAGAGATACCACCTGTCATAAACCCTGGGAGTTTCTACATAAAGAACCAATTTTGTACAGTTCATTCAACAGGACAATTACGAAATGTAACAGTGTTTTGGAAAGTAAGTGTCCCCGATTCCTCATGAAAAAAATAAGTATCATTTTAAGTTATTTTGAGCGATTAAGATTAGTTTCATATTCCGTGGTTATGGTTCACTTTTGAAAGGACGAAGGTGAATTTCAAGAAGATCCTCAATGCCCACTTTAAAACTCTCAGACGCCCAAAGACTAAAATACAAAGAATGGTTATACCACAAAAGTATAAGCAATGTACATGTACATATAAGTTAAAGAAGATGCTTACGACAATCTCAATAGCACTCACAATACAGCATCAAATTAATCATCGACGGACCCCTAGCAAGCTAGAGGTGGGATCAGGTGCCCGGGAGGAAAAAGCATCCCCTATTTGGCTAGCCGCACCCGCCGTTGATGTCTCGCACGAAACTTAAAACAACATCCACAAATATGCAATGGCTAAGGTTATGTCTAGATAGAAAGTGTTATGGCGACATATAAATATCAATAAGCTGAAGGTTGTCATTAAAGCAGTTTATTAATTTTACTCTTATTCTTATTCTTTAATTTTTACTCTGTTTAATCGTCCTTGACTTATCTACTTAAACGTTCGAATATTTAGCAAATTCCAATGATTCATAAATGAACTTTGACAAAATCCTGTTTGTCAGTCGATACCGGAAAGATACAGAAATGGAAGAATTATCAAGTTCGTATTATCTGTCAACGGAAGCGATGGACGAGATTACCAGAATGTTGTAGATGGAAATCAGACTTCTACGGATGTTGTCTTAGAATGTGATGTGAACTATGATATAAAGGTCAAGGCGAGTACGTCTGCTGGGTTATCAAACTTCTCTGCAGTTCTCAAAGTACCTGCCTATAAAGGTATTTCAAAAGATTGCAACCCTCCTGTTTCTCGTGTCTGGTGCATGTAAATTGATTTGGAATTTTCTTCAAGAAGGTTGAGAGTTGGAACCCTTCGACATTTCTGATTGACCAAAACATTTTGTACTTTTTCTTTCTTTATCAAATAAATTTATGTATGTTTTGAATAATCAATCAATTGTTCTTGTTGTTGTTGATGACTTTCCTTTTCTTATACTTGTTTTCTTTAATTCACAGATATTTCGCCCATAAAGAATATAGTGGTCCAAACGCCAGAGAATAGATCTTTTGTGAATATTTCCTGGACAGTGAACAATAAGATGTCATCTTGTAGCATATTCTGGTGTACAAAAGGTCAAGACAGTTCTAATTGTGATGTAAGTATAATTTCCTCATTTTCCAGAAGAAAATGAAAATATTTTTATGAAGGCTCAATTTCCCAAGTTGTACATGTGATTATCTCATTTCAAAAACTTTTAGGGTGAAATGCATTATGAGGAGACACTCCATTCTACATATCAAGTAATATATCAAAAATATTTGACGGATCCTATTAGCTTGTTGAAGTTTGGAGTATCCGGGATATCTGACACGTCATCTCCGTACAGCAGCGGTATCACATGGGAGACCTGCCGATATAAATTGGATCAAGGTATTTACGTTTTTATTTTTACCATAACGAAGAAGTGACCAAACAAAAGCTCATCAATACATGACACACATCTGAATTATCGATTTTGTGCTGTATACAGGGATATGGTCATTATTCATATTTGACACAACTTAATCCCTGGAATGACTTTTAATATACCAAGTGTTCGAAGGGAGTAGGCATCACCTGATCAATGAGTTAAATCCTTGTTTTAAACGATCAAATTAGTCCAAAGCAGAATATTATCAATGATGGGATGGACTGGACATCATATTTACCCAATATAAGCACTATGTAAATGATCACTGACATTTTTATTTGCTGAATTGTCCTATCAAATCGTTTATCAGATCGTCTGTCTGTCAATTTGATATCTTTAAACGTATTTACTCAATTAACAATTCACACATTTCAGCTCCAGCTATTCCAGAAGGTCTAAACATAGCACAAAAAAGCCCATACAAAAGTCTGATTGTATTATGGTCCGATCCGATATGTGACTGGCAGTCAGGATATGTGAACAAATACATTGTCAAGTTTTGTTTGCAGAAGGACACAGTGGTTTGCAAAGGTAATTCATATGTGCACATGAATATATTCAATACAATACATTATGATAGCAGTATAATTTCCAAACATATTTGTTTACACGAATCTACGCCAATTGTTCTTCGAAATACACGTCCATACTCCCAATGAACATAAGAAATACCGGATGCAGCCGGAACTACTTTCATCAAGATCATTTAACGTCGCCAAGATCGGCTTTTGAATGATAATCATGCAATTAAAAAGTATTTTTGTTACCGGTAGTCCTTAGATATAAATACAATATCATAATTATTGAAATGTCTTTCATTGACCATTCCCTTTCCCTCAATTTTGACGAACGACATGACATAAAATGCAGTAAAATTAAAAGAGAGACAGAATCTCAAAGCTATTTTCTTCAAAATTAGATTACCACAGTAACAGTTGTTTAGACGAACACCCCACATTTGAAATTTTCCCATGTCAATGTCAATGCGTGCATGATGACGTGCAAAAGTTTTGAATGAAAAGAACCAAACATCTCATTCTTAAAAATAAATATAAATTCTATGAGATAAAATCGTATGGAATCTATGAATAATCAAAACCAACAATTTTCCTAGTAATGTATTTTCACCGAGATGAAAATTTCGAACAAAACCATGACCAGCGAACAGAAAATGAGAGATCAAAAGTCAAAAGACGGCGACCTACCCCCATCACATACAGCATCGTCATGAATTTTCACAATTAGGTTGTCACTCATGAAATAATAAATCCTAAGATAACATTCTGATACCAATAAATACCGATATAACCGTTTTTTTGCAAATATTAGATCTATAAGTACAGAGAATCTGTCAGCATAACCTCCCAGGTCCTGTGCGTACATAACTGTCATGTCGGCGACCTTGAACTTTGAATATATTTCCCTGATATTGTCGCCATAGCACTTTCTATATAGACATAACGTCAGACAGTGCATGAAGTTTATATATATTGTTTTCCTTTTCGTGCTTAACCATCGACGGCGGGTGCGGCTAGCCAACAGGGATGCTTACTCCTCCCGGGCACCTGGTCCCACCTCTAGCTTGCTAGGGGTCCGTCGATGCTTAATTTTGTGCTCTATTGTGAGTGCTGTTGAGATTATCTTCAGGATCTTCTTTAACTCATTTGAACTGTAGAACGCGTCATCGCACAGCTACGTCATATCATAGGATGATGTAATCAAATAGTAAATGGGGCTTTAGATGGGGATATCAAGTATGTGTTTGGCAAATTGAACATACTATATGGTGACGATATGGTGGAGGTTTTTGTTTATTTGCTTTGGTTCCTGTTTTTTCTTGATTTTGTATGCCTTCGGTTTCTGATTTTCTGAATTATCGATTTTGTGCTGTATACAGGGATATGGTCATTATCCATATTTGTCATTTTAAACTTTCGACGACATATAAATTATTTTTATTTCAAATAATAATACAAACACTCGATTACACAAATTTTCTGCCCCTTGGCCTTTATCAAATTTAAAACCGACATTGTATAAAACAAGACTACAAATCCATCTTTGCTTCTCTGGCGTTCATTGCAAAACTGCAGAACGTGATTCGATTTATAAAGCCCAGGGGCGAAAATTTGTGTAACCGAGTGTTTGTGTTTTATTTGTATCATCCCTTCCCTTTGAAAGAAACAATTCAATCTACATGTATTTATATTTTATCTAGGAACCAGTTGTTGACTGTTCAATGTTTAACGTCTTCAAATTCAATAGCATCATTTAAGACCAGAGAAATTTGCAGCATGGACAGGGCATGTACGTTTCGTGTACTTAACTGTATTTCAGTTCTTTTTGATGATGATATTGTCTGAGTCATGAGAATGTGTTACCTAAGTTATAATTTTCGTTGTAGAAAAAGAATTTCATCCTCGTAAAGTTGCAGAGTACACACTTGAGGGACTTACTGCATTTCAGAACTACAGCGTGCAGCTACAAACAGTATCGCCACTTGGTAAAAAGAGTCCATTCACTGCTCCAGTTTATGGAGTACCGGATTCAAATGGTAAGAGAAGGTTATGTTTGTATGTCGTTTTATGGCATTTCAAAAGCAGTAAGAAATGCATCTTTATCAATCAAAGTATTTATAGAATAATTCTATGCAAAAGTTGACTTATTGTATATTTGATTTCGGGCTTTCTTTTATGTTTTAGAGTTGACCAACCTTCAAATTACTGGCATCATAATTGCTGCAGTTGTATTGGTCATCATATGCTTAATTTTGTGTATAATCAGGTAAAATTGCAACGTTGTTCGTTTTTTATTCAAATTCATAAATTGTCGCTTAACATTGCTCAAGCTATTTTTTATGCTTTTCTGAGATTATAGGTAAAAGAACGTCAAAGAAGTGCCTATCAGTTATACAGCCTCAAAGTCGAGAAGGCAAGATTCGTAAAAATTCAATTAACAACTCATATGAAAATATTTGATCCTAACAATCCTTTTGTGAGAGGAGGGGTCTCCAAAAATTCTCGTTCGCAGCACCCACAGAAAAACATCGAAACACCTAAAGTAAAACAAAAAGTAGACACACACAGCTAGGGACTCAAAATGGTCAAGGAACATAAAATTCGACATCAAAACACTTAAAACAAAATACTACACACAAACCAATGAGACTAATAGGCAATCGGTGCCTACCTCTATATTAATGTATGAAGTACAACAAGAAAAGTTATAGGAATTAATTCAACATATGTAAAAGTGTTAATAAATCTTTTAACAGTCAGAGGAAGGATAAAGTGGTAAATAACCCCATTCTATTCCTATCCTAAGGCAGTATACAATGCGATAAAGTAGTAGTGGGTCAAACTTCCTTTCTTCTCAACATACTTGCACCCTTCCTAACGAATACGCACTTAAATTCAAATTAACTCTCTCTTTTACGTTTTTTTATAATTATCATGAGAAATTTAAAGTTTTAGTACACGAATCCTAAACCCCGTGGTGCTGTCATGAAATATTTAACACAAACAACACTAAGGCATTCTTTTGATCGAAATATAGACACCAATTTTGATCCAGCACAATGACATTTATATATATCACCACAACGAATAGAAAGGAAACATGTATTAGATTTGAATTTTCTTTTTCCTGACTTTCAAATATACTTATTTCACCTTTTTTATTTTAAAGACAAAAATATAGGATGAGCAAGCTACCATACAATGTTGAAGTTCCTGATTTGTCGAAGAAGACCGAAGACAACAATATCAACGTAAGTTTTTTATTGATTGCATCGGTTTTGTTCTTTACGACCATGTTACATTTCAATCGGATATTAATCCATTTTCCTCTTTTTTTAATGTATCATTGAATCAAGCAATCATAGAAGTTAACAGATAAGCATATTTATCTTAATATATTCTTGTGCAACTGATCTCTCTCTCTCTCTCTCTCTCTCTCTCTCTCTCTCTCTCTCTCTCTCTCTCTCTCTCTCTCTCTCTCTCTCTTCTTTTTTGATAACAGTTTTCTTCTGATACAAGACTGTTTCCTTGTTTGTTTGCTTTGCCTTGTTAATAATACGGAAGTGTTCCAACTCTATACCGGTGTCATATAGTAAAACTTACCCCATAGAGATCCTTCCCCCGGAAGGTATTCTATAATAGAGAAGCTTCCCCCTGGGGGAGTTTTTCTATATAGAGAACTTTCCCCCTTTGTTACCATAGAAAAGATTCCCCCAATACCGTTCTTGGTTTGACTTTCACTTGTTTTAGAGAACCAGAGACAAACTGTATGGGACTGAAGGGGGGATATTCTCTATTATAGAATGTTAAACGTCTTCAAATTCATGAGCATTATTTAAGAGCAGATAAATTTGCAGCATGGTCCAGACAAAAAATACCCCTCAAAATGTAGAAAATGTCCGATTCAAAACGTTGGAAATTCGAAGTTAAGATTTCAATAAGCCAAACATGTGTTATTGAAATTCAAGAGAAATGAGTTTACAAATAGATATTAACGTATGTCGCATGCTAGAACTGCAGATATATGCCGATCATCACGGGGAGATCAATTTTATACGAATTCTGACAAAAACTAAAGAACATACCTCTAAAACGTGGGTCCTGTAACATCATATCCCACCCATCCAGCTACAGCTTTCGGTAAATTTTTGGACATAATATCTTTCACACTCTTTGGCCATATTACATTGTTTAGACTGAGGATCACAGACGAGGGTTAAGTAACCGAAACGTGCATGTCTGGTCCATGCTGCAAATTGATCTGCTCTTAAATGATGCAATTGAATTTGAAGACGTTAAACATTTATATTACAGAACCCATCAATTCAACGATGTTTACTTGATGTGCTGTTTGAAAGAAAGGGTGGGATCTGCAACAAGACTCGGTTACAGCAGCTACTATCCCTTTGTAAAAACATAGAGTAGACAAGAACAAAAAGAGACGCAAAAGGGACAAATTAACACAAAATACGACATCGAAATACCAAACACAAAAGACCACACAAAATGAACTAGACAAATGGGCATCCGGTGCCGACTAAGGACGCTCATCTGTCACGTTAGTATCATGATTAATATTTTGGTAAAGGCCCATACCGGGTAAAGCCAAAAATATTTACATTGTTACAGTAGAATTAATAATGAAATCAAACAATGTAAAAGTTTTTGGCTTTACTCGATATGGGCCTTATACACTTATGAAAAGAATTTATCCAAAATCTTCAAAAGCAAAGAAAATTTGATGAGCTGAAATGTTTCAATAATACTTCTAGGTATCTGGATGATATTATAACCATTGACAATCCTGCTTTTGAATTATATAAGAATGAAATTTATCCACAAGAATTAACCCTTAACAAGGCAAACCTTTCAAATACAGAAACACCCTTTTTGGACCTAAATATCAAAATTGTAAACGGAAAGATTCATACAAGTGTATATGACAAAAGGGATGATTTTGGATTCAACATAGTAAATTTCCCTTGGCTTGACGGTGATGTTCCAAGATTACCGTCATACGGTATTTACATATCACAGCTCATCCGGTACGCTAGAGCATGTACTTATATTTTGGATTTTCACAGTAGAAATTTACAAATTACCAAAAAAACTTTTAGGTCAAGGTTTCCGCTTTCATAAACTAGTTAAGACTTTCTGGAAATTTTACAAAACTTACAGTCAACTTCTTTTAAAATTCGGATCTATACATGCAACGGAGTACATTACTATGGGTATAACACAACCTGTCTTTTATGGTGATATGATAAACAAAATAAAAAGGATCAAAGGTAGGCAGCATAACCATCGAAAATGCGTCAGAATCATCAAACGCCTTTTATACCGTGGGTATGATCCTAATGTCACCAGACGGACACTAGGCTTGGTACTTGACCAATCTACAGTCTTGTACAAGCGCATCCTTGAGACTTGCACTCTGACTGACTGTGACGACGGGACTCCATGACGGGCCCTGTCCACACCTCTTTAGAGAAGACAGGGCCCCGACCACCTGTCCTCTCTGAATGTCAGTTGGACTCCTCGGGTGATTACATACATGAGCTCGCTACGGCCGGCAGAGCACGGACTGTATTACGCATGCCCTCTTTTCATATCCATTTACATATTCATCTGTGTCTATGGGGCCTCTGCGTTTCGCGGTCTTGTTTGTGTGATGTCATCTTACAGTGAGGAGGTTGTTTAACACCACAATTGTACGTTCTTCGAGACCTCTGGGCAATTGGAGAAGTGAGAGGGTTGTGCACACGTAATCCAGGATAACCACACATTTGCTACTTGCGTGACAGATGGCCGTCCAAAGTCGGCACCGGTTACCCATTGGTCTCGTCGGTTTATGTGTAGTCTTTTGTGTTTGATGTTTACATGTCGTGTGTCTCTTTTCCGTCTCGTGCTGTACTCGTCTTTTATGTTTTTGCATCGGGTGTTTTGGTGTTTTACTGTTGATGCTGCAACGGGGTCTTGTTGGAGATCTCCTCCCTTCTTTTTTTAACCAAAATATTAATCATGATATTAGCATATTTACAATGTTCTTGTTTAAAAAAGACATATACTTGATGAAAAATTTGGAGCATTGTCGCGCATAAATAAAAAACGCATGAGGTCGAATAAAGAAATTTAATTCTATTTCATTTTATTTATATATTTATTTTGTATATGGAAGAATGTGTTTTAATTAATTTAACATTTTGAACTTATACGGTTTTTATATCTTATACTCTAAAGATATTAATTACAGAAAAAAATTATTTAGAAACATTTGATGCTTCCATTTCACACTGAACTACAAGGGTCTGGAATAAAAAGAAAACATATGAAGAGAAAAACAAATTAATTCGAATTGTTTTTATCGTTTAGTACTTCATATGTTTAAAGAATAATTGAAAACAATTTAAATTCTATTTCAAATAGCACTATCTTTGAATTTCCATGGATCTATCAAGGTAAAAAGTCAAAAACCAAAGACGATATCAAAAATTCGTATGACTTTCCGGACTTGGGGGGGGGGGTTCTATAATGGGGGAACGTTTTCTATATAGAGAACCTTCCCCCTTGGGAATGATTTACTATATAGAAAACCTTACGTGGGGAATGATTCTCTTTATAGAAAACATTCCGGGGGGCTGATCTCTATATAGAAAACCATCCGGGGGGAGAGTTTCCATGGGGAAAGGCTCTCTATTCGATACCGGCCTTCCCGAAGAAATTTTCAAACAAATATCTTGTGCACCATACAGACACATGCTTCGGATATTAAATCCTCATCAGTGATGCTTCAATTCAAATTATTTTTAGACACAGCCAAAATTAATTTTAGTAGCACCTTCTTGTTTAATCTTAGTAGCACCTTCTTGTTTTACTTTTAGAAATTAAATTTTTGCAACTTGCAGAGAGTGCGCGGCTTAAAATTTCCTATAGAGTCGATTCAGTAGCATGTCCAATAAAATCTATGTAAAAATAGAATTGGAGGGGTGATGTTGAGATGTTAGCCTCCTCTCATCTCGATGATATGTTTTAATGAAATGACAAGCTCCCGAATGTATGACGTCAAATTCATAAAGTGCCAAGCAAAGCTCCTTCCAGGCGACAGCGATATAAAGAAGTAATTAATACACTTGACAAACATCTATGTCACGAGTTTAACTACTCCTCACTGCAACGGGATATAAGTGTACATATTAATAATACGGAAGTGTTCCATCTCTATGCCTTCCCGAAGAAAATTTCAAACCAATTTATTATGCACAAAACACTTGTTTCGGATATTAAATCTTCATCAGTGATTCTTCCATTCAAAGTGATTTTTGTGTCGCCTGCGAAGCATAGCGACACTTAGGGATCACTTTGTCCGTTGTCCATCTGTCCGTCCGGCCGTCAGTCCGTCTGTCTGTCTGTCACACTTTGGGTGTCACAGCCCATAACTTTTGATTGGTAAGTGATAGGGCTTTGATATTTCACATGTGTATTCCTTGTGACAAGACCTTCCTACACATACCATAATTTTTGACCTAGTGACCTTGACCTACATATTTTACCTACTATTCAAAAAAATTACAAATGGATATATCTTTTGATTGGTAAGTGTTAGGACTTTAATATTTCACATGTGCAATCCTTGCGGCAAGACCTTTCAACACATACCATAATTTTTGACCTTGTGACCGTGACCTCGATATTTGACATACTTTTGAAAAAAAAGATAAGATTCACTATATCTTTTGATTGGTAAGTGATAGGGCTTTGATATTTCACATGTGTATTCCTTGTGACAAGACCTTCCTACACATACCATAGTTTTTGACCTATTGACCTTGACCTACATATTTGACCTACTTTTCAAAAAAGAATTAGGAATGGATAAATCTTTTGATTGGTAAGTGAAAGGGCTTTGGTATTTCACATGTGTATTCCTTGTGACAAGACCTTTCTACACAGACCATAATATTTGACCTTTTGACCTTGATTTAGATATTTGATCTATTTTTCAAGAAAAGTAATATTGGCTATATCTTTTGATTGGTAGGTAATAGGGCTTTGATATTTCACATGTATTTTCCTTGTAACAATGCCATTCTATACATACTATAATTATTTACCTTTTGACCTTGACCTAGCTATTTGACCTTCTTTTCTAAGGTTGTATATATCTTTTAATTGGTAGGTGATAGTTCTTTAATATTTCTTATGATGATACCTTTTTGTCACCAATTTTTATGTAGTGACCTTGACCTAGATGATTGACACTCTGTTCTGAAAATTTGAGAATAACTTTTAATTTGTAATTAAGAGGTCTGATATTTCAAATGAATTTCATTTGACAAAACTTTTCTACTGATACCAATAATTTGATCCACTTCCTAGAATAATAATCAAACCGCTTCGCAGGCGACACAAGCATTCCTTGGATTGCTATTTTTATTCACAGCCAAAATAAATTTCAGTATCGCCCTCTGGATATATTTTAAAAAATAAGATTTGTGAGCGGCTCTAAATTTCCTGTAGGGTCGATTGTTAAGTGCTATATTTGGTTCATGATACATGACAACTTCAGTTCAGCACGCTAAACCAAACAAGAAGGGATTCCCTGCTAAAGTGTTTTCTTCAGATTGAACTTTAGCGTTATCACATGAAAAGTCTAATAAGACGTTGTATGGACCGTCTACACAAATTATGACCGTACAACCTACCATAAAACAAAGGAGGGGATCTCCAGCAACACCAGGTTGCAGCACCCTCATCAAAATCCCAAAACACCACATGCAAAGAAGGGAGGAGATCTCCAACAAGACAACAAAACACAAAGCAGACAAGCACAGAAAGAGACGCATAAGGGACAAGGAACGTCAACGCAAAACACAGAAACATCAAACACAAAGGACTACACATAAACCAATGAGACCAATGGGCAACCGGTGCCGACTTAGGACGGCCATCTGCCACAAAAATAGCGGAAGGTGTGGTTATCCTGGATTACGAGGCACAACCCTCCCACTTTTCCGATTACCCAGAGGTCTCGTAGAACGTACAATTGTGGTGTAAAACAACCTCCTCACTGTCAGATGACCACACACAAACAAGACCTCAAAACGCAGGGGCCCAAGGAACATAGATGAATATGTAAAAGGATATCAAAAGAGGGCGTACGTAATACAGTCCGTGCTCTGCCGGCAGTAGCGAGCTCATGTATGTTATCACCCGAGGAGTCCGACTGATATTCAGAGAGGACAGATGGTCGGGGCCCTGTCTTCTCTAAAGAGGTGTTGACAGGGCCCTTAATGGATTCCCGTCTTCACATTCAGGCAGAGTGCAAGTTTTAAGAATGCGCTGGCACAAGACTGTAGATTGTTCAAGTACCAAGCCTAGTGTCCGTCTGGTGACATTAGGATCATATCCACGGTATAAAAGGCGTTTGATGATTCTGACGCATTTTCGATAGTGGTGTTGTCTATCATTGATCCTTCTTATCTTGTTAATTATGTCACCATAAAATGCAGGTTGTGAAATACCCAAAGTTATATACTCTGTTCCCTGTATTGGTCCGAATTTCAGAAGAAGTTGACAATAATTTTTGTAAAATTTCCAGAAAGGCTTTACTAGTTTGTGAAAGCGAAAACCTTGTCCCAAAAGTTTCTTGGTAATTTGTAAATTTCTACTATGAAAATCCAAAACATCAGTACATGCTCTAGCATACTGGATGAGCTGTGAAATATAGATACCGATACCATAGGACGGTAATCTAGGTACATCACCGTCAAGCCAGGGGAAATTTACTATGTTAAATCCAAATAATAAACGGGCTTTAATTAATGGCAAATTACTTGATTCCTGAAAAAATAACTTAAAATTGGTTATCATCATTATTATTGATTGAATTCATCCGTCAGAGGGTTACTTTTATCTAGAATTAACCGATTAAAATCAACTGTGAACACCAGATTCAAGTCTATATTTAAAGATCCTGATGTTATCACAGAGCTTACCTATCTCCAAGAACATTATGTCATCACACCAGCGGACAAAGCCTCAAACATTTACACATTTACTTGCAAAAAGTACTATTTCGACAGTCTAGTTAAAGAGTTGGGTTTAAATTCGACACCTGGAAATCCCACTTACACCCCAACAAACCTTTCTGCCTCTGAAATAATTGATAACCACAAATCTCTTGCTTCATTTGGCTTCAACATGAACAATTTAGATTTAGATTTGCCATACTTATACTGCATACCTAAAATGCATAAGAATCCGTACAAACAACGTTTCATCGCTGGTTCCTCAAAATGTTCTAAGAAAATATGTATCGATCTTACTCACCAAAGTTTTATCTGAAATCAAATCTGGGCTTCAAAAATATTGTTCGACAGTATATTCTCGCAGTGGTATCAACCAGATGTGGATTTTAAAGAATTCGAAGGACATTTTAGAACATCTGAAATCCACTCATTTTAGAAAGTCCATTAGATCAAAGCCTTTGATTTTTCGACACTTTACACTACAATTCCACATTCTAAATTGAAAGAAAGACTCGCAAAAATTATAAGTAATGCGTTTACAAGTAAGAACGGTAATCGCAAATACAAATTTATTGTTGTTAACTATGACAAAACCTACTTTGTAAAAGAAAAGTCCGATTCTGAAAATAAGTACACTGAAACAGATATTATTCAGATGTTAAACTTTCTGATCGACAACATTTTTGTGGTGTTTGGAGGAAAGGTCTTCCAGCAAATTGTCGGAATTCCAATGGGGACCAATTGTGCCCCACTCCTTGCCGACATTTTTCTTTACTCGTACGAAGCTGAATTCATTCAATCTCTGATCTCTGAAGGGAAAAGATACTTAGCTTCTGAATTCAACTTCACTTACAGATACATAGACGATGTGTTGTCCATCAATAATCCAAAATTCGCGGATTACCTGAGCAGTATCTATCCTTCAGAGCTTGAAGTCAAAGAAACTACAGAGACAAATAATTCAGCATCCTATTTGGACATAATGTTGTCCTACGACACTGATGGTCACATGAACACCTCACTCTATGACAAACGTGACAACTTCAATTTCAGCATAACAAACTTTCCTTTTCTGAGTAGCAACATCCCTTCATCGCCTGCGTATGGCGTGTTCATATCTCAGTTGATTCGCTATGCCAGAGCAAGTACCAAATATACGGATTTTGTTCTGAGAGCTAGGCGTCTTTCAGATAAACTTCTCAGTCAGGGATATGTTTGTGACCGACTAACATCGTCACTGAGGAAGTTCTACGGTCGATACGGGGAACTCGTCATTCACTATGATGTCCCACTCTTCAGAATGGTGGGTGATATTCTGTCATAGACCATTTGAACCATCCAACCAAAGATTGTACATATGTCTTCCGAAATGGAAGTAACCGGATGTGACAGTTCTACCGAATTGAAGCGGCGGGTGTTGCATTCAAGCAGGAGATGCTTACTCTTCCTGGGCACCTGGTCTCACTCCCATATCGAGAGTTCGCTTCTTTTCATATGGTGGAGGTTTTTGTTTGTTTGCTTTGGTTCCTGTTTTGTCCTGATTTTGTATGCCTTCGGTTTCTGATTTTTGAATTATCGATTTTGTGCTGTATACAGGGATATGGTCATTATCCATATTTGTCATTTGGAATAGAAGACGAAATCCGACCCCAAATCAAAAACTGTATGTAAAGATCGAAAAAGTATAACTTATCTTCTTTGTTTACGATCCTGTACGCATGAAGATTTTTTATAACATTGTTATCCATTTTACAGACTTCGGCTATAAAAAGTTATGAAACACGATATTTACAAGTACCTAATACGTCAACTAGTCTTCAAATATCAGACACCAATAGTGACTATCAAAAAGACGAGGTAAGATAATGATTTATATTCTAAAACTATTAGTATGAAGAAAAGAATCAGTATGATTCTGACATGAAATGAATATACTGTATAAGCTGTATAAGCAACTATTTTATTTATACATCTTTCTAAGTTTGAAACATAAGCAAGTCTTGAAAATCAAATTGAAGGAATTGTGGTCCCCTGCTTTTGGATGTTTGTCTCTCTTACGTTTTCGTAATATACCGGTATCTCATGAATAATCATAATTCTAAATCTAAAAATAGGTTATAGATGAAGGCCATAAGGTCAACCTGAGAAGCCATGTCACAAGAAATACAGATGTGTAATATGAAAGCCTAATCATTTACCATTTAAAAGTTATTGTCAAGGTAATGTAGGTCAAACTCAAAAGTCTATGTTATAAAGTTCAGACTTTAGTACCGATGGAGAGGTCTTATATATGAAATTCCAGTCACTTACCATTTAAAAGTTATGATCATGGTTAAAGTTGTTACTTAAGTAAGTCAAACTTCAAGGTCAAGACCATAAGGTAAATTATGTTGGTACCAATGGAAAGGTCTTGTCACAAGAAATACACATGTGAAATATAAATGCCCAGTCACTTACCATTCAAAAGTTATGGTCGTGATTAAAGTTGTTTTTATGAAGGTTAATTTTCAAGGCAAATGCCAATGCTAAATCTGTTACTAACGGAAAGTTAATGTCACAAGGAATTCACATGTGTAAAAGGAAACCCCAATCACTTACCATTCAAAAGTTATTGTCATGGTTTAAGTTGTTTTTAAAAAGGGTCAAGGCTATAAGGTCAACAATTTTGAAACCAGTGGGAAGGACAAGAAGTCACAAGAAATACTCATTTCAAATATAAAAGCCCTATAACTCACCTATCAACAGTTATGGTCAATTTAAACTTTTTTTAAAGAAGGTCATACTCCAAGATAAATACCAGAAGGTCTAAAATTTTGGTATAAACGTAAAGGTCTTACGCTGACTCCAAAAGCAAGTAACCGGATGTGACAATTGTACCGAATTGAAGCGACTTTTGTTACATACAAGCAGGTGATGCTGACTCTTCCTGGACACCTGGTCTCACTCCCGTATCGGGAGTTCGATTCTTTTCATGTTGCAGAGGTTATGTTTGTTTGCTTTGGTTCCTGTTTTATCCTGATTTTGTATGCCTTCGGTTTATGATTTTCTGAATTATCGATTTTGTGCTGTATACAGGGATATGGTCATTATCCATAATTGGCATCTCCCCAGGCACCTGGTCTTACTTCGGAATGTTATTCATTCCGAGGTTTGCAACCGTTCCTATGGAAATTCTAATGATTTTGCTCTGCGGTCTGGACTTTGAGACTGAATAACTGATAGGTACTTCTTTAATGTTTATTGTAACAAGTAATACGCATGTGAAATATGAAAGCCCTATCATTTATCATTCAAAAGTCATGGTCAAATTTAAAGTTCTTGAAAAGTAGGTCAACCTTCAAGGTCACGGTCACAAGGTCAAAAGTATGGCATACATTGAAAGGTCACAAGGAATACTCATGTGAAATATGAAGACCTATCACTTACCATTCAAAAGTTATGGCCAATGATTTTGTGACTGACAGACAGACGAACGAACGTACAGACAGAAGCGATTTCATTGCTCCTCCGCCTTACCGAAAGCGGGCTCAACAAATAATGAAAACAATAGATTTACTTTCAATGTCAGAAATTTTCAAACAATTTTACCATTTTTATAGAATTTGAATATAAAGTGCCACAAAACACAAGATGAAGAAGTATCTGAATCGTCAAATCATCTTCAAATATGGAATAAAACTGAAGGCCATGAAACAGACCAGGTAAGATATAGTACAAAAACGATTAATCGGAGAATGAAAATATTACCGTGCCAAAGTTAGAGAGAGCTTGATTATATACGTCATTGTTGATTCTATTCGTTGTTGATGTTTTGCTTCTGTTAACAGATGACAAGAAAAGTAACCCGTCACGTCAGCATTGACAGTGGAAATGAAAGCTGTGATTCGGAATCTCTGAGGAGGGAGAATTCGATAGGACTAGATTTTGAAGGAAATCTGAATTCTCAAGATGACTGTGTAAAACTGAATGGGGCGAATTTGAAAGAGTTACCGACGTTGCAGACTGATTACCTCAAGCAGGCGTCAGGTCTAAGTAATAATGATTATATTTCAAATGACACAATCATTGAAGTCCAACCAAACGCTTTGAAATCACAAAACGAAATCCATGACGTTAACCAAAATGTTTTCCATGTTGAATTAGAGACAATTGAAGAGGATGACGGAGACGATTGTACGACTTTAAAAACTTCAGAAGGTAATTTGAATACCGAATTTTCTTTTCCTTATTTTCGACTGAAATGTAGAAACATTCATGTAGCAAAATTGATTTATAATCATTGTTCTAAGATTGGATATATTTTTTTTTCATATCAGTTCACATGAGCGAAGCTCAAGTGTGCCATAGCATGCCGTCCGGTGTCCGTCGTTCGTCCGTCGTAAACTTTTACATTTTCGACTTCTTCTCCAGAAGGGCTGAGGGATTTTTATGAAACTTGGATGGTATGAAGTACTAATGGTCCCCTACATCCATTTTTGTTTTTCGTGCGGATCCATCAATAGATGATACCATCACAGGCAAAAGCATGTCACAAGGGGTGTCCTCGTTTGACAAACTTCTTGTTCAGAACCGAAGAACGTATCGACAAACCGAAACCGTCAAACCTAGAGATGTGTCTTAAGAAGTGTTGCTATTTTTGGTTCCAACCGCAGTCAAGGCTTTTACTTTGACAAAAAATCTTCTTGCTTGATACGCTTTGTTAATGTACAGGCGAACGATCGTGATCCTTTTGGGCCTCTTTTTCGTACGTCTCGTTGGATTTTGCTGCTATTTAAAGCCTATTATTTTGTGTCTTGTTATCTCCTGTTTAGATTGTTGACGTAGTTTTATTGGCCGGATTGCAAAGCAATTCCGATCTATAGATTGACGGTGTTCGTTTGTCTGTCTGTCCGTCAATCTGTACGTCTGTCCGTCCGTCTGTCGTCAACATTTTGGTTACAGTTTCTGGTTGAGGCAAAATCTAAGGAACTATATGCAGTAGAACTTTATATTCTACATGAAGCTTGCCCATCACAAGACCTTTCAATTTATGCCGTAACATTTGACCCAGAGACCTTGACCTTGGACTTTAACCTAGTTAAAGATTTCGATTAAAGTTCCTGGTTGAGGCAAACTCTAAGGAACTATATGCAGTAGGAAACTTTATATTGTACATGAAGTTTGCCCATCACAAGACCTTTCAATTTATGCTGTAACATTTGACCTAGTGATCTTGACCTTGGACTTTTACCTAGTTAAAGATTTTGGTTAATGTTCCTGGTTTAAGCAAACTCTATGGAACACCTTATATTATACATTTAGGTTGCCCATGACAAGACCTTTTAATTTATGCCGTAACATTTTACGTAGTGACCTTGACCTTGGACTTTGACCTAGATAAAGATTTTGGTTAAAGTTTCTGATATAAGCAAAATCTACGGAGCTATATGCAGTAGGAACTTTATATTATACATGAGGGCTGCCTCTGACAAGACCTCTCAATGTATGCTGTAATATTTGACCTAGTGACCTTCACCCAGTTGGTGACAAAAACTTACTTTGCAATCCGGCCATACCGTCTTTAGCGGTGTTTTATCGGATTTATTTTGAAAAACGCAATGAGAAGTCTGCCTGAAAATTATATTATCATACTCTTAAAAATATTCATAACCATCTGAATTATATTAACTTAAAAACCAACATTTTCATCAACATTATTCATTACAGATGAGGATATTACATCATATAAGATCGAAAATATAGAGCTTCCATCAGACTATGTCAGATCACAGTTTGACCCGAATGTTATGTTGGATTATCATGGCTATCTCCCGCCAGACAATTTGTACAGAGTGCAGCAAAATATCACCGGTAATATCGAGGACAATTTTTACCCAATTCCAATTCTTAGTTTCGAAAAATATTTCAGAATTTGTGCCTTTTAATTAGAAAATGTTTTTGAATATTATACTCACTCTTCACAATTTCATACTTTGGATTTGTCTGTTGAAAAATGATGTGTGTCTTGTAGTGGTCGATGGTTTTAGTTGTATGAATTATTTGTTGTGTATGTAAAGTCATCTTAAAGCAAAACAGGCACAGGGACTTCTGTATATCGTGGTTTTTTTCCTTTAAGAAATTAAAAATGTTTCTTCGTCGACACTGATTTTTATCTGGTCTATTAGACGTATGTGTCTGCAACCGAATCTTGTTGGAGATCCCTTCCTCTCATTTTGTATGTTCATTTTACACCACTTCTTTGATACCTCTTGGTAGCTGGAAAAATAGGAAGGTTGTACTCACGTTATCCGGATAACGACACCATTTGCAACTAACCGGCAGATGAACGTTAGTCAGCATCGGTTGCCCATTGGTCTCGTTGGAGATTCCCTCTTTTCATTACTATCATCTTACATTGGGACTTTTGCTGGGTTGTTACCTTTGTAACTACTTGTCAAGTTGTACAATCACACTTTTTTATCTGTGTATTTCTAACTGTCCTCAAGGAAGGAATGGAAGATTGATGTTCTCCTCTTCGTATCAATAATTTGATGAGATGAAATAATTTATACATTTAATGGAAATCTACAAAGTTTCTTTAATCTTTATTTAACAGTAAATGGACCAGATCAAGCAATGCCCGATGGAAGTATGAAAGGTGTTACAAGCAGTGAAGACTATTCATATGTAAGGGTGGATAATGTAATACCATGGGTATCATGATATGTGTTGATATTGTAAAGAGACCTATCGTAAAAAGACTGAAGGACAGGGTTGCAGAAAGATCTGAGAGAAACAAAGATCTCTTGAGATATTCGAAGTATCATATAAACTGTTAAGTACAGGGGGTCCGCTCGTCGCCTTTAAGCTACCTGTACCGCAGTTGTCATCATTATAGACATCTTGAAGTAAAAAGTCACGTGATTTCTTTATCCATTAAATTGTAAGACTTGTTAATGTCAATTCTCTGATTACAGTGTGTAAAATGCTAACAAAAAAGATACTAGTAAGAGAAAACTTCATTGATAATATGTATCTAAAACATATCAGAAAATTATTTAAAAACTGAAATTGCTAATGTGGGTAATTTTGTTCTTGTTGTTGTTTATGTTTTCTAAGTGTTTGTTTGATTTTGTGCTTGGTTTTGTTTTGTTTTTTTCCTTTTTTCCTAACCGATGTCATCTGATTTCTATTCTTAGAAATAATAGTTGTAAATATATTCATCGCCGGATATTTTCTCCCTTAGAAATGAAACGTCATACTTTTATCATAATATTAATTGCAAAATAGATTTATTTGTCGTGATTAACACTAAAAGGAAATCAGAGGTATTGATCACCTTATGTAAAACATGCTCTGCATGCTAAAAGAATTATAGATGGTCGATGAATTTTTAAAAAGAATAGAGAGAGAGATTAAACGATTTGCATGAACAGAAATCATAACTGGTATTTCCATTATATCAGTTTTAACCATTTCAATACATTTGATAATCTGTGGAAGATAGTGTTATGGATTTAAAAGGGATTAAGTTTAAGATGTCTTTTTGTTTACTTACCTTATCTTCACGAATTTGAGAAAAAGCTTCTTTTAAAAAAAATTGATTCAATTGTTGAAATGAGGGACTTCACATTTGTCTTTCTCTAATGAATGATAAAATTAAAACAATCGCCTTCAGTTGTGATACTATTTTGAAGTCATTTTGCAATAGAGTAGACCCATCCTCAGATTTGTACAGGTCTTTTCAAACGTTGACTACTGACCAACTGAGAAGACTTCACCAAGAAACACATTACTTTAAAAAATTCCTCCCTAGGAGTTGGTTGCACATGAATTTTGACATTAACAATGGCCAGTTGGCAAGGACTGATGCATATAATGTTCTTCATGATTTTGAATTCTATTTTCAGTAAGGGTTACTTGTATTCGTTTATATTCTTTCTTTTAATGTTATACGTCTTCAAATTCATAGCATCATTTAGGAAAAGATAAGAAAACTATTGATGCAACGCATCAATTCGCTCAATACAAAAAATACCTGTTGTTTATATAATCTAATTATGGAATATTTTGATATGTATGCGACCACCCACCCCCCTCCCAACCCACCTCGGAATATGTCTTTCGATCCTTCCTGAATTAATTATTGCTCCTCAAAGCATCAACGTTCAAAGTTATTTAAGGACATACACTGTGTATTCTTAACTTTAGCTCGACCAATCAAAATTATATATAGCCAATCTTAGATTTTTGAAGAAGGTCAAATGTCTAGGCCAAGGTCACTAGGTAAAAATCAAATTCAAGGAATTGTGGTTCCCCCGCTTTTGGGCATTTGTCTCTAAAGAAATGTTTACAGACCCCCCCCCTAATTCTTTAAGTTTTCATAATATATCTCATATATTATCAACATTCTAAATATGAAAGATTAAACTCCAAGAAAAGGTTAAAGGGTCCAAACTTTTGTTTTGTAGGTATGCACATGTGAAATATTAATGTCTTATCATTTAAATTACCATCCAAAACTTATGGTCTAGGTTAAAGTTTTTAAATGTGTGTCAACTTCCAAGGTCGAGATCACAAGGTCAGAATGTTGTGACCAACAGAAAGGTCTTGTCACAAGGAATACACATGTGAAAGCCCCATCACTTTCCGTTCAAAAGTTATGGTCAAGGTTAAAGTTTTTGAAAAGTATGTCAAACTGCAAGGTCAAGGTCACAAGGTCAAATATTTTGGTATCTATGGAAGAATCTTTTCACAATGAATACAAATGTGAAATGTCAAAGCCCTATCAGTTTCCATTAAAAAGTTATGGACAAGGTTAAAGTTTTTGTGACTGACGGACGGACGGACGGACGGACAGACAAACCAGTTTTAATGTCCCGCGCTTTCGCGAAAGCAGAGGACAATAAAGCCTGTGTTTGTGAAACACAAATGCCCCTGGTGGCATTTTTGTTAGTGTAAACACTATTTTCTGTTTAGTACATGTATGTGAAAGGTCAAAGTCAGGGTCACTGGGTTAAAAGGTCAAAGTCAAGGTCACGAGGTAAAAAATTTTGGTATCATTGGAAAGGTCTTGTCACAAGGAATACACATGTCAAATATGAAAGCTCTATCACTAACCATTCAAAAGTTATGCCCAATGTTAAAGTTTTTTGAAAAGTAGGTCAAATGTCAAGGTCAATATCATAAGGTCAAACATTTTTGATATCAATGGAAAGGTCTTGTCACAAGGAATACACATGTCAAATATATACACTGAGACATAGATCTAAACTTTTAAAGATACGGAACGCTCGTAATCTGGAGCCACTGCCTACTGTCCGCGTAGCTCACTTCAGAAATTGGAAAATTGAAGTTTTCTCTACTTTGTCAGAAATTTTTGCGATTAAAATTTATATAGGGGGATAGATCTTGAACTCTTATAACTAACGGTGTATGATATATGTCTGTACGACCAATATTGTGCTCACAGTGAAAGAAAATAATTTTAGAAAGGGAGTTTTCAATGTTAATTTTAGCAAGACATCGTCTATGTTTAAGACTGTGTCTATGGAGAACGTTGACGACGTCATGCTAGTAATATTAATGTAAAAAACAGGAGACTACCCCCTCCTGGGATCGAACTCGCAACCTTCTGATGTTAAGTCCGACGCTCTACTGAATGAGCCAAAGAGACGTCCCACTGGCCCAGTCTAGTACAAGCACCAGTTTACTACACTACTCTCCCTTTTCAATTTTGGGCCTCCCTGCCCCTCTTCGACAACCCTCCTACCCACCATCTCTCCGTGGGATTTACATTGGGCGCCATTGTAGAAAACATGAGACTACCCCCTCCTGGGATCGAACTCGCAACCTTCTGATGTTAAGTCCGACGCTCTACCGAATGAGCCAAAGAGACGTCCCACTGGCCCAGTCTAGTACAAGCACCAGTTTACTACATTAACATAGAAATCTCCCCATCTAAGATTATTTTCTTTCCCTGTGAGCACAATATTGGTCTCACAGACATATATCATACACTGTTAGTTATGAGAGTTCGAGATCTATCCTCCCATATAAATTTTAATCACAACAATTGCCGATAAAGAAGAGAAAAATTCAATTTTCCGATTTCTGAAGTGAGCTGCGCGGACAGTACATACATTTGTAAAAACACAAGCTCTTAAGAGAATTTGACAGACTGTAAAGTGTGTCAGACACCTGTGGTTTAATTTTCCCATTATGAAAATTGGTTTTATTCCATCTGAATTATAATAACGTCCTCCACCTTGTTAATGATCGATTATATTTATCAATATCTAGTCAGAACAAATTCGAACTAAAATTTCATGGCTATAGTACTGTATTTCACATAGGAAGACGTTAATTACCATATTGATCTAAACAATGTGACATTACGTTAAGTTATCCAGGTACTGCATCTGGAACTGTAAAGTTGACTGTAAAAACTTCTTTTATCTTTGATCTGCAGCTTCTACACTTCGCTCTGGCCATTTTGTCGTCTGCTTCGCGCACGTGCTACTTCGCGCCGTTCTGTTTCGCTACGTAGAAGCAGGCGATCGTTTTACAAAGATGTCGTAAGTCGCAAGTCCTAAGTCGTAACTTTCGTAACTTACGACTTTTCGTAGGACCGTTTTACAAAAGAGGTCGTAAGCGTAAGTCGTAAGTCGCAAGTCGCAGGCTGGGTCATAAGTCGTAAAGTAACTCTCCCGTTAATGAAGGACGAAATTGTCCACAAAGTCCGCGGGAAATAAAACGCATAGATTTCCTTCCGTTTTGTTTAATAAACTGAAACTATATAAAAAGATACAATTAATGTTAATTTCCAGTGGATTTAAACGCGTAAAACAAGAGTAATCATGTAATCTTTTTAGAGCTGAACGAATATTTGAGTAGTTGACAACGAATTTCGTAAGAATATTGGTATTCAAACATTTTATACAGTGGCCATGCGTCTTTCATACATGTACATGTAACGAATTTCACTTTATTTTTCAACGTACATCCACTAAGAAACACACATTCAGCTTAAGTCCCTATCCTTTTACAATTAAATTTGAGCATCATCATGAAGCGACTCCCTCCCTCGCCACTATACTGACTCTAAATAAGAATTCATGCGCGGATCCAGCATTTTTGGTCAGAGGGGATCCACAATTTTGGGATGTCCACTCGCCATGTAGATATTTTTCAGCGCAAATCACAGGGAAGGGTTGGAGCAACTTGTGCACTACGGATTTACTTGGGAGGGGTTGGGGCAACGTGTGCGCTAAGGATTGACTTGGGAGGGGTTGGGGCAACGTGTGTACTAAGGATTGACTTGGGAGGGTGGGGCAACGTGTGCATTAAGGATTGACTTGGGAGGGGTTGCATATCCCATATTCCTTATGAAGAATCGGCGAACGTAGCGATTATAAGAAATATGTTATATAGAAATTAAGTTTTCATTTTTCTTTATTCGATCCAGATGCAATATTTCATCTTATTTTCTTATAATGTATCGGCGAGCAGAGCGAGCCGTGAAAATTGAAAAAAAGAAAAAGGTGTAAACTTACATTAATTTTTGTCTGTATTTCAAGAGAATGAAAAATATGAGCAGAAAAAAATTGAGCAGATGTGTCATCTTCCAAATAATCAGAAACAATATAATGATAAATTCTTGAAAAAGATGGAAGAGATGACATCATATAAAGTAAGGGGCTATTGAAAATATGAGATCCTGAGACCCATGACATTTAGAAATATTAAGTATAAAAAATTTAAAAAGACTTAAGGAATTTTGCAGGAAAATAATTGTGTATTTGTAAAGGGCGAGCGAAGCGAAATTTTATGTTTTAAATATTTTTTATGCATTTATTAGACCCCTTTCGGTTGGAAGTAGGCCAAAGATCGATCCCCTCTCCGAAAATCTCAAGGGGGTGTGTTTCAGACCCCCTACCCCCGGACCCGGACATGGAGTTACTTCTATTCTAACGTCATTCGTGTAGTTATATACACAAATGTACTTATATTAGTTTTAGTGTCCATTTGTATAAACGAAAGATCACCGAGAAAGATCTAACGTTCCTGTAAGTTTTACTGGTAAACGTTCAAATTAATGAGATAGTACGTATATAGATGGCGCTTGTATCATTCACTTTACGTTATCTCGTCCGTGATATGGTACTGCACGTCGATTATGACCAACAATTGAATCGCTCATGGTAAAAATACTAAATAATACCTCATGCAAACTAGAATTGCGTCGCAGTTTTATATTTAGCGAAGAGGAGGAACTACATTAGCTAAAAGCACAACGATCGTTGACAATTTTTAAGTTTCTAAAAGAAAAATCCTGAATGTGGTGGTTTTTAGGCGGAGCCCGTCAAACGAAACTTCCTTCGGATATATGCCAGTGCCGTAAAATTTACTCGTCATAATACAAAAAAAAGTCACGCTTGCGCTAAAAACGCAATGTACGGACAAGTTTATGACCGTTTTATAGGACAGTACACTTTTTTTCATATATTTTCAATAAAAATTATAAATTAAAAAGATATCTCATATTTAAAGGTACGGGGTCCCTGAAAAAAAATTGTACAAAATTTCATAATTTCATATGAAAGTTTACATTCTCATTTGTATAAATTTCAATTTTTAGGTGAATCTTACGCATACATTCGCAGTTATAGCCGTTTAAAAACGTAATTTTCAATTTGGGGTGCGCAGCTCAAGTCATTCCACTAGCGCCACCTACAATGTATTACGTTTTTACAATAGAAGTATATTGGGATTAAATTTTACAAATTCGGCAATGTTATGGTTGTTACTGGATATTTTCAAATAAAACTTTTTGTAGCTCCTTTTCTCCAGTATCTAGACCCTCAGGAATAAATTTTCGGTAAAATTTAGTTTTAGGGACACTGTATCTTTAACCAACGATGAGCAAAATAGAGACACGGGGATACATGTACTAGAATTTTATAAAGTTGTCAAAGGCGCCAAATTATAGCACGAGAGCCTGTCTAAAAAGAAATAATAAAAAAACAAGACTTTATTAAAACAAGAAGTCGTAAATAAAAATAATAACATCAGCGGTCAGATAAGATTTTAAAGACGACATACATAACAAAATATAACATCAATTTGAAAGAGTCTCATTAAAACGTCACATCGCAAAGACGGGCACATTGGATTCCCTTCCTTATTTTCCATGGCAACAATGATAATTTGAGGCTTACGACTTGCGACTTACGACTTAGGGTCGCCCCCCGGCGGTCGTAAGTTTTCGACCGATTTTGGCCGTAAGTCGTAAGTCGTAACTTTTTGTAAAACGCTCGTAAGTCGTAAAATGGGACTTACGACCAAACTTACGACTTACGACCAAAGTTGAACCTTCGTAAAACGGCCGCCAGGGACGTATATAAATATTTATAGGTATACGTCCTTGGTAGAAGACAGGGGTGATTTGATAAGTGACATTTGATAGTTTTAGTAAAGAATGAAGACTTAACTAATAGAACTATGGCGAATCAAAATAAATGGTAGAGTGGGATCTTGCCCCCTTCATCCTTTTGATTTCTTTCTTTCTAAGTTTCTTTCTGTTTGGGCACCCGGCAACCCTCTATTGGGCCAGTTGGTTGTATTGATGTTATATGTATTGAGGGGAACTCATTAGCCAACTGCCCGTTCCAGAGTACTCTGGCCAGGCCGTTCCCCTTTGGGGTGCCTCATAGCCTCTTGAACTTGAAGGTTTACCTTCACCTGCCTTACGCTTGATCTGCTACTGCTCTGCTGACGTTACTATGTATGTATCGGGATAACCACACCTTTATAGTCAGAATTTACCCTATTTACCCTATACCATTATCAGGCCCATTATCTACCACAATTCGTGGGTGCACCTACCTAAAGGTGGAATATACGAATCACGACAACAACATGGCTGGAGTCATGTAGGCCTGGCCTGAGTTAATTTATATGAACAGAAGGTAGATAACAGGCTGGCATGATTAAAGCATAACATCTTGACATAGAATAACATTTATAGAAAGAGAGAAAACAGGTATTTATATGTAATTTAAGTTCACTCATGCATTTTGACTCAACAAATTATGAGGATGGAATCTAAAAATAAACATCTGTACTTTCGTTTTACATTATAAGATAAACTACAGTAGCGAAAAGCTGATAACAGTACTTTTTTGTATATCGCTGTTTTACTATTCGGCCCCAGAGCCCCCCACCCTTTCCCCAGCTAGAAGTGCCTTAAATCTCCCACCCCTGAATTATTTTTAGGACACCCCCTTTTCCATATCAGCACTGTACAGCATTTACAACACAAAATACAAAACATGTGAGGGGTGGACGGGGTGAAAGGGAGGGGGCAGGAGGAGGGGGAGAGGGGAAGGAAGGAGGGGGGGGGGAAGGGGACTGGGAGGAGGGAGAGAAGGGGGAGGGAGGGGGTAGGTTTAAGGTAAGGATGAAAAGGAGGGGGGTCAGGGGGTGGGAGGGGGGAGAGAGGAACTCCCTTGTCCCCCCTATATGTAGAATATACGTTGCTCACATGTTTGTGCAAACGTATGTTAAACATATGTTTTCTTGAACTTATGTTTCATAACGTATGTTTAACGTACGTTTGTCGTATGTTCACGGACGTACGTTAAACATATGTTTAAAAAATCATACGTTAAACATACGTTTTACGTATGTTTAACTCACGTTTAGGCAAACGTATGTTTAACGTATGTTGCATTTTTTCCTGTGTATATGAAAGGGGCTCGTTTCAGTCAATTAAGAATTAAAATGGTCCCCAACTCTTTTACTATACGCTATAGGAAAAGCCGGGGCCATCTCAGAATTGTTCTTTCGAATCACCTCTTACTTCTTATTATATGTTGCATGATGACGCAAAGATATTCCAAGACCATGGACAGAATACCAAACCATTAGGAACAATCGCCGGCTGGATCAGACAAGTACGTTTCGGATACCTAACCCTCTTCAGTGATCATCAATCCAAACTATGAAATATGGCCAAAGACTGTGATGTCCAAAAATACCGAAAGACACAGCAGGATAAATGTTACTTTTTAAAATCTAGGATTTCATGCAAATACGCTACTATGCACTGTGATAAATGGTAAAGATTAACTTAATCTGAAACAAAATAAAACAAATCTTCTGGATTTAAATATTTTTACCGGGCTCTAGTATGCATGCAGATGATACTTACTCTTTTTGGGCAATCTATCTCACACCAAGTTTAGAAATTTGATTCTATGCTCACTTATGACGGTTTCGTTTTGTTTGCTTTGCCTACCTTTTTTGGTATGTATGTATGCTCTTCGGTTTTTTATTATATAATATTATTATTCAGCAAAGATATTTCAGGTATTACAGCTGTAACACTGAATGGTTTTATCAATATTTTGTCACATTGGTCATAAATTGGTTTTCATTTAGTTCGTTATGGATTCTGATGTTGAATCCACTTAATAAATATTGACTTGAAATGTTATCATTTTGAATTTTGTTTTTGCATCAGGTAAATCTTGAATCTCGATATGAAACTCAAAAAAAAAATTATGTCCTTGCACAAGCCATTCAATCTTTCTTCATTGTCTATACCATTTTATTTTCTGCTACAAAGGGAAAGGTAGGGGTTAATAGTCCCGTGTAGCCAGAACCTCGTGTGAATAGTACATTACCTTTCTGGTGATACACTTACATTACAGTGTATACAAAACGTCTTCAAATTCTAAAGCATCATTTAAGAACAGTTAAATTTACATCATGGATCAGACATGCACGTTTAGGATAATTAACCTTCGTCAGTAATCCTCAATCTAAACAATGTAAAATGGCCAAAGAGTGTAAAAGTTATTACGTCAAAAATGTATGCAGCAGGATGGGTGGGATATGACGCTAAAGGACCCGTGTTTTAGACATTTCAAGAAATTTTGATAACAGAAATTTTCGAATGCGTTGAATAATAATTATTAAACATTACAGAAGTATCCATCAGTTATTTAGTCTCATAGTCAAGAAGGCAAGGCAAAATCATTAGATTTTCCTCAGGAACGGTTGCGAACCTCGGAATGAACAAAATTCCGAAGTGAGACCAGGTTAACCGAAGTTGATCGAACTTGGCTACATATGCCTTCGGAGACTCCTGGTCCATCAGCAGTGACAATCACCAAATGGTACAAATGCAAACTGTCTTCAAATTTTATAGCATCATTTAAGAACAGATGAATTTGCAGCATGGACAAGACATACACGTTTCGGTTACTTAACCCTCGTCAGTGATCTTCAATCTAAACAAAGTAATATGGCCAAATGGTATAAAGGTTATTATTCTCAACTTCTTAAGAAATATACAAACATAATTGTCGTTTAGGCGCTAATGTTTTTCAATCACATTACAAGCTCGTCTTTTGTGCCAGATACCCATTTACTCCTTGATGGAGGTAGTGCAATGTATCTGCAGAAACGAGTGACGACACTTTGTAATTTGGATGGTTTGTGTATTATTGCCGCAGGATGCAGCGTGATTTAAAATGGAAAGGAAAATACATTATATTGCCAGAACGAATCGGCACGAATCTGGCTGTAAGGTAGCGTACAACCGCCAAAGGCATTTTTCGCAGTCGGCTTGAGAGGCCGCAGCACATTTACGCCTTTTATTCCCTGGATATTATCCTTCTGTCACCAAACGGTCACTTGGTTTGGTACTGGACCAATCTACATTCTTGTACCAGTGCATTCTTAAGAATTGCACTCTGACTGACTTTTGAGGACAGGACCCCATGACGGGCCTCTGTCCAACCCTCTGAAGACAAAACAGGGCTCCGACTTTCTGTCCTCTCTTAATGTCATTCGGACTCCTCGGATGATGACATGCATGAGCTCGCTATAGCCGACAGAGCACGGACTATAATTGATTTCGTATGCCTTCTGTTTTTTATATCCATTAACATGTCCATCTGTGAGCTTCTTGAGACCCTGCGTCTTGTTGTCTGCTTGTAGGTTAATTTTACAGTAAGGAGGTTCTGTGCGTTCGTCGAGATCTCTGGATAATCGATGAACTGGGAGGGTTGTGCGCACTAAATCCGGATCAATACACCGTCTGCTACTTGCGTAACAGACGGCCGTCCTAAGTCGGCACCTGTTGCACATTGGTCTCGTTGGTTTATGTGTGGTCTGTTGTGTTTCCTGTTTCTATGGGTTGAATTGGTGTTCTTTGTCCATTTTGTGTCTCTTTCTGTGGGTGCCTGCTCTGTGTTTTTCCAGTGGATATTTTGGAGTTTTGCTATGGGTGCTGCAACCGAGTGTTGTTGGAGACCCCCTCCTTCTTAAATAAAAACGAAGACTTGACTAACTGAAGACATATTTATTACAGAAAGAAAATATGTTTTGCCCGCAAATATTTGAATGCAATAAACATGTGTAACAATAAAAATGCTTTCCGCCAGGGAAAAAAGCACTGAAAATGCATGCGACCAACATTTTAATTGCAAAGACTATATATAAAAGTGAAATATCAATCATGAATATGATATATTAACACAAAGAGGTTTGTAACAATCTAAAACAAAAACAAAACAAAACATAACAAAATGTCATGTTAGCCTTCCAGCTGAATGGTTCTATTGATGACTGGATAGAATGATTTGAAATCATGAATAAATTACTGAGCTTGATAAAATCTACAACGATTCGTATGCAAAGCACTGTTCTACTTATTGAATTGTGTAACTTGTGGGAATTCCTTTTCTCGTTCTCCAATAAATAATGCCTTGAAAATAGTTAGAACATTTGCTCCGCAAACAAGTAAATGACAACATGAATTGTCAACGTTTATTAATACTACAAGCACTATTATCTGCACAAAATAGATTTTCAATTCATTTTCCATTTCTTTTAAGTGAATTATATTTCCTCCCAATTACTTACTTTCGTGGTAAGCCTTGCTTCATCCTTATTACGAGTATCAAAGACAGATGCGGTTATGTTCTATTGAAAAAAGTATTCGTTAGATAAAAAATGTCACAGTATGCAGTCGGGAGAACTTTAATCTTTCCAGACTTCGTTTCGTATCAGGCCTCAATTCTGGAAATTTCTAGCGATTTTTTTTCATAGTTCAACAAAGAGTCTTCAGTAATTTCTACTTTTTATGGAAGAAAGATTTTTGCCATGTAGATTTTGAATGTTAGGGACTGTAACACAGCGAATTTTCAATTAGTAATCAAAAAGAAACTGTCAATACATGTGTATGTGTTCTTTACTCATTTTTATGCAGATAACTACTTCAATGAAAGAAAATCGTACACCAATGCATTTATTAACTTATTAGATAAGGTTTAGGGAAAAAAACAATTAGGCTATATCTAAGGCATTTTTTTCATACGAGTTCATTTGCGATTTGTCATACCCCGATCATTTACAACCAGGACAGCTATAATCAGCTTGATGGCTGTGACTACCATCATATGATACCCCCAAAAGCCGATAAGCATTTACACACAGTCACGGACCTCTTCCTATTAGTGGCAAAAATGAAACATCAGGAAAAGTACACTAAAAATTCATGTCAAGGGATACAATACATTTATCAGAGAGTATCGAATGAAATTGTTTATCAATCTAGGGATGAAATCAATGGTAAAATGATCTTATTCAACAGACTTAAGCTTTGAAGCCTTCGTGACATACTTTCGCGTCCCACGTTCAAGACATTCTGAAAATGTTATGTTGACATGCGACGTATTATAAATGAAGCTGACCAGTGAATATGTTGCTTATTTGTCAACATGCCATTTTGATACAGTTTTATATGCATGTCAACGTACAAGAAATTATTGTACGAGTTGAAGTATACATGAAATGTACAGCAGGAGTGTACATTTACGAAAAACACAATTACATATATGTAATTGATTCTCTATTAAAAGGAAAACACTGTGCGGTGTGAACTAAAAGTATTCACACATTTAGAATATTCAAAAAACTTTTTGGTTAGATAAATGGTTGCAGCCGGAACCGTCTTTATATATTTTTAAGAACAATGCAAACTTCAGCAAATTTATTTAATATCCGTATTCTTTTTTTTTTTTGTAAATACTACGCCCTCGTCGGGAGCTTTTCTTTTAGACAGGTAGACCTAATTCTAAAGTCAAAGACAATAGGTCAAACTTTAGAGTATCACAGAAAGTTATTATGCAAATAAAGCCATTTGTGAAACATGAAGCCGCTATCTTAAAAGATAAGAATTTTACAATGTGTTGTCGTGAAGTTAAGATAAGGGAAGTTCAAGGTCAAAGGTCAAAGTGTATTGTCCTGAAGTAAAGATAAGGGATATTCTGGGTCATTGGGTTATAGGTCAAAGTAACAAATAAACGGCACCGGCCTTGTCACAAGCAATTCACATGTGAATTCAGAACACACCCTCTGAAAATATGAAAGAGATACTGTTCTATAAGTTTATTTCTCCACAAGTAGGTCAAACTTCAAGGTCTAGGTCACTAGCTAGCTAGGTCAAATGAAAGATCAATTTAAGCTTTATGATTATCTGACATGGTTAAATAGTTATGGTTTATATTAATGGATAAACTGACAGGACTAAATCAATTTTCCCTGCGCTTTGATGAGGGACAAAAAACCTTGGCATGATTTTTTAAAGGATGTGTCTAATTGCTATTTTCGTATAGGATGTAGATTACTTCTCCTCAGTAGGACGATAAAATTCATCGGATGCTATCTTTTTTGTTTTGAAAAAAATTATTATATCCGTCAGAATGACATTGACTGGAAATTTTGTATGGATCCACGCACAGTTTGATTTTTAAAAGATGGGAGACTTAAATAAAGAGTATGAAAAAATATAATCGTGAGATTGTTCTTTGTAAACAACATCTAATACAGACGATATTTAAAGTACACATATTTGACAACAAACTGACGTAAACAAAGCAATGACGTATGTATTCAAATCAGGCAAGGTAGTACTTCATGCATAGAAACACAAACACATAAATTGCATAGGGTATTTTGACACGGTGCAGCACAAATTAAATAATTTTGTACTGTAAATGGAAGATTTAAGACTGAAATGACAAACAAAAACAGCATTTCAATGTACACTATTCTATCGTAAATAGCTTGAGCAAACAATTCCTGAATCAAAATCGATGTTCCTAATGGAACACAGTGGAACATTGAGTTCAACTATCTAAGAAAGGTAACTTGCTTCGGTAAATGTGTGATTTGACATCTCAAAACGATCTTCAAAGTCTGTTTCGGATTATTTCAATTCTAAAATCATCCTTGTTTTGGTTTTCATCAATTTCTTCTCAATGATTTTACATGCTTTATGTGCATATTCTTTCAGATTGATACAAATTGAGAATGGCGTTTTTTTCGATGTTCGGACCATACGATACAATGTTCTTATGTAAAGGGTGAGAAGATATTGGAATTTGCAATATCATTCCTTGATGAAGAAAAGGCCATTAATTTGAATCTTTGATTGATTGAATGTTCGTTTTATTTCAAGGGATTTACCGTCAAAATTATACGAGGGATTGATTCGTTGCAAAATTTACGGTGCGTTTGGAATGAAAAAGTACAAATATATTACATCGATATAACATCATTATTACTCATATGAAAAATACGGAATAGTATCACTGCCATATTGATTAACTCTTTTATGTGGCAGTAATAAGCTTTGATAAAAAAGTGAAATTGCAATGTGATTTCAATAATGTTAAAAGTTTTGAAGCAAAACATAGATACTTTGGCATAAAACTGTGAAGCAAGTAAGATTTCTGTGAGTTTCCAAATTTTAAACAAACGTCTCGCTGGAGTAAGTTACTCCGTCGTCCGACTTTGCTTTAACACTGTTGCATCTATCCAAATCGTTTTCCGTGGATTTTTTGTGATCGGATATTTCTCCCATTGAGTTGGATTCCATGATTTTCCTTAGAACAGGGGAATAAGCAGGACTACCATTGTGTTTGAGTTTGGTAATTGTACTGGTACCATTCATGTACGCCTCCACCACGAGTGAACCATTAGAAAGTTTCCTCTTATCATCCTGTGTACCGCCACTATCTTCTGAGTGAACCATCAAGGATTCACGTGACGCAGCAATTGGATGTCCGTCTTTCCCGCCCTTAGAACGGACATGCGTATAGAACAATGTAAAGTTATTAGATATTACAGGGATAGTTAGGGCAATCATGAGTACTCCACTAACTGCGCATGCCGCACCTACCATATAGCCCGTAAGGGATTTGGGGTATATATCCCCATATCCCACTGTTGTCATTGTGATCAAAGCCCACCAAAAACCTTTTGGAATAGTATTGAATGCATCACTTGGCTCGAAGATAGACTTTCGTTCCGCGTAATAAATCATTGATGCAAACACTAACATACCGATGATGAGAAATATTGCTAACATACAGAGCTCTTGTACGCTAGCTTTGAGTGCGTATACCAAGATCTTGAGTGCCTGATAGTGTTTGACGAGGTGAAATATCCTGAACATGCGTACTATCCGCAGCACAAACATGATCTCTATAACCAACTGTTCATTTGCGTAGCAAGATCTCATGTTGTCTGTGTTGAATATCAACTGCATATATAGAGGAACAAGAGCAAGAAGATCGATAACGTTCATGGCGGTCATGACAAAATCTTTTTTAATCGGCGCAAATGAAAAGCGCACAATTAGTTCTATTGTAAAATACACCGTACAAATGATGTCCAGTATGTAAAGCCCTTCGTCCGGTTTGAGGTCGGCCATGCTTTCCGATTCCCCGTTGCCACATCGTGACATGCTCCGGTTGGCCATGCTTGATAATGAGGTATTGACGATTGGTCGATATTGTGGAAGAGTCTCGAGACAGAATCCCAGGATGGAAATAACAACAAACAACAGCGACACCACACCATACACCTAAATGTGAAAGAGAGAAATAATAGTGCACTTAAACGCACGTAATAATTGGTCTCAAATGCAGGCTTTGACAGTTTTAAGAGTGATGGATAAAATGAACTGCTCATCGATTAACTACATTAGGTGCTGAGACTTCAATGCCTCCACGTAGAGTCGTGGCTGACTGGATGTTTTACGATATTTTCTTTTCCAATGTCAAAACCATTGCTATCAATTATTTAGAAATGGCATGAAAAATAATTTCGTAATAAAAAATTATTTACTTGCAAACAATGACTAATAAAGAAGTGTTAGAGTAGAGACAGTGATTTCAAGCTTTTCAGTGTTTTCTAGTGCGTGACAATGTAATGTGTAAACCATGTAATAATGCTTTTTGAGTTATCCTTCTTTATCAGACATGTGTAGATTCCTACCATAGCAGCTTTCGATGTCCTTGGATGCTCTAAGATGAGCCATACTCTCATCTGGAACTTCTTCCATCCTTTATAATCATCTAAATCCAGAGAAAACTGTTCTTTCTTTAAGCTTCTGTTGAATGAGTCAAGGATACGTTTATTTTCTATGTAGGTCTTGTAATGTCTCCAACAACAAGACTTTATTGCATGTTGGTTGATCTGCCAGAACTCCAATTCCCTCTTTACCACAGCACCGCATACTTCCAGGGGAACGTGTAGCTCACCTGCAATAATATAAACATTTATCTATTTTCATATTGATTACACCCGGTCCCGGTTCGTAAATTATAAAATTCGAGTGATAACTCTGAGATGTTTTATACAGATAACGATGTCTTAATGTTTGTATTAGAGATACTTGAAATGACTTGATATTTTGAAATATCAAAAGCAATTATATGTATGGTTTTAAAAGAAAGGAGGGGATCTCCAACAAGACTCGGTTGTAGCGCCCATAGCAAAGTGCCTTATCACCCCAAGCGAAAACACAATGTAGACAAAAATCCTCATCTTTCTGAAAATCCAAGATCTAAATCTGAAAGATTTTTCAAAAAGTAAGTTACGTAATTTACATGAAAAATATGTCTTTTTGCCCACAGATAAAGCAGCCAACAACACCATAATCATTTGAAAACGTTACTTTATATCAACTTTAGTTTCGAACTTTCTTCTACAAATACTTATATCATAAGCGAAGAAAGTGTCCCTAACATTTTGAGCAAACATGTGAAATTTCTTTTTTTAACATCCCTATTTCCTAATTGGATCTTCTTAAAATATATTACATACCAAAACTGCACAAGTCTCCTTAAAAAATTCGATACATTGCTAATTCTAGCAACTGCTCAAGTACAATTTTGTCTAGAAATCTGACGTCAGCACTCACGTCAATAAAGGAGTACGTGGTAAAATATTGTGAAACTATTCTGAACAGATATTATGTAAACTTATTTTGGTCTATTCAGGGGATATGATTAACAAAATTAAATCTAGAAATTTTCAAGCCAATACGATTTCTTCATACGACTTTTCTTATTTATACACCACGCTTCCTCACGACAAAATTAATCATAGATGATGTTTTGATCGAGAGTGGAAAATTTATATTTGTACATCTGAATCAAAGGGTTTCTTTTCGCTACAGAATACTAATCATACAAATCATAGACATGTAGTGACCTGTATATTGCCTTGTCCCTCCTCGTTGAAAAACATTTATGTAAGATTTGGTGAGAAATTCTACAAGTAGATTGTAGGAATTCCTATGGTACTAATTGTGCGTCTCTTGTTACAATTGTATTTAAACACGTATGAAAAACATCCAAAATCTTTAAAGGCAAGAAAAATATGATGATGTGAAATGTTTCATTGGTACTTATAGATACCTGGATGATATTCTTTTTATCGACAATCCTGTTTTTGAAAAGTATGAAAATGTTATTTTTGAAAAGTATAAAAATGTCTCCTTACAAATTTCGATTTATTGCTAATTCTAGTAACTGCTCCACTACAAATTTGTCAAGAAATCTGACGTCAGCACTTACTGCTATTAAAGAACACGTAACTAAATATTGTGAAACGGTTCTAAACAGAAACGATGTAAATTTGTTTTGGTCTATTAAGAAATTCAGGGGATGTAATTGACAAAATGAAATCTGGAAATTCCCAAGCCAATACGATTTCTTCATATGACTTCTCTAATATGTACACCTCACTTCCTCATGACAAAATTAATGATCGATTATCTAATCTCATTAATATTAATAATTTGATCGAGAGCGAAAAACGTACATTTATACATCTGAATCGAAGGGTTTCTTTTCCTTGACAGAGTACAAATCATACAAATCATGGACATGTAGTGAACTGTGTAATGCCTCGTCCTTCCTCTTGGACAACATTTATGTTAGATTTGGTGAGGATCTATACAAGCAGGTTGTAGGAATTCCTATGGGTACTAACTGTGCGCCTCTCGTTGCAGATTTATTTTTATACACTTATGAAAAAGAATTTATCCAAAATCTTCAAAAGCAAAAAAAATTTGATGATCTAAAATGTTTCAATAATACTTCTAGGTATCTGGAAGAAATTCTAACTATGACAATCCTGCTTTTGAATTATAGAGGAATGAAATTTATCCACAAGAATTAACACTTAACAAGGCAAACGTTACAAATACAGAAACACCATTTTTGGACATAAATATCAAAATTGTAAACGGAAAGATTCATACAAGAGAATATGACAAAAGGGATAATTTTGGATTCAACATAGTAAATTTCCCCTGGCTTGACGGTGATGTTCGAAGATTACCGTCATACGGCATTTACAAATTACAGCTCATCCGGTACGCTAAAGCATGTACTGATATTTTGGATTTTAACAGTAGAAATTTACAAATTACCAAAAAAAATTTAGGTCAAGGTTTCCGCTTTCATAAACTAGTTAAGACTTTCTGGAAATTTTACAAAAATTACAGTCAACTTCTTTTAAAATTCGGATCTATACATGCAACAGAGTACATTACTTTGGGTATAACACAACCCGTCTTTTATGGTGATATGATAAACAAAATTAGAAGGATCAAAGGTAGGCAGCATAACCATCGAAAATGCGTCAGAGTCATCAAACGCCTTTTATACCGTGGATATGATCCTAATGTCACCAGACGGACACTAGGCTTGGTATTTGACCAATCTACAGTTTTGTACCAGCGCATCATTGAGACTTGCACTCTGACTGACTGTGACGACGGGACTCCATGACGGGTCCTGTCCAAACCTCTTTAGAGAAGACAGGGCCCCGACCACCTGTCCTCTCTGAATGTCAGTCAAACTCCTCGGGTGATTACATAAATGAGCTCGCTACAGCCGGCAGAGCACGGACTGTATTACGCAAGCCCACTTTTTATATACATTTACATATTTGTCTGTGTCGCCGGGACCTCTACGTTTTGCGGTCTTGTTTGTGTGATGTCATCTTACAGTGAGGAGATTGTTTTACATCATATTTGTACGTTCTTCGAGACCTCTGGGTAATTGGAGAAGTGAGAGGGTTGTGCGCACGTAATCCAGGATAACCACGCCATTTGCTACTTGCGTTACAGATGGCCGTCCAAAGTCGGCACCGGTTTCCCATTGGTCTCTATATGTGTAGTCTTTTGTGTTTGATGTTTACATGTCGTATGTCTCTTTTTTGTCTCATACTATGATCGTCTTTTGTGTTTTTGCATCGGGTGTTTTGCTGTTTTGCTGTTGGTGCTGCAACAGGGTCTTGTTGGAGAGTCCCTCCCTTCTTTTATCCACAAGAATTCTAAACTAGGCAAACGTTACAATGTTTGTGGAGAGATTCATACAAGTGTGTATAACAAAAGAGATGGTTTTTGATTCGACATTGTTAATTTCCCCTGGCTTGACAGTGATGTTCCTAGATTACCGTCATATGGTATCTACATATTACAGCTCATCCGGTATGCTAGAGTATGTACTGATGTTTTGGATTTTCATAGCAAAAAGTTACAAATTACCAAGAAACTTTTAGGTCAAGGTTTTCGCTTTCACAAACTAGTAAAGACTTTCTGGAAATTTTACAAAAAATATTGTCAACTTCTTTTGAAACTCGGTCCTTTACAAGCAACAGAGTATATTACTTTGGGTATTTCACAAACTGCATCTTATGGTGACATAAGTAACAAAATAAGAAGAATCAAGGATACACATCGAAATTGTGTTAGAATCATCGAACGCCTTTTAAACCGTGGATATGAGACGGACACTTGGCTTGGTACTGGACCAATCTTTTACTACCGCGTTTTTCAGAATCTCCTCCCTATGTTTGTTCTGGTTTATTATCTCATATTCTTCAAGGATTTGTATGACTTTTGATTGTGACTTTGGGGTTTTCTGAATTTGGTTTTTGTATTTGTCTTTCATTCACTTATTGAGAAATCAGAATAATGAGGATATAATGTAGTCTTAATATGAACTGTAATCAGGATGACAATAATCATCGACTTCGTTTTTATTATCTATTTCACTTTTTAAGATGACAATAAGTAAGTGAACACTGTTATTTCATATATTCTTATGGTCTGACATTTTCATTATTTATAAAATAGTGTTGTTCAAATAAGCAACATTCATGCTCTATTTGGAAACCAAAATTAAAAAAAGAAAACAAATGGAAAATTGTTCATTTTCATATTCATGTAAAGAATACAAACGGAATAACAACAAGTGCTTTATATTAAAATCAATGTTATTCAGCATTTATATCTTAAAGAAAACATGGAGTCAGGGTAATGTAAAAGTCGTATTCTCTTGAGAAGTGAGTAAGAGGGATTTAGTTAACGGTTCAGTGCCAGTATCATCACATGGATATATCCCCGGAAGGCTCCGTGCATGCTTATAGAAGACGTGGTATTTACTGACATTACATCACGTTCTGACACTTCAGTGGAAAAACGGCATTGATCAAGGGGAGGCAAGGCGAGACTTGGAGAAAGTTTTAAAGCTGCATCAGACTCATTAGAGTGTTCGATCGATCCATCAGCATAGATAATTGGGTCCTTGAAGAACACGTCTAGGGGATTATGTGCATAGAACATGACAATCGGGATTTCTGGAAGATATTTTGATATGTATATATATACATTAGTCGGAATGATTAGAATGAATCGTATTCTGAACGGGTTTTCTCAGACTAAAGGCTTCGTTGTCTAGTTTCTACTGAATTTTCCCGTTTTTTTCATTATTTGATATACTATTCGGCACAACTAGGTTCTTCCTTCTTTACTCTTTTTGATTTGGGAAGGGGTGTCACTTGGTTCACTCCTCTAAACATAATAGACTGTCTTGCTTGTTTGTTCGATTCCATGTTTTGTCAGTTCTGTAACGCTCATCCATTATAAGTTTCATAAGCTAAAGTTTATCATTTTTGCATTATCTTACTCAATTTTGCAGCGTCAAATATCTTTCAAACCTAGTTAATGTGAAGTTTCTAAAACCAATAAAAAAGAAGTCTGCTTAGAATTTAGAATTTTACTCCTCAACAGTTATTCCGCCAATAAAAAAGAAGTCTGTTTAGAATTTAGAATTTTACTCCTCAACAGTTATTCCGCCAGGGATGTTGAATAACAATAAGAAGTGCAAAGTCGATGAGAGAATGTTATATAACATTTCAAATTCATTCCTTTGAAACCCTTTTATTGACGCTTCAGAATCTTTATGTATCTGTTTTTAGGTCATAAGAAAAAGAGGCGTTTCTGGCGTCGCTTACACGCTATCTTCTAATGGTCAGATACGTGTGAATTCTACACCCAAGAGGGACAGCGTTAGAACGGCAATAAACGCTTCTCCATCGCGGTAGAAAAGTCCGTAAAGCGATTTGCCTAAGAATGGGTGTCACTAGCACTTGGACGATGAGAAAAGGTCTTTTAAGGTGTTAATGGAACGAATTTATGAACAATTCTTTTAGGACAGCGATTTATTGATTTCTCTTGAATTACATCCCAATCTGATGGTCTGTTCTGAAAATTTTTCATATCATTGAAAAGTGACTCATGCAAAAGTAGGAAAATATGCAAAAAAAAATAAGGCATCTCTTCATTCTTATCGTCGATAAAAGAGAAGAAACCGAACTTATACGTGATTTATTTGTGACTGAAAGGATAATTGACAGAGAGTGAATTTCAATGTCCTTGATGTCGAATTATAAACTTCTAAAGCATGGCCTTGAATCTTACAATTTTGTTTCATATAAGATTTCTTTCTGCAAGATTTGTTCGAATTCCAACATAATTACGTTCTGTCAAACAAAAGTGACATATTGTATCACAAAGACTTAGTTGATATATTTTTGATTAAGAATTACAAATTGTGTTGTTTATCCCTACATATTGTTTATGATAATATAACATACGTATATTCAGAAAATATTGTTCAATTTTTATCTGAAGTTAAATGCACGCGCTGTATTCATAAGTCTTGCTAAATATCACATGAATCAGGTTACATATACAGTTCAATAATGCGGAAGGGTTCCAACTCTATACCCTCTTGAAGAAAATTTCAAACCAATTAACAAGACATGTCTTTCGGATATTAAATCCTCATCAGTAATGCTTCCAGCCAAAGTGCTTTTCATAAGCCGCCAAGTCCTTTAATTTCGATAATATTTTTGAATGAAATGACAAGTTTCCGAAAAAGCAAATTAATATGTATTATGTCAAATTGATAAAGTGCCAAAACAAAGTTTCTTTCAGGCCACAGAGCGGGAATGAAGTAATTAATACAATCTAAACATTCAATGTCACGGGGAACGAGTTTATTTTTTTTAATGCGGAAGGGTTCAAACTCTATACCAAGTAATGGTATCTAATTTAGTAGGATTGACAAAGAAGCTCTGAGCTTACTTAGATTTCTCTCGCTGTAAATTAAGAAACCAGGGGGTCGTATTATGGTCCAGGAATCAGAATTTAGAATAAGAAGAATTCATTGTAGGTGGCATTCCTTAAACAAATCAAATGAAGAAATAAAGACGTATACTATATTACAATAAAACACCGCTAAAGACGGTATGGCCGGATTGCAAAGTAAGTTTTTGTCACCAACTGGGTCAAGGTCAATAGGTCATATAATACAGCATAAATTGAAAGGTTTTGTCAGAGGCAACCTACATGTATAAAATGAAGTTTCTACTGCATACAGTTCCATAGATTTTGCTTAAACCAGGAACTTTAACCAAAATCCTTAACTAGGTCAAAGTCCAAGGTCAAGGTCACTAGGTCAAATGTTACGACATAAATTGAAAGGTCTTGTCATGGGCGAGCTTCATTAATAATATAAAGTTTCTACTGCATACAGTACCATAGATTTTGCTTAAACCAGGAACTTTAATCAAAATCTTTGAGTAGGTCAAAGTTGAAGGTCAAGGTCACTAGGTCAAATGTGTCGGCATAAATTGAAAGGTCTTGTCATGGGCAAGCTTCATGTATAATATAAAGTTTCTACTGCATATAGTTACTTAGATTTTGCCTCAACCAGAAACTTTAACCAAAATCTTTAACTAGGTCAAAGTCCAAGGTCAAGGTCACTAGGTCAAATGTTATGGCATAAATTGAAAGGTCTTGTCATGGGCAAGCTTCATGTATAATATAAAGTTTCTACTGCATATAGTTACTTAGATTTTGCCTCAACCAGAAACTTTAATCAAAATCTTTAACTAGGTCAAAGTCCAAGGTCAAGGTCACTAGGTCAAATGTTACGGCATAAATTGAAAGGTCTTGTCATGGGCAAGCTTCATGTATAATATAAAGTTTCTACTGCATATAGTTACTTAGATTTTGCCTCAACCAGAAACTTTAACCAAAATGTTTAACTAGGTCAAAGTCCAAGGTCAAGGTCACTAGGTCAAATGTTATGGCATAAATTGAAAGGTCTTGTCATGGGCAAGCTTCATGTATAATATAAAGTTTCTACTGCATATAGTTCCTTAGATTTTGCCTCAACCAGAAACCTTAACCAAAATGTTGACGGCAGACGGACGGACGGACAGACGGACAGACAGACAGACGGACGGACGGACATCGTCAATCTATAGACCGGAATTGCTTTGCAATCCGGCCAATAAAGTTTCTACTGCATATAGTTACTTAGATTTTGCCTCAACCAGAAACTTTAACCAAAATCTTTAACTAGGTCAAAGTCCAAGGTCAAGGTCACTAGGTCAAATGTTACGGCATAAATTGAAAGGTCTTGACATGGGCAAGCTTCATGTATAATATAAAGTTTCTACTGCATATAGTTACTTAGATTTTGCCTCAACCAGAAACTTTAACCAAAATCTTAACTAGGTCAAAGTCCAAGGTCAAGGTCACTAGGTCAAATGTTACGACATAAATTGAAAGGTCTTGTCATGGGCAAGCTTCATGTATAATATAAAGTTGCTACTGCATATAGTTACTTAAATTTTGCCTCAACCAGAAACTTTAACCAAAATGTTTAACTAGGTCAAAGTCCAAGGTCAGGGTCACTAGGTCAAATGTTATGGCATAAATTGAAAGGTCTTGTCATGGGCAAGCTTCATGTATAATATAAAGTTTCTACTGCATATAGTTCCTTAGATTTTGCCTCAACCAGAAACCTTAACCAAAATGTTGACGGCAGACGGACGGACAGACGGACAGACGGACAGACAGACAGACGGACGGACGGACATCGTCAATCTATAGACCGGAATTGCTTTGCAATCCGGCCAAAAATGAAATTCCAGTTATCCCAGGTTATTCAAAAATGCACTTCAAGTGATCGCCTAGAAAACTATTTGAGTGAATATTTTAAATTAATTTTATGTTATTTGAGCGTTTCCATGATGGTTCAGACAAGGATATTGTTGGCAATACGTACTAGACCATTACCCACTATCTCTTGTGTAAATACGTAATCGATTTGCAGTATTGTGGGTTTTGGCAATCTCAGTTTATCCATGGATTCATATACATGTTCGGATTCGCCATTGCTGCTTTACTCCGAAAGGTTATCTAATTGCAGTAGAGAATTGATTTCATCCACTTCGTTCAGAATTTTTATGTCTCTGTTATGTATGTACAAACCAAATTTCTCGAACGGTTATATAAAATAATAACTGAAGTATATCCACAGTTATACAATGATCAGATTTAACTAATCAAAATTAGAGGTTTTAGTCGACTGTTTACGGTCATAGGCTATGATATGGGCTCGCATGATAGATTTTTAAAGTAGTGTTTACTGCTAAAGTTGTAAGATACAGGGATGAACATTGAATTGTCCCAAACCAAGGATAAGTTTAAACATGGTTGATTTAATTAGATATTTAGGGAGACCTAAAATCTTTTGCAGACTTGCAGAAATCTGTGTATGTATACATCCCTGCATTGTCAGTTTTCATATGTCCCCTTTTCTTTGTTTCATTTGCTCATTCTGATGTCCATCGTTAGTCGCAATTCTGCAAGAAAGCTGTCTTTTTGGGATGTTTTCCATATCATAGTGTTTTTGGTTGCATTTTAATGAGCTTTGCTCCTGGGAGTTTTTTTTTTTTTTTTTTCGGGGGGGGGGGGGTCTTTTTCTACATTGGATGGAGTTAGTTATGTTAGATGTGTTTTCTTAAAGAGCAAAAGAGTATTCACATGTTCGGTAACATTTCACATGTGTCATTTGACTGAATTCAACGTTACATCAGGTCACAAAGAAAAGTCCATATGAAATTCATGTGAAATAACCTTTTTGAGAAATTCATGTGAAATATTTTATAGATTTAATGTATCTTGAATGAGCAAACCTTATCAAAGGAAATTATGATTGACCTTGATTGATGAACATTAGGTAATTGATATTTGTTTTCAAAATTGAAATCAAGATAATGATTGTACTATTTCATTTCATATCCATGAGATTAACCTTATTGTCAAATGAAAGTGCCAATATTCTGCTTTCAGGGCGCTGGCAACATTTCGTGACATCCATGAGACCTCCTGCGTCAGGGTGTGTACACAAGGATATAACATAGTCGTTAATATTTCTGGTCAGTCCATAAGGAATGACTGTTTCGTGTATCCGATGGGCCACTTTATACCAAGTAGAGTGTTATATGAGAATGAAAATCCAACCCAGTTCCCATAAAAGTCAGGCGATAGAGAGTATTCATTTGAGGCTGAATCCATATACCTTAATTAGCACCCAAATTAATAATTCACTCTCCATCGGCAATATTCCTGCCCCGTACAGCTGTCGATCCTATCACAAGAGGGAATCCGTATGAAGCCATAGTGAACGATACTTATCAACACAATGCGGACGTCCGTTACCACATAAATAACAAAATTCCGAAAAAGGAACGTTTAAACGAAAACTTTTAAGATTGCTTTACGAAAACTAAGTCTAGTCCGTTGGTAAATTTCATTTACTTATAACCGATTGTTAAAATGCTAAAATGTGAAACAACTACTACGTATGTATAATCATTCATGTGAAAAAGAAAGACAGCTCACAAAGAGGGATCAGTAAGTGAAAGTCAAAACACAAAAATCCAAAGCGGAATGATAAGGCATGCAAAACAATGAAGCCTACAAATATATAAAGCATGCAAAGCTATAAAGCATACAAAGCTATGACGCATACACAATTATGAATCATACAAAACTATGAAGACTACAAAACTATGAAACATACAAAACGATGAAGAATACAAATCTATAAAGCATACAAAACTATGAAATATACAAAACCATGAAGCATACAAAACTATGAAGCATACAAAACTATGAAGCATACAAAACTATGAAACATACAAAACCATGAAACAAACAAAGCTATGAAGCATACAAAACTATGAAACATACAAAACGATGAAGAATACAAATCTATAAAGCATACAAAACTATGAAACATACAAAACCATGAAGCATACAAAACTATGAAGCATACACAACTATGAAACATACAAAACCATGAAACAAACAAAGCTATGCAGCAAGCAAAAATATGAAGCATACAAAAATATGAAGCGTACAAACTATGAAGCATACAAAAATATGAAGCATAAAAAACTACGAAACATACAAGACTATGAAACATAAAAAGCTATGAAGCTTGCAAAGCTATGAAGCATACGAAAATGTGAAGCGTACAAAACTATGAAGCATACAAAACTATGAAGCATACAAAGCTATGAAGCATACAAAGCTATGAAGCATTCAAAACAACTTAAACATTCTGCAATGGAGCAAAAATTAGTCCAGAAGGGCTGATCCAAGAAGATTTTATTTATATTTATCTACTACATGCGCGGATCACTTCGGAAACAGGATATACGCACTTTTGATTACTTATACATGCAAACATGTAAATGAAATGGATACCATTCAATAAATTTTGCTAAGTAGTCGTAAATTTCGGCATAAGTAAATGATACGATTTCAATTTTTGTATGATAAAGTAATCAAAATTGTGTTATCCAGTTTCCGAAGTGACCCGCATGGACAGTAATGGTCTTCCATCACCAAAACACTTTCTTAAGTAAACAAACGAAGAGATAAAGACTAAGTGTATCAAAATGTGTTTGCTGCTTTCATTTATGTTTCAAAATCTCTTAATAGAAATCTTGGCCTGTCGGTATTTCTGTTATTTTATGAATGTCTTGTCTGAGACACAAGACCAGAACAAACATACCACGGGAAAAACATAGAATGTAAGGTGATAGTGACAGATTCGTCACTTAACTCGATGTCAGAGTCACAGCATGACACCCACACATTGGATTCAATGTACATGTTTAATATTCTTTATGGAACATGACTCAAAATCTAAAAAATAACTACATCTCAATCTGTATTGGCATTCAGTTAGAATAGCAAAACTCGTGCATATTACAAAACTTAATTTATCATACAGAGAAAATTCTCAATACTGACATTAACCAAGCACTTTTTGCGAGGACATCTGACTTCCTCTATACTCTCTTACAACAAGTAGTTAACGGTTCCCTAGGCACCACAGTGAGTAGATTGGAACAATAAAACCTCATAAAGTCGTAAATAATTAAAAATGTCCATTGTCATTGGTGGTTTTACTGATTATATATATTTTAGTCATCAAAATAAAGTTCATAAAACAAAGGAGAGTGTTGTTATAAAAAAGATTTACAACTAGAAAGGTCTCTTGTTGCGGTTGCAACAAGAGTGTCTTCCTCCTATACAATTTTTGGTTTGGAAATATGAAGGACGTCACATTACATGTATTTATATTATATATTTAAGTTTTCAAATAGCAGTAACATTAAATTTTCAAACCGATAATTGTTGGTGAGCAACCATTTGATTTTTTTTTGGGGGGGGGGGGGGGGGGGCAGGAATTCTATTGCCAGCCGGTAAAATTTTTTCAGCGATTTTCTGAGCAGGCCATTTTTTTCAGCCATTACCAGAGTCGGAGAAAAATTTTCGCCGGTTCTTCGGGCAGGATTTAAACAAATTGTCAAATGTTGTGAACGTCTGTGTAAGTTAAACTCCCCGCTGTTACAGAGTATGAGTTAATAACCGTTCCTTCAGATGTCTCTTTGCAATTAGCGAATTTCAGACAGATTGTATGATGTTTAAATAGAACCTTTTCTAGATTTTTGTGCCTATGCGTATTAGGTCTCTGGTAGATACAGCTATGTGAACAGTTTGTATTTATATTAATTAATTTTTTGACTTTAAATTGTCTGGCACAAAGGGCCAGCAAAAATTTCCATATCATGCAATGTATCCTTACTTTTGCATGGTCCGGGAAAAAAAAATTGCCGGCCCTTTGGGCCGGAATATTTTTTTCAGCATTTTTCAGAGCCGGGATATTTTTTTTTTTTTGCAAATTCTTCCTGCCCCCTTCCCCCATAAAAAAGGCGAGCTCGTAGCTGTAGAACCCATTTTCTTGAGAAGAGAAAAGGTAATAACAAGTTACGTTCAATATATATATATAAATACCATGAGGTTCTCGCTGTGCAGGTTCAAATTTGGACCCCCCCCCCTTCCCTTTTTTCAAAGTTTATTTTGAATTTCCATCATGGCGACATCGTTCAATATAAACAGAACTGTTTTCGAAAAACGAGGGGAGGGAAGAATGTTGGAGAAATTGTTCATCAATTTGTAAATAAACCAACCGAAAATTTTGTTCGAACGTTTGCTAGAATTAGAAATTAAACTTGATGTTCAAAATATAGTTATTGAAGTTTAGAAACAGGTTTGTAGGTTAGAAATCGGAATCAAACTACCACTTTTTGTGTGTAAATTCTGGTTTGTAGCTGATCTCTTCTAAATTAATCAACTGTTTTAAAATCAAATTGTGTATATCGAAATGTATTTATGAAATGCATATTCATCATTGCCGTGAAATCGGAATTTGAAAATCTCAACACTGCTTTTCTCGAGTCGGACTCGGACTACCAATTTTAGTGTGCGCCCGATCTGTTGGCGTGAAGGTGTATCGAAATACCCAACTCAAAATTTCGATGCTCATATCTTTTCAACAGTAAGAGATAGGAAAAATCAGAAAGACTAAATAAGACAGATATATGGATAAAAAATAATAATATTGAAATTTTTAGGAAACTTCATAAGCTTAATTTTTGTTTACTATTATAAGCAAAAAAGTGTCTTCCTCCTATGAACTTCTGAATTTGGAAATATGAAGGACGGTGAAGGACGTCATCGTAATAAATCGTTACAGTGTGCATCTAGCATTTCATATCTTGCATGGCTGTCGACTTTCAAAAAGTATGGAAATTGTAGATAGCAAAATACGAGATATTTAAGCTTACAAATAGCAAAACATGAAATTTTCGGTCCTTTTGAGTAATTCGACGCTCCCGTCAAATATTTGAATCTACTAAAAAACATGATAAAAAAAATAACAGAGACCAAAAATAAAAAAGACCAATCTAGCTTTTACTCCAAACGTAACGTTGGAGAACTTTCATTGTCCTAGCTTACAGGGTTCTTGAGAAATCGCTGATCCAATTTTCCACGGTTACGAAAACAATAGGTCTTCCGACGGAAGTCGGAAGACCTAAATATATCCATACGTATGATTACCATTCTTCGACTTCGAACATTTCTTAAGGAGAAATGATTTGTCGAAGTGTGCATACAGAGCCCTTTTGTTATACAAAATCGGTAATACGACAAGTGTTATGGTTGTATGGAACGAATAAGATACCTCAAAAAGGAACTGTCGAACAATTATGATATTTCGACGAGAAAAAAAGACATGTGTATTTTCTTCATGATCAAATGTTTTTATTAAAATCGAACGCAAAAAATTGAAGAATCCATCAGTGTTAATAACTACTAAAAGATATTAAGAGTAGGCGCCCTTGTACCATCCCTCTAAATGATTTTGGTAACATTTTAAAATGTTTTTGAATAGATCCTAATTGAAATAACTTACTGAAATTTGGAAAGTTAATGAGGCGGCTATTCTGGGTCATTTTGGCTTGAAGTATCACTGAGGATTTTTAAAAATCTGTTTTATATGTCTTGAGCATTGTATTTGGAAAATTTTGTACAGAAGAATTCTCTCTAGCAGAGATAGGACACTTATAATCTTTGATAGAGTCTACAGGAAACATTGAACAACACGGGAACTTGTCATTTCATTCAAAAAGGAGGTTAACATCTCAGCACCATCCCTCCTATCCTAATTTGAACATAGATTTTATTTGGAAATGATACTGACTCGACCCTACAGGAAATTTGGAGCCGCGTACTCTCTGCAAATTGCACAAATTCAATTTTAAAAAATATAACAAGAGAGTGCTACTACATGTAATATGAATTTTGGCTGTTTCTAAAAATCACTTTGGATGGAAGCATCACAGATGAGGATTTAATATCCGAAACACATATCTGGTGCGTAATAAACTGGTTTGAAATTTTCTTCGGAAGCTATAGATTTGGAACACTTTCGTATGATTAATATTAGTCAATGTTAATGTGTATGGCATGGATGACATAAGAAGACATCTAGATGTACAGATTATTAATGCCATACGATGATAAAATTGTCATCCCACATTTTGAAAACCTGATCCACTGATGCTCGAAATTATCCGTTTTAATTGTAAACATAGCGTACATTTATTGAAGTTAGTCGGGAATGATGTGTCATCACCTCAATACGTCACATTTCTTAGGGATTGATATTGATATTTAAAGAATTTTTAGAATGAAAACGTTATCTATAGAATTAGGATTATATATTTATAATATCAGGCTACTCTTAGGCTTACAAAAAGCTTCTCTCTTGATTTTTCATTTCAAATGAAATGAAGAATATTCCTTTTTCTTAATTTGAAACACTTAGTACAACTTTACACTATCCCAAAATGCAGCAAAGAATAATAGATATCAGGCATGTAATAGTGGAGATTAATCGCATTCTGTTATGCAGATATAAACTAAACCTTAGCATCATTTAGTAAGCTTCACATCTCAATTCTTGGATTTTTCGGTCGTGTCCAGACAGGACATTAACATGGATTCAATCATCATTTGAAAGAATTGAACCAAGACACAGAGTCTAGCAACAGAGAAAAGTGTTCTGCATGATAGCAAAGGGATGTACGGGGACAGTAAACAACACAAGCTTGCTATCAATTCCTGTCACTTAAGTAGCGCAGAAAAGGTCAACCTGGTAAATTTCTCAAATTTTGTGTTTTGGGGTGCTTCTATCATAAAATGTCGCTCAATATCGTGGACAATAAGATATGGTTTATTTTTACTTCTATTGTTAAAATTAGTTTTGCATTGACAAAGTCAGTCGTTCACAATAATACGAAAGTGTTCCAACTCTATACCTTCTTGAAGAAAATGGGCGGATTCCTTTGACCAACTCTGAGTACTCCGATCTGCTCCGAAGGAATGGAGCGATCCCGCGCAGTGATCTAGAGTAGCTACAGAGCTACTCCGTCTGCACCTGGTCAAGAGGTGGTGCAGCGAGAGTGCTCTAGAAAGTGACGTCATCCAATATGGCTGAAAGACCAACATTTGTCTATCAATGATATGGCACACAAGGGTTCGTGACGGAGGAAATGAAGAACATCGAACTTTTTATAAAATAAATGTTTTAAAATTATTCTGTGATGTCTTCTTTTATTTTCTGTTGTTTTACATCAACCCAAAATGTAGAAAAACTCCGGCGTGTATCCCGTTTTTCTATATCTTTTTTTCATAACGTCCCTGACAAGCCGGAAATTTTCTGCATTTTTAGCCTTTTTCACGTAACTGCGGTCCAGATGTTTTGGACGGCAAAATAAGTACATTTCATACGTCAAAAACAATCACTTTTTAATTCAGATGTAATGATAGTCGGCACTTGCCATCGTCACGTTGTTATGTAAAAATAGCTAACGTGAAACAGTAAAGAAAACAACACAGAATATGATAATAAACATTTAATTTCATAAAAAAAAGTACGACGTCTAAATTTCTCCTGTTGTTTTGTCCTAAAACAAAACGTTTAGGAAGAAAACAATCTCTCTAGCCGCCATCTGTATCTGTATGCTAGTAGATCCCTCCTGTGTAAGGAGAACCCCTATAGAAATAGGGTAGGAGGGTCCTTGGCATTCCCAGAAGGGATTAATGTTAGATTACTGTACCACTACCTAAGGTCCCGCCACCGTGTCCCACAACCCTGTGGAAATGACGATGGACATCACCAAAAAAAAAATAAAAGAAAGGAAATACCATCACAAAAAAAAAAAAAATATGGGGATTATATACAAGTGGGGAAAAATAAAACAGACCATGAGGGTAATACATTCACCAAGACATCACTTTAATCCGTCCGGTGGAATGTCAGTAACCCAGCCGTTTTGGGTGGAGGAAAAACAGAAGTACTCGGGGTAAAAACCACCACTGATCCCAGGGGAACGGCCAAAACCCCTGGGCAGTCCATTTGGACCCCCAGTTGCACCGTCACCAGACAGAATGCCCCTCTGCACAATCAATGCGACACTGTTAAGAATTTCCTCTGACCAGACACCGTAATTCGACAAAACCTAGACATCTTGCTACTCGGAAACTTTCCGTCCACTCCATTGACAAACCGTTCTGGAGTACTCGGAGCATTGCCCCAGAGTAGTTGGAGCAGTTCAAAGGATCCGCCCAATGTACCCCTAATGAGCCGTCCTCTTATACCTTGCGCTTCTCTTGTATTATAGCCTATAAATTGTGGTATGATACACATTAGAAAGGGGATGAAAGGAATCTGTTTCTTTTAAGTTGATTTCACATTGAAGTATTTCGGTGACTAGTGTCGTCAAACGATGAGAATTTTTCGTCGTGAACTCATGATTACCAGACATATTCCAATTTTGGAAGTCTTTAGATTGACATCATCCATTGCTCTAGATAAATATGTTATCATTCAACGTTTATGTCTGGGTGTGCCTGATTTGATTATTTATTTATTGTTATTGTTGAAAGTGTATACCCAAGAGCGGGGGACCACGAATCTCTCAATTTGCCTGTCTTTCTGTAATTTTGACACAAAGTTCCATTATACGGACTACACTATCTGAAACATATTCCAATTTTGGAAGTCTTTAGATTGACATCATCCATTGCTCTAAATAAATATGTTATCATTCAACGTTTTATGTCTCGGTGTGTCTGATTTGTTTATTTATTTATTGTTATTGTTGAAAGTGTATACCCAAGAGCGGGGGACCACAATTCTCTCAATTTGCCTGTCTTTCTGTAATTTTGGCTTAAAGTTCAATTATACGGACTACACTATCTGAACATTTATAGAAAGTGAACGCAAACCGAATGTTATTAGCATCTGCCATGCAAATCAAGAATTTGATCTTTAGTTTCCTTTTTCGTGTCATCTGGTACGTAATGCCGCCGGCGACTGGTACGAAGACTTTTTAAAATACAGTCTCAGAGGAACGTTCGTTCGAGTAAAAATGCTTTCTGTAGGCATTCCATGTTTGAAAAACCAGTTATTCCTTTTTCTGTCATCCGAAACATTTCAGTTATCATTTTTAAAAGATTTCGATTTCTTGTATAACGTGGACTGGCGCAGCATATTTCTTTATTTCAAAAGATGCGGACAAGACAAGCTTTCATGATATTTTGAATCACGATTGGAAATATACCGTGTTGGGAGTTTCTTTCCTCATACAAAAAAATCAACATCCATATTTTCATTGTTGACTGTTGACTTTCAATGATCCGAACATAATGTGAAAGATAATGGGTTGCAGCCTTAATACTGATAATACATATGTTTTCATATGACCAAATTCCAAAATGTTAATATATAATCGGAAGAATACTTTTCAAATATTTTTTTTTAAAAAGGGATATTATCCCAAACAAAACTGCATTGCTTTGACTACTAGTATTCCGTTGTATACATGCTCAACAAGTACTCAAGGTTGCAAGAACAAAAGATGTTGACAGCCATAAGTGGAGAGAGCACAAATTTGATGATGCAACTGAAAAAAAATTGTATTGAGGTTTCGGTAAGACATTCCAAGACAAGGTGAAGACGAAACAGGTTGTGAATGAATTGACTTTTATTATAGAACTATTCATCATCTTCATATCCACTCGCATTGGGTACATGACAATAATTATCGGTATCTAAAGAGGTTGATATATTGTTAGACGCCATTGATACTAATTTGATCGCTACACGTAATTTCATAGAAAATCATTTTTATAGAAAATCATGTAGTCCACATTCTTAAAATACCGAAAACCATAGAAATAAACAATGACTGTGTCTATGAACGTATTTATATTCTTTATTTACCATTCAGTAATGAAATCAACTTTCGAATTTCAATGAAGTAAGAATTCTACGAAAATTCCACGGATGAACGAGTTTTTTTTTCCATGAAGAAAAAACTCCTTATTGGTACATATATCCTCTGCACGTCCATGGACCTATAAATACAATCCTTGTTCTTTACTTATTATATCTAATGGAAACAATACTTTTCGTGAATATTGAATCATATAAGTCATTTCGCTTTAAGCCAATATAGTAATTGTCAATTAGACAACACTCCACTCTCACAAAAAGGGAGAAGCAAACAAAATAAGATGACACAAAACAGAATGTCATCATGCAATTTGTCAAAAGACACATTATATAGAACTGATTAAACACTTCCCCGTGTTCGAGAGCTTAAATAGCGAAGCAACTCAAAGATTGAGACCTTCCATTGATCGCCGACAGCGCTGCGCCGAATTAGCAGTACAAGATAGAAACCAAATCTTCAACGATACTTAGAAAATTGGAAAATGTTTTATCATCAATCGCGAAATGAAAAAAATGTCAGTTTCTGTGTAATGGTCTTAGAAGACACAGATAAGAGGCCAAGCGTTCTATCCATATCCAACGTCGTCTTGAAATTTAGTTATTGATTTTCCTTCTGAGTTCCTCGGAAACACTATAATTAACAAAAAAGAAAGCAGTAACCTACCGGTTATTTTCTATGTCATACACGTAGACCACTGTTATTTTCAATATGAGCAACAAATATTTTGACAGTATCCGTTAATCTTTTTTTCTCGCATCAGTCCCGTTATGTTATTTTGGTTGAATGTAATCATACAATAAAGACTATAAAATAGAGAAATATGAAGTCACCGATCGATAGATCGCCCTGAACACCCGATACCAAGGAAAAACTGTCGTATCTTAAGACATCAGTAAAATTGATTATACAAGGCAGTAGTATTATGTAATCTCTTTCAAAGAGAAATATGAGAAATATTTATTACAAATGTAAATTCAACAATTGAATATTAGAATAGAATTGAAATATGTTGCATATGTGGGAAGACATATAATATTTTTAAATCTAATCCCAATTTCTATACTGATCGAGTAAGTTTGTGTAAAGAGCGAGTTCTAAAGAAAAGGGTTATTGTCTGATGCTGGATTGATGTCTTGTATCTTTGCACGAAAGGATATGTCATCGGATGTAAGAAGAAGATGATAAATTATTTAATGAATTGATCATTGATGTTTTCTTTCCGGCGTTACCAACTTGAAGTTAATCTAATGATTGGCAGAAAACTCCAGTCTTTGTGAACGACAAAGCGAGGGAAAATGACATTTTACACTTACACTTACACTTATTCTAATTTCAATATTGAAATAACATTTTAGATTTTTGATAAGCATATTTTAGATTGACTGTATTTTGATAAAAAAAAAACACGGAAGAATGTATTTTTTAGATAATTAAATTATTAAATCATAAAAAAGTGTAGAAAAAAAAACACTTTAGAAAACACCAACCTGTCCTGTAGTAGTCTATGACGGAATTAAAAACAGCCGGATGCCTATCAAAGAAGTATTCATTTTTCTTATTCTTGGCCAGTACATGTCTCTCAGCCAGCCTGGCAAGTCGGGTGCCTGGTACAGTCCGAAGGGTAGACACATGTGTTTCATGTCTTATTCCGCCCACATTAAGCACCACCCTTTCCTCGTCCCCTGCCATGCGCTTCCCATTCCTATGTATTGGTGTGGCGCCTATGTCGTCCAGGAACGTGTCTGGATCCTCCTCAGTCATTGATATACTTTTATGGCTAGGTATCTCCCATTAAGCAATCCCCTTATTACCCTTTAATCCCATGCCGTCCAACAGTGAGCAAGCACGAGTCGTAATCCACTTAACACTGTACAGGAACACTTCGTCGCCATCCTCACTTTTACCATAAAGCGCCATATTGTGACGTGAAAATATATTGCTAGTACTGGCGAGGAGCAAATGATCTGTTTTATTTGATATGCACAAACTAATTGTATCACGTGCTATACCGTTGTTTTGGAACCGTTCCCTGGGGAATACGATACGTATAAGGCTTTCAAAATGCCACTGGTCCTATACTGGAAGCTCCGTATGAACATAATAACTAATATTTTATACGGACATTAATTGGTAGAAGATACTGACATGTATTCAATAATTCAAAACCTTGGGAATACCATACTACAGTCATCGCCACATTAACGAAACACACTGATACTGCTTATACACGAAGCAAAAGCTCTTAGTGATCAACTGTATGTTTTCATTATCACTCATTTACACTTAGTCATTTCTATCCAAAGAAAGGGTTGTTTAACACATAATTTATGATATCGGCTAGGGAATTTATTATTTCATAGAACGACCAAACCTAACAAAATCCAATGTCGCGTCTTTGATGCTAAAAACATGAGCATAAAACATTGAAATCTAATGACATCATTTTGAATTTTGCTCAATCGATAGTGTCTATGAGACATTTACTCCATAGTATAGGTATTTGCATGATTGATAAAATTGATTTCAGATCATGGTTTGCAGTTCCTCTTGGTGCATTCTGCAGGCAAATCGATCAGAATTACAGGGCAACATTGTATCACACCCGCTATGCTTTCCAAGACTTCTTTTGGCATCCTTTCAGATGGCATATAATATCAAGAAACAGTCCATGAAGCGAGTACGTATGATTTAATGGAGGCTGACAAGAATTCTTCAGAGCTTATTCAGTTCTATTTCTTTTTAAATAAACTAACTGCTGTCGTACTGGTATTGATTTTTTGTACAAATTTCGTGCGGTGACGGTCCTGGTACTTGCTGATGTGTCTAATAACTTTGAATATCTGTACTAACTGCTTGATTAACAGAAACTTTATTTCTGAACTTAATTAAGATTTGCTTTCTTTTAAATCATTCTTTCAAAAATTGATAGCAACGTTTACCGTAAGCTGTACCATATGAAATTGTGAGTAATATTGTATATTTCCTAGGTTGCTCAACTGTGGATAGGACTTTTAAAGCCTTTTCATAATTTGTCATATCAAGCAGATAGTCAAATAATCCATAGCTCACTTTCTTTGATGAATCACTTTACGCGCCGAAGAGTTGAGACAAATCTACTCAAAACTTATATAAATATATAGCAAAGAGAGAAAGCTTTATTCAAAGAAGCAGAATAGGTTGGATTTAAGGTGCTTCACGATTTAGGACCATTCTTGCGCATCTCCTGTTTTAGCACTAATCGAGCTTGAATTATATAGATATTTCAATTAATTATGGCCAATGTATCATTTCTGACTCTATTGAAGACCTTAATTCATTACATACCTTAAGCGGATAAGTTTGAAAAGAAAGGAGGGGATCTCCAATAAAACTCGGTTGCAGCACCAACAGCAACACACCAAACACCCCAAGCGAAAACACAGAGAAGACACAGCAAGAGACAAGGAACAGCAAACGAGACATCAAACATCGAACATAAAAGACAACACATAAATCAACAATCGGTGCCGACTTGGGACGGCCATCAGCCACGTTAGTAACAGATGGTGTTGTTATCCTGGATGACGTGCGCACAACCCTCACACTTTTCCGGTTACCCAAAGGTCTCGAAGAACGCACAATTATTATGTAAAATAACCTCATCACTGTAAGATGACCATACAAACAAAACAGTACAACGCAGGGGCCCAAGGAACACAGATGGATATGTAAATATATATAGAAATAGAGTAGGGGCGTACGAAATGCAGTCCTTGCTTTGCCGGCTGTAGCGAGCTCATGCATGTTATCACCAGAGGAGTCCGACCGACATTCAGAGAGGACAGGTGGTCGGGGCCCTGTCCAAACCTCTTTAGTGAATACAGGATGGACGTCATGGAGTCCCGTCGTCACAGTCGGTCAGAGTGCAAGTCTTAAGGATGCGCTGGTACAAGACTGTAGATTGGTCCAATACCATGCCGAGTGTCCGTCTAGTGACATTAGGATCATATTCACGGTATAAAAGGCGTTTGATGATTCTGACGCATTTTCGATGGCTATGCTGTCTGTCTTTGATCCTTCTAATTTTGTTTTATTATGTCACCATAAAATGCAGGCTGTGAAATACCCAAAGTAATATACTCTGTTACTTGTATAGGTCCGAACTTTAAAAGAAGCTGTATTTTTTGTAAAATTTCCAAAAAGTCTTTACAAGTTAAGAAAATGGAAACCTTGACCTATAAGTTTCTTGGTTATATGTACATTTCTACTATGAAAATCCAAAACATTAGTGCACGCTCTAGCGTACCAGATGATATGTAATGCCCTATGACGGTAGTCTTGGAACGACACGGTCAAGCCAGGGGAAATTTACTATGTTGAATCCAAAATCATCTCTTTTGTCATAAATACTGGTATGAATTACTTCGTTTGTAATTTTTATATTTAGGTCCAAAATGATGTTTCTGTATTTTTAACGTTTGACTTGTTGAGTGTCAACTCCTATGGATAAATGGCATTCCTATATCTATCAAAAACAGGATTGTCAATAGTGAGAATATCATCCAGGTTACTAGACGTATAAGGAAAGCATTTCAAATTATCAAATTTTCTGTTCTTTTGAAGATTTTGGATAAATTCCTCTTCATAAGTGTATAAAAATAAATCTGCAACAAGAGGCGCACAGTTGGTACCCATAGGGATCCCTATAACCTGTTTGTAAAGATCCTCACCAAATCTAACATAAATATTGTCCAAGAGGAAGGACAAAGCATTACACAGGTCGCTACATGTACATGATTTAAATGATTTGTATTCTGTTGAGGAGAAGAAACCCTTTGATTCAGATGTACAAATGTAAGTTTTCCCCTCTCGACCAAAACACCATTTAATTAATTTTGACAACCGATCATTAATTTTGTCGTGAGGAAGCGTGGTGTACATATTAGAGAGGTCGTATGAAGAAATGGTTTTGGCTTGGAAATTTTTAGTTTTCATTTTGTCAATCACATCCCCTGAAATTTTAATAGACCAAAAGAAATTAACATCGTTCCTGTTAAGAACATGTTCCCTTTTCGCTGTAAGTGCTGATGTAAGATTTCTAGACAAAACTGTAGTGGAACAGTTGCTAGAATTAGCAATGAATCGTCATCACCGCGTCCTCACTACGACTGTTTTGAACAGTTCAAAACGGTCGTGGTGGCTCGGCGTACGGGCACGTTCGTCGGCGTCCTTACTACGACCTCAATACGTATCAGCGAGTTCTTACTACGTTCCCCGCGTCCTTACTACGTTCATACCACGTTTCGTACAATTTTGGTGGTCGTAGTGCGAACGCCATGCCAGAACGTGAAGGTGTGACAGGGGCTTAAGGAGACTTGTGTAGTTTAGGTATGCAATACATGGTCGGAAGATCCAATTTAGAAATAGATATGCTGGATGAAGAAAGTTCACTGTTATGCTTGTGCAAAATATTAGATACACTTTCATTGCTTTTGATATAGGTATTTGTAAACGAAAGTACCGAAACTAAAGTTGATATTTAGTAACGTTTTCAAATGATAATTGTGTTGTTGGCTGCTTTATCAGCGGGTGCAAAAACATATTTTTCATGTAACTTACGTAACTTCGATTTGAAGTATTTTTCAGATTTGAATCGTGGATTTTGAAACAGATGAGGGTTTTTATGAAAGTTATCTCTACGAATATCCGTTATATCTAAAATGAGTTTTTCCAGTCATTCAGAGCATGAAAAGTGACATATATGGATAATGACCATATTCCAATACTTCGTACAAAATCGATAATTCTGAAAATCATAAACCGAAGGCATACGAAACCAGGATAAAACAAGAACCGGAACAAACAAAGAAAAACCTCAACCTTATAAAAAGAAGCGAACTCCCAATATGGAAGTGAGACCAGGTGCCCAGGAAGAGCAAGCATCTCCTCTTGCAAGCAACACCCGTCACTTCAATTCGGTAGAATTGTCACATCCGGTTACTTCCATTTCGGAAGATACAAGTATATTCGGTGGTTGGATGGATCAAATGGTCTAAGACAGAATATCGTCCACCATTCTGGAGAGTGGAACATCAAATGTATGACGAGTTCCCCATATCGACCGTAGATCTTCCGAGGTTAGTCGGCCACAAACGTATCCCTGACTGAGAAGCTTATTTGAAAGACGCTTAGCTCTCAGAATCAAATCTGTACTTGCTCTGGCAAAGCGTATCAACTGAGATATGAACACGCAATAAGCAGGCGATGAAGAAATGCTGCTTCTCAGAAAAGGAAAGTTTGTGATGATGAAATTGAAGTCGTCACGTTTGTCACCGAGTGAGGTGTTCAAGTGACCATTATTGTCGTAGGACAACATTATGTCCAGATAGGATATCCGTAAGAAAATGCTTCGCGGTAATTTCTCTAAAAATTGAGCTGGAGGTACTCTTTTGAACAGTTCGAATTTCTCTTGCGTAAGTGATAACCCATGAATGTCGTTTTACGAATGGAATATTATCGACATAAACTGTTTTATAAGGCAGAGCTGATGGATACCTTAAATTTATAAATTGTATAAATTCCACCCAAATTAAGGCAACTTTTACCGCTCTGACAGTTTCTCAAGAAAACAACAAAATTGCATTGTTCTTGAGCGTTTGTACTCTCTTATTTCAACATGGACATATACTTTTTCTACAATATTTTGAAAAGTCTTTCTCAGGAGCACATTTTACTGTGTGTTTGAAAAGATCGTTGAAATTCAATATCTCTGATATTTTTACATAAACTTAGATGATTTTTGTAATTTTCGTGTAAAATCGAGAAAATTCTAAATGAAACTTAATCAAAATCAAGTTTTATATAAAGTTTCTAACCTGCTTTTTTGTTATGTTAACAAGGAAAACTAAAATATTAATAAAAATCAAAATGAGTGTATTTTAGCACCTTTTACATTTTCGTTTCGAATGTGCTATTTTAGTAACAAATTTCCTGCATTTCAAATCCTGTTTTCAAAACAAGCAAAAGTCTTGACTTTCATCACTGACCTATTATTTTTTCTTCATAAACTGATTTATTGACATGAATCCTATGATTTGATATGGTTTTCATAAAATCGTTGAATTTTCTTAGGTCAGAAATGTCAAACTTTCATTCCCGGTCCGCTTTTCTCCGCCTGTTACAAATATACTTATAAATTGATAACTCTTTAAGGACATATACTGTTTATTCAGTTTTAGGATAGATATCCTTTATATTTGAATCAATTTCATATTATTGTATGTAAGAGTGATGTGTAGGGACACTTGATGGGGTTACCATTGAAGTTCTGAGTACTTCCCAAATAGACTCATACAAACATTTTCCATGGCAAACTATGCCAACTATGGCAAATTCAAAATTATACTCAATAACTTTTTTATTGTTGTATGATTTTCCTTCGTATTTGGAATACAATTTAATACTGGATATTTTACTAATTGATTGAAGCGAAGAATTTGACCTTTCCGTACATTCCATTCTGTAAAATAACATAAAAACATGTATTTTAAGATATTTTTCAAAGAACTTTATAATGGAAATCGGAGTTATCTTTCTTTGTACGTCAGAAATACAAAATACTCTTCGATGTAAAGATCCAAAATTTTTGGTGCCGGATATGTCCTTAAAACAAGAATCATTCATTTGTTTATATACATTAAAACTTATGACTAGAATGTTTTATGTGTGAAAATAAGCGTATACGAATTTGACATAAGACATGCTGACATTCGGCCTAGAGCATCGGATAAAACATTATTTGTTGTTCCAACTCGCAGCCTTCTTGAACAGCATTTTTAAAAGGAAGGGAGGAGATCTCCAACAAGAACCCGTTGCAGCATCAACAGTAAAACACCAAAACACCCGATGCAAAAACACAAAAGACGAGTACAGCACGAGACGGAAAAGAGACACACGACATTTAAACATCAAACACAAAAGACTACACATAAACCGACGAGACCAATGGGTAACCGGTGCCGACTTTGGACGGCCATCTGTCACGCAAGTAGCAAATGGTGTGGTTATCCTGGATTACGTGCGCACAACCCTCTCACTTCTCCAATTACCCAGAAGTCTCGAAGAACGTACAATTGTGGTGTAAAACAACCTCCTCATTGTAAGATGACATCACACAAAAAAGCCCATTTGAATGCACCAGACGCACGTTCCGATTTTAAATCCTAATCAGTGCTACTTCAAGCCAAAACAAAGGAGGGGATCTCCAACAACACCAGCTTGCAGCATCAACAGCAAAACCCCAAAACACTCAATGCAAAAACACAAAGCAGACAAGCACAGAAAGAGACGCATAAGGGACAAGAAACGTCAACGCACAACACAGAAACATCAAACACAAAGGACTACACATAGACCAACGAGACCAATGGGCAATCCGGTGCCGACTTAGGACGGCCATCTGCCACGGAAATAGCAGAAGGTGTGGTTATCCTGAATTACGTGCGCACAACCCTCCCACTTTTCCGATTACCCAGAGGTCTCGAAGAACGTACAATTGTGGTGTAAAACAACCTCCTCACTGTCAGATGACCACATACAAACAAGACCGCAAAACGCAAGGCCCAAGCAACACAGATTAATATGTAAATGGATATAAAAAGTGGGCCTACGTAATACAATCCGTGCTCTGCCGCCGCGAGCTCATGTATGTTATCACCCGAGGATTCCGACTGACATTCAGAGAGGACAGGTGGTCGGGGCCTTGTCTTCTTTAAAGAGGTTTGGACAGGGCCCGTCATGGAGTCCCGTCGTCACAGTCAGTCAGAGTGCAAGTTTTAAGAATGCGCTTGTACAAGACTGTAGATTGGTCAAGTACCAAGCCTAGTGTCCGTCTGGTGACATAAGGATCATAGCCACGGTATAAAAGGCGTTTGATGATTCTGACGCATTTTCGATAGTGATGTTGTCTATCTTTGATCCCTCTTATCTTGTTAATAATGTCACCATAAAATGCAGGTTGTGAAATACCCAAAGTTGTCTGTATTGGTCCGAATTTCAGAAGAAGTTGACAATAATTTTTGTAAAATTTCCAGAAAGTCTTTACTAGTTTGTGAAAGCGAAAACCTTGTCCTAAAAGTTTCTTTGTAATTTTTAAATTTCTACTATGAAAATCCAAAACATCAGTACATGCTCTAGCATACCGGATGAGCTGTGAAATATAGATACCATAGGGCGGTAATCTAGGAACATCACCGTCAAGCCAGGGGAAATTTACTATGTTAAATCCAAAGTCATCTCTTTTGTCATACACACTTGTATGGATCTCTCCATTTACAATTTTGATATTAAGGTCCAAAAATGTTGTTTCGGTGTTTGAAACGTTTCCCTTGTTTAAAATCAATTCTTGTGGATAAATAACATTTTTATACTTTTCAAAAACAGGATTGTCGATAGTAAGAATATCATCCAGGTACCTAGAAGTACCAATGAAACATTTCACATCATCATTTTTTCTTTGCTTTTGGAGATTTTGGATAAATTCCTTTTCATACGTGTATGAAAATAAATCTGCAACAAGAGGCGCACATTTAGTACCCATTGGAATCCCTACAACCTGCTTGTAGAGTTTCTCACCAAATCTTACATAAATATTGTCCAAAAGGAAGGACAAGGCAATACACAGGTCACGACATGTCCATGATTTGTATGATTTGTAATCTGTGGCGGAAAAGAAACCCTTCGATTCAGAAGTACAAATATAAGTTTTCCCCTCTCGATCAAAACACCATTTAATGAGTTTGGACAGTCGAGCATTTATTTTGTCGTGAGGAAGCGTGGTGTACATACTAGAAAAGTCGTATGAAGATAACGTGTTTGCTTCAAAATTTCTTGATTTCATTTTGTCAATCATATCCCCTGAATTTTTAATAGACCAAAAGAAGTTTACGCCATTCATGTTCATGACAGTTTCACAGTATTTGCCACGTGCTCCTTTATAGCCGTGAGTGCTGACGTCAGTAATTTTCCGACGAGCCAAATTTATTTCACAAAGGAGGGGATCTCCAACAACACCAGGTGCAGCACCAACAGCAAAACCCCAAAACACCCAATGCAAAAACACAAAGCAGACAAGCACAAAAAGAGACGCGCAAGGGACAAGGAACGTCAACGCACAACACAGGAACATCAAACACAAAGGACTACACATAAACCAACGAGACCAATGGGCAACCGGTGCCGACTTAGGACGGCCATCTGCCACGGAAATAGCAGAAGGTGTGGTTATCCTGGATTACGTGCGCACAACCCTCCCATTTTTCCGATTACCCAGAGGTCTCGAAGAACGTACAATTGTGGTGTAAAACAACCTCCTCACTGTCAGATGACCACACACAAACAAGACCGCAAAACGCAGGGGCCCAAGCAACACAGATTAATATGTAAATGGATATAAAAAGAGGGCCTACGTAATACAATCCGTGCTCTGCCGCCGCGAGCTCATGTATGTTATCACCCGAGGATTCCGACTGACATTCAGAGAGGACAGGTGGTCGGGGCCCTGTCTTCTCTAAAGAGGTTTGAGTTGCGCTCTCTAGTTTGATTTTTTGAATTTTGTCTACCTAGTTTGAAAAGGGTACATAGCTACAAATTCCTCTAGTGTCGATTCAGTAGCAGAACATTGGGACCTGATCTTTGGCATAAATTTCTGGCCAGTTTAAGAATTTTGCCATTCATATTTATAATCATTATTTTCCCTTTCTTTCGTCCTCGAGCATCACTGATGAGACACTTTTTGTAGAAATGAGCATATGGTGCACTGATTGTTTTTACATTAGAACGTATACATGTTTAAATATCTATAATTCGAGATCTATAATTCGAGAGCTCGAAAAAAATATTTCGACATCCATCGGGGAGAGATGCGCATGTTCGATATTTGGATGGTTTCTATGTACCTACTCTCTGGAAGTCCACAATCAGGTGTCGAGAGGGAGAGAGAGAGTATAATGACAAATAATGATACGTTTAAAGAAAAAGTGTGATGAAATTAGCGCAAGACATAATTTAACGCTCTTCTTTATGTGCGTTTTAACATGATCGATAAACCTATATCGCTTGCTAGATATTATCGTTTTACAGTATAACAAAATCATCGGCCGATCACTTCGCACAACAAGGTGAATTAACATAAAATCACAGTGAGATGATGTAACATCAACCCAATAAGAATATAAACCAGTCGTCTTTATGATGACAAGTATAACGAGACAAACATTTATTGAATAGCAAAGCCCCAAAGGTCCAAATAGTCGTGTTCTGGTGGCGCAAATTGCGAATTTATAGTTGATAACATAAACAGCAAATTCAGAGAATGGTGGTGTTTTGCATTTTGGTTGTTTCTTGTAAAATAAGCTCTAACTCCGAGGACAAATTTACATGGTACAGATTAATGGTACTAATAGAGAGGACTTGTCACAAGGATAACACTCTTAAATAATGAAAGCCCTGTCACTCGCCATTGAAAAGTTATGCCAAGGGATATATTTTTCCAAAAGTAAAAACGTCAAAATCTCTGTTACCAACGGAGGATTGTTGCCACAACGGGTATTAATGCAAAATATGAAATCCCGATCACTTACTGTTCGAAAGTTATACATTTTCCCCTGCCAGGGTCGCCATAGTACTTTCTATATTGACATAACCTCAGACAGTGATGTATTTTAGATATTGTTTTCATTTTCGTGCGTGAGCATCGACGACGGGTGCGGCTAGCTAGACAGGGGATGCTTACTCCTCCCGGTCACCTGGCCCCACCTCTAGCTTGTTGGGTTTCCATCGATGCTCAATTTGGTGCTCTATCGTGAGTGCTGTTGAAATTATCGTCAGAATCTTCTTTACCTTATTTATGTACAAGATAGGAGTTCCCATATAGAAAATCAAACTCCTGTTACAAGCTAACAGGTTGAGACATCTCAGTGCCGATAGAAATGTCCGTTACAATGAATACTCACAAGAAATATGAACGCCCTATCATTCGTCCATGGAAACTTTTGCCCAAAGTCAATGTTTTCTATGGAAAGGGTCAATCTCTGAAGTAAAGTGAAATAAGGAAAATCTGAAAGCAATGGAAATGTCACATCACAAGCGATACGCATGTAAAATATGAAAAGTATATAACTAATAATTCAAAAGGAGTCACATTGACGAACAGAGCGTACGAAAATTGGTTTTTTTAAAATGCCCCCTCCCTTTTGCAAAAGCGGGGGACACGATTTTTTAAATGGAGAAAATAACCATAAGGCTATACACAAACTTGACATCATTTATTTCATTTTAACTCTTATATGTTTTATATTTGTTATATCAATATTGACAGAAAAAAAACAGATCATTACATATACATGTGATATAGATAATGCAAAATATTGATAAATCTTATGCATATTTTGAACAGGATAAAAAAAATAATCAATTAGGAATTATAAGTCCCTATGATGTTTATAAGAATGTTATGTCTCCAGTCCTCCCGCTGGTCAATTGTCATAACTCCCTATAATGTTTATAAGAACGTTATGTCTCCAGTCCTCCCGCTGGTCAATGATCTGCAGAATCCGTCTGAACACTTCCAAGCTTTCCGGAGACCCACTACTCTTATTATGTTCTTGGAAGGCGGAGGAATTAGTAGGATTTAGATCAGAGTCAGATGTCTTTGTATTGGTTAGATTTTCATAGTACTCCTCATAGAAAGTATCACTGCTGGAGTTTCTCTTTCTCCTGCTTGGCTTACTGAGATGAGTTTGAGTTAGCATCGTGTCTTTGGTAGAAACTGAGGTCTTTTCTAAAAATGAAATAAGATACGAAATTATGTGTTCGTTGAATATTGTATTTGCAATTAAACATGATAAATACATTTTTTCAACAAAATCATTTAATCACATTTGTTGAAATGAAGGGTAGTCATTAGAATATTCCTCTTTGTTGTTACAGGATGAATGCAACTCTTATTTTGACTTGAAAATATACACTATGAAGTAGCGGAGTTCCACCATAAAAAGCTTTGAATTCCTGAATGTCGACATTGAAGTCATCCCATACTAGGTTTGATTAAAAAATTATAGAATAATTAATTTTCTCTGAAAATATCAAAAACGATCTTATATGTATCAAATTTTTCAAAATTTTTCGAACACTCAAAAAAAAGAAACAAAAAGACTATGGGTCTTTAAATCTAACAGATACATCATCAATGGTACACTTTACAAACAATTACATTGGCTAAATTCTATCAAGTTTGAGAAAACAGAATATGGGTCTTAGGATATTCCTCTTTGTTGTTACAGGATGAATGCAACTCTTATTTTGACTTGAAAATATAATTATGGATGAGTGGGTATAACAAACTTAAACACCAATTACAATATCGAACACTCAAAAAAAAAGAAACAAAAAGACTATGGGTCTTTAAATCTAACAGATACATCATCATATCATGAACAAATATAAATTCAAATGTGCACAAAACCAAAAGATCCACCCTGTCAAAATTTCGTCCACCTTAATATGCATTAAGAGGCAATAAATAATCCAAAGATTGCGTCATAAATTCATATCACATACATCAAATATCATATTTATTGACTGTTTAGTTCAGTGAAACAGAGTGTTACATCAATAGCAGGTCAATCGTTACAAACATTGATCTGTGACCATTGGGATGGATCAACCTTCCACATTTCTGCTACATTTCTCAATAAATTAATTTCAGATAAAAACCAAACAAGTATATATCATGATAAAATCATCGATCTGTGAAACTGTTATGTTTATGAGACATGGACACGAAAGTCTACTTAGGCACGGACCATTTGATATTCTGGGGGGGGCTTGGGTTTTTTGTTGGAGCAAGATTATTTTTTTCGCCCCGGACTGGAGCAAGATTATTTTTTTCTCGCAAAGTTGGAGCAAGAAAATTTTTTTCAAACAAATGATGTGCAATATATTAAGATTAGAACTTTTGTGTTTTATCAATAGAAATTCTTTACTTTTACTCAAAAATCTAAAATATTAGTTCATTTTTAGGCAAAAAATTAATTTACTTCTAAACAGATCGAGAGATGTGAGAATTTTATAATATAATCCGCATAAACAAAATTCATATAAGGTGCATGGTCTGAGGGAGAGGGTCTTCTAGACTTTCAAATTTAGAATTATAGTAAATTAGACTCTTTGTTGATATACATTGTATTAATTAGTTATACATTACATTGACAATATATTAAAGCCTTTAACATGTTTAAGGAAGCCCATTTTTTCATTCTGCAATCTTTTGATATTTTCAAAGATAAAGTTTGACATTAAAGAAATAATGTATTGACAGAAAAGTATGGCGAGCGAAGCGAGCCAAAATTTTCTTTATAGGAATTGAAAACTGCGGCGAGCGAAGCGAGCTGGAAAATTTTCAGGAATTTTAAGCGAAATTTTATGGTAATTCATCAAATTCAGATAACTTGTAAGAGCAAGATTATTTTTTTATGACACACCATAAGCAAATTAATTTTTTTCGTCAAAATTCAGAGCAAAATTATTTTTTTCGAAAAAAACCCAAGCCCCCCCCAGAATATCAAATGGACCGTGCCTTAGACCAAAAAGCAACCTCGTTCAGATTCAGAAACAAAAGAAATGAAAAATGAAATTAGACAACTTCTCACTTTTTTCGTGAATTACATTCTTAAACCGTCTCCATCTTCCTTTTTGTACCTTCTATATTAAGGCTTGCAATTACAAGCAACTGAGTATTTCACAACCTGCCTTTTATAGTGTCATGATAAAATCAAAATTAGAAGGATCAAAGGTGGATAGATTAACCATCGAAAATAAGTCAGAATGATCAAACGCCTTATATCGTGGATATGATCCTAACGACACGAGACGGACACTGTTCATGATACTTGACCAATCTACAGCTTTGTACCAGCGCATTCTTAAGACTTGCACTCTGACTAACTGTGACGACGGGGCTCCATGATGGGCCCTGTCAAAACTCTTTAGAGAAGAAAGGATCCGACCACCTGTTATGTTTGAATGTCGGTCGGACTCCTCGGGTGATGACATACATGAGCTCGCTACAGCCGACAGAGCATGGACTGTATTTCGTACCCCCCCCCCCCCCTTTTTTTATATCAGTTCATGTTCATCTGCTTGGGCCCGTGCGTTTTGATGTCTTGTTTATGTGGTCATCTAACAGTGTGGAGATTATTTTACACAACAATTGTGCGCTCTATAAGACCTTTGGTTAACCGGAAGAGTGGGAGAGTTGTGCGCACGTTATCTGGATAACAAACACCATTTGCTACTTGCGTGACAGATGGCCGTCTTTAGTCGACATCGATTACTCATTGATCTCGTTGGTTTATGCGTGGTCATTGATGTTTCGTGTTTCTATGTCGTATGTCATTTTGTGTCTCTTGCTGTGTTTGTCTGTTCTGTATTTTTGCATCGGGTAGTTTGGTGTTTTGCTATGGGTAATGCAACCTAGTCTGGTTGGAGATCCCCTCCTTTCAACTGACTGAAGGAATTTTACCGATTTCATGAAAATCATTAATGAATTCATGTCAATTTATCATTATATGAGGAAAAATTTAAAAGTCATGATTAAAATAAAAGGGTTCTGCTAAAATATAGGAAGTTTGTTGCTAAAAATAGCACATTGGTAAAGAAATACAAAAAGTGTTGAAATGCACTCATTTGATTTTTATTTTTTAAACATAGAATAAGACGAAATTATACGAATATTAAGACATTCATGGTAAATGAAAATCAAACACAAAACCCGAAATCAGATTCCAAAAATCACAATCAATAGGCTTACAAATTCTTGAAAAAAAATTAAAGTAGAACTTTCTCACGAGTAAAGAGAAATCGGACAAACAGACGGAGATAATAATTGACAATAATTGATAATAATTGGTCTTATAGAGCGCTCGATCGAAACACGAAGGACAGCTAAATCTAATTAACAATATCCAGAATCAATGTATTAGAGAAGTTACTAGTAAGACATATTCAAATATAACATGAATCATGATACATATATAATGCAAGAAAGGAGGGGATCTTCAACAATACTACGTTGCAGCAGTCACTGCAAAACCCCAAAGCACCAAATGCAAAAAACACAGAACAGACACCCACAAAAAGAGACGCAAAATGGTCAAGGAACACCTTAAAAACATTAAACATAAAAGACCACACATAAACCAACGGCAAATGGGCAACCGGTGCCGACTTAGGACGGCCAACTGCCACGTAAGTAACAGAGTTATAGTATCTAAGTAAGTTATCTAAGTTAAGGTCAAAATATCATAGATACAAAAATTCACCAACGTTTTCAAAAACACAGTAAAACGTGCTCCTAAATTTTTTTCAATACCGGAGCATAAAAGAAATGAGGGATCTTCAATAAGAACTGGTTGCAACACTAACAGCAAAATATCAAAACACCCCAAGTGAAAACAAGACTTACACAGGAAGAGAAGAAAAAGTGACAAAGAACAGCAAACATGACATCAAAACACCGAACACAAAAGACCATAAATAAACCAACGAGACCCTTGGGCCATCAGTGCTTACATGAGGTGATCATCTGCGACGTTAGTAGCAAATGGTGTGGTTATCTGGATTACGTGCGCACAGCCCTCCCACTTTTCCGGTTACCAAAAGTATATGTCCGTTTTGAAATTCTTCAGAATATTGACATTTTTTAGTTTTCTCGAAAAAGTGTCATTATGTTAAAACATCGCTAATTTGGGATGGAATTTAAACAATTTATTATTGTTTCGGTATTCATCAGCTTTACCTTATAAAACAGTTCTAATCAATAACATTAAATACATATAACGTTATCCATGGGTTATCACTTACGTAAGAGAAATCCGAAGAATTCAAAGAAGTACATCCAGCTTAATTTTCATAGAAATTTCTGCGATGCATTTTCTTACGCATATTACATTCAGTTTAGATCAACTTTGCAAACTTATCCTCTTTGAGATGATGTTTGATTTATTGTGTTCAATAAAGTTTGAAAAGATACACTAAACATAATAAATTGAAATATCTATATCATTCAAGCTCAATGATTATTAAAACTGAAGATGCGCAAGAATTATCGAAAAATCTTAATGTTGTCCTTTATGTTGAAGGTTTGTTTAAGGTAACTTTATATTGTCGCTGGAATGAGGACGTGTGACTGGTTTTTTTTTTTTTTTTCTTTTTTTTTCCTTTTTTTTTTTTTCATTAATGCGTAATTAAAGAATTAGGAACACCAACAGCTTAGGACAAAGAATTAGGGGTTACCATGCGTGTGTTTTACAAAAACTGACAGGGTATCGGCGAATCCCCTGTCAGAAATTGAGTTTTACCGCGAGGCGTCAGCCGAGCGGTAAAACGGATATTTCTGACAGGGGATTCGCCGATACCCTGTCAGTTTTTGTAAAACATCAGTATGGTAACCCTATTCTAATGCTTTGGCCAGTAAGAAGCTAGAAAACGTCTGCTTTTAACGACGTCGCCATAGCAACGCATGACGTCATAGCAAAACTGCAGTGAAACGTGAATCCCCTCGCAGTTTTTTAATTGCTCAGCCAATCAGAATGCACGTTACAAACGGAGTGCATTAGAATAAAAGATTGACTGTAGATATTGATAATTATGAAAGTAACAATTTAAGTCGTACCGAATTCCCTGTTACTGTTCTTCGAAGGCGCACTCGTAACTCTTCTATGCGAGATTTCTGTGAAATGCCTTTCCTACGTATAAGAAAACAACATATTGTCAAGGCAATATTTCTTTACAAGCTAATGCTATTGAGGAGGATGACTACGTAGACACTTATAGAGATACATCAGATAGAGTTAGAACATTTCCGTATTATCAAATAACAGAAATAACCAAATAAGGAAGAACAATATGCATGTTGTAGATATATAATCATCGCCAGTTGTACTTTTAGACGATGCATTGGTTACATTTAGACAAACAAGCTACCTCGGGCTACACAGAATCCACACAAGAAACAAATAAAGGGACAGTGGGACATTCACCATCCCTACGGTGCCGTAAAATTGTAAAGATGTTAAACGTATTCAATTCAATAGCATCATTTAAGAACAGGACCATTTAATGCAGCATGTACCAAACATGCACGTTTATCCTCAATCTAATCAATTATAATATGACCAAAGAGTACGCGTGAAAGTTGTTATGTCGTAAAATGTACCGAAGGACATAGCAGGATGGGTGGGATATGATGCTACGTGTTAGAAATTCCAAGAAATTTTGATAACAGAAATTTTCGAATGCGTTGAAGAAACGATCAATCTAGGTTGATTGAACTTGGCTACATGTGCCCTCGGGGACTCCTGGTCCACCAACAGTGACACTCACCAAGTGGTACAAAAATGTTAAACGTCCACCTTCAATTTAATAGTTTCATATCGAATAAATTCGTTTACGAACTCGGAGACTTTCAGACTTTCTTTATGACGTTTGTTAGAGAAACTTAAGTATCGTATCACCAATGGAGAAATACTCATTGGTTTATGTTAAGTCTTTGTGTTTCATGTTTCTATGTCGTATGTAGCTTTTGTGTCTCTTGCTGTGCTTGTTTACTCTGGTGTGTCGGTGCTTTGCTGTGGGTGCTGCGTCTCTTGCTGTGCTTGTTTACTCTGGTGTGTCGGTGCTTTGCTGTGGGTGCTGTGTCTCTTGCTGTGCTTGTTTACTCTGGTGTGTCGGTGCTTTGCTGTGGGTGCTGTGTCTCTTGCTGTGCTTGTTTACTCTGGTGTGTCGGTGCTTTGCTGTGGGTGCTGTGTCTCTTGCTGTGCTTGTTTACTCTCGTGTGTCGGTGCTTTGCTGTGGGTGCTGTGTCTCTTGCTGTGCTTGTTTACTCTGGTGTGTCGGTGCTTTGCTGTGGGTGCTGTGTCTCTTGCTGTGCTTGTTTACTCTGGTGTGTCGGTGCTTTGCTGTGGGTGCTGTGTCTCTTGCTGTGCTTGTTTACTCTGGTGTGTCGGTGCTTTGCTGTGGGTGCTGTGTCTCTTGCTGTGCTTGTTTACTCTGGTGTGTCGGTGCTTTGCTGTGGGTGCTGCGTCTCTTGCTGTGCTTGTTTACTCTCGTGTGTCGGTGCTTTGCTGTGGGTGCTGTGTCTCTTGCTGTGCTTGTTTACTCTGGTGTGTCGGTGCTTTGCTGTGGGTGCTGCGTCTCTTGCTGTGCTTGTTTACTCTGGTGTGTCGGTGCTTTGCTGTGGGTGCTGCGTCTCATGCTGTGCTTGTTTACTCTGGTGTGTCGGTGCTTTGCTGTGGGTGCTGCGTCTCTTGCTGTGCTTGTTTACTCTGGTGTGTCGGTGCTTTGCTGTGGGTGCTGTGTCTCTTGCTGTGCTTGTTTACTCTGGTGTGTCGGTGCTTTGCTGTGGGTGCTGCGTCTCTTGCTGTGCTTGTTTACTCTGGTGTGTCGGTGCTTTGCTGTGGGTGCTGTGTCTCTTGCTGTGCTTGTTTACTCTGTTGTGTCGGTGCTTTGCTGTGGGTGCTGCGTCTCTTGCTGTGCTTGTTTACTCTGGTGTGTCGGTGCTTTGCTGTGGGTGCTGTGTCTCTTGCTGTGCTTGTTTACTCTGGTGTTTCGGTGCTTTGCTGTGGGTGCTGCAACCTTGTCCGTTGGAGATCCTCTCCTTTCTTTTTTCATCTTCATGTTATCAGATGCATGTTTACATATTTAAAAAGATCAAACTCGAATTAGGTGTATTTTGTTAAATGTCTTTATATCATTAAACACAGTAGAAGTTAGCTTTATAACGATCTAATGCAATGAATTGAATTTGAGCCATGTATACAATATATCTGCTGATCTCATGATCCCCAAGGATGAAAACGAATTGACGTACCTTGCAATTTGTTGAAGCTGACGGTTCGGTACTCGGTGATGTTACATGTCTACCTCGACAATCTTCTCCGGTGGAATAGGTCATGAAATTCTTTCCACAATGTTGACTATGGTATTTTTTCGACGAGCTATCAAAATAAAGTAATATAAATATCAAATTTCAATGAATTGCTGGCTAGTTTATTAATACATGTATAATGACTTTTTAAAGAATAAACTTCATTATTTACAAATATGTACATATAAATATATAGAATATGCATATTCAAAAGCTTCTGTCATCTAAAGTATAATGCATTAATATATGTTAGATTGTCATAGATTATGATGAAATTTTGTGATTTATTACAAGTAAAGTATTGATGAGATCAAACTTTTATTTAGTATAGTAGTAAGTATATTAATTAATTGAGGATTAAAATTACTAATAGGTCTTTCGACACATTATGGCAATAGTACGCAAATTTGATTTTAATAAAAGCCTAAACTAAAGGGAACTATGATTTTTTTTTTCATAACGAATGCAACATATAACTTTCCTATCAAATGAAATCGGAAAAAAATTACCTCCGAATTTGAAGGCCACAATTTTCACACTTTATCCTAGCTTCACATGTCAGTTTGTGTTGATCTAAGTGTTTCATTGGTAATACCTGGAAACACACCCGACATTTAACGTCCCTGTAATGACACTCTACAGCTCTGTGTCTCTCCACTCTTGCCATGGTGTTCTTATAGTCACAGAATGTATTTGGACATGTTATTATGGCATACGGACAAATAGTACTGTGCATTCTTAATTCCTGTTTCGTGTGAAACGTTTCTTCGCAGTCTTTGTTTGGACATGAGAATTTTGAAAATACTGGCACTGAGTCTGAGTCCATCTCTACTGTGCGAAACTCGCACACTGATCGGTGCGAATTTAACTCTTTTATCTTTACGCTTACCTTGCATCCCTTTAATGGACAGGGTACCAGAGCATGTTTACATTGATTCATGTGTTCGTCGAGGAAACACAGAGCTTTCTTAACCTTACAACCATCATTTGGACACTCCATTGGAATAAACGGACATTTCTTTTCGTGTTTGCACATCTCATGCCGCCTTGCGACTACATTACAACCCTTGTACTTGCAATGAACTGGAACAAATTTACAGATTTGCAAGTGTTCGTGGAATTTTGCATATTCGGGGCCGTAAGTCTGAAACGTACAACTGCCATACCTACAACTTATCAAACAATGTTTTAACGAAGCTGCCATTTTCAGCAGGTTGATGGGATTAAATTTGTTTGCTTTAGGAATGCTTCGTTTAAGTCTTTCTTTTTGCATATATTCCCGAACCCCTCTCCCCATTTTTCTACCGCGTGACAAGAGTTTATGACCAAACTGCAGAACATCGTGGATAATCCGTCCTCCATGTGTGATGATTTTACTTCCAGAGCGATGGATTTTCCAAAACGAATTTGATGGTGCTGAAAAGGGACAAAAATATTTATATAAAACTTAAACAGAGTATATGAACAATGAAACTCTTTATAAAAGCTCTATTTGAATATCAATTTTAAGATAAAAAAAAAAGCAAAGAAAGATATATCTTAAATTCATTCTTACAAGAGATAGCCTTTAGTATTCGTGACAAGGCCCTCACTATATGATCTTGAGCGTGACCGTCGTTCAGATCTATCTGTCTTTTATACTTCCAAAGAGAGATACAATTCACCGACTTAAGGTAGTACGGTAATTTACAGTTCTCCAGTAGGACCGGTATCACACGGTACCGCCCCTCTGATCTGATGTATTTCCCTATAACATGGTTTGCCAGGAATGTGCAAAAGCTGTCGGAAAGGAAATTTTTCGTGATGAATAAAACTGCAGTGTTTGTTTTGTCGATTCCGAAATCAATGAAATTCTGCAAGATGTATGTTCCCGGGATGGAATCTCCCTCCGGATCCCATATCTTACATCCAGAGTTTCGAAGTACATCCAAGATCAGATTTACCGTCACGGAGTCTGAATGTGCGTACGATACAAAGATTCGGCGAGGAATTTTGGTCTTTTTTATTGGCGAAGAACTGGAAAAATTCTTCGGTATGGAACTCGTCGTTGACTGAATGCCAGATAACATGGTCATGTCTGAAATAGAAACTGAAAATACAACCAATTTGGTACATTATTTGTTCAAACGTATTGAGAAGAAAAACAAGTACTAGTAATGCCTCTATCCAGGTAGCATTCGATGTCCCCAAAAATGATGTTGTATTGAGAGCAGGAAATCAATCTTGAAGCTGTATTCTATCGATTACATACAACTTCGCACCTGAATTTTTGCATGGCTTGCCTAACTTTGTAATGGAGACCGGATACGTTGAACAGAGAGGACTATCAACTGCTAAAGACAGCAACAGAGGAATGTTTTCGGATATACTGAATTATGCTCGACTATGCGAAAAAGTAGTTTCAAAACCTTGTTTTGAACAAATGCGGTTTAACCAAATTGGAGGACAATTGTTCTTAGACACAGAATATTTTATTAAACTTGGTGTCTCCTTTGTTGATTTCTATCTTTTTTTTTTTCTTTTTTTTTTTGTCTTTGTTTTGGTTTGGTTTTGTCTGTTTTGTTTGTTTTTTGCGTAAGTGTAGATTTTCGATTTTATATCAATCAGTTCTGGTATGGTCCTCGACATTCTATGCATCCCCCTTTATATTCAATATGTAGTACGGTGGTTGTTTGTTATCTGGCATCAGAGAAGATGTAATGATATAGAATCAAAACGAAAAGTCTCGGACCTAGATAGAGCTCCATGACACTAGTGGACCAGATATACAGAAGGGTTTGTCATGAGTCCGCATGTAGCTGATGTAATCAGACACGAAGTGCAACCTAAATTTTGACAATATATCCCTGTAAAGGGAACAAAGCTCATTGTTGTTCGTAAACCCTTCTAAGGCCAGTGAATGAAAGTCATACACAAAACCCAAACTTAGAATTCAAAACTTATATTAATAGGCTTACACATTCCTGAAAAGTATAACATATAACGAGAAAAGAACACGCAGGGTGACCATGGACATGGACTCTGGATAACAGGGAAAATGCTAGATAAAAATTCCCTACAGGGAATAATCAGGGAATTTGAAAATTTCATGAAAATCAGGGAAAAATCAGGGAATTTTGCTCTGTGAATGTTTAAAAAATTACAAGTACCTGATGGAATTGACAATATATATTTGAACAGAGAAATAAGACATTTTATTGCTGATGTATTGTCTTAAAAGTTTTCTGGCTCGCTTCGCTCACCAATGAAAAGTTAATTACCCTAGGTTTACACTATGTTCCCGGCGACCACGGCAGTCACGGTGGCCAAAAACGTAGCACACCGTATGATTTTTGGCAGTTTTTATCTTGGTATTCAAGTTCAGTTAGGTCTCGTTACGTTTTCGCACGGTCTATCAAGGTATCCTTGACGAGCCGCGGCTCCTGAATCCCGGAGACCTGACGGCGCACTAAGTTTCAACCTACGGCTTGTTACGGACGTTTGTACGTTTCCTCACGACCTGTCACGTTCTGATAAGGTCCGTCACGGTTTGTTACGATCCAATCAAGTTGGCCACGACTATTCTGTCAAGGCCCACTACGATTAACTGGGAACAGGAGACACAAAAAGCTGCATAAAAGGGTTTGGTTTGTTATACTTCTTGAGTGACCGTGCGTGCCATGCCAGGCCATAGTAGAACTTGAAATAAACCGTAACAAGCTGGGACGTACCTTGACGAAACGGCTAACACTAGCTCGCCATGAGGAACCGTAGCTCACCTTGATAAAACGTACATCTGCCCTAAAGCAGCCTCAGCTAAACGGGACATGAACGTGGCAGACCGTAACTCAACTTCGCTAGGATCGTAATTTGTTGAGTCATACTTTTGCTTCCCGTTCCGCTACGCACACTGTCCCAAGTTTTGTCACGGTCTGTAACGTTCTGTCACGTTGCGTTGCGTTCGACCCGTTTTGCTACGGTTTCTAAAGTTGGCCATCTGTACCGTGGGCTGCCGTGACAAATGTTTTGACAGTTTAAACATTTGCCCCGTCAGCCCCGGCACCCACGGCTAGTTACGATTGTCGATACCGTTCCCCTACGTTGTCTCACGGTCACCACGTTTCGTCCACGGTGACTTGAAACGTGGCCGCCGTGGCCACCGGGAACATAGTGTAAACGGGGGATTACAATTTTCTAGAAATGAGTTAGTACAGTGAAGGAACTTTAATTACATATTTCAACATAAACAGTGTAAAATAGACTAGTTTTTGTGCGCATTTTGTCAGGGAAAATCTTGAACGAGTCAGGGAAAATCGTTGAAATGTCAGGGAATTTCATTAATTAAAATCTGTGGTCCCCCTGACACAGCACCATAGATACACAAGGGACAACACTGTCTACAGAATTTATAATAGGTGGCGCTGTTAAATACACGCGTTGTATTAAGAAGAATTGAAAAGGAAGCTAGCTTAATTATAGTTCTCTCGCTTACTTGAAAACAAGGGGGTCATACTACGGTCCCGGAATCAGAATTAAGAATAAGAAAAATGCTAAAATTCGGTATTGTAGTTGGCGCTACTTTAAATAAAAAAGACGTTCACTATAATTCAAAAATGCAATTACAGTGATCTCAAAGTCTGACAAACATAATAATTTCTAGTTGTGTTACGAACAATAGAAGGCGTGTTTGGTGGTACCTGTAGAAATTTTCATATTTTGGCACAAATTGACACAGCCCTCTATGTTTCGTCGAAAAGGCATTACGGAAGCTAATTTTGCAAAAATCGTTTCGAGGCTTCGCACACGATGCCTACATGGTTTGATGGGAAAACATCAAGGACTTCGATGCATGTCCAAATTTGGTGGCAATCTATTTTCTTTTTAACATGCCAAATGTTTGTGTGTTCCTTGCAGCATCTGTCAACAGACCGACCAGAAGCCAGACCGACTACCTGTGAATTAATTACTAGTATAGGTTTACGTTTTGCATAGAAAGTCCTCTTTTGGATGTCTTACAGTTTCTTGTCCTCGTGAAGAATTTAATGAAAATAATTATGCCAGAGACCCTTTTAGAATAAAAAAACAAGAGCCCCAGGGGGCACAACGCTCACCTGATACCCATGCACGCTCTAACTGACATACTGACAGAGAAAAAGAATAAAACAATGAAATGATTTCACAAATTAAGTTTATTTAAAATTGAACACAAAACCTTTCATTATTGATAGCTAGCATGCCAGAAATTATAAAGCCTGTCTTTGTGAAACGAGAATGCCCCCGGCGGCATCTTTGTTAGTATAAACACCATTTTCTGTTAAGTATGTGAGAGGTCAGGGTCAGCGTAATATTGGTATCAATGGAAAGATCTTGTCACAAGGAATACACATGTACAATATGAAAGCCCTATCACTATAACCATTCAATAGTTATGCCCAATGTTAAAGTTTCTGAGAAGTACGTGAAACGTCAAGGTTATGGTCATGAGGTCAAAAATTTTGGTAAATACACATGTGAAATATGAAACCTCTATCACCAGCTTCCATTCAAAAGTTATGCCCAATGTTAAAGTTTTTTGGAAAACAGACAGACAAACAGACAGACGGACAGGCCAAAAACTTTATGCTCCCGAATCTTTTATTCCAGGGGCATAAAAAACAAAGATTTTTCGGTTTTGCCTTTATTCACTAAAATCTATGAATTATGCTTTTGAATAGTATTGATTTCATCTCAAATACATGAAACGTACAGTTAAAATCGTTTTGATCCAATATTCAACAATTCAAGTGAGTTGTGCAGAAATTGTGCCAGTTTGTTTTCCAAAAAAGCAGTGTATGTTGTATCAAACCTCATGACCCAGTGAAGCCACTTGAACAAATAATTTTCAGTAAATATGCTGAAATGCGACGCTTCTTGCCTATGCATATTTCAACAGGCAAGAAGGAGCGTCGCATTTCAGCATACGCTGTTCAACAACTCAAGTGGTTTCTCTAAGGTTTCGCAGTTTGAAACAAATTAAAAGGCCCATGAAATTGTTAAGCTTGTCCAACTAGCAGACCTACGACATCGTTATTTACTGTTAACTAATTGTTTTACCTCATCATAGGTCTGTTACACGGGCAAGTTGTTAGCGGAGAGAGTTCATGAAATGTATCGGTTGCATTGGATTTTCCGACAAGAAGTTATTTGGTCTGATAAAAACTCATTATGTATCTATTATTTGAACAGATAAAAATTCCCAAATGTCTTAACACAGGATCCTGTCGCTTTATGAGAGAAAATGTTTTATTATTCACAACCTCAGGCCTCTGTATTCCTCTTAGAAATATTATACATACAAGATGACGAACACAGTGGCTTAAGGTTGTGAATAATAATTTATTTTCTCTATTAAAACAACAGCTTCTGTGGTCCAACATTTCATTGGAAGATTTCAGGAACTCTGAACGGAATTATTTATTTTCAAGAATTTCAGATATTAAATGTCCTATGCATTCTCAAAATCCAGAGGAAGAGATTACTCATTAGACGTTTCTTCAAGAAATCAGTCCGTAAATTACTTCATCTAAGAGAGTCTAAGACAGAGGAAATTCGAGCAAACTTTATACATAATAACAAGTATATGCAAGTGTTCCAAGTACATGAATGATAACCATTATGAACGTTGTTCATAGCTCAAACCATACTCGCTCCTTTAACATACCTACATGTAATTCCGTCATCAGGAAGAACTCATTCTTCATACGTACAGTCACAGAGTGGAACGAACTGGATAACCATCAAGTGCTGTCAAGGACTGTGGAAGGCTTTAGATTCAGCCTGAAGCGCGATTAAGTAAGTTTATGCGCTCTCTCATTCCGTTGATCACAAGCCAGTATTGGTAATTCAACGTACCCATACAGATACAGATACAGATTATGAAAGTGTTCCAATTATAAAAATCTATTCCGTTTGCACTGTATCTCCTGAAATATATCGCAGTACTGCTTTGCGGTTTGTATTGCAATGAAGCGCCTAGCGGAATACGATGCGCCTTGGGGACGAAGATGAATGAATGCGTATCTAGGTCATTGTCCTGTCAAATAGTTCTGATTATTTTCTTATTATTTTCAACAATTGGTGGAAAATACACACAATGTTTATCTTGAATTGTCTTCTCCGTGATTGTTTACTAGACAGATGAAATAAAATTTTGAATATAGTTTTAAAGTGTGTGAGACATCTACATGTGTGGAAGAATACGTGTGAAAATGGGTCCTCAGATCATAAAATTCGAATAATTCCGGTCCGGAACCAGGTGCATGGCTTTGAAAAATATTTTAAAAGTTGTGTACTTTTAATCATTACGGCATTTTTTTTTTTTTGTGATTCAAATAAAATTTCTTCATTTAAAAGTAGTATCAATGTGTATAACCCGGTGCGATTTGAGAATTTCTTTTCTTTTTTGGTAAGAAAACATACATTATACCTATGTACAATCTTAAAAAATATTCCTTAAAAATCCAAAAGTGGATATCTGGACAAAATTCTTTCACTTGTAGGGTACCATGCATGAGTACCTCATACCTACAAATTGTCATGACAATCTGAAGAGTGGTTATAGAAAAGAAGCAGAAAATGTATGAAAATCACCCCCCCCCCTTCCTTTTTACATAAGAAAAAAATTCATAAAAAATCAAAAAAATAAAATTTAAGCATAAAATACATATCAAAGCATTAAGTAAGTTAAATATGATAAATATGTAGTAAATGAGTGTGTAAAATCATACACTTATTGAGTTATTTAAAGAAAAAGTGCAAAAATGTGCATTTCTGACTAAGTCCGAAAAGACGTCAAAAACGCGTCAAAAATTAGTTGTCGGATTTTAACGAAATGAACAAACTTGAATCATACATCCTTCTAGATCACATAGATACAATTAGTTTTTCAATCCATTCAGTGGAACTGGAGAAGAAGATTTTTGAAGAGGGGTACCCTCCGGGGCCTATTTGACCCCGCCCTGGATCCACCCCTGAAGGGATCGAGCCGAAATGAACAAACTTGGTAGAGGACCTTTAGTACTTCATGCATACCAAGTTTCATCAAAATCCCTTCAGCCGTTCTTGAGAAGAAGTTGAAAATGTTAAAAGTTTACGACGGACGGACGACGGACGACGGACGACGGACGACGGACGCCGGACGCCACACTATGACAATAGCTCACTTGAGCCTTTGGCTCAGGTGAGCTAATAAAAAGGGGGAAAAATTTTGTTGGGGTCCCGCCGGGGTTTGAAGCCACTCCCCATGGGTCCATTGGGCATGGAAAACATACATTATACCTATGTACAATCTTAAAAAATATTCCTTAAAAATCCAAAAGTGGATATCTGGACAAAATTCTTTCACTTGTAGGGTACCATGCATGAGTACCTCATACCTACAAATTGTCATGACAATCTGAAGAGTGGTTATAGAAAAGAAGCAGAAAATGTATGAAAATCACCCCCCCCCCCCTTCCTTTTTACATAAGAAAAAAATTCATAAAAAATCAAAAAAATAAAATTTAAGCATAAAATACATATCAAAGCATTAAGTAAGTTAAATATGATAAATATGTAGTAAATGAGTGTGTAAAATCATACACTTATTGAGTTATTTAAAGAAAAAGTGCAAAAATGTGCATTTCTGACTAAGTCCGAAAAGACGTCAAAAACGCGTCAAAAATTAGTTGTCGGATTTTAACGAAATGAACAAACTTGAATCATACATCCTTCTAGATCACATAGATACAATTAGTTTTTCAATCCATTCAGTGGAACTGGAGAAGAAGATTTTTGAAGAGGGGTACCCTCCGGGGCCTATTTGACCCCGCCCTGGATCCACCCCTGAAGGGATCGAGCCGAAATGAACAAACTTGGTAGAGGACCTTTAGTACTTCATGCATACCAAGTTTCATCAAAATCCCTTCAGCCGTTCTTGAGAAGAAGTTGAAAATGTTAAAAGTTTACGACGGACGGACGACGGACGACGGACGACGGACGACGGACGCCGGACGCCACACTATGACAATAGCTCACTTGAGCCTTTGGCTCAGGTGAGCTAATAAAAAGGGGGAAAAATTTTGTTGGGGTCCCGCCGGGGTTTGAAGCCACTCCCCATGGGTCCATTGGGCATGGAAAACATACATTATACCTATGTACAATCTTAAAAAATATTCCTTAAAAATCCAAAAGTGGATATCTGGACAAAATTCTTTCACTTGTAGGGTACCATGCATGAGTACCTCATACCTACAAATTGTCATGACAATCTGAAGAGTGGTTATAGAAAAGAAGCAGAAAATGTATGAAAATCACCCCCCCCCCCCTTCCTTTTTACATAAGAAAAAAATTCATAAAAAATCAAAAAAATAAAATTTAAGCATAAAATACATATCAAAGCATTAAGTAAGTTAAATATGATAAATATGTAGTAAATGAGTGTGTAAAATCATACACTTATTGAGTTATTTAAAGAAAAAGTGCAAAAATGTGCATTTCTGACTAAGTCCGAAAAGACGTCAAAAACGCGTCAAAAATTAGTTGTCGGATTTTAACGAAATGAACAAACTTGAATCATACATCCTTCTAGATCACATAGATACAATTAGTTTTTCAATCCATTCAGTGGAACTGGAGAAGAAGATTTTTGAAGAGGGGTACCCTCCGGGGCCTATTTGACCCCGCCCTGGATCCACCCCTGAAGGGATCGAGCCGAAATGAACAAACTTGGTAGAGGACCTTTAGTACTTCATGCATACCAAGTTTCATCAAAATCCCTTCAGCCGTTCTTGAGAAGAAGTTGAAAATGTTAAAAGTTTACGACGGACGGACGACGGACGACGGACGACGGACGACGGACGCCGGACGCCACACTATGACAATAGCTCACTTGAGCCTTTGGCTCAGGTGAGCTAATAAAAAGGGGGAAAAATTTTGTTGGGGTCCCGCCGGGGTTTGAAGCCACTCCCCATGGGTCCATTGGGCATGGAAAACATACATTATACCTATGTACAATCTTAAAAAATATTCCTTAAAAATCCAAAAGTGGATATCTGGACAAAATTCTTTCACTTGTAGGGTACCATGCATGAGTACCTCATACCTACAAATTGTCATGACAATCTGAAGAGTGGTTATAGAAAAGAAGCAGAAAATGTATGAAAATCACCCCCCCCCCCCTTCCTTTTTACATAAGAAAAAAATTCATAAAAAATCAAAAAAATAAAATTTAAGCATAAAATACATATCAAAGCATTAAGTAAGTTAAATATGATAAATATGTAGTAAATGAGTGTGTAAAATCATACACTTATTGAGTTATTTAAAGAAAAAGTGCAAAAATGTGCATTTCTGACTAAGTCCGAAAAGACGTCAAAAACGCGTCAAAAATTAGTTGTCGGATTTTAACGAAATGAACAAACTTGAATCATACATCCTTCTAGATCACATAGATACAATTAGTTTTTCAATCCATTCAGTGGAACTGGAGAAGAAGATTTTTGAAGAGGGGTACCCTCCGGGGCCTATTTGACCCCGCCCTGGATCCACCCCTGAAGGGATCGAGCCGAAATGAACAAACTTGGTAGAGGACCTTTAGTACTTCATGCATACCAAGTTTCATCAAAATCCCTTCAGCCGTTCTTGAGAAGAAGTTGAAAATGTTAAAAGTTTACGACGGACGGACGACGGACGACGGACGACGGACGACGGACGCCGGACGCCACACTATGACAATAGCTCACTTGAGCCTTTGGCTCAGGTGAGCTAATAAAAAGGGGGAAAAATTTTGTTGGGGTCCCGCCGGGGTTTGAAGCCACTCCCCATGGGTCCATTGGGCATGGAAAACATACATTATACCTATGTACAATCTTAAAAAATATTCCTTAAAAATCCAAAAGTGGATATCTGGACAAAATTCTTTCACTTGTAGGGTACCATGCATGAGTACCTCATACCTACAAATTGTCATGACAATCTGAAGAGTGGTTATAGAAAAGAAGCAGAAAATGTATGAAAATCACCCCCCCCCCCCTTCCTTTTTACATAAGAAAAAAATTCATAAAAAATCAAAAAAATAAAATTTAAGCATAAAATACATATCAAAGCATTAAGTAAGTTAAATATGATAAATATGTAGTAAATGAGTGTGTAAAATCATACACTTATTGAGTTATTTAAAGAAAAAGTGCAAAAATGTGCATTTCTGACTAAGTCCGAAAAGACGTCAAAAACGCGTCAAAAATTAGTTGTCGGATTTTAACGAAATGAACAAACTTGAATCATACATCCTTCTAGATCACATAGATACAATTAGTTTTTCAATCCATTCAGTGGAACTGGAGAAGAAGATTTTTGAAGAGGGGTACCCTCCGGGGCCTATTTGACCCCGCCCTGGATCCACCCCTGAAGGGATCGAGCCGAAATGAACAAACTTGGTAGAGGACCTTTAGTACTTCATGCATACCAAGTTTCATCAAAATCCCTTCAGCCGTTCTTGAGAAGAAGTTGAAAATGTTAAAAGTTTACGACGGACGGACGACGGACGACGGACGACGGACGCCGGACGCCACACTATGACAATAGCTCACTTGAGCCTTTGGCTCAGGTGAGCTAATAAAAAGGGGGAAAAATTTTGTTGGGGTCCCGCCGGGGTTTGAAGCCACTCCCCATGGGTCCATTGGGCATGGAAAACATACATTATACCTATGTACAATCTTAAAAAATATTCCTTAAAAATCCAAAAGTGGATATCTGGACAAAATTCTTTCACTTGTAGGGTACCATGCATGAGTACCTCATACCTACAAATTGTCATGACAATCTGAAGAGTGGTTATAGAAAAGAAGCAGAAAATGTATGAAAATCACCCCCCCCCCCCTTCCTTTTTACATAAGAAAAAAATTCATAAAAAATCAAAAAAATAAAATTTAAGCATAAAATACATATCAAAGCATTAAGTAAGTTAAATATGATAAATATGTAGTAAATGAGTGTGTAAAATCATACACTTATTGAGTTATTTAAAGAAAAAGTGCAAAAATGTGCATTTCTGACTAAGTCCGAAAAGACGTCAAAAACGCGTCAAAAATTAGTTGTCGGATTTTAACGAAATGAACAAACTTGAATCATACATCCTTCTAGATCACATAGATACAATTAGTTTTTCAATCCATTCAGTGGAACTGGAGAAGAAGATTTTTGAAGAGGGGTACCCTCCGGGGCCTATTTGACCCCGCCCTGGATCCACCCCTGAAGGGATCGAGCCGAAATGAACAAACTTGGTAGAGGACCTTTAGTACTTCATGCATACCAAGTTTCATCAAAATCCCTTCAGCCGTTCTTGAGAAGAAGTTGAAAATGTTAAAAGTTTACGACGGACGGACGACGGACGACGGACGACGGACGACGGACGCCGGACGCCACACTATGACAATAGCTCACTTGAGCCTTTGGCTCAGGTGAGCTAATAAAAAGGGGGAAAAATTTTGTTGGGGTCCCGCCGGGGTTTGAAGCCACTCCCCATGGGTCCATTGGGCATGGAAAACATACATTATACCTATGTACAATCTTAAAAAATATTCCTTAAAAATCCAAAAGTGGATATCTGGACAAAATTCTTTCACTTGTAGGGTACCATGCATGAGTACCTCATACCTACAAATTGTCATGACAATCTGAAGAGTGGTTATAGAAAAGAAGCAGAAAATGTATGAAAATCACCCCCCCCCCCCCCCCCTTCCTTTTTACATAAGAAAAAAATTCATAAAAAATCAAAAAAATAAAATTTAAGCATAAAATACATATCAAAGCATTAAGTAAGTTAAATATGATAAATATGTAGTAAATGAGTGTGTAAAATCATACACTTATTGAGTTATTTAAAGAAAAAGTGCAAAAATGTGCATTTCTGACTAAGTCCGAAAAGACGTCAAAAACGCGTCAAAAATTAGTTGTCGGATTTTAACGAAATGAACAAACTTGAATCATACATCCTTCTAGATCACATAGATACAATTAGTTTTTCAATCCATTCAGTGGAACTGGAGAAGAAGATTTTTGAAGAGGGGTACCCTCCGGGGCCTATTTGACCCCGCCCTGGATCCACCCCTGAAGGGATCGAGCCGAAATGAACAAACTTGGTAGAGGACCTTTAGTACTTCATGCATACCAAGTTTCATCAAAATCCCTTCAGCCGTTCTTGAGAAGAAGTTGAAAATGTTAAAAGTTTACGACGGACGGACGACGGACGACGGACGACGGACGACGGACGCCGGACGCCACACTATGACAATAGCTCACTTGAGCCTTTGGCTCAGGTGAGCTAATAAAAAGGGGGAAAAATTTTGTTGGGGTCCCGCCGGGGTTTGAAGCCACTCCCCATGGGTCCATTGGGCATGGAAAACATACATTATACCTATGTACAATCTTAAAAAATATTCCTTAAAAATCCAAAAGTGGATATCTGGACAAAATTCTTTCACTTGTAGGGTACCATGCATGAGTACCTCATACCTACAAATTGTCATGACAATCTGAAGAGTGGTTATAGAAAAGAAGCAGAAAATGTATGAAAATCACCCCCCCCCCCCCTTCCTTTTTACATAAGAAAAAAATTCATAAAAAATCAAAAAAATAAAATTTAAGCATAAAATACATATCAAAGCATTAAGTAAGTTAAATATGATAAATATGTAGTAAATGAGTGTGTAAAATCATACACTTATTGAGTTATTTAAAGAAAAAGTGCAAAAATGTGCATTTCTGACTAAGTCCGAAAAGACGTCAAAAACGCGTCAAAAATTAGTTGTCGGATTTTAACGAAATGAACAAACTTGAATCATACATCCTTCTAGATCACATAGATACAATTAGTTTTTCAATCCATTCAGTGGAACTGGAGAAGAAGATTTTTGAAGAGGGGTACCCTCCGGGGCCTATTTGACCCCGCCCTGGATCCACCCCTGAAGGGATCGAGCCGAAATGAACAAACTTGGTAGAGGACCTTTAGTACTTCATGCATACCAAGTTTCATCAAAATCCCTTCAGCCGTTCTTGAGAAGAAGTTGAAAATGTTAAAAGTTTACGACGGACGGACGACGGACGACGGACGACGGACGACGGACGCCGGACGCCACACTATGACAATAGCTCACTTGAGCCTTTGGCTCAGGTGAGCTAATAAAAAGGGGGAAAAATTTTGTTGGGGTCCCGCCGGGGTTTGAAGCCACTCCCCATGGGTCCATTGGGCATGGAAAACATACATTATACCTATGTACAATCTTAAAAAATATTCCTTAAAAATCCAAAAGTGGATATCTGGACAAAATTCTTTCACTTGTAGGGTACCATGCATGAGTACCTCATACCTACAAATTGTCATGACAATCTGAAGAGTGGTTATAGAAAAGAAGCAGAAAATGTATGAAAATCACCCCCCCCCCCCTTCCTTTTTACATAAGAAAAAAATTCATAAAAAATCAAAAAAATAAAATTTAAGCATAAAATACATATCAAAGCATTAAGTAAGTTAAATATGATAAATATGTAGTAAATGAGTGTGTAAAATCATACACTTATTGAGTTATTTAAAGAAAAAGTGCAAAAATGTGCATTTCTGACTAAGTCCGAAAAGACGTCAAAAACGCGTCAAAAATTAGTTGTCGGATTTTAACGAAATGAACAAACTTGAATCATACATCCTTCTAGATCACATAGATACAATTAGTTTTTCAATCCATTCAGTGGAACTGGAGAAGAAGATTTTTGAAGAGGGGTACCCTCCGGGGCCTATTTGACCCCGCCCTGGATCCACCCCTGAAGGGATCGAGCCGAAATGAACAAACTTGGTAGAGGACCTTTAGTACTTCATGCATACCAAGTTTCATCAAAATCCCTTCAGCCGTTCTTGAGAAGAAGTTGAAAATGTTAAAAGTTTACGACGGACGGACGACGGACGACGGACGACGGACGACGGACGCCGGACGCCACACTATGACAATAGCTCACTTGAGCCTTTGGCTCAGGTGAGCTAATAAAAAGGGGGAAAAATTTTGTTGGGGTCCCGCCGGGGTTTGAAGCCACTCCCCATGGGTCCATTGGGCATGGAAAACATACATTATACCTATGTACAATCTTAAAAAATATTCCTTAAAAATCCAAAAGTGGATATCTGGACAAAATTCTTTCACTTGTAGGGTACCATGCATGAGTACCTCATACCTACAAATTGTCATGACAATCTGAAGAGTGGTTATAGAAAAGAAGCAGAAAATGTATGAAAATCACCCCCCCCCCTTCCTTTTTACATAAGAAAAAAATTCATAAAAAATCAAAAAAATAAAATTTAAGCATAAAATACATATCAAAGCATTAAGTAAGTTAAATATGATAAATATGTAGTAAATGAGTGTGTAAAATCATACACTTATTGAGTTATTTAAAGAAAAAGTGCAAAAATGTGCATTTCTGACTAAGTCCGAAAAGACGTCAAAAACGCGTCAAAAATTAGTTGTCGGATTTTAACGAAATGAACAAACTTGAATCATACATCCTTCTAGATCACATAGATACAATTAGTTTTTCAATCCATTCAGTGGAACTGGAGAAGAAGATTTTTGAAGAGGGGTACCCTCCGGGGCCTATTTGACCCCGCCCTGGATCCACCCCTGAAGGGATCGAGCCGAAATGAACAAACTTGGTAGAGGACCTTTAGTACTTCATGCATACCAAGTTTCATCAAAATCCCTTCAGCCGTTCTTGAGAAGAAGTTGAAAATGTTAAAAGTTTACGACGGACGGACGACGGACGACGGACGACGGACGACGGACGCCGGACGCCACACTATGACAATAGCTCACTTGAGCCTTTGGCTCAGGTGAGCTAATAAAAAGGGGGAAAAATTTTGTTGGGGTCCCGCCGGGGTTTGAAGCCACTCCCCATGGGTCCATTGGGCATGGAAAACATACATTATACCTATGTACAATCTTAAAAAATATTCCTTAAAAATCCAAAAGTGGATATCTGGACAAAATTCTTTCACTTGTAGGGTACCATGCATGAGTACCTCATACCTACAAATTGTCATGACAATCTGAAGAGTGGTTATAGAAAAGAAGCAGAAAATGTATGAAAATCACCCCCCCCCCCCTTCCTTTTTACATAAGAAAAAAATTCATAAAAAATCAAAAAAATAAAATTTAAGCATAAAATACATATCAAAGCATTAAGTAAGTTAAATATGATAAATATGTAGTAAATGAGTGTGTAAAATCATACACTTATTGAGTTATTTAAAGAAAAAGTGCAAAAATGTGCATTTCTGACTAAGTCCGAAAAGACGTCAAAAACGCGTCAAAAATTAGTTGTCGGATTTTAACGAAATGAACAAACTTGAATCATACATCCTTCTAGATCACATAGATACAATTAGTTTTTCAATCCATTCAGTGGAACTGGAGAAGAAGATTTTTGAAGAGGGGTACCCTCCGGGGCCTATTTGACCCCGCCCTGGATCCACCCCTGAAGGGATCGAGCCGAAATGAACAAACTTGGTAGAGGACCTTTAGTACTTCATGCATACCAAGTTTCATCAAAATCCCTTCAGCCGTTCTTGAGAAGAAGTTGAAAATGTTAAAAGTTTACGACGGACGGACGACGGACGACGGACGACGGACGACGGACGCCGGACGCCACACTATGACAATAGCTCACTTGAGCCTTTGGCTCAGGTGAGCTAATAAAAAGGGGGAAAAATTTTGTTGGGGTCCCGCCGGGGTTTGAAGCCACTCCCCATGGGTCCATTGGGCATGGAAAACATACATTATACCTATGTACAATCTTAAAAAATATTCCTTAAAAATCCAAAAGTGGATATCTGGACAAAATTCTTTCACTTGTAGGGTACCATGCATGAGTACCTCATACCTACAAATTGTCATGACAATCTGAAGAGTGGTTATAGAAAAGAAGCAGAAAATGTATGAAAATCACCCCCCCCCCTTCCTTTTTACATAAGAAAAAAATTCATAAAAAATCAAAAAAATAAAATTTAAGCATAAAATACATATCAAAGCATTAAGTAAGTTAAATATGATAAATATGTAGTAAATGAGTGTGTAAAATCATACACTTATTGAGTTATTTAAAGAAAAAGTGCAAAAATGTGCATTTCTGACTAAGTCCGAAAAGACGTCAAAAACGCGTCAAAAATTAGTTGTCGGATTTTAACGAAATGAACAAACTTGAATCATACATCCTTCTAGATCACATAGATACAATTAGTTTTTCAATCCATTCAGTGGAACTGGAGAAGAAGATTTTTGAAGAGGGGTACCCTCCGGGGCCTATTTGACCCCGCCCTGGATCCACCCCTGAAGGGATCGAGCCGAAATGAACAAACTTGGTAGAGGACCTTTAGTACTTCATGCATACCAAGTTTCATCAAAATCCCTTCAGCCGTTCTTGAGAAGAAGTTGAAAATGTTAAAAGTTTACGACGGACGGACGACGGACGACGGACGACGGACGACGGACGCCGGACGCCACACTATGACAATAGCTCACTTGAGCCTTTGGCTCAGGTGAGCTAATAAAAAGGGGGAAAAATTTTGTTGGGGTCCCGCCGGGGTTTGAAGCCACTCCCCATGGGTCCATTGGGCATGGAAAACATACATTATACCTATGTACAATCTTAAAAAATATTCCTTAAAAATCCAAAAGTGGATATCTGGACAAAATTCTTTCACTTGTAGGGTACCATGCATGAGTACCTCATACCTACAAATTGTCATGACAATCTGAAGAGTGGTTATAGAAAAGAAGCAGAAAATGTATGAAAATCACCCCCCCCCCCTTCCTTTTTACATAAGAAAAAAATTCATAAAAAATCAAAAAAATAAAATTTAAGCATAAAATACATATCAAAGCATTAAGTAAGTTAAATATGATAAATATGTAGTAAATGAGTGTGTAAAATCATACACTTATTGAGTTATTTAAAGAAAAAGTGCAAAAATGTGCATTTCTGACTAAGTCCGAAAAGACGTCAAAAACGCGTCAAAAATTAGTTGTCGGATTTTAACGAAATGAACAAACTTGAATCATACATCCTTCTAGATCACATAGATACAATTAGTTTTTCAATCCATTCAGTGGAACTGGAGAAGAAGATTTTTGAAGAGGGGTACCCTCCGGGGCCTATTTGACCCCGCCCTGGATCCACCCCTGAAGGGATCGAGCCGAAATGAACAAACTTGGTAGAGGACCTTTAGTACTTCATGCATACCAAGTTTCATCAAAATCCCTTCAGCCGTTCTTGAGAAGAAGTTGAAAATGTTAAAAGTTTACGACGGACGGACGACGGACGACGGACGACGGACGACGGACGCCGGACGCCACACTATGACAATAGCTCACTTGAGCCTTTGGCTCAGGTGAGCTAATAAAAAGGGGGAAAAATTTTGTTGGGGTCCCGCCGGGGTTTGAAGCCACTCCCCATGGGTCCATTGGGCATGGAAAACATACATTATACCTATGTACAATCTTAAAAAATATTCCTTAAAAATCCAAAAGTGGATATCTGGACAAAATTCTTTCACTTGTAGGGTACCATGCATGAGTACCTCATACCTACAAATTGTCATGACAATCTGAAGAGTGGTTATAGAAAAGAAGCAGAAAATGTATGAAAATCACCCCCCCCCTTCCTTTTTACATAAGAAAAAAATTCATAAAAAATCAAAAAAATAAAATTTAAGCATAAAATACATATCAAAGCATTAAGTAAGTTAAATATGATAAATATGTAGTAAATGAGTGTGTAAAATCATACACTTATTGAGTTATTTAAAGAAAAAGTGCAAAAATGTGCATTTCTGACTAAGTCCGAAAAGACGTCAAAAACGCGTCAAAAATTAGTTGTCGGATTTTAACGAAATGAACAAACTTGAATCATACATCCTTCTAGATCACATAGATACAATTAGTTTTTCAATCCATTCAGTGGAACTGGAGAAGAAGATTTTTGAAGAGGGGTACCCTCCGGGGCCTATTTGACCCCGCCCTGGATCCACCCCTGAAGGGATCGAGCCGAAATGAACAAACTTGGTAGAGGACCTTTAGTACTTCATGCATACCAAGTTTCATCAAAATCCCTTCAGCCGTTCTTGAGAAGAAGTTGAAAATGTTAAAAGTTTACGACGGACGGACGACGGACGACGGACGACGGACGACGGACGCCGGACGCCACACTATGACAATAGCTCACTTGAGCCTTTGGCTCAGGTGAGCTAATAAAAAGGGGGAAAAATTTTGTTGGGGTCCCGCCGGGGTTTGAAGCCACTCCCCATGGGTCCATTGGGCATGGAAAACATACATTATACCTATGTACAATCTTAAAAAATATTCCTTAAAAATCCAAAAGTGGATATCTGGACAAAATTCTTTCACTTGTAGGGTACCATGCATGAGTACCTCATACCTACAAATTGTCATGACAATCTGAAGAGTGGTTATAGAAAAGAAGCAGAAAATGTATGAAAATCACCCCCCCCCCCTTCCTTTTTACATAAGAAAAAAATTCATAAAAAATCAAAAAAATAAAATTTAAGCATAAAATACATATCAAAGCATTAAGTAAGTTAAATATGATAAATATGTAGTAAATGAGTGTGTAAAATCATACACTTATTGAGTTATTTAAAGAAAAAGTGCAAAAATGTGCATTTCTGACTAAGTCCGAAAAGACGTCAAAAACGCGTCAAAAATTAGTTGTCGGATTTTAACGAAATGAACAAACTTGAATCATACATCCTTCTAGATCACATAGATACAATTAGTTTTTCAATCCATTCAGTGGAACTGGAGAAGAAGATTTTTGAAGAGGGGTACCCTCCGGGGCCTATTTGACCCCGCCCTGGATCCACCCCTGAAGGGATCGAGCCGAAATGAACAAACTTGGTAGAGGACCTTTAGTACTTCATGCATACCAAGTTTCATCAAAATCCCTTCAGCCGTTCTTGAGAAGAAGTTGAAAATGTTAAAAGTTTACGACGGACGGACGACGGACGACGGACGACGGACGCCGGACGCCACACTATGACAATAGCTCACTTGAGCCTTTGGCTCAGGTGAGCTAATAAAAAGGGGGAAAAATTTTGTTGGGGTCCCGCCGGGGTTTGAAGCCACTCCCCATGGGTCCATTGGGCATGGAAAACATACATTATACCTATGTACAATCTTAAAAAATATTCCTTAAAAATCCAAAAGTGGATATCTGGACAAAATTCTTTCACTTGTAGGGTACCATGCATGAGTACCTCATACCTACAAATTGTCATGACAATCTGAAGAGTGGTTATAGAAAAGAAGCAGAAAATGTATGAAAATCACCCCCCCCCCCTTCCTTTTTAACATAAGAAAAAAATTCATAAAAAATCAAAAAAATAAAATTTAAGCATAAAATACATATCAAAGCATTAAGTAAGTTAAATATGATAAATATGTAGTAAATGAGTGTGTAAAATCATACACTTATTGAGTTATTTAAAGAAAAAGTGCAAAAATGTGCATTTCTGACTAAGTCCGAAAAGACGTCAAAAACGCGTCAAAAATTAGTTGTCGGATTTTAACGAAATGAACAAACTTGAATCATACATCCTTCTAGATCACATAGATACAATTAGTTTTTCAATCCATTCAGTGGAACTGGAGAAGAAGATTTTTGAAGAGGGGTACCCTCCGGGGCCTATTTGACCCCGCCCTGGATCCACCCCTGAAGGGATCGAGCCGAAATGAACAAACTTGGTAGAGGACCTTTAGTACTTCATGCATACCAAGTTTCATCAAAATCCCTTCAGCCGTTCTTGAGAAGAAGTTGAAAATGTTAAAAGTTTACGACGGACGGACGACGGACGACGGACGACGGACGACGGACGCCGGACGCCACACTATGACAATAGCTCACTTGAGCCTTTGGCTCAGGTGAGCTAATAAAAAGGGGGAAAAATTTTGTTGGGGTCCCGCCGGGGTTTGAAGCCACTCCCCATGGGTCCATTGGGCATGGAAAACATACATTATACCTATGTACAATCTTAAAAAATATTCCTTAAAAATCCAAAAGTGGATATCTGGACAAAATTCTTTCACTTGTAGGGTACCATGCATGAGTACCTCATACCTACAAATTGTCATGACAATCTGAAGAGTGGTTATAGAAAAGAAGCAGAAAATGTATGAAAATCACCCCCCCCCCCCTTCCTTTTTACATAAGAAAAAAATTCATAAAAAATCAAAAAAATAAAATTTAAGCATAAAATACATATCAAAGCATTAAGTAAGTTAAATATGATAAATATGTAGTAAATGAGTGTGTAAAATCATACACTTATTGAGTTATTTAAAGAAAAAGTGCAAAAATGTGCATTTCTGACTAAGTCCGAAAAGACGTCAAAAACGCGTCAAAAATTAGTTGTCGGATTTTAACGAAATGAACAAACTTGAATCATACATCCTTCTAGATCACATAGATACAATTAGTTTTTCAATCCATTCAGTGGAACTGGAGAAGAAGATTTTTGAAGAGGGGTACCCTCCGGGGCCTATTTGACCCCGCCCTGGATCCACCCCTGAAGGGATCGAGCCGAAATGAACAAACTTGGTAGAGGACCTTTAGTACTTCATGCATACCAAGTTTCATCAAAATCCCTTCAGCCGTTCTTGAGAAGAAGTTGAAAATGTTAAAAGTTTACGACGGACGGACGACGGACGACGGACGACGGACGCCGGACGCCACACTATGACAATAGCTCACTTGAGCCTTTGGCCCAGGTGAGCTAATAAAAAGGGGGAAAAATTTTGTTGGGGTCCCGCCGGGGTTTGAAGCCACTCCCCATGGGTCCATTGGGCATGGAAAACATACATTATACCTATGTACAATCTTAAAAAATATTCCTTAAAAATCCAAAAGTGGATATCTGGACAAAATTCTTTCACTTGTAGGGTACCATGCATGAGTACCTCATACCTACAAATTGTCATGACAATCTGAAGAGTGGTTATAGAAAAGAAGCAGAAAATGTATGAAAATCACCCCCCCCCCCCTTCCTTTTTACATAAGAAAAAAATTCATAAAAAATCAAAAAAATAAAATTTAAGCATAAAATACATATCAAAGCATTAAGTAAGTTAAATATGATAAATATGTAGTAAATGAGTGTGTAAAATCATACACTTATTGAGTTATTTAAAGAAAAAGTGCAAAAATGTGCATTTCTGACTAAGTCCGAAAAGACGTCAAAAACGCGTCAAAAATTAGTTGTCGGATTTTAACGAAATGAACAAACTTGAATCATACATCCTTCTAGATCACATAGATACAATTAGTTTTTCAATCCATTCAGTGGAACTGGAGAAGAAGATTTTTGAAGAGGGGTACCCTCCGGGGCCTATTTGACCCCGCCCTGGATCCACCCCTGAAGGGATCGAGCCGAAATGAACAAACTTGGTAGAGGACCTTTAGTACTTCATGCATACCAAGTTTCATCAAAATCCCTTCAGCCGTTCTTGAGAAGAAGTTGAAAATGTTAAAAGTTTACGACGGACGGACGACGGACGACGGACGACGGACGACGGACGCCGGACGCCACACTATGACAATAGCTCACTTGAGCCTTTGGCTCAGGTGAGCTAATAAAAAGGGGGAAAAATTTTGTTGGGGTCCCGCCGGGGTTTGAAGCCACTCCCCATGGGTCCATTGGGCATGGAAAACATACATTATACCTATGTACAATCTTAAAAAATATTCCTTAAAAATCCAAAAGTGGATATCTGGACAAAATTTTTTCACTTGTAGGGTACCATGCATGAGTACCTCATACCTACAAATTGTCATGACAATCTGAAGAGTGGTTATAGAAAAGAAGCAGAAAATGTATGAAAATCACCCCCCCCCCCTTCCTTTTTACATAAGAAAAAAATTCATAAAAAATCAAAAAAATAAAATTTAAGCATAAAATACATATCAAAGCATTAAGTAAGTTAAATATGATAAATATGTAGTAAATGAGTGTGTAAAATCATACACTTATTGAGTTATTTAAAGAAAAAGTGCAAAAATGTGCATTTCTGACTAAGTCCGAAAAGACGTCAAAAACGCGTCAAAAATTAGTTGTCGGATTTTAACGAAATGAACAAACTTGAATCATACATCCTTCTAGATCACATAGATACAATTAGTTTTTCAATCCATTCAGTGGAACTGGAGAAGAAGATTTTTGAAGAGGGGTACCCTCCGGGGCCTATTTGACCCCGCCCTGGATCCACCCCTGAAGGGATCGAGCCGAAATGAACAAACTTGGTAGAGGACCTTTAGTACTTCATGCATACCAAGTTTCATCAAAATCCCTTCAGCCGTTCTTGAGAAGAAGTTGAAAATGTTAAAAGTTTACGACGGACGGACGACGGACGACGGACGACGGACGACGGACGCCGGACGCCACACTATGACAATAGCTCACTTGAGCCTTTGGCTCAGGTGAGCTAATAAAAAGGGGGAAAAATTTTGTTGGGGTCCCGCCGGGGTTTGAAGCCACTCCCCATGGGTCCATTGGGCATGGAAAACATACATTATACCTATGTACAATCTTAAAAAATATTCCTTAAAAATCCAAAAGTGGATATCTGGACAAAATTCTTTCACTTGTAGGGTACCATGCATGAGTACCTCATACCTACAAATTGTCATGACAATCTGAAGAGTGGTTATAGAAAAGAAGCAGAAAATGTATGAAAATCACCCCCCCCCCCCCTTCCTTTTTACATAAGAAAAAAATTCATAAAAAATCAAAAAAATAAAATTTAAGCATAAAATACATATCAAAGCATTAAGTAAGTTAAATATGATAAATATGTAGTAAATGAGTGTGTAAAATCATACACTTATTGAGTTATTTAAAGAAAAAGTGCAAAAATGTGCATTTCTGACTAAGTCCGAAAAGACGTCAAAAACGCGTCAAAAATTAGTTGTCGGATTTTAACGAAATGAACAAACTTGAATCATACATCCTTCTAGATCACATAGATACAATTAGTTTTTCAATCCATTCAGTGGAACTGGAGAAGAAGATTTTTGAAGAGGGGTACCCTCCGGGGCCTATTTGACCCCGCCCTGGATCCACCCCTGAAGGGATCGAGCCGAAATGAACAAACTTGGTAGAGGACCTTTAGTACTTCATGCATACCAAGTTTCATCAAAATCCCTTCAGCCGTTCTTGAGAAGAAGTTGAAAATGTTAAAAGTTTACGACGGACGGACGACGGACGACGGACGACGGACGACGGACGCCGGACGCCACACTATGACAATAGCTCACTTGAGCCTTTGGCTCAGGTGAGCTAATAAAAAGGGGGAAAAATTTTGTTGGGGTCCCGCCGGGGTTTGAAGCCACTCCCCATGGGTCCATTGGGCATGGAAAACATACATTATACCTATGTACAATCTTAAAAAATATTCCTTAAAAATCCAAAAGTGGATATCTGGACAAAATTCTTTCACTTGTAGGGTACCATGCATGAGTACCTCATACCTACAAATTGTCATGACAATCTGAAGAGTGGTTATAGAAAAGAAGCAGAAAATGTATGAAAATCACCCCCCCCCCTTCCTTTTTACATAAGAAAAAAATTCATAAAAAATCAAAAAAATAAAATTTAAGCATAAAATACATATCAAAGCATTAAGTAAGTTAAATATGATAAATATGTAGTAAATGAGTGTGTAAAATCATACACTTATTGAGTTATTTAAAGAAAAAGTGCAAAAATGTGCATTTCTGACTAAGTCCGAAAAGACGTCAAAAACGCGTCAAAAATTAGTTGTCGGATTTTAACGAAATGAACAAACTTGAATCATACATCCTTCTAGATCACATAGATACAATTAGTTTTTCAATCCATTCAGTGGAACTGGAGAAGAAGATTTTTGAAGAGGGGTACCCTCCGGGGCCTATTTGACCCCGCCCTGGATCCACCCCTGAAGGGATCGAGCCGAAATGAACAAACTTGGTAGAGGACCTTTAGTACTTCATGCATACCAAGTTTCATCAAAATCCCTTCAGCCGTTCTTGAGAAGAAGTTGAAAATGTTAAAAGTTTACGACGGACGGACGACGGACGACGGACGACGGACGCCGGACGCCACACTATGACAATAGCTCACTTGAGCCTTTGGCCCAGGTGAGCTAATAAAAAGGGGGAAAAATTTTGTTGGGGTCCCGCCGGGGTTTGAAGCCACTCCCCATGGGTCCATTGGGCATGGAAAACATACATTATACCTATGTACAATCTTAAAAAATATTCCTTAAAAATCCAAAAGTGGATATCTGGACAAAATTCTTTCACTTGTAGGGTACCATGCATGAGTACCTCATACCTACAAATTGTCATGACAATCTGAAGAGTGGTTATAGAAAAGAAGCAGAAAATGTATGAAAATCACCCCCCCCCCCTTCCTTTTTACATAAGAAAAAAATTCATAAAAAATCAAAAAAATAAAATTTAAGCATAAAATACATATCAAAGCATTAAGTAAGTTAAATATGATAAATATGTAGTAAATGAGTGTGTAAAATCATACACTTATTGAGTTATTTAAAGAAAAAGTGCAAAAATGTGCATTTCTGACTAAGTCCGAAAAGACGTCAAAAACGCGTCAAAAATTAGTTGTCGGATTTTAACGAAATGAACAAACTTGAATCATACATCCTTCTAGATCACATAGATACAATTAGTTTTTCAATCCATTCAGTGGAACTGGAGAAGAAGATTTTTGAAGAGGGGTACCCTCCGGGGCCTATTTGACCCCGCCCTGGATCCACCCCTGAAGGGATCGAGCCGAAATGAACAAACTTGGTAGAGGACCTTTAGTACTTCATGCATACCAAGTTTCATCAAAATCCCTTCAGCCGTTCTTGAGAAGAAGTTGAAAATGTTAAAAGTTTACGACGGACGGACGACGGACGACGGACGACGGACGACGGACGCCGGACGCCACACTATGACAATAGCTCACTTGAGCCTTTGGCTCAGGTGAGCTAATAAAAAGGGGGAAAAATTTTGTTGGGGTCCCGCCGGGGTTTGAAGCCACTCCCCATGGGTCCATTGGGCATGGAAAACATACATTATACCTATGTACAATCTTAAAAAATATTCCTTAAAAATCCAAAAGTGGATATCTGGACAAAATTCTTTCACTTGTAGGGTACCATGCATGAGTACCTCATACCTACAAATTGTCATGACAATCTGAAGAGTGGTTATAGAAAAGAAGCAGAAAATGTATGAAAATCACCCCCCCCCCCCTTCCTTTTTACATAAGAAAAAAATTCATAAAAAATCAAAAAAATAAAATTTAAGCATAAAATACATATCAAAGCATTAAGTAAGTTAAATATGATAAATATGTAGTAAATGAGTGTGTAAAATCATACACTTATTGAGTTATTTAAAGAAAAAGTGCAAAAATGTGCATTTCTGACTAAGTCCGAAAAGACGTCAAAAACGCGTCAAAAATTAGTTGTCGGATTTTAACGAAATGAACAAACTTGAATCATACATCCTTCTAGATCACATAGATACAATTAGTTTTTCAATCCATTCAGTGGAACTGGAGAAGAAGATTTTTGAAGAGGGGTACCCTCCGGGGCCTATTTGACCCCGCCCTGGATCCACCCCTGAAGGGATCGAGCCGAAATGAACAAACTTGGTAGAGGACCTTTAGTACTTCATGCATACCAAGTTTCATCAAAATCCCTTCAGCCGTTCTTGAGAAGAAGTTGAAAATGTTAAAAGTTTACGACGGACGGACGACGGACGACGGACGACGGACGACGGACGCCGGACGCCACACTATGACAATAGCTCACTTGAGCCTTTGGCTCAGGTGAGCTAATAAAAAGGGGGAAAAATTTTGTTGGGGTCCCGCCGGGGTTTGAAGCCACTCCCCATGGGTCCATTGGGCATGGAAAACATACATTATACCTATGTACAATCTTAAAAAATATTCCTTAAAAATCCAAAAGTGGATATCTGGACAAAATTCTTTCACTTGTAGGGTACCATGCATGAGTACCTCATACCTACAAATTGTCATGACAATCTGAAGAGTGGTTATAGAAAAGAAGCAGAAAATGTATGAAAATCACCCCCCCCCCTTCCTTTTTACATAAGAAAAAAATTCATAAAAAATCAAAAAAATAAAATTTAAGCATAAAATACATATCAAAGCATTAAGTAAGTTAAATATGATAAATATGTAGTAAATGAGTGTGTAAAATCATACACTTATTGAGTTATTTAAAGAAAAAGTGCAAAAATGTGCATTTCTGACTAAGTCCGAAAAGACGTCAAAAACGCGTCAAAAATTAGTTGTCGGATTTTAACGAAATGAACAAACTTGAATCATACATCCTTCTAGATCACATAGATACAATTAGTTTTTCAATCCATTCAGTGGAACTGGAGAAGAAGATTTTTGAAGAGGGGTACCCTCCGGGGCCTATTTGACCCCGCCCTGGATCCACCCCTGAAGGGATCGAGCCGAAATGAACAAACTTGGTAGAGGACCTTTAGTACTTCATGCATACCAAGTTTCATCAAAATCCCTTCAGCCGTTCTTGAGAAGAAGTTGAAAATGTTAAAAGTTTACGACGGACGGACGACGGACGACGGACGACGGACGACGGACGCCGGACGCCACACTATGACAATAGCTCACTTGAGCCTTTGGCTCAGGTGAGCTAATAAAAAGGGGGAAAAATTTTGTTGGGGTCCCGCCGGGGTTTGAAGCCACTCCCCATGGGTCCATTGGGCATGGAAAACATACATTATACCTATGTACAATCTTAAAAAATATTCCTTAAAAATCCAAAAGTGGATATCTGGACAAAATTCTTTCACTTGTAGGGTACCATGCATGAGTACCTCATACCTACAAATTGTCATGACAATCTGAAGAGTGGTTATAGAAAAGAAGCAGAAAATGTATGAAAATCACCCCCCCCCCCCCTTCCTTTTTACATAAGAAAAAAATTCATAAAAAATCAAAAAAATAAAATTTAAGCATAAAATACATATCAAAGCATTAAGTAAGTTAAATATGATAAATATGTAGTAAATGAGTGTGTAAAATCATACACTTATTGAGTTATTTAAAGAAAAAGTGCAAAAATGTGCATTTCTGACTAAGTCCGAAAAGACGTCAAAAACGCGTCAAAAATTAGTTGTCGGATTTTAACGAAATGAACAAACTTGAATCATACATCCTTCTAGATCACATAGATACAATTAGTTTTTCAATCCATTCAGTGGAACTGGAGAAGAAGATTTTTGAAGAGGGGTACCCTCCGGGGCCTATTTGACCCCGCCCTGGATCCACCCCTGAAGGGATCGAGCCGAAATGAACAAACTTGGTAGAGGACCTTTAGTACTTCATGCATACCAAGTTTCATCAAAATCCCTTCAGCCGTTCTTGAGAAGAAGTTGAAAATGTTAAAAGTTTACGACGGACGGACGACGGACGACGGACGACGGACGCCGGACGCCACACTATGACAATAGCTCACTTGAGCCTTTGGCCCAGGTGAGCTAATAAAAAGGGGGAAAAATTTTGTTGGGGTCCCGCCGGGGTTTGAAGCCACTCCCCATGGGTCCATTGGGCATGGAAAACATACATTATACCTATGTACAATCTTAAAAAATATTCCTTAAAAATCCAAAAGTGGATATCTGGACAAAATTCTTTCACTTGTAGGGTACCATGCATGAGTACCTCATACCTACAAATTGTCATGACAATCTGAAGAGTGGTTATAGAAAAGAAGCAGAAAATGTATGAAAATCACCCCCCCCCCCCCTTCCTTTTTACATAAGAAAAAAATTCATAAAAAATCAAAAAAATAAAATTTAAGCATAAAATACATATCAAAGCATTAAGTAAGTTAAATATGATAAATATGTAGTAAATGAGTGTGTAAAATCATACACTTATTGAGTTATTTAAAGAAAAAGTGCAAAAATGTGCATTTCTGACTAAGTCCGAAAAGACGTCAAAAACGCGTCAAAAATTAGTTGTCGGATTTTAACGAAATGAACAAACTTGAATCATACATCCTTCTAGATCACATAGATACAATTAGTTTTTCAATCCATTCAGTGGAACTGGAGAAGAAGATTTTTGAAGAGGGGTACCCTCCGGGGCCTATTTGACCCCGCCCTGGATCCACCCCTGAAGGGATCGAGCCGAAATGAACAAACTTGGTAGAGGACCTTTAGTACTTCATGCATACCAAGTTTCATCAAAATCCCTTCAGCCGTTCTTGAGAAGAAGTTGAAAATGTTAAAAGTTTACGACGGACGGACGACGGACGACGGACGACGGACGCCGGACGCCACACTATGACAATAGCTCACTTGAGCCTTTGGCTCAGGTGAGCTAATAAAAAGGGGGAAAAATTTTGTTGGGGTCCCGCCGGGGTTTGAAGCCACTCCCCATGGGTCCATTGGGCATGGAAAACATACATTATACCTATGTACAATCTTAAAAAATATTCCTTAAAAATCCAAAAGTGGATATCTGGACAAAATTCTTTCACTTGTAGGGTACCATGCATGAGTACCTCATACCTACAAATTGTCATGACAATCTGAAGAGTGGTTATAGAAAAGAAGCAGAAAATGTATGAAAATCACCCCCCCCCCCCTTCCTTTTTACATAAGAAAAAAATTCATAAAAAATCAAAAAAATAAAATTTAAGCATAAAATACATATCAAAGCATTAAGTAAGTTAAATATGATAAATATGTAGTAAATGAGTGTGTAAAATCATACACTTATTGAGTTATTTAAAGAAAAAGTGCAAAAATGTGCATTTCTGACTAAGTCCGAAAAGACGTCAAAAACGCGTCAAAAATTAGTTGTCGGATTTTAACGAAATGAACAAACTTGAATCATACATCCTTCTAGATCACATAGATACAATTAGTTTTTCAATCCATTCAGTGGAACTGGAGAAGAAGATTTTTGAAGAGGGGTACCCTCCGGGGCCTATTTGACCCCGCCCTGGATCCACCCCTGAAGGGATCGAGCCGAAATGAACAAACTTGGTAGAGGACCTTTAGTACTTCATGCATACCAAGTTTCATCAAAATCCCTTCAGCCGTTCTTGAGAAGGAGTTGAAAATGTTAAAAGTTTACGACGGACGGACGACGGACGACGGACGACGGACGACGGACGCCACACTATGACAATAGCTCACTTGAGCCTTTGGCTCAGGTGAGCTAATAAAAAGGGGGAAAAATTTTGTTGGGGTCCCGCCGGGGTTTGAAGCCACTCCCCATGGGTCCATTGGGCATGGAAAACATACATTATACCTATGTACAATCTTAAAAAATATTCCTTAAAAATCCAAAAGTGGATATCTGGACAAAATTCTTTCACTTGTAGGGTACCATGCATGAGTACCTCATACCTACAAATTGTCATGACAATCTGAAGAGTGGTTATAGAAAAGAAGCAGAAAATGTATGAAAATCACCCCCCCCCCCTTCCTTTTTACATAAGAAAAAAATTCATAAAAAATCAAAAAAATAAAATTTAAGCATAAAATACATATCAAAGCATTAAGTAAGTTAAATATGATAAATATGTAGTAAATGAGTGTGTAAAATCATACACTTATTGAGTTATTTAAAGAAAAAGTGCAAAAATGTGCATTTCTGACTAAGTCCGAAAAGACGTCAAAAACGCGTCAAAAATTAGTTGTCGGATTTTAACGAAATGAACAAACTTGAATCATACATCCTTCTAGATCACATAGATACAATTAGTTTTTCAATCCATTCAGTGGAACTGGAGAAGAAGATTTTTGAAGAGGGGTACCCTCCGGGGCCTATTTGACCCCGCCCTGGATCCACCCCTGAAGGGATCGAGCCGAAATGAACAAACTTGGTAGAGGACCTTTAGTACTTCATGCATACCAAGTTTCATCAAAATCCCTTCAGCCGTTCTTGAGAAGAAGTTGAAAATGTTAAAAGTTTACGACGGACGGACGACGGACGACGGACGACGGACGACGGACGCCGGACGCCACACTATGACAATAGCTCACTTGAGCCTTTGGCTCAGGTGAGCTAATAAAAAGGGGGAAAAATTTTGTTGGGGTCCCGCCGGGGTTTGAAGCCACTCCCCATGGGTCCATTGGGCATGGAAAACATACATTATACCTATGTACAATCTTAAAAAATATTCCTTAAAAATCCAAAAGTGGATATCTGGACAAAATTCTTTCACTTGTAGGGTACCATGCATGAGTACCTCATACCTACAAATTGTCATGACAATCTGAAGAGTGGTTATAGAAAAGAAGCAGAAAATGTATGAAAATCACCCCCCCCCCCTTCCTTTTTACATAAGAAAAAAATTCATAAAAAATCAAAAAAATAAAATTTAAGCATAAAATACATATCAAAGCATTAAGTAAGTTAAATATGATAAATATGTAGTAAATGAGTGTGTAAAATCATACACTTATTGAGTTATTTAAAGAAAAAGTGCAAAAATGTGCATTTCTGACTAAGTCCGAAAAGACGTCAAAAACGCGTCAAAAATTAGTTGTCGGATTTTAACGAAATGAACAAACTTGAATCATACATCCTTCTAGATCACATAGATACAATTAGTTTTTCAATCCATTCAGTGGAACTGGAGAAGAAGATTTTTGAAGAGGGGTACCCTCCGGGGCCTATTTGACCCCGCCCTGGATCCACCCCTGAAGGGATCGAGCCGAAATGAACAAACTTGGTAGAGGACCTTTAGTACTTCATGCATACCAAGTTTCATCAAAATCCCTTCAGCCGTTCTTGAGAAGAAGTTGAAAATGTTAAAAGTTTACGACGGACGGACGACGGACGACGGACGACGGACGACGGACGCCGGACGCCACACTATGACAATAGCTCACTTGAGCCTTTGGCTCAGGTGAGCTAATAAAAAGGGGGAAAAATTTTGTTGGGGTCCCGCCGGGGTTTGAAGCCACTCCCCATGGGTCCATTGGGCATGGAAAACATACATTATACCTATGTACAATCTTAAAAAATATTCCTTAAAAATCCAAAAGTGGATATCTGGACAAAATTCTTTCACTTGTAGGGTACCATGCATGAGTACCTCATACCTACAAATTGTCATGACAATCTGAAGAGTGGTTATAGAAAAGAAGCAGAAAATGTATGAAAATCACCCCCCCCCCCCTTCCTTTTTACATAAGAAAAAAATTCATAAAAAATCAAAAAAATAAAATTTAAGCATAAAATACATATCAAAGCATTAAGTAAGTTAAATATGATAAATATGTAGTAAATGAGTGTGTAAAATCATACACTTATTGAGTTATTTAAAGAAAAAGTGCAAAAATGTGCATTTCTGACTAAGTCCGAAAAGACGTCAAAAACGCGTCAAAAATTAGTTGTCGGATTTTAACGAAATGAACAAACTTGAATCATACATCCTTCTAGATCACATAGATACAATTAGTTTTTCAATCCATTCAGTGGAACTGGAGAAGAAGATTTTTGAAGAGGGGTACCCTCCGGGGCCTATTTGACCCCGCCCTGGATCCACCCCTGAAGGGATCGAGCCGAAATGAACAAACTTGGTAGAGGACCTTTAGTACTTCATGCATACCAAGTTTCATCAAAATCCCTTCAGCCGTTCTTGAGAAGAAGTTGAAAATGTTAAAAGTTTACGACGGACGGACGACGGACGACGGACGACGGACGCCGGACGCCACACTATGACAATAGCTCACTTGAGCCTTTGGCTCAGGTGAGCTAATAAAAAGGGGGAAAAATTTTGTTGGGGTCCCGCCGGGGTTTGAAGCCACTCCCCATGGGTCCATTGGGCATGGAAAACATACATTATACCTATGTACAATCTTAAAAAATATTCCTTAAAAATCCAAAAGTGGATATCTGGACAAAATTCTTTCACTTGTAGGGTACCATGCATGAGTACCTCATACCTACAAATTGTCATGACAATCTGAAGAGTGGTTATAGAAAAGAAGCAGAAAATGTATGAAAATCACCCCCCCCCCCCTTCCTTTTTACATAAGAAAAAAATTCATAAAAAATCAAAAAAATAAAATTTAAGCATAAAATACATATCAAAGCATTAAGTAAGTTAAATATGATAAATATGTAGTAAATGAGTGTGTAAAATCATACACTTATTGAGTTATTTAAAGAAAAAGTGCAAAAATGTGCATTTCTGACTAAGTCCGAAAAGACGTCAAAAACGCGTCAAAAATTAGTTGTCGGATTTTAACGAAATGAACAAACTTGAATCATACATCCTTCTAGATCACATAGATACAATTAGTTTTTCAATCCATTCAGTGGAACTGGAGAAGAAGATTTTTGAAGAGGGGTACCCTCCGGGGCCTATTTGACCCCGCCCTGGATCCACCCCTGAAGGGATCGAGCCGAAATGAACAAACTTGGTAGAGGACCTTTAGTACTTCATGCATACCAAGTTTCATCAAAATCCCTTCAGCCGTTCTTGAGAAGAAGTTGAAAATGTTAAAAGTTTACGACGGACGGACGACGGACGACGGACGACGGACGACGGACGCCGGACGCCACACTATGACAATAGCTCACTTGAGCCTTTGGCTCAGGTGAGCTAATAAAAAGGGGGAAAAATTTTGTTGGGGTCCCGCCGGGGTTTGAAGCCACTCCCCATGGGTCCATTGGGCATGGAAAACATACATTATACCTATGTACAATCTTAAAAAATATTCCTTAAAAATCCAAAAGTGGATATCTGGACAAAATTCTTTCACTTGTAGGGTACCATGCATGAGTACCTCATACCTACAAATTGTCATGACAATCTGAAGAGTGGTTATAGAAAAGAAGCAGAAAATGTATGAAAATCACCCCCCCCCCTTCCTTTTTACATAAGAAAAAAATTCATAAAAAATCAAAAAAATAAAATTTAAGCATAAAATACATATCAAAGCATTAAGTAAGTTAAATATGATAAATATGTAGTAAATGAGTGTGTAAAATCATACACTTATTGAGTTATTTAAAGAAAAAGTGCAAAAATGTGCATTTCTGACTAAGTCCGAAAAGACGTCAAAAACGCGTCAAAAATTAGTTGTCGGATTTTAACGAAATGAACAAACTTGAATCATACATCCTTCTAGATCACATAGATACAATTAGTTTTTCAATCCATTCAGTGGAACTGGAGAAGAAGATTTTTGAAGAGGGGTACCCTCCGGGGCCTATTTGACCCCGCCCTGGATCCACCCCTGAAGGGATCGAGCCGAAATGAACAAACTTGGTAGAGGACCTTTAGTACTTCATGCATACCAAGTTTCATCAAAATCCCTTCAGCCGTTCTTGAGAAGAAGTTGAAAATGTTAAAAGTTTACGACGGACGGACGACGGACGACGGACGACGGACGACGGACGCCGGACGCCACACTATGACAATAGCTCACTTGAGCCTTTGGCTCAGGTGAGCTAATAAAAAGGGGGAAAAATTTTGTTGGGGTCCCGCCGGGGTTTGAAGCCACTCCCCATGGGTCCATTGGGCATGGAAAACATACATTATACCTATGTACAATCTTAAAAAATATTCCTTAAAAATCCAAAAGTGGATATCTGGACAAAATTCTTTCACTTGTAGGGTACCATGCATGAGTACCTCATACCTACAAATTGTCATGACAATCTGAAGAGTGGTTATAGAAAAGAAGCAGAAAATGTATGAAAATCACCCCCCCCCCCTTCCTTTTTACATAAGAAAAAAATTCATAAAAAATCAAAAAAATAAAATTTAAGCATAAAATACATATCAAAGCATTAAGTAAGTTAAATATGATAAATATGTAGTAAATGAGTGTGTAAAATCATACACTTATTGAGTTATTTAAAGAAAAAGTGCAAAAATGTGCATTTCTGACTAAGTCCGAAAAGACGTCAAAAACGCGTCAAAAATTAGTTGTCGGATTTTAACGAAATGAACAAACTTGAATCATACATCCTTCTAGATCACATAGATACAATTAGTTTTTCAATCCATTCAGTGGAACTGGAGAAGAAGATTTTTGAAGAGGGGTACCCTCCGGGGCCTATTTGACCCCGCCCTGGATCCACCCCTGAAGGGATCGAGCCGAAATGAACAAACTTGGTAGAGGACCTTTAGTACTTCATGCATACCAAGTTTCATCAAAATCCCTTCAGCCGTTCTTGAGAAGAAGTTGAAAATGTTAAAAGTTTACGACGGACGGACGACGGACGACGGACGACGGACGACGGACGCCGGACGCCACACTATGACAATAGCTCACTTGAGCCTTTGGCTCAGGTGAGCTAATAAAAAGGGGGAAAAATTTTGTTGGGGTCCCGCCGGGGTTTGAAGCCACTCCCCATGGGTCCATTGGGCATGGAAAACATACATTATACCTATGTACAATCTTAAAAAATATTCCTTAAAAATCCAAAAGTGGATATCTGGACAAAATTCTTTCACTTGTAGGGTACCATGCATGAGTACCTCATACCTACAAATTGTCATGACAATCTGAAGAGTGGTTATAGAAAAGAAGCAGAAAATGTATGAAAATCACCCCCCCCCCCTTCCTTTTTACATAAGAAAAAAATTCATAAAAAATCAAAAAAATAAAATTTAAGCATAAAATACATATCAAAGCATTAAGTAAGTTAAATATGATAAATATGTAGTAAATGAGTGTGTAAAATCATACACTTATTGAGTTATTTAAAGAAAAAGTGCAAAAATGTGCATTTCTGACTAAGTCCGAAAAGACGTCAAAAACGCGTCAAAAATTAGTTGTCGGATTTTAACGAAATGAACAAACTTGAATCATACATCCTTCTAGATCACATAGATACAATTAGTTTTTCAATCCATTCAGTGGAACTGGAGAAGAAGATTTTTGAAGAGGGGTACCCTCCGGGGCCTATTTGACCCCGCCCTGGATCCACCCCTGAAGGGATCGAGCCGAAATGAACAAACTTGGTAGAGGACCTTTAGTACTTCATGCATACCAAGTTTCATCAAAATCCCTTCAGCCGTTCTTGAGAAGAAGTTGAAAATGTTAAAAGTTTACGACGGACGGACGACGGACGACGGACGACGGACGACGGACGCCGGACGCCACACTATGACAATAGCTCACTTGAGCCTTTGGCTCAGGTGAGCTAATAAAAAGGGGGAAAAATTTTGTTGGGGTCCCGCCGGGGTTTGAAGCCACTCCCCATGGGTCCATTGGGCATGGAAAACATACATTATACCTATGTACAATCTTAAAAAATATTCCTTAAAAATCCAAAAGTGGATATCTGGACAAAATTCTTTCACTTGTAGGGTACCATGCATGAGTACCTCATACCTACAAATTGTCATGACAATCTGAAGAGTGGTTATAGAAAAGAAGCAGAAAATGTATGAAAATCACCCCCCCCCCCCCTTCCTTTTTACATAAGAAAAAAATTCATAAAAAATCAAAAAAATAAAATTTAAGCATAAAATACATATCAAAGCATTAAGTAAGTTAAATATGATAAATATGTAGTAAATGAGTGTGTAAAATCATACACTTATTGAGTTATTTAAAGAAAAAGTGCAAAAATGTGCATTTCTGACTAAGTCCGAAAAGACGTCAAAAACGCGTCAAAAATTAGTTGTCGGATTTTAACGAAATGAACAAACTTGAATCATACATCCTTCTAGATCACATAGATACAATTAGTTTTTCAATCCATTCAGTGGAACTGGAGAAGAAGATTTTTGAAGAGGGGTACCCTCCGGGGCCTATTTGACCCCGCCCTGGATCCACCCCTGAAGGGATCGAGCCGAAATGAACAAACTTGGTAGAGGACCTTTAGTACTTCATGCATACCAAGTTTCATCAAAATCCCTTCAGCCGTTCTTGAGAAGAAGTTGAAAATGTTAAAAGTTTACGACGGACGGACGACGGACGACGGACGACGGACGACGGACGCCGGACGCCACACTATGACAATAGCTCACTTGAGCCTTTGGCTCAGGTGAGCTAATAAAAAGGGGGAAAAATTTTGTTGGGGTCCCGCCGGGGTTTGAAGCCACTCCCCATGGGTCCATTGGGCATGGAAAACATACATTATACCTATGTACAATCTTAAAAAATATTCCTTAAAAATCCAAAAGTGGATATCTGGACAAAATTCTTTCACTTGTAGGGTACCATGCATGAGTACCTCATACCTACAAATTGTCATGACAATCTGAAGAGTGGTTATAGAAAAGAAGCAGAAAATGTATGAAAATCACCCCCCCCCCCCCCCTTCCTTTTTACATAAGAAAAAAATTCATAAAAAATCAAAAAAATAAAATTTAAGCATAAAATACATATCAAAGCATTAAGTAAGTTAAATATGATAAATATGTAGTAAATGAGTGTGTAAAATCATACACTTATTGAGTTATTTAAAGAAAAAGTGCAAAAATGTGCATTTCTGACTAAGTCCGAAAAGACGTCAAAAACGCGTCAAAAATTAGTTGTCGGATTTTAACGAAATGAACAAACTTGAATCATACATCCTTCTAGATCACATAGATACAATTAGTTTTTCAATCCATTCAGTGGAACTGGAGAAGAAGATTTTTGAAGAGGGGTACCCTCCGGGGCCTATTTGACCCCGCCCTGGATCCACCCCTGAAGGGATCGAGCCGAAATGAACAAACTTGGTAGAGGACCTTTAGTACTTCATGCATACCAAGTTTCATCAAAATCCCTTCAGCCGTTCTTGAGAAGAAGTTGAAAATGTTAAAAGTTTACGACGGACGGACGACGGACGACGGACGACGGACGACGGACGCCGGACGCCACACTATGACAATAGCTCACTTGAGCCTTTGGCTCAGGTGAGCTAATAAAAAGGGGGAAAAATTTTGTTGGGGTCCCGCCGGGGTTTGAAGCCACTCCCCATGGGTCCATTGGGCATGGAAAACATACATTATACCTATGTACAATCTTAAAAAATATTCCTTAAAAATCCAAAAGTGGATATCTGGACAAAATTCTTTCACTTGTAGGGTACCATGCATGAGTACCTCATACCTACAAATTGTCATGACAATCTGAAGAGTGGTTATAGAAAAGAAGCAGAAAATGTATGAAAATCACCCCCCCCCCCCCTTCCTTTTTACATAAGAAAAAAATTCATAAAAAATCAAAAAAATAAAATTTAAGCATAAAATACATATCAAAGCATTAAGTAAGTTAAATATGATAAATATGTAGTAAATGAGTGTGTAAAATCATACACTTATTGAGTTATTTAAAGAAAAAGTGCAAAAATGTGCATTTCTGACTAAGTCCGAAAAGACGTCAAAAACGCGTCAAAAATTAGTTGTCGGATTTTAACGAAATGAACAAACTTGAATCATACATCCTTCTAGATCACATAGATACAATTAGTTTTTCAATCCATTCAGTGGAACTGGAGAAGAAGATTTTTGAAGAGGGGTACCCTCCGGGGCCTATTTGACCCCGCCCTGGATCCACCCCTGAAGGGATCGAGCCGAAATGAACAAACTTGGTAGAGGACCTTTAGTACTTCATGCATACCAAGTTTCATCAAAATCCCTTCAGCCGTTCTTGAGAAGAAGTTGAAAATGTTAAAAGTTTACGACGGACGGACGACGGACGACGGACGACGGACGACGGACGCCGGACGCCACACTATGACAATAGCTCACTTGAGCCTTTGGCTCAGGTGAGCTAATAAAAAGGGGGAAAAATTTTGTTGGGGTCCCGCCGGGGTTTGAAGCCACTCCCCATGGGTCCATTGGGCATGGAAAACATACATTATACCTATGTACAATCTTAAAAAATATTCCTTAAAAATCCAAAAGTGGATATCTGGACAAAATTCTTTCACTTGTAGGGTACCATGCATGAGTACCTCATACCTACAAATTGTCATGACAATCTGAAGAGTGGTTATAGAAAAGAAGCAGAAAATGTATGAAAATCACCCCCCCCCCCCCCCTTCCTTTTTACATAAGAAAAAAATTCATAAAAAATCAAAAAAATAAAATTTAAGCATAAAATACATATCAAAGCATTAAGTAAGTTAAATATGATAAATATGTAGTAAATGAGTGTGTAAAATCATACACTTATTGAGTTATTTAAAGAAAAAGTGCAAAAATGTGCATTTCTGACTAAGTCCGAAAAGACGTCAAAAACGCGTCAAAAATTAGTTGTCGGATTTTAACGAAATGAACAAACTTGAATCATACATCCTTCTAGATCACATAGATACAATTAGTTTTTCAATCCATTCAGTGGAACTGGAGAAGAAGATTTTTGAAGAGGGGTACCCTCCGGGGCCTATTTGACCCCGCCCTGGATCCACCCCTGAAGGGATCGAGCCGAAATGAACAAACTTGGTAGAGGACCTTTAGTACTTCATGCATACCAAGTTTCATCAAAATCCCTTCAGCCGTTCTTGAGAAGAAGTTGAAAATGTTAAAAGTTTACGACGGACGGACGACGGACGACGGACGACGGACGACGGACGCCGGACGCCACACTATGACAATAGCTCACTTGAGCCTTTGGCTCAGGTGAGCTAATAAAAAGGGGGAAAAATTTTGTTGGGGTCCCGCCGGGGTTTGAAGCCACTCCCCATGGGTCCATTGGGCATGGAAAACATACATTATACCTATGTACAATCTTAAAAAATATTCCTTAAAAATCCAAAAGTGGATATCTGGACAAAATTCTTTCACTTGTAGGGTACCATGCATGAGTACCTCATACCTACAAATTGTCATGACAATCTGAAGAGTGGTTATAGAAAAGAAGCAGAAAATGTATGAAAATCACCCCCCCCCCCCTTCCTTTTTACATAAGAAAAAAATTCATAAAAAATCAAAAAAATAAAATTTAAGCATAAAATACATATCAAAGCATTAAGTAAGTTAAATATGATAAATATGTAGTAAATGAGTGTGTAAAATCATACACTTATTGAGTTATTTAAAGAAAAAGTGCAAAAATGTGCATTTCTGACTAAGTCCGAAAAGACGTCAAAAACGCGTCAAAAATTAGTTGTCGGATTTTAACGAAATGAACAAACTTGAATCATACATCCTTCTAGATCACATAGATACAATTAGTTTTTCAATCCATTCAGTGGAACTGGAGAAGAAGATTTTTGAAGAGGGGTACCCTCCGGGGCCTATTTGACCCCGCCCTGGATCCACCCCTGAAGGGATCGAGCCGAAATGAACAAACTTGGTAGAGGACCTTTAGTACTTCATGCATACCAAGTTTCATCAAAATCCCTTCAGCCGTTCTTGAGAAGAAGTTGAAAATGTTAAAAGTTTACGACGGACGGACGACGGACGACGGACGACGGACGACGGACGCCGGACGCCACACTATGACAATAGCTCACTTGAGCCTTTGGCTCAGGTGAGCTAATAAAAAGGGGGAAAAATTTTGTTGGGGTCCCGCCGGGGTTTGAAGCCACTCCCCATGGGTCCATTGGGCATGGAAAACATACATTATACCTATGTACAATCTTAAAAAATATTCCTTAAAAATCCAAAAGTGGATATCTGGACAAAATTCTTTCACTTGTAGGGTACCATGCATGAGTACCTCATACCTACAAATTGTCATGACAATCTGAAGAGTGGTTATAGAAAAGAAGCAGAAAATGTATGAAAATCACCCCCCCCCCCCTTCCTTTTTACATAAGAAAAAAATTCATAAAAAATCAAAAAAATAAAATTTAAGCATAAAATACATATCAAAGCATTAAGTAAGTTAAATATGATAAATATGTAGTAAATGAGTGTGTAAAATCATACACTTATTGAGTTATTTAAAGAAAAAGTGCAAAAATGTGCATTTCTGACTAAGTCCGAAAAGACGTCAAAAACGCGTCAAAAATTAGTTGTCGGATTTTAACGAAATGAACAAACTTGAATCATACATCCTTCTAGATCACATAGATACAATTAGTTTTTCAATCCATTCAGTGGAACTGGAGAAGAAGATTTTTGAAGAGGGGTACCCTCCGGGGCCTATTTGACCCCGCCCTGGATCCACCCCTGAAGGGATCGAGCCGAAATGAACAAACTTGGTAGAGGACCTTTAGTACTTCATGCATACCAAGTTTCATCAAAATCCCTTCAGCCGTTCTTGAGAAGAAGTTGAAAATGTTAAAAGTTTACGACGGACGGACGACGGACGACGGACGACGGACGACGGACGCCGGACGCCACACTATGACAATAGCTCACTTGAGCCTTTGGCTCAGGTGAGCTAATAAAAAGGGGGAAAAATTTTGTTGGGGTCCCGCCGGGGTTTGAAGCCACTCCCCATGGGTCCATTGGGCATGGAAAACATACATTATACCTATGTACAATCTTAAAAAATATTCCTTAAAAATCCAAAAGTGGATATCTGGACAAAATTCTTTCACTTGTAGGGTACCATGCATGAGTACCTCATACCTACAAATTGTCATGACAATCTGAAGAGTGGTTATAGAAAAGAAGCAGAAAATGTATGAAAATCACCCCCCCCCCTTCCTTTTTACATAAGAAAAAAATTCATAAAAAATCAAAAAAATAAAATTTAAGCATAAAATACATATCAAAGCATTAAGTAAGTTAAATATGATAAATATGTAGTAAATGAGTGTGTAAAATCATACACTTATTGAGTTATTTAAAGAAAAAGTGCAAAAATGTGCATTTCTGACTAAGTCCGAAAAGACGTCAAAAACGCGTCAAAAATTAGTTGTCGGATTTTAACGAAATGAACAAACTTGAATCATACATCCTTCTAGATCACATAGATACAATTAGTTTTTCAATCCATTCAGTGGAACTGGAGAAGAAGATTTTTGAAGAGGGGTACCCTCCGGGGCCTATTTGACCCCGCCCTGGATCCACCCCTGAAGGGATCGAGCCGAAATGAACAAACTTGGTAGAGGACCTTTAGTACTTCATGCATACCAAGTTTCATCAAAATCCCTTCAGCCGTTCTTGAGAAGAAGTTGAAAATGTTAAAAGTTTACGACGGACGGACGACGGACGACGGACGACGGACGCCGGACGCCACACTATGACAATAGCTCACTTGAGCCTTTGGCTCAGGTGAGCTAATAAAAAGGGGGAAAAATTTTGTTGGGGTCCCGCCGGGGTTTGAAGCCACTCCCCATGGGTCCATTGGGCATGGAAAACATACATTATACCTATGTACAATCTTAAAAAATATTCCTTAAAAATCCAAAAGTGGATATCTGGACAAAATTCTTTCACTTGTAGGGTACCATGCATGAGTACCTCATACCTACAAATTGTCATGACAATCTGAAGAGTGGTTATAGAAAAGAAGCAGAAAATGTATGAAAATCACCCCCCCCCCTTCCTTTTTACATAAGAAAAAAATTCATAAAAAATCAAAAAAATAAAATTTAAGCATAAAATACATATCAAAGCATTAAGTAAGTTAAATATGATAAATATGTAGTAAATGAGTGTGTAAAATCATACACTTATTGAGTTATTTAAAGAAAAAGTGCAAAAATGTGCATTTCTGACTAAGTCCGAAAAGACGTCAAAAACGCGTCAAAAATTAGTTGTCGGATTTTAACGAAATGAACAAACTTGAATCATACATCCTTCTAGATCACATAGATACAATTAGTTTTTCAATCCATTCAGTGGAACTGGAGAAGAAGATTTTTGAAGAGGGGTACCCTCCGGGGCCTATTTGACCCCGCCCTGGATCCACCCCTGAAGGGATCGAGCCGAAATGAACAAACTTGGTAGAGGACCTTTAGTACTTCATGCATACCAAGTTTCATCAAAATCCCTTCAGCCGTTCTTGAGAAGAAGTTGAAAATGTTAAAAGTTTACGACGGACGGACGACGGACGACGGACGACGGACGACGGACGCCGGACGCCACACTATGACAATAGCTCACTTGAGCCTTTGGCTCAGGTGAGCTAATAAAAAGGGGGGAAAATTTTGTTGGGGTCCCGCCGGGGTTTGAAGCCACTCCCCATGGGTCCATTGGGCATGGAAAACATACATTATACCTATGTACAATCTTAAAAAATATTCCTTAAAAATCCAAAAGTGGATATCTGGACAAAATTCTTTCACTTGTAGGGTACCATGCATGAGTACCTCATACCTACAAATTGTCATGACAATCTGAAGAGTGGTTATAGAAAAGAAGCAGAAAATGTATGAAAATCACCCCCCCCCCCTTCCTTTTTACATAAGAAAAAAATTCATAAAAAATCAAAAAAATAAAATTTAAGCATAAAATACATATCAAAGCATTAAGTAAGTTAAATATGATAAATATGTAGTAAATGAGTGTGTAAAATCATACACTTATTGAGTTATTTAAAGAAAAAGTGCAAAAATGTGCATTTCTGACTAAGTCCGAAAAGACGTCAAAAACGCGTCAAAAATTAGTTGTCGGATTTTAACGAAATGAACAAACTTGAATCATACATCCTTCTAGATCACATAGATACAATTAGTTTTTCAATCCATTCAGTGGAACTGGAGAAGAAGATTTTTGAAGAGGGGTACCCTCCGGGGCCTATTTGACCCCGCCCTGGATCCACCCCTGAAGGGATCGAGCCGAAATGAACAAACTTGGTAGAGGACCTTTAGTACTTCATGCATACCAAGTTTCATCAAAATCCCTTCAGCCGTTCTTGAGAAGAAGTTGAAAATGTTAAAAGTTTACGACGGACGGACGACGGACGACGGACGACGGACGACGGACGCCGGACGCCACACTATGACAATAGCTCACTTGAGCCTTTGGCTCAGGTGAGCTAATAAAAAGGGGGAAAAATTTTGTTGGGGTCCCGCCGGGGTTTGAAGCCACTCCCCATGGGTCCATTGGGCATGGAAAACATACATTATACCTATGTACAATCTTAAAAAATATTCCTTAAAAATCCAAAAGTGGATATCTGGACAAAATTCTTTCACTTGTAGGGTACCATGCATGAGTACCTCATACCTACAAATTGTCATGACAATCTGAAGAGTGGTTATAGAAAAGAAGCAGAAAATGTATGAAAATCACCCCCCCCCCCCTTCCTTTTTACATAAGAAAAAAATTCATAAAAAATCAAAAAAATAAAATTTAAGCATAAAATACATATCAAAGCATTAAGTAAGTTAAATATGATAAATATGTAGTAAATGAGTGTGTAAAATCATACACTTATTGAGTTATTTAAAGAAAAAGTGCAAAAATGTGCATTTCTGACTAAGTCCGAAAAGACGTCAAAAACGCGTCAAAAATTAGTTGTCGGATTTTAACGAAATGAACAAACTTGAATCATACATCCTTCTAGATCACATAGATACAATTAGTTTTTCAATCCATTCAGTGGAACTGGAGAAGAAGATTTTTGAAGAGGGGTACCCTCCGGGGCCTATTTGACCCCGCCCTGGATCCACCCCTGAAGGGATCGAGCCGAAATGAACAAACTTGGTAGAGGACCTTTAGTACTTCATGCATACCAAGTTTCATCAAAATCCCTTCAGCCGTTCTTGAGAAGAAGTTGAAAATGTTAAAAGTTTACGACGGACGGACGACGGACGACGGACGACGGACGACGGACGCCGGACGCCACACTATGACAATAGCTCACTTGAGCCTTTGGCTCAGGTGAGCTAAAAAAGAAAAAAGAGAAAGAGCGTCAAGTAAATACTCACATGTTATCGATTAAAATGATTGAGGGAGTCGCCCAAAGGTCATGGATAGTTATCTTGTGGGTCATCTAAGAATTCAAATGATTCACGTATCTGAAATTATTTCGTTTGATCGAATGAGAAAACTGCTGTGACCTCTTTGTTTTTGACGGATTCTTATCTCGGTGATACGTGCATAGCGAGAGGAAGTTTGTAAAGGAATGTGACAATAAGATGACCTGTCTTCCTAGTGATAGGTTTTGGTAAATTGTTTCTGGGTGGGGTTTTTTTGCGTTTCCTTAAGCTCATTGAATACATGTAATAAAAAAAATGCCTTGTATTCTGGAAAGTTTAGGGGGAATTGTCCGGAAGAAAAGCTTATGTGAAATTCATAAATGGGTTTATTAGGCATAATATCAGTTATCCGTGTCCGCTCATAAATAGAGGAGTTTGACAAACTTTCAGAAAGGACAAAGAATGAATGTAATTATGCTCTTGTTTTCTTAAAAGTGATGGCTGAAAGATAGCATAGAATTCGATGAAGAAAAAACATGAAAGAAATACTTATCAGTTATTCAGTCTCAAAGTTGAGAAGGCAAGACAATATTATTAGATTCCCCTAGTAACGGTTGCGAACCTCGGAATGAATAACATTCCGAAGTGAGAGCAGGTGCATGCCCGGGGAGAGTCGGCGTCTCCTGGTTGCATGCAACACCCGTCGCTACAGCTCCATAGAAACTTGTCAAATTCGGTGATTGTCCCGATGTACATATTGATGTACATATCAGGTAAGTATTTCTTGTTTGGTGATGATGACAGCCATTCAATTACAATCCAGAATGTCACTGATCATTCTGGAAACGGGGATCTGATATGCTTTTATTATATCTCCGTAACGGCCGAAGACCGAAGAATCATGCGCTGAGTATTTCGCGGCCAGCCTCATACATGTACCGCGAAAGTTTGTCTCATTGAATTAATATGGCATGTAAACGTTGCAAAATTCAAAATCTTGATGTGTATGTAAAAAAAATCTTGATATCCGTTTAAAAACATTGTTATGAATGTTTGAAAAATTGAGATGTATGTTTATAAACTTATATTTACATATGCCCATTCATTTGTATAGAATTTACACTGTGATTATAGGAGTATAACCGCGGTGGCGTGGTTTGAACTAAGACCTATTGTTTTCGTAACCGTGGAAAATTGGATCAGCGATTTCTCAAGAACCCTGTAAGCTAGGACAATGAAAGTTCTCCAACGTTACGTTTGGAGTAAAAGCTAGATTGGTCTTTTTTATTTTTGGTCTCTGTTATTTTTTTATCATGTTTTTTAGTAGATTCAAATATTTGACGGGAGCGTCGAATTACTCAAAAGGACCGAAAATTTCATGTTTTGCTATTTGTAAGCTTAAATATCTCGTATTTTGCTATCTACAATTTCCATTCTTTTTGAAAGTCGACAGCCATGCAAGATATGAAATGCTAGATGCACACTGTAACGATTTATTACGATGACGTCCTTCACCGTCCTTCATATTTCCAAATTCAGAAGTTCATAGAAGGAAGACACTTTTTTGCTTATAATAGTAAACAAAAATTAAGCTTATGAAGTTTCCTAAAAATTTCAATATTATTATTTTTTATCCATATATTTGTCTTATTTAGTCTTTCTGATTTTTCCTATCTCTTACTGTTGAAAAGATATGAGCATCGAAATTTTGAGTTGGGTATTTCGATACACCTTCACGCCAACAGATCGGGCGCACACTAAAATTGGTAGTCCGAGTCCGACTCGAGAAAAGCAGTGTTGAGATTTTCAAATTCCGATTTCACGGCAATGATGAATATGCATTTCATAAATACATTTCGATATACACAATTTGATTTTAAAACAGTTGATTAATTTAGAAGAGATCAGCTACAAACCAGAATTTACACACAAAAAGTGGTAGTTTGATTCCGATTTCTAACCTACAAACCTGTTTCTAAACTTCAATAACTACATTTTGAACATCAAGTTTAATTTCTAATTCTAGCAAACGTTCGAACATAATTTTCGGTTGGTTTATTTACAAATTGATGAACAATTTCTCCAACATTCTTCCCTCTCCTCGTTTTTCGAAAACAGTTCTGTTTATATTGAACGATGTCGCCATGATGGAAATTCAAAATAAACTTTGAAAAAAGGGAAGGGGGGGGTCCAAATTTGAACCTGCACAGCGAGAACCTCATGGTATTTATATATATATATATTGAACGTAACTTGTTATTACCATTTCTCTTCTCAAGAAAATTGGTTCTACAGCTACGAGCTCGCCTTTTTTATGGGGGAAGGGGGCAGGAAGAATTTGCAAAAAAAAAATCCCGGCTCTGAAAAATGCTGAAAAAAATATTCCGGCCCAAAGGGCCGGCAATTTTTTTTTCCCGGACCATGCAAAAGTAAGGATACATTGCATGATATGGAAATTTTTGCTGCCCCTTTGTGCCAGACAATTTAAAGTCAAAAAATTAATTAATATAAATACAAACTGTTGACATAGCTGTATCTACCAGAGACCTAATACGCATAGGCACAAAAATCTAGAAAAGGTTCTATTTAAACATCATACAATCTGTCTGAAATTCGCTAATTGCAAAGAGACATCTGAAGGAACGGTTATTAACTCATACTCTGTAACAGCGGGGAGTTTAACTTACACAGACATTCACAACATTTGACAATTTGTTTAAATCCGGCCCGAAGAACCGGCGAAAATTTTTCTCCGACTCTGGTAATGGCTGAAAAAATGGCCTGCTCAGAAAATTGCTGAAAAAATTTTACCGGCTGGCAATAGAATTCCTAAACCCCCCCCCCCCCCCCCTTCAAATGGTTGCTCACCAACAAGTTATCGGTTGGAAAATTTAATGTTACTGCCTATTTGAAAAACTTAAATATATAATATAAATACATGTAATGTGACGTCCTTCATATTTCCAAACCAAAAATTGTATAGGAGGAAGACACTCTTTGTTGCAACCGCAACAAGAAACCTTTCTAGTATTGTTCATATATTGTTTAAAATTTTTTTTTTGGATTTTGGTTGACACCTAAAAGTATAGTGTGCATTTTCCAGGCGTATTACACAGAACCCTTGCCGCAGAAATGGCCAACAACGCTTTGTTATTGTGTCACAACCACGCTAACTGTTTAAAATTTTGATTTTATTATGTCATAGGACATTTTGGGTTGATTTGTGTGTATGCCAACACACCAATAACCATGACATCTAAATAGTAAAGTGTTGTTGGCAATTTCTGAGACAAGCCAAACCACAACATTTCGCTTAATTACTCCTCCCAATCAGTTTCATTTGAAGCAGTGTCATAATAGCAGATTTTTATAATAAATAAAAATATCTAGATAGACAGATTCACGGCCACAGCCGTGGTAGCATAATTGTATTCACATGAAACTTGATGAGAAAACCGAAAATGATCGAATCATATCGACAAATGGACAGAATCAGATTTACCTGCATCCTGAATTGATTTATGTATCCTTGGTCTAGCTGAAATTAAAATTCCACAAAAAATCCTCGTGTGCTAATTCAGTAATAGTTTTCTTCCTCTATAAATTCCCCTCAAAAATACCACTTCCTTTTTGGGGCAAAGTAATGTTTCCTTATGTACGGGACTGAATATACAATTTACTTCCCTGTCTGAACTTAGATGAAGCATGCCAATATTTGAAACTTGTTAAAAGCGTGGATAACCTGTTATCAAATTTATCGTGGTATCATGTTTTGTGTATATATATCATATCTCAATGGCGTAGCTCTGCTTGAAAAAGTGGAGGGGCACAACATCCCAAAATTTCTAACAAGCAAAAAAACAATAAAAAAAAAAAAAAAAAAAAAAAAAAAATAAGGGGGGGGTGGGGGGGGGGGGGGGGGGGGGGGGGGGGGGGGGGGGGGGGGGGGGGGGGGGGAGGAAGAGATTAAAAAATAGATATTGGGTTTTCATGTTCTGTATGCACAAATTTTAACATTTCTGGTGCAATTCTAAATTTTAAGTATAGGAATAAATGGCTGGCGAGCGGTAGCGAGCCAGGAGAAGTTTTTTTAAGCAAAATATTGACTAATCAGAAAATACTGTCTGTGTCCTCTATCATTAACATATACATGTAATGATATTCTATATAGTTTGAGTTTAAAGGTATTTTGCAGTTTTTTTTATATCTGTATGACCAAAAATTACGTCAAAAAGTGGGGGGGCACAAACATACTTTTGCCCCCCCCACTTTCAAAAGTGGGGGGGCACGTGCCCCCCCCCCTGCCCCCCCTTGTCCTACGCCAGTGTATCTTCTTCATTTACTTGGCTCGTAGTTTGTAGAAGGGGGGAGGGGGGGGGGGGGGCAACGGGGGCAACACCCCCCACTCTGAAAAGTGGGGGGGCACAACCATGTTTGTGCCCCCCCCCCCCCCCCCCCCCCCCCCACTTTTCAGTCACAAAAATTCATGGTGCATTAACATTGTTTAAAATAACAACATTTTGTTACATAAATCTACAATTTTCGGTCAATTTTCAAAATTTTTCTTAGGCTCGCTACCGCTCGCCAGTTCTTTATAGACGTTCTGAGTAATTTAACTATTCTGATCCATCCTTTATACATATAACTTTAACAATGTACATGAAGACATTTAAGTCAAACTGTATAGAATATCATGACATGTACTAGTTAATGATAGAGGGTATAGAAAGTATTTTCAGTTAGGTCAATATTTTGCTAAAAAAAAGTTTATTCATGTACTTAAAATTTAGAATTGCATTAGAAATGTGTAAATTTTGTGCATACAGAACATGAAATGTGTTTTTGTGCATACAGAACATGAAACCCCCATATTTTATCTCATCCCCCCCCCCTTCCCACCTTTTTTTTTTTTTTTTTTTTTTGCTTGTTAGAAATTTTTGGATGTTGTGCCCCTCCACTTTTACAGGCAGAGCTACGCCATTGAAGAAATAAGCATTGTGTAGTGAAGGCAATGCGGATACCTCTTGGGCAGCTATACTTTGCAAAAAAAAATAAATAAATAGATGCTATATGTATCGCAGACAGGCATTTTTACAGTGCATCTAATCAAAAAGTTTTCTCTTTGTTATAACTAAAGTTAAGAAGATAAAACCCTCACAAAGTTTAACCGATCGAGTGTCCTTGCCCTCTTCCCTTTATCATGGCAAATCCTAGAGTGCATTGAAATATTATTGATCAGAGAAAAAGATGGAATGGCCTAGACAAAGAATTGCTAATGATGAAGACCCTGATCCTGATACCATCGTCGGAAACCCACATTCCCTTCTCCGCTGGGCTACAGACCAAAGGCTTCCGACTATGTCCTGATTCATGACCTATGATATTGGTCTAAGTCAAGGTCACGACAAACCATGTCTTTTAAAATTAACAATCTGCAAATCATTTCTGAAATCGAAGTATGGCCTTGACAAAGTTTGTAACACTTTTAGTATATGACACTGGCTCTAGGTCATGACACATCTTTGGTTCCTGTGCAGTGTGAAATATCATAAATCCTAGCAGAGGGACAATGTTATGACTTGAACAAGGTATAACCTATCAAAAGTATTGTGACCTTGACCTATTACCTAAGTTCAAGGTCATCACATACCCTTGTATTCTAGGCAACAATTCTGTAAAAATCATGACATACCCTAAGGAACAATAAGGTGGAATGTCATTGATATTCATTTAGATGGGGATAAAGCTATTTTCTCCTTTGGTGCAATTTGACCTTAAAATTTGACCTTGGTTCAATGTCATGACACTACCTTGAGCCTAAGCCAACAATTTTGAAATCCACGCAGAAGAAAAAAAGTTATACATAATTGCCTGGACAAGGTTTCCGAATGACTTGCGTGCACTGATCTTGGTTCAGAGGCATGACATTATTGAAATCCATGCAATGTTTCACCTATTGAATGTTATGTAACCTTGACCTCTGCTGGTTCAAAGTCATGACACATCTTTGTTTCCTTAGTAACAATTCTGTAAATGAAGTTGTTTCCTGGACAAGGTTTTGCCAATCCAGTGCACTGTGACCTTGACCTTTGTCATGAAACACTGTTAGTACCTAGCACCAATATGGAAGATCACAAATACTTCTAACAAAGGTTGTACGGATTTTGATCGTTCTCAAATATCTTGATGTCATCGATTTACTTGGACAGAAAAGGTGTTGAACAATGGTTTAGGTAGGTAATGAAATGCAAATTAGACCCGACAAGCTGTAGTTGCGATCTTGTGTACTCCGTGGAATATCATCCAAATTCATGAAGAGCCGCAAAGAAGTTATATGCCCTAGATCAGAGTTCAATCTGGACAGTGCCATTGGTATTCTGACACAATCTTTTTTTAACAGGTACACAATTGTATAGAGTCTGTTTTGTGCATTAAACTTAACTTTGATGTAGTTAATCTGCTATATCCAGTTGTGTACGATATACAAGTACTTTCTGTATAATTATTGACAGAATGATGGTTGAATGCGACACTTAATCACGAGTCTCCATAAAGAAAGAAAATTGTATAACCTGACCATGTCTATGATGTAGATCAAGATACACTTCTAGTGACAAAGTACGTATGTTGCCATCGTATCATGAAAATATAATGAAATTACAGAATAAGATAGATGTTATCCCCGTGACCCTTCCCAGGCCCATTGTCTTTGGACTTGATTGTCATTTAGCCCAATAAGTTAACTTTCCTGATCTACATGTATCCTTGTGAAGATCATATGCCAGATAAAAATCCAATGTCATACACCAGACGGACAGACCACACCATATAATAATGCGCTCTGTCTAAAACAGGGGTAAAAAACCACATGTATAAACAAGTGACCAAGGAGCATATATTTAAAACAAAGCAACATAGATTTCAGGACATTTTCATTTCAACAAGCCTTGAACATAACTTTACCAAAAATAGGTCAAATGTAACCATACTTGATCTGTAACTTTCCATTTCAAAACAAGGTTTGAAAAATTCCAATTTTCTATTGTACATGTATTTTAAAAGTTTTTGAATAGTGAAAATGGTTGTTTTTTACTTTTTGTGCTTTTTCGTTGTATGTAAAATATGTATAGTTCTTTGGGGTGTCATGACTGGACAAAATTCAACATCACTCTCCTTCAAAACTAAAGGGACCAAACCTTTACAATAATCAAATCAAATGATTGTGAATGGAACCATCCCAGTCCTTATGTTGTGGTGTTCCATTGTACTATTGGTAAGTTTCATCTGCAATTGAGGCTTAAGAAGGAGTTGTGAAGACAATATGAGGAAATGATGGAATGACAAGAAAAGGAACATGTGTAACACTATATGTCTTATATTCTATTATGGGAGCATAAAACAACAATATCATGAATACTGTATGTGCTTCAAGGATATAAATTCAGAACTTGACCTTATTGTTGTTAAGTTTGTCACTTGACATATAAGAACAGCAAAACATGTCTTCACACTGAACTATATATTTTCAACAATTTTATTTCATTTTTCATACAGTTATAGTTAAATCCTTTCTAAGGTATGATTAGGTACCTTAGCATCTCAAGAATATCAAATATCATTTTATAAGTTTTGCACTTTGACATGAAGCCTCAATCTATTTCTACAAATCATCAATTCTTTTTTTTTTATACAATATCATGAATTATCTTTCTTTTTTTTTCCTGAATTAAATACCCAAACATTGATTTATTGTTTTGTATTTTGACAAAAGATCAAATCGTATGAAAATCTAATTTAAAAAAAAACAGCTGAAGACATCAAATACAAATTTACCAAAAATACAAAAAAAAAAAAAAAGAATTTGATCAAGTTAAATGGAAGGATTATAATTTTGTGAATACCTTGTCTTATTTGTGCCAAATGAAAATACAAATGTATAAGACAAAACTGTCCAATACATTGTATTTCCATGTGTGTAAAAAATCTATTCATGTAATGATAGTTGCCTCTTCAATGTACAGAAATAAAACAAGGGCCAGTTTCTTCCTGTATACAGTAAGAGCTGTTTTACTATTAAATGCTTCGAATGTTTTTCCAAAATCCATGATTTCATTACTTACAAATGAACTTACATGTATATAAATCATAGTCAGGGAGTGTACAGTCAAAACAATTAAAGAGATCATACAAATATATGTTATAATACAGTTCTTTAGAGGTAAGTTGTACTAGTAAATAAGTAAATAATTGCTGAAAATTCCATTTCATCAACATAAAACTCATACATTCATCCCACATTTTCAACTACTGATGTAACAACACACTTCACATATAAAAGTTATACTGCTAATAATAATTGTCATCAAGATTTCTTGTCAGTGGAAGTCTGTGTAGGAGTCTCTTTTGACTTTTCCTCTTGCTTTTCACTTTGCTTTGATGCTTTTTCTAATTCTTTGTCTAGATCATCATTTTTATCGTCTTTATCATGCTTTTTCAGAATATAATCATAAAGATCAGCATGATCCTTCATGCAGTCCCTGAGAGCTTTATTCTTCTCATCACAGTCCACACCACGAGGGTCTTCTTTGGACATGTAGTAGAAGCACGCTATAGCCTCCCTTGTTTCCACACCACAGGGACCTGCTACAGATCCTCCGATACACGGACAGTTCCAATTGATCTCCCCGTTAGGTAGAATTGCACCTGTAGTAAATAGGTATACTTATAATTAGAGTAGTATACATGAAGATACAATCTATGGAATTACATGTATTATGAATTCTGACTAGAGATCTTTTCTCAATACGAAAAAATGTATGTGCAATAGAGCTAAAAACTTAAAAACTTATGCTCATGTAGCAAAAACATTTGTGTTTTGCTTTAGTAGGAATATATTAGAATAGAAGTAACAACTACCAAGCCATGGTTTATTGCCCAATAATTCCCTTTGTCGAGGAACCATTCAATAAGCCAAGACGTACTGGACATAGCTACGTAGTTGTTAATTCTTAAAGGTCACGTGTAAAGGTTTTTTAAAGCTAAAATACCTTTACTTATTCTTCCTAGAGAATAATTTTTAAAATAATCATATTTTTCCCAATGTCCGTTTTCCTGTAAATCGAGCTGAAAAGTCTAATCATTGAAGAGGCACGATTGAATTATCTGCCCCTGTGTGTGACGCCATGTGCACCCGAGCGAGTATTAGCAGCTAGCTGCATACCTGTCAACTTTGAAATCTTGAAAAGAGGGAAATCGCCCTCCTTGGCACTTGAAAAAGAGGAAGATTGTGCGTGAACTCATTTTATTAGATTTTTAATGAATTGCGACATTTTGTGCAAAACCAGTTTTCAAATAATTTCGATGTGCTGACATTTCAAAGCAAATACATTTATAAACAAAGAAACATTTATCAATAATTTATTGCATTCTATACATCTTTTCTTGAATTTTTTCTTGCAATCGTTCATGAAATGCTCTGAAAGTCACTACTTAAGAGTTATTCTACTTTGGTAAATATGCCAAAAGAGGGAGAAACAGGGAGATTGGGTCTAAAAGAGGGAGAATTTGGTATCCCTCGAGGGAGAAATGCCAAGGAGGGAGATGAGGTCAAAAGGAGGGTGTCTCCCTCCAAGAGAGGGAGAGTTGACAGGTATGTATCTGAAGGCAGTGGGGGATATGCAACTCCCGAACCCTGTTTATTTGAATTATAGATAAAAAACACAGGGTAATCAAAGATTATGTAGTTCGCCTATACAGATTTTTGTCAGTAACAAGGTTAAAGTTTTTGAAAAATAGGTCAAAGTCCAAGGTCAAGGTCACTAGGTCAAAGGTCATGGTCTCAAATGAAAGATCTCGTCACAAGGTATATACATGTGAAATATCAAAGCCCTACCCCTTATAGTTCAAGAGATACAGCCCAGATTAAAGTATTGTCTACGGACAACGAAGACGACGACGAGGGTATAGCATTAGCTCTCTGGACTTTTTCGTACCAGCGAGCTAACATAATGGTACCAAATACGTTTTAATTTGTTATCTATTTTTATTATTTCATTTTTTTATGCCCCTGGAATAAAAGATTCGGGGGCATATAGTTTTTGGCCTGTCCGTCTGTTTGTCTGTTTGTCTGTTTATCTGTTTGTCTGTCTGTTTGTCCGAAAAACTTTAACATTGGGCATAACTTTTGAATGGGAAGTGATAGGGCTTTCATATTTCACATGTGTATTCCTTGTGACAAGACCTTTCCATTGATACCAAAATTTTAGACCTCGTGACCTTGACCTTGGACCTACTTTTCAAAAACTTTCACATTGGGCATAACTTTTGAATGGTAAGTGATAGGGCTTTCATATTTCACATGTGTATTCCTTGTGACAAGACCTTTCCATTGATACCAAAATAATTGACCTCGTGACCTTGACCTTGGACCTACTTTTCAAAAACTTTAATATTGGGCATAACTTTTGAATAGTGAGTTATAGGGCTTTCATATTTCACATGTGTATTCCTTGTGACAAGACCTTTCCAATGATACCAAAATTTTTGACCTCGTGACCTTGACCTTTGACCTTTTAACCCAGTGACCTCACATACATGTACTTAACAGAAAATAGTGTTCATACTAACAAAGATGCCACCGGGGGCATTCGTGTTTCACAAACACAGGCTTTATTTATTTTTGTTTCTTTTTTTTTTTGGGGGGGGGGGGGTTCTTCTAAAATGAATTTACAGCATATTCGGATTTAACCAAGTATGACTTTTACCTATCATGGCATGATGACCTTAGTTAGCCGGGTATTAGTGTCAGTTCATAGAGGCTGTGTGTTCAAATCACAGTGATCGCAGGCATGCCATATACAAGTAAGCCTGTAGATTGCGTAAGATTTGACTCCCGCGCAAGGTGTGAACAACAAGGTGTGATAACGACAGGCTTTTATTGGGAATAGACTGAAGATGCTTTTACGTTTTGGCAATATTCGTCTTGATGAAATTTTAGAAAATACAAAGTTACCGATGCCCATATTATGACCTTAATTTTAAGAAAAAACCTGCATGACGTTAAAATTAGAATGGTCACCCTAAAATATGCTGGAAGTTATATGATGCCTGTTAGTCAAGTCGTCTTTTTGTAAAAAAAAAAATGCAATGACTGCTGTGCGATATAAGTCCCCTACCGGCAGCATAAATTTATGACTTGCATCTCTGTTCATCAATTCATCATCTGCAACAACAGCCAAGAAAAGTCTGGGAAACTGAATTCACGAAATTTGCTAAGTCCAAGGGCCATAACTCTTGTGAAAATAAGTCAATCTAAATTAATCTCAAATCTGCATCACACTATAATGTATTCACATACAAAAAATCAGTTCATTATCTGCAATAACAGGCAAAAATAAGTCCAGGAAACTGTAAATTTCATGAAATTTGCTAAGTCCAAGGGCCATAACTCTTGTAAAAATAGGCCAATGGAAACCAAACTCGAAGTTGGTCTGTATCACACTGAGATGTATTCATTTACCAAAAATCAGTGCATTATTTGCAATAGAACCGAAGAAAAGTCCGGAAAACTGAATTTTTCATAAAATTTGCTAAGTCCAAGGGCCATAACTCTTGTAAAAATAGGTTAATCTAAAGCAAACTCAAAAATGATCTGTATCCCATTGAGATATATCCACATACCAAAAATGAGTTCAATTTATCCAACAACAGCGGAAAAAAGTCCGGAAAACTGAAATTTTCATAAAATTTGCTAAGTCCAAGGGCCATAACTCTTGTAAAATTAGATCAATCAAAAGCAAACTCAAACTTGATCTGTATCACATTGAGATATATCCACATACCAAAAATGAGTTCAATATATGCAACAACAGCAGAAAAAAGTCTGGAAAACTGAATTGTTCATAAAATTTGCTATGTCCAATGGCCATAACTCTTGTAAAATAAGGTCAATCAAAAGCAAACTCAAACTTGATATGTATCACATTGAGATATATCCACATACCAAAAATGAGTTCAATATATGCAACAACAGTGAAAAAAAGTCTGGAAAACTGAAAATGGGACAGACGGACAGACGGACAGACAGACAGACAGACAGACAGACAGACAGACAGACAGACAGACAGACAGACAGACAGACAGACAGACGGACGGACAGACAGACCGAGAGGAAACTAAGAGTCCCCTTCGGCGTTGCCGGTAGGGGACTAAAAATTCATTAACATGAAAAATTAATTCATAATAATGGCGCATTTCGGGGGGAGCTTTTCCCTAGAGATAACATGCACAAGCACAGAATGTAAGATTCAATTGATTTATATGCTATTTTAAAACATAGTGTGATCAAAGATTACAAAGCTTACCTCATGGCAGCATTTTATCACTGCAGCAAACAGAAAGTAGTCAAAGATTACACAGTTTTGAATATCTGTTCTACTGAGAACCAAAAAAAAGGGGGAGTAGAGTACATGTGTATTTCATTTATTGAACAAAATTCTGCATAAAAATGGATGTACTCTATTGATACCCAAATCTTCCTAACAAGCGGAAAATATAGGTCATGACCTACATTTGAACAAAGATTTGTGATCTATTCATAAAGACACATCATCTGTGCAAGTTTGGACTTTCTTAGCTCATATAATGAAGAAATAAAACTTCTTAACATTGATACCCAAATCGTCCTAACATTGACATGCACTCAAGCGGAAAATATAGGTCATGACCTACATTTGAATGTAGATTTGTGATCTACTAATAAAGACGCATCATCTGTGCAAGTTTGGACTTCCTAGCACTTATAATAAAGAAATAAAACTTCTTAACATACAAGTGCGGATGCGGACGCCGACGACAGGGTTATAGCATAAGCTCCCTCTCACTTCGTGAGGTGAGCTAAAAACCTAAAAATTTTTCTTTTAAATCAATGGAATCTTTAAAAGACTCTTATATTGTGTACACCCCCCTCCCCCTCTGGCCAAGAACCAGAACGCAACTTCTGATCAATGTTACATTTTTTTTCTTATGGCGAAGTAGGTTCCTGTACGCTGGTGTATCTCAGGGGGGACACTGCCCAAGAAAAGCGCACCCTCTGGATCCGGTACTGAAAACCACAGATTTTCCAATATTTGTTTTAACTCAATGATAATTATTCATTTTTTCAGAATACTTAATGCTCACAATGCAAAAAAGTATACTGTGGTATTACTGGATTCCAATTTGTTTTAATTTTGTCCAATTCATTTATTTCTTTTTAAATTCAATTACTCTGTATTTGTTAAAATCAAATTACTTTTTTCATAATATATCATATTCTTATAAAACAAAATAATCATAAAGCCACCAAGAAAAATGTAATAGATATGAGTTATCTCTCTTTGTCTGCAAGCTATAAAATGTGTCCTACCATAAAATAATATATTTGTTAAATGTTTGTGTGTTCAATGTAATATTTTCTTTGTGTTATTTAAAGGGTTCCATATAATTTGGATTTATGAAATATGTCCTACTAAAGATGCAACGATACACAATCTTATGATACAATATGTATCATGATACATCATTCACGATACGATACATATCACAATACTTTAGTTGACTTGAAGAAAAAAATTCTTGAAAATTTCAATTGAAGAAAAAAAGTAATTACTTAATATGTTTTTAAAGCCTTTAATTTCATGTTACTTTGAATGTGATGCCTGATGTAAAATTATTTTCCACATCATAAAGGTCAAGTAAAGTATTGAAAATACAGAGCTTGCATGTTGTAAAATGCTTGAATGTTGATGTTTATGCATCATCTTGGCCTGATTCGTTGCCCAAATACAGTCAAATCTTCTTTAACACTTGACAATGTTCTACGGGTGCTGCCATGTTGTTTTAATACCATCAAAGTTCTTTCGAAGTTTACCTTTTACCTTTCACTGCAATTCGTGTTTAGATGACTTCGCTTACAGATTAAATCTAAGAGGCTAGTTGTAAAAAGTGCGACGCGCAACGCTATTTTTCACTTGCGCAATTTATCGACTATAGTATTTTACAGAACATTTAAAAACAGGAACAAACCAAAAGCTAACAAACCGAAAGCTATGGAAATAAACATGATACTTAATTATTTCCTCGTGTATTAGATATAATATATATATGCATCATAGATCTGTTCGCATGTCATTGTCCATTCGTTTGTCGGTTTCCAACAATGTTCACTCCGTCTGTACGTGTCGTCCTGTTAAGTTTTTCACACTTTGACGTTTTTGAGTATCTCTACAAGTACAAACACAGCGAAAGTTAAGGAAGCAAACATGATGTATGTATTCATGTTAAGGGTTACAATAACCAATTTTTTTCAAAAATGGTTCATTAGAGGATGCTGCATTGGATGCATGCTTCTTAGGCTGCATCTGACCTACTTTTTCTACATCAGTGTTAATGTTCAATTGTAGACTTACTGTTCGTGGTAATAAAAACTTTCAAAAATGGTTCTTTAGAGAATGCTGAATTGGATGCATGTTTTCGTAGCTGCATCTGACCTATTTTTTTCTGCATCGGTGATTATTCTCTATTGTGGACATACCTAAAACTATTCATTAGAGGATGGTGAATTGGATGCATATGGCGTAAGCTGCATCAGACCTTTTCTTTCTGCATCAGTGATAATACTCAATCGTGGATATACTGTAAGTGGTTAAATTCCAGACTTTTAAAAAGTGGTTCATCAGAGGATGCTGAATTGGATGCATATGGCATAAGGTGCATCTGAAATACTTCTTCTGCATCAGTGATTTCACTCAATTGTGGGTATACCGTAAGTGGTAAAAATACCAATCTAAAAAAGAAAAGTTCATTCATAGATGCTGAATTGGATGCATATTTTGTAAGCTGCATCTGACCTTTTCTTTCTGCATCAGTGATAATAGTGATAATATGGTTAAAATACCAGATTCAAACAAATGGTTCACTACAGGATGCTGAATTGGATGCATAAGACGTAAGGTGCATCTGATATACTTTTTCTGCATCAGTGATGATAAACAGTAAGTGGATAAAAAAAAATACCAATCTTAAACAAAAGTAAATGAGTAGATGCTGAATTGGAAGCTTATTACGTAAGATGCATCTGACCTATTTTTTCTGCATCAGTGATAATAGTCTATTGTGGATATACCATAAGTGTTAAAAATACCAAATTTTCAAATCGGATCATTAGAGAATACTGAATTCGATGCATAGTATGTAAGCTGCATCTGAATTCTGACCTTCTCTTTCTGCATTTTTAGAACAAATTGGAAAATATATAATATATTTGAAAAAAAAAAAATACTCAAATTTATTTTCAGTGTTTTTCTCTCAAAACTGATACAACAATATTCCATATCTTAACAGGAAAATCCAGTACGAAAACTGCAAAATGTCAGAAGAGGGATTTTTTTCTTCGAATAATGCTGAACAATTCAGGTATATAGTCGATAAATTGCGCAAGCTAAAAATAGCGTTGCGCATCACGCGTTTTACAACTAGCTGTCTAAGAAATAAATCTGAAAATTTACTGATTTTGAATACCTTAGACGAAAATGTGCATATCGCGTATTGAACTGTACGGTAAATATCACAGGGAACGGTATTTCGGTATATCGTTGCACCTCTATGTCCTACCATAAAATACTATGTTTAAATGAAATGCTGAATATATGTGTTTCTCGGCATATTATTTATTGGGTTCCATATACTTATTTGGAATAAAGAATGAACCTAAAAGTAAGGTTGTCTAATATCAATTATCATTGTAACCAATAATAAGAAGAAAGTGTTCCAACCTTCTTGAAGAAAATTTCAAACCAATTTTAATTTCATGAAGTTACAACATCAAATATTTGTCATTTCTTGTAAAATAATTCTCAGTTGAATTACTACATGTATAAGATTAAAAAATGACAATGCAGCAACTTTAGTCAACCCTTATATTTAAGTACATTATATTTACCAGGTTCATCATCATCATCATTATTTTCTATAAGAGCTTTGCTGGGCTTAACCATATCTTCCTCTGTCATGAACATCACACGATCCTTGCCTGTAAAGAAAAAAGAAAGATAAAAATTTGGTTTACAGTTGAGTTCCTGATTATTTTCATATCATGGCAAGACATACTTAAACTTACTTAATGCTTGATATGGTGAGGGGATGCCTTCACCATAGATGTTGTGTAGCCATAGAAAGCCTTCTCCTGAGACTACTTTATCATACATAATGTTGAAGAATGTGCAGGTCAGAAGGCCTATTTGTTTGCATTTTTGAACAGGCAGTATAAATTTTAGGGTTGATATTGCATTTGGTATTAGTCAATTACTAACTACATATTAAAGTCCAAGTGAAATAAGTCATATTTAGATATACATGTTAGGGCTGTCATGATATGCTAAGCTCACGATACCATACATATCATGATATTTACTCACAATACGATTCTCATCACGATTCGTCATTTTCAATGTAGATATGAAGGCATTTCTATAAATGTTCAGATATTTTTAATAAAACAAGTTTAACAGCAACAAATTAAAATCATTCATAACTTCAATGCTTTGAGAATTATTGTACTGACTAGAAAACAGGAGCGTCTTTTACAGTTATCTTTGACGACTCGGCGTCGAGCATCGCCATGTTGATTTTTTAAAAGATAAAACTTAATGCCGAAAACGAACTATAAATCAATGATATGGCCTCTTCTCATATCATTATCGAACCGTCGTCAAGAACCGAATACCTTGAAGTGTAATGTAGAGATCAGAACAAAACTACAGTAAAAGTTCCTCCAATCAGATAGCTTATTCCATCTCAGTCCGATCTATGTAAATAAAATGGAAGGCACTGATATTCATACGTAGCAGATCGAGTGTTTATCGATTAATGTGGAGTTACGGGCATACATTACACTTCAAGGTATAGAAATCAATTTAGAATTCACAAACAATCAAGCGTTCATAGCGCATTGGTCTGTCGCATCTCGCATATAGAATGCACTGACTGAACACCAAGCCAGGGCTGGAACGGACACCCTAAATTCAAGTAAACAAAAATAAAGCCTGTGTTTGTGAAACACGAATGCCCCCGGTGGCATCTTTGTTAGTATGAACACTATTTTCTGTTAAGTACATGTATGTGAGGTCACTGGGTTAAAAGGTCAAAGGTCAAGGTCACAAGGTCAAAAATTTTGGTATCAATGGAAAGGTCTTGTCACAAGGAATACGCATGCGAAATATGAAAGCCCTATCACTTACCATTCAAAAGTTATGCCCAATGTTAAAGTTTATGAAAAATAGGTCAAAGGTCAAGGTCAAGGTCACGAGGTCAAAAATTTTGGTATCAATGGAAAGGTCTTGTCACAAGGAATACACATGTGAAATATGAAAGCCCTATCACTTCCCATTCAAAAGTTATGCCCAATGTTAAAGTTTTTTGAAAAGTAGGCCAAAGGTCAAGGTCAAGGTCACACGGTCAAAAATTTTGGTATCAATGGAAAGGTCTTGTCACAAGGAATACACATGTGAAATATGAAAGCCCTATCACTTACCATTCAAAAGTTATGCCCAATGTTAAAGTTTTTGAAAAGTAGGTCAAAGGTCAAGGTCAAGGTCACGAGGTCAAAAATTTTGGTATCAATGGAAAGGTCTTGTCACAAGGAATACACATGTGAATTATGAAAGCCCTATCACTTACCATTCAAAAGTTATGCCCAATGTTAAAGTTTTTTGAAAAGTAGGTCAAAGGTCAAGGTCAAGGTCACGAGGTCAAAAATTTTGGTATCAATGGAAAGGTCTTGTCACAAGGAATACACATGTGAAATATGAAAGCCCTATCATTTACCATTCAAAAGTTATGCCCAATGTTAAAGTTTTTGAAAAGTAGGTCAAAGGTCAAGGTCAAGGTCACGAGGTCAAAAATTTTGGTATCAATGGAAAGGTCTTGTCACAAGGAATACACATGTAAAATATGAAAGCCCTATCACTTCCCATTCAAAAGTTATGTCCAATGTTAAAGTTTTTCGGACAAACAGACAAACAGATAAACAGACAAACAGACGGACAGGCCAAAAACTATATGCCCCCGAATCTTTGATTCCGGGGGCATAACTAGGTCACTGAAGAAATGGTACCTACAATTTCTCTGGAAATACAGGGAATTTTTTAATTAAATTTGTTGACATAGTAGATAAAATATATAGGTACAATCGTACAAAGTATGATCTTATTCAGTTATTGGAACCTCTATAGCAAATTTTTGCAATGGTTGAAGTTAGAAATTTGACATGACTGTGTATCTGCAAGATACTGGCCTTAAACAATACACAGGTCATACACATACACACACATACCAGGCGCTTTTATGCAGGTCGTACACATACACACACATACCAGGCGCTTTTAAGGCCTGTGGTGCGGACAGTAGCTTTTGCTACTGGTACCTTGGCAGACGCTCTTACAACTGAGATAACGGGGCACATTGTACTCAGACCGTCCACTCAGTAGTTGGGTTGCTAGAAACCTACATTGTAGGCTTCAGCTATATACATGTAGACACTATAGGTCTTCAAAAGATTTTTCTAGAATAACCAAAGTGACGTGACCTTGAACAGTAATGACTAAAAATAAAATGCAAGACGAATTCATTGACCAGAGAATTTAAGTCGTTATTTTAGTTTAATCATCTTACTATTTCATTTTAATCAAGTTTTGTTAAAGTATTACAGCGACCAAATTCTATTCTCCATGACCTGTATAGCTGATGAAATGTTATGAGAACATTTTACGTAATTTTCCCCCTTAGACATTGATAATAAATTGAACCAGTGTGACAAATTACCTTCCTCTCTGCAGTAAGACATCTTGAACCATATATGCCAGTTTATGTATGCTACACTTTATGAACTCCCTTTTGTTGTCCTAAAACACAAACCCTGACGTCTAACCGGCAAAGGCAGCAAACATGTGAGTTTCCTAAATGAAAGTATAAACTTCCGGTCAGGTACTTTAAAATCTCTATCTCAACATTAAATAGAAATTACTATCTTGACGCTTTATTGTTATATTTTCGAATATTGTCATAAAATAATTTTACTTTTATCAGGAAGTTTACCTTTTATGTAAAGTTAGTGGTTAAATCTCATTTTAATCTTTGATTTAAAACGTTGTAATTTCACTTGAGCTCGGCATTTGAATAAATCTTCCACAAAGAGAGAACCTGTCTGCGTTTCGGAAAAAGTTGAGACGGAGAGCTCAGGATGGTGTTTTACTTTACTAGCAATGGTATAAACAGCAACATAAATCATATATATATATTACAAACAATGTCCAGTTCATTATCATTATTTATCCGCATTGATTCTTGTAAATTCCTCCTTCTCTGACTGACTGTTCTTTAGACTTTACTCGAACACAGGCACATGTGTCATGTAGAAAGAGGGTAATTAGAGAGGTTTAGAAACTTCTATGTGTACGTGTAGACGAAAAAACTGTGTATGACGTCATTATTCATTGCGTATGAAAAATCACTACAAGTTGTCAAGAATGTGTAAATCTTTAGCTACACATACGTTATTTACGGTTGCCAGTCATTTCGGCCCTTTACCAGTTCGGCCCCCAGTCATATCGGCCTTTTTACCTTTCGGCCTTTTTCCATTTCGGCCCTCAATTTATAATGAAAAAGAAAAAAAAAAACAACATAATGCTGAAACATATCGGCCCCTTTTTTAGGCCTTTTGCCGTTTCGGCCCATTTATAGCCAGGGAAAACCTAGCTTGCTTGAGTACTTTGACTTATTTTTATTACAAATTTTCTATCAGGGACGTCCTGTTTCTATGAAGCAAGCCTGCTTAAATTTTCTATGAAACAACATGATAAAAAAATTCTAAGATTTCTTGATAAAGGCCGAGTGGCAGAAAATTTGTGAATATTGAGTGTTTATTGATATTTATTATTTCTATGAAACAATCGGCAGAAAAAAAATAGAAAATCGATTTTTAAAGATTTTTATTACAAAATTCAAATTAAAATTCTTTATTGGCTTTAACACATTGTTCACAATGTTTTTTTTTCTGGGTTGCCAAAAATTTGGGTCGGCAACTACATGAAAATTAATGGCCTTACCTAGAGCAGACGATTACCGGGTCCTCTATTTTAGAAAACGTGAAAATTGTATGTCATACTATTTGTTCCTAAGAAATAAAGCAATAATTTTCAATCACAATTTCTTCAACCCGGACGAAGCAAGCTTGGATTTTTCAGTAGAAAGTGGTGGAGGCAAGAGGCTGGAATTCACCCCCTCAATTTTTCCCTTGTATTAAGTTTTTATTGTATCAAGTATTTATTCTCAATTTCTCACTATAAGGAAGAACTGAAAAAAAATTATTAGGCCGAATGGTCTAGGGCCGAAAGGTAGGAATTATTTCCTTGCATTATAATGGAGGGCCGAAACAAAGGCCGAATGATCTAGGGCCGAAAGGTAAAAAGGCCGATATGACTGGGGGCCGAACTGGAAAAGGGCCGATATGACTGGTAACCTTATTTACACAGCAACAAAGACGCTATTCTATTCGAATATTTTCCTGTCTTCGTTGCACCCGATTCCTTCATATTTTATGTCTGAGATGGACCGATTTTCAGTCAAGTTTACCCCAGGTGTTTAGGCATAAATTCTTGCGAATCGTTGAAATCTTTATGCCTACCTTAAATAATAAATTGGACATTTTATTGACCAACAACTTCTTTCCTTTTCTTGTGACATGCTGTAGAGCTGACATTGTCGCTATTTTAAATCGACTTCTGTAACACCGTTTCACCGCCTTTTTTGTGTCTAATGTGCAAGTGTGTTGTGACGTCAGGGACCAATCAGAGCCAAGCTCTAGAAATACGTCAATCTAAAGTTAGTTTTGGAGATTCCATTTTTAGCAATTATAGAGAAGAATGATGCCTAATTCTAAAAATAGCATCTCCGAAACTAACTATAGTCTGATGTATTTTCTGACGTACACGAGCAACATTCTTTTGATCCATCAAAAATGCCATCAGTCATTGATATCCATTGTACAGATTAAATATAAGTATCTCCTTCCTAATACCGCCCGAAGATGTACGGTAAGCTGTATGTTGGAATTGTGACCTGTGCAACCAAAGCAGTAAGGGATCTTTAACATGCCCATGTCAATTGAGACACAGGACCCCCTTTTTAAGTTCCTTCTGAAGGACTACTCACTATAAGGCTAGAGTTACTTGGCTATATACAAAGTGTTTAGGCTGACCATAGCCTAGTCCTTCGGAAGGGACTTTAACTGAGGTAACTTGTGAAAAGCAATGTAATAAATTCATTGAAAGTTAGATACATACGTATACCGCAACGATGACAACTATTGTCTCCATCTTTTTGTACAATTTTTCTTTTCACCTGATAAAGTCCTGTTTTTTATTATATGCTTTTGTGTTTGACTTTCATTCACTGATTTGTACCATGTACTGAAACAAGCTATTTATGTGAATCGAAATGTCCTTGTACCAAAATGTCCTGCACCCCTTTATTCTATATGATACAGTACCTCTATCTATTGAGATTCTTGCAATTTTACTGCGCTGCATGCAGTTGGTATCAGAGCTGTCAAGGCATTGTTTGACTGCCCATTTATTGTGATGTCATAATGTAAAAATCTACTAACAAGTTAATGCTGGATTTTTTTTTTTATGATCCTTCAATTCAGTCTTGTTGTAGGGATAATTAATGGCAATATTTTTCACATTTAAGTATATGATAATGTTACAATGTGAATGAAGATAAATTTTATCTCTGTTCATGAATATGTGAAAAGTATAAATATATGTAGGAAAAATATAGCCTGGAACTGGTCCAGTAGACATGAAAAAAGGCATATTGAGCAATCTAATTAAAATCAGATCTACTTCTAGCATTGATTAACCACGAAACTGTAGGCTGCATTGCATACCTTAATATTATCAGCAGACTGATTCAAGTGTAATATAAGGTAAAGTTTCATGCAACAATTTCTGGTCATGAACCAATTCCTAGCTAATTTTATGGTTTTTTTCAGTTTCCTCAGTATTTTGTCTTGGAACTTGCACCAAATTTAGGTTAACTCTTCATCTATCACAAATATCTAATTTATGTAATCTTTAAATGTTTCAAACCTTTTTGTACAGTTGCTCAATATGCCAATCTAATTAAAATCAGATCTACTTGTTTCTCCAAGAGAGAAGTAGATCTGATTTTAATTAGATTGGCATATTGAGCAACTGTACAAAAAGGTTTGAAACATTTAAAGATTACATAAATTAGATATTTGTGATAGATGAAGAGTTAACCTAAATTTGGTGCAAGTTCCAAGACAAAATACTGAGGAAACTGAAAAAAACCATAAAATTAGCTAGGAATTGGTTCATGACCAGAAATTGTTGCATGAAACTTTACCTTATATTACACTTGAATCAGTCTGCTGATAATATTAAGGTATGCAATGCAGCCTACAGTTTCGTGGTTAATCAATGCTTAATAGAACTTCAGAATAATTAAGGAAAAATTTTTAGGTTTTTTTTTTTCTTTTTTTTTAATACGATTTCTTTTGCAAATTTGCTATGACTGTATGTAATAAAATGTCCTTCTAATTGCAGTGGTTTCACCAACATATACCATGTACATGGGAGAGGATAAACATGAAAGTAAGACTAGTCAAATATTTCCACTTCTTGTTGCTTCTCGAGTTATTCAAGATTTTGAAGTTAATTATATTAGAGAAACAATGTTTATTTTAATGAAGTTCTAATGTCTGATTTTAATGATACTTACAGATGAGGAGCTGATAAGATGGGGATTTCCTGAGGACGTGTGGTAAGATGTAGCTCTACCTACAAGGTTAATGTATCTACATACATTTGAGAGATAATACAGATAGTGTGTTGGGTAGTACTCTATTCATGTATCAGATTGATTGTTCTTTGGTGCCTACCAAAGACAGAGGAAAATACATGTACATGTTCTAGCATTATGTCATCATCATTTACTACACAATAGAAATGTAACATAACTGTGTACTTAGTATCAAATTTGCATTGTAGGGATCTATCATGAAACCATATATTTCGCTTTTCTCTTAATCATGCTTAGATAACAATCTGATGCAGGTAATGCATTTGCAATAGAAAAAGAATCTGCGATTACGGGGGCATAAAAATTACCTTCAATGATAAAACGGCTAAGAATTTTTTAACACTTGTTTACTTTGCATTATTTGTCTCAGGTTCCATGTTGACAAAGTATCTTCTGCCCATGTTTACCTTCGACTTCACCCTGTAAGTATTAAGTCAGCTCTTAGCTTTCCTTTCTATATCTGTTTGACTGTATGACTCCGCCATGGTGAATGTAATGAGAAAGGAGAGAGAATAGCAAGTTAAAAATTTATATCATTAAATATCAAAAGCATTTTCATTTTCAAGGGGAAAGTTTATTTGTAATGAATGGGTAATTTTTTGCTCAGTCATTTGTTCCCATCCTTTGAAAATGGTTAACCTTTTCATTGAATTGAATTTAATTAAAATGCCTTTTTTTATGCCATTTGAATTTACAGTACAAACAAATAAATTGATAGAATAGAACAATCCCCTTTCCTTTTTCTCCCCAGAATGAGACACTTGACGATGTACCCCAGGCTATTATAACGGACTGTGCTCAGTTAGTAAAAGCCAATAGTATACAAGGTATGGGGATATTTGTGCGACTCTTTATACATTATATACAGAAATTACTCTACAAGGAGTATCTGTATTATTCACTCACGTCTTTAGACTGAAGAAAATACAAAGTGTGAGCTTTTCATGTCTCACATTCCATATGGAGTGGAGTATCTATGCATGCATTAGGTATGGCTAAAATTAATGTGGTTATCCCTCAATTTTTAGCTCACCTCGACAAAGTAGAGGGGGGCATATGCTATTGCCCTGTCGGCGGCGTCCACACTACAGCTTAAGCAAAACAGGACAGGTCCATTCCCGCCTAATTATAAGTCCTACATCAACCAAACTTACATGGATGATGCATATGAGGATGCATGCTTACTAAAGTGCATGATATGGAGACTGCATCTTACCCACATTTCAGGTTTGAGCGAACAGGTGATTTTAAATGGGACAGGTCCATTCCTGTCATACTATAAGTTCTAGGTCATCCAAAGTTGTGTGGTCAATGCATCTGAGGATGCTTACTGCAATGCTTGGTACAAATGCTGCATCTTACCCATATTTCACACTTGAGTGACAAGGATAAGTAAAATGGGACAGGTCCATTCCTGCCTCACTATAAGTTCTACATCAACCAAACTGATTGTATGATGCATCTGAGGATGCTTAGTGCAATGCATGGTACATATGCTGCATCTGACCCACATTTCACGCTTGAGCAATCAGGTTAAGTAAAATGGGACAGTTCCATTTCAGGCCTATTTTAAGTCCTAGATCAATATAAAAACTTGTGTGGGTAATGCATCTCAGGATTTTATTGCATGCACTGTACAGATGCTGTGTATGACTTATATTTCATGCTTGATTGACCAGGTAAGGTAAAATTAGAATCTTCATTTCCAGCCTTCTTTAAATTCATTTTTCAACCAAACTTGTATTGGTGATGCATCTGGAAATACATGTACTTTGTGCAATGCAGGTACAGATGCTGGTCATGTGACAACGTTGCCGTCAAGGTGAGCTGTGTCATCTCTGATGACACTGTTTTCTACAGTCAACATTTCATTTGATATCATGACTTTTGATCAAATGACCTTGACATTGACCTTTGACCTACTTTTAAACTATAAGAGTTAGGGTTTTGATATTTCACATATAGATTCCTTATGACAAGATCTTTCATTTGATATCATGACTTCTGACATAGTGACCTTGACATTGACCTTTGACCTACTTTTAAATTATAAGAGGTAGGATTTTGATATTTCAGTTGTAGAATTCTCATGACCAGACCTTTCATTTGATATCATGACTTTTGATCAAATGACCTTGACATTGACCTTTGACCTACTATTGAACTATAAGGGGTAGGACTTTGATATTTCACATTTAGATTCCTTATGACAATTGCTTTTTATTGCGCAATAGTATTAATGACCTTTAATGTCTGCGCAAAAATGTATACGTCATCTAATACAAACAATTCGCAATCCAGCCTAACTGCCTTTAGCGGTTTATGGTTTATTTTTAATTTTCAAATGTATAAATCCAGGAAACAAAATGAACAATGTAGATATAGTTTACACAATGTGGGACAATTTGAAGAAAACTCAGGGCATGGATGTGGGACAGGTTGGATTCCATAAAGACAAAGAGGTACGCCTGAAAAATACAGACATGCACTTTTACAATTTTGGCGTAATTTTTACAATTTTTAAAGGTAAATTACGCTCTACTCTTTCGCAATTCAATTCTATGCCTAAACTTTTCTAGAGAAAATGACTTCTTTCAAATGGAATAAACTCAAGTACATAACATTTTATGTTGATCAATTATGATATCAAAATTCAATGAAACGTACTACAACTATGATATTTCTAAAGAATTTTATTTTAATGTTACATGTACCTGTTCAGTATTTTACTTTAATGTTACTTGTACCTGTTAAGTATTTTACTTTAATGTTACTTGTACCTGTTCAGTATTTTACTTTAATGTTACTTGTACCTGTTCAGTATTTTACTTTAATGTTACATGTATCTGTTAAGTATTTTACTTTAATGTTACATGTATCTGTTAAGTATTTTACTTTAATGTTACATGTATCTGTTAAGTATTTTACTTTAATGTTACTTGTACCTGTTCAGTATTTTACTTTAATGTTACATGTATCTGTTAAGTATTTTACTTTAATGTTACTTGTACCTGTTAAGTATTTTACTTTAATGTTACATGTACCTGTTAAGTATTTTCGGATTACTTGGTGTCCATATGGTAGTTGCACTATTACACTGATTGCTCTGATTAAATGTCTGCAAGTCAAACAATGATAAGACTTGAATTTTATTAGTCCCCAACTGTCTCGCCGGAGGGGACTTATAGTTTCCAGCCTGTTTGTCTGTCCGTCTGTCTGTTACACTTTAGTTTTCCTGACTTTTTTTCGCTGTTGTTGCATATATTGAATTCATTTTTGGTATATGTATATATCTCAATGTGAAACAGATCAAGTTCGAGTTTGGGCCTTGGGCTTTTTCAGAATTTTTTGGGTTTTCCGGACTTTTCTTTGGTCCTATTGCAGATAATGAAGTGACTTTTGGTATATGAATACATCTTAGTGTGATACAGATCAAGTTTGACTTCCGTTTCGATTGACCTATTTTTGCAAGAGTAATGACCCTTGGACTTAGCAAATTTCATGAAAAGTTCAGTTTTACAGACTTTTCTTCAGTACTTTTGCAAATAATGAACTGATTTTTGGTGTATAAATACATCTTAGTGTGATACAGATCAAAATTGAGTTTGGGTTTGATTGATATATTTTCACAAAAGTTTTGGCCCTTGGACTTAGTGAATTTCATTAAATTTTCAGTTTTCCGGACTTTCCTTGTTTGTTAAAGAAGATAATGAACTGAATTGTAGTATGTGAATACATCTAAGTGTGATACAGATCGACTTTGAGTTTGGCTTACATTGACCTATTTTAACAGGAGTTATGGCCCTTGGACTTAGCAAATTCATGATTTTTAGCTCACCTCGACGAAGTTGAGTGAGCTTATGCTTTACCCCCGCACGTCCGCATCCGCATCCGGGTAAGAAGTTTGGGGTAGCTCAGTATTTGGCAAAGTACTGATGCTACAGTAACCAAACTTGCACAAGTGATTCATCTTTGGATGCTGAGGTGAACCCATGCATCAGATGCTGCATCTGTCCTACATTTTCCGCTTGATTGACTTGGTTAAGAAGTTTGGGGTAGCTCAGAGTGGCTTGGTTAAGAAGTTTGGGGTAGTTCAGTATCTGACGAAGTACTGATGCTACAGTAACCAAATTTGCACAAGTGATTCTTGGGATGCCGAGAGGAATCCATGCATTGGATGCAGCATCTGACCTACTTTTTCCACTTGAGTGATTTTGCTTTAAAAGCCAATATTGAGCAAAGTATAAGTGCTACATGTACCAAACTTACATATTAGATGTATCTTGTTCAAACTTTCATAAAATGACCTTGACCTACTTTTTCTGTTTGAGTGATTTTGCCTTTAAAAGCCAATATTGAGCAAAGTATAAGTGCTACATGTACCAAACTTGCTTATTGGATGTATCTCTGATCAAACTTTCATAAAATGACCTTGACCTACTTTTTCCACTTGAGTGATTTTGCCTTTAAAAGCCAATATTGAGCAAAGTATAAGTGCTACTTGTACAAAACTTGCATATTGCATGTATCTTTGATCAAACTTTCATAAAATGACCTTGACCTACTTTTTCCGCTTGAGTGATTTTGCCTTTAAAAGCAAAGTATAAGTGCTTCATGTACCAAATTTGCATATTGGATGTATCTTTGATCAAACTTTCATAATATGAAATTGACCTTCTTTTTCCGCTTGAATGATTTTGCCTTTAAGAGCCAATATACATGTACTTAGAAATATGTTTGAATTGAATTTTGCTGCCACGAGGTAATCTGTGATTACCTATGTTTTTTTTCATTTGTCAGACTTTTATTCTGTTCTATTGGAGATAATTAACTGACTTTTGGTATATGAATACATCTTAGTGTGATACACATCATGAACGAGTCTGGTTTCAATTGACCTATTTTTGCAAGAGTTATGACCCTTGGACTCAGGAAATTACATGAAAATTTCCAGTTTTCTGGATTTTTCATGGCTGTTATTGCATATAATGAACCGATTTTTAGTATATGAATACATCTTAGTGCGATACATATCAAGTTGGAATTCAGTTCGGATTGACATATTTTTACAAGAGTTATGGCACTTGGACTTAGCAAATTTCATGACATTTTCTTGGCTGTTGTTGTAGATATTGAAGTGATTTTTGGTATGTGAATACATCTTAGTGTGATACAGATCAATTTTAAGTTGGGTTTTGATTTACCTATTTTTACAAAATTTATGACCCCTTGACTCAGCAGTATGCAGTTTTCCAGACCTTTTCTGTTACTGCAGATAATGAACTGATTTATGTGTTGGATTCATCTTTTGGTGCAAGTACAGGTCAATTTTAAATATATGTTTAATTGAAGTGTTGAAGAATACCAGGGCATAGATTTATGCCGGTATCATATCGTCCAGCAATCAAAGATTTTTCAGTTTGAAAAAATAAGTAAAGTTTTAACAGAAAGAGAATCCTTAAGACACCTGAAAAAAAGCCTAGGTTAACAGATTTAGTGTTAAGCAAGCAACACTTATGTTAACTGAACACTCGTAATCATGTAATATTTTTTTCAGGTCAGGAAAGTAAGGATAGAGAAAAGATTGAATGAAATAGTAAATAGACTGAATAAAACAAAAACAGAAGAGCATCCAGATTTCAGGAAGATGAGGGAGGACAGAGATAGGCAGGAGAGAGAATGTCAGAAACAAAAGGCATTCGAACAAAGGAAAAAGGAAAAGGAACTTGAAGAACAGAGAAAACAGGAGGCAGAAAAAAGGTAAAAAAGGCTAGGAGAAGGTGAAGTTATGCTGAAAGACAGGAGAAGATTAATTTAAACTGATAAATGGGAAAATCAGGTTTGGAACAGGGAAAGTTGCTGAGAGAAGTTAAAATCAGACTGAGAGAAGGTCAGTATTATGCAAGAGATGATCAAGAGAGCATTTTGGAAGAATTTTAAATAAGGTTGACAGAAAGTCGGGCTAAAGAAGGTACATGTAAAAGTCAGGCTGAGAAAAGTCAAATATCTTGGTGAGACAAAGGAAAGTCTTGCTATGAGCTGGATGCTCTTCTGTTTTTGTTTTATTCAGTCTATTTTTTCAGCCAGTTTTCCGGACTTTTCTCGGCTGTTGTTGTAGATGTTGAAATAATTTTTTATATGTGATTACATCTTAGTGTTATACAGATCAAGGTCGAGTTTGGTTCTGATTGACCTATTTTTGCAAGAGTTGTGGCCCCTGGACATAGCAAATTTAATGAAATTCTCAGTTTTCCAGACTTTTCTTCCATGGTATTGCAGATATTGAAATCATTTTTGGTATGTGAATATATCTTAGTGTGATACAAATCAAGTTCCTGTTTCAATTTTATTGACCCATTTCTACAGGAGTTATGGCCCCTGCACTTGGCAAATTTCATGAACTTCTCAGTTTCCAGTCTTTTTATGCCTGTTCTTGTAGATATTGAGCTGATTTTTGGTATGCAGATACATTATTGTCTGATAAAGAATAAGTTGAAGTTGGGTTTGATTGATTTGTTCTTACAAAAGGTATGGCCTCATAGCAAATTTCATTAAATTTTCCTGTTTTCCAGACCTTTTTATAAAACACATATTGAACTTATTTCGATGTTGGATTCATCTTTTGGTGTAAGTACAGGTCAAGGCAGAGTTGAAGGACATGGATTAATGCTGGTAGGGGACTTATATCGCTTGCGATTCATAAAATTTTTATAATTATGTGATTAACATCCTATTTTCATTGTTTGACAGGTCATATTCAACTTTAATGAGGCCTGAAAATATGACATCAAATAAAGTAAGTTTAAATATTTGTGGCATATTATACATGTATATATGCACAACCAATATAAAGAGCTGATAGGATAAGGGCTGTATTTAGCCCTGAATCTCATCAAGTATTTCTTCTACACAATGATCTATACACAAAAAAAACTTGATCAATATTAAAATGTAATGTATTCGGCGATTCCTAATATAACTTTTATTTTTGTACAGTCCAAAGAGTAGGGGGTAGCCATGTTGAAAAGAAGCTAATATCGATAAAAAAAAAACGTTGAAAATTAAGAACTATCTGGCTTATATGGTCATCTTTCAACTTTAAAACATAGCTATAGTCCAAACAAGATACTAGAAATCAAAGACTGGTCTCAACTTTATCCATAAATTTTAAAATCTTGAATCTGAAATACGGTTGTATTTTGTAATAATTGGCTGTAAAGTAGGCATTTTTACCACGAAATACACACACACACTGTGTAGAAATAAACGGCATGCTCTTCTTTATCTCATTCCAAAATCTTTTGCATTTCATGTGAACATGTTTAGAAGAATTAAATGAATTATTTAAAAAGAGAAAAAATGAAACTTAACTTGGCCTAAAACGAAGATTCGTAAAAAGCCCCTCACACTCCCTTTATTCAGTTTTTGTCTCCGGGGCATCGTTCCTCCCCCCCTAACTACAGAACCCCACTTTGTCAAAAGATGTGTTTTGTGATATACACCTTCTGTAAAAGTGGCGTTATGTAGCTAGGGGGGGGGGGATTCATGTTTTAAAAAACTTTTCCACTTTCCATTGATTTCCATGGAAAAAAGACATATTTTGCCCCACAATATAGGAAAATGATGCACAATAAATCTTACCCAACTGCTGATTATGATGAAACCAAGAACTGGCATCAATTTTGTGAAAGAATTTTCTTGGAAGTTCCTATATTGAAAATTCCACTTTTTCAGGGCAGATTTTACGCCTTATCTTATCAGCTCCTTCCCTGTGATGAAACTATTGAAAGGAAAGTGTTTGCTTTTCGCATGAAAACACTTGAGATGGCACAATGCAAAAGATCTAAAGAAACATGCCGCAGCGTTCTAACTTGCCAACTGAACCCACAGTGACCTGAATTTTAACGTCACCTTTTTAGCTAGAAAATTTAGTGATTTCAGAAAACAAGAATGAAACAGACAACTATGGTGCATATACATGTATATAGAATAAATGTCATAATTTGTGTTTTGTTACGGGTATGCAACACACAGCATGTGCATTTATTGCATGAAATGTGCTAACATGCATTACGATAAATGCACCTGCTGTGTGTTGCATACCTGTAACAAAACACAAATTAAAACACTTATTCTCTATATCAAGACAGAGAACATTAATAGATATTTTTGGCCGGATTGCAAAGCAATTCCGGTCTATAGATTGACGATGTCCGTCCGTCTGTCCGTCCGTCTGTCCGTCCGTCTGCCGTCAACATTTTGGTTAAGGTTTCTGGTTGAGGCAAAATCTAAGGAACTATATGCAGTAGAAACTTTATATTATACATGAAGCATGCCCATGACAAGACCTTTCAATTTATGCCATATTATTTGACCTAGTGACCTTGACCTTGGACTTTGACCTAGTTAAACATTTTGGTTAAAGTTTCTGGTTGAGGCAAAATCTAAGTAACTATATGCAGTAGAAACTTTATATTATACATGAAGCATGCTCATGACAAGACCTTTCAATTTATGCCGTAACATTTGACCTAGTGACCTTGACCTTGGACTTTGACCTAGTTAAAGATTTTGGTTAAAGTTTCTGGTTGAGGCAAAATCTAAGTAACTATATGCAGTAGAAACTTTATATTATACATGAAGCTTGCCCATGACAAGACCTTTCAATTTATGCCGTAACATTTGACCTAGTGACCTTGACCTTGGACTTTGACCTAGTTAAAGATTTTGGTTAAAGTTTCTGGTTGAGGCAAATTTAAGTAACTATATGCAGTAGAAACTTTATATTATACATGAAGCTTGCCCATGACAAGACCTTTCAATTTATGCCGTAACATTTGACCTAGTGACCTTGACCTTCGACTTTGTTCTACTCAAAGATTTTGATTAAAGTTCCTGGTTTAAGCAAAATCTAAGGTACTGTATGCAGTAGAAACTTTATATTATTAATGAAGCTCGCCCATGACAAGACCTTTCAATTTATGCCATAACATTTGACCTAGTGACCTTGACCTTGGACTTTTACCTAGTTAAGGATTTTGGTTAAAGTTCCTGGTTTAAGCAAAATCTATGGAACTGTATGCAGTAGAAACTTTATTTTATACATGTAGGTTGCCTCTGACAAAACCTTTCAATTTATGCTGTATTATTTGACCTATTGACCTTGACCCAGTTGGTGACAAAAACTTACTTTGCAATCCGGCCATACCGTCTTTAGCGGTGTTTTATTTTGTGAAATTTTAAAACACTTTGTACATTTCAGTAAATTTGATTAATCTATCAACATTTAAATACATGGGGCAAAAACCTTAACAAGTTATACTTATCTAGAAAAAAAATGTAGCTTTAAATGTCTTAATAATTGTCAGTGTATGTTTTATTTTAGGATGACGGTAATGACTCAGATGATTTTATGTGACGCCAGCAGAGAACGAGTACCAAACGTCTTTCACCATACAGTCAGCGCTGCTTCCTGCTCGGTTTGAAGACAAAAACTTCTCAACTTGATGTAGAGAACATCATACTCTTAAAGACTACTTAAAGACCATTACATAATTTATGATTACTTCTATTCAAAGATGAGAACATGGAAATATTTGTTGTCTACATATTAATTAGACATGAAAACTTCTGAATTTCTACAGAGAGTGAGATGGGGAGGCAATGTTACTGCTATTGGTACAAAGTACACATTGGAGCTTCCAAAACGAAAAAAAGGTTGAAATTTTGACATAAGGAGCTTCAGATGAAGTTTAGGCAAAATGGACATTCGATTCAATATATCTTTATAATATATTACCAATAATTTGTTATGTTGGAGATGATTCTGCTCAATAATATGAACACTGATATTTGTTAATTCTATGTTAAAGTTCACAATTTTAGAAATTTTAGGTTATTGAAAATTCATATATGTTTGTCTACAATTGAAGTTATTATTATATAGAGATTTCAGTATGTATGTCCATTCACTTTGTCAGGGGTTTCATTTCTACTGCTCAACATCCCTTTTAATACTTGCATCAAAGCAAGTTTTGATCTATATGTATCTATCTTTTTGAAAGTGCTATTTAGTATTATTTTGCAATGTCTCATCTGAATATGATGAATAGTTGAATTGTTACAGGAAGGCTCTTTATGATTACCATGATCAAATATTATGATGGGATCGAGTTATCAAACTTTTTTACTCCTTCAAAATGTAGTGTAGGTAACAGACTAATTTTATAATGCGTATAAAAAACTAATAATGTTAACACCAAAATAACGTAAATTACTCCTCTTCCATCAATTTAGAGCTTGGACAACTTTACTCTCAATTTATTTTCTGATTTCCCATGATGAGTGTAATGCAAACAAAAGTCTGACCTATGGTCATTTCATTAAGTCCAAGGTCTTGTGACATTCCTTTTGCTGCTGCATCACTTCATACTTGTTGGATTGTTTTATACTCCAGTATCAAAGATCTGCATGTACAAGCATATTGTTTTTTGTCCTGTCCTCTCTGTCGGAAATATAAAGTATAACTTTAGAATGATAGGTGATAGGACTTTCATATTTCGCATGTGTATTACATGTCACAATAACTTTCTTTTGGAACAAAGACTTTACCTTGTGACCTTGACATTGCTTGGACTTGGCTTACTAAGCTGCACACAAATGATAGCTGCTGACGGTGTGGGGCATTGTGTTACCCAAACATCTTTATTCTTACAATCAATGACTCGGAAGTTCAGATAAAAATTCACATGTATTGTACAAAATAGGATTTTCACAATAATTCTGTAACAATAATGCATGTATATAGTAGCACAGGGGGTAGTTATCATTGTAAAGTCTGCCCCTCCCTCTTCACTAAAGGGTCCCTGTAAAGTGCGAAACGAAACAAAAACGAAACGAAACAAAACAAAACAAATCGAAACGAAACGAAACAAATCGAAACGAAACGAAACGAAACAAATCGAAACCAAACGAAACAGATCGAAACCAAACGAAACAGATCGAAACCAAACGAAACAAAACATAAAACTTAAAGAAAATGAGAAAAAGAGGAAAAATTGCCGAAAACGAATATTTCAAGACAAGATCAGCATGTAATATTGCCTTAATCCAAGAGTTCTTCATTTGTAACTAGTACCGAGAGGGTTTCTTGAAAGAGTCAAAGTTGACAATTAAAAACAGTAAATGTTAAATGCCATTCATGTATTTAAGAGGAATAAAAGGGAGGGGATAGAAAACCACACTATGACACCGTAATGAGATCATAAAAAGGGATGGGGGCATATTTCAGGAAAAAAATCTTATCCTTTTTCAAACGAAATGTGCCCCCCAGTGTTTAATTGTTCTCATTTTTCCGATATAATTTTCAAATACACATAACGGAACGGTTCCGTTTCCTCTGCGCTAGACTCCTCCCTGCTAAATAATATTTTTCCGTCTATGACAAGGTTATTCATCCCATTCACTTTCCTTTAAAATGCAATTGTGCTATACCGTATATATTATGTTTTAATCGTCAACTTTGATTCTTTAAAAAACCCTCCAGCCTTAAGAACTAACGTTTGAAGGCAATAATGAGGGGGTGGACAGGGACAAAGGGAGGGGAAAGAAAGGGGGCGGGAGGAGAGGAAAGGGGGCGAGAAGAGGGACAGATGATCGGGAGGGTAACAGTAACCAAAAAAAAATAGGTAATTACTTTTAATATAAATAATCTTGCTCTTATGCGTTCATGTGCATAATCTCAATTTTAAAAATTACCACGAAATTCATCTATATATACCTTAAAAATACTTCAGGCTCGCTTCGCTCACCTTAGTTTTTCATCTAAACAGGTCTAATAGTATTTCTTTTTTCAAGGTTTAAAAAAGGAAATAACCCAAATAACTTCACTAACGCACCAATTTACGCTTTAAAGTTTAAACATTTGTCTTGACCGCCCAAGACACCCTCCCCCCACGGGGAGGGGGGAGGCGGCAGGAGGAGAGTGGTGCCCCCTGACCCTTCAATAAGATCTTGTCTTGAAATATTCGTTTTCGGCGATGTTTCCTCTTTTTCTCATTTTCTTTATGTTTTATGTTTTGTTTCGTTTCGATCTGTTTCGTTTTGTTTCGTTTCGTTTCGATCTGTTTCGTTTCGTTTCGATTTGTTTCGTTTCGTTTCGTTTCGTTTTTGTTTCGTTTCGCACTTTACAGGTACCCTTCACTAAAGCGCTCTATCTTCCCTGTAAAAAATCAGGAAGGATACGGTGGAACTGCTGAACACTCTGTATAGTGAAGAGGAAGGGGCAGACTTCATGATGATACCGACCCCCCTGTGCATAGTAGTACACATTATCAGTATTGGTGCAAGGTTTATATGAACTGGCCATTATTAAGAGCTCAAAAATCCATGTTTGGTAGCCCTATCAGAGTCATGTTTTATTGTTTGCCTGTCTATCCATCCAAATTAACCCACTCCCCTTTTGTTCTCTTATTAATTACAGTAATTTCTTGGTGAGATCAGGCAAACACAAATAAATAATATGCTGGCTAAGAAGACTTACCATTTGTCATTGCACAAGACAAATTTGAAGCATATGTAAGTTATGTGAAAAAAAATCTGCAGGAGGGTCCTTCATGTTATTTTCATTCTGACTGGGCATTTTATTAGATTTTTATACCTCATGTGTAGAGCTCTGACATTCATTCTTTAGATAAATGAAGGAAAATAAAATGTTAAAATAGATATGAAATCTTGATGTCTTTGAGTAAAAAGGTTCGAAATTATTTGTCATGATGTTTGTCTGTCTGTCCTTGATCCACCTGTTCATCCTTTCAAGCTTTTTCAAAAGGCATTAAAACTCAACAAACTTCTGAAGTTTGTAATTATCCCTCGCAACTCTGTTGGGTAGGAGAATTGTGGAGGAGACATAGCATCGCTGTCGTTCGTCCATGTGTGTATTTTAGGGTGTGTGTGTGTGTGTCAGGATTCTTGTAAGCAGCATAGAAGACAAAATAGTAATCATAGGAACATCAAACCTTCCACAAATGTCCCCCGTGGGGAGAGGATGAACCCTATCAATTTTCAAGGTCATAGGTCAAGATCACTATGGACTTAGGCTTAAAATCCTTGTGAACAGCATATATGACAAAGCAATCGTCATAGAAACATCAAACCTTCCACAAATGTTTCCCATGGGGAAAGGATGGACCTGCGGAGGGATATAGCATCGTTGCCATGCGTCCGAGGGTGTGTTTGTTTGTGTGAGGGACTGTGTGTGTATGTCCTGATTCTTGTGGACAGCATAGAAGACAAAGTAATGATCATAGAAACATCTAACCTTCCACAAATGTCCCCCTGGGGAGAGGATGAACCGTATTGATTTTCAAGGTAGAGGTCAAGGTCACTATGGACTTGGGCTTAATATCCTTGTGAACAGCATAGAAGACAAAGCAATCATCATAGAAACATCAAACCTTCCACAAATGTTCCCTATAGAGAGGATGAAGCTTATTGATTTTCAAGGTCAAAGGTCAAGGTCACTGTAGACTTTGGCTCAAAATCATTTTGCTCAGTGATATAGAACATGCAATTGCGAGGGGGTGCTACGCTTACGTTGCCTTTATTCTTCTGTAGGCTACCTGAATTTTAAATCCTCTTGATTATATTATATAGAATTGGGGGAAGTATTTTGTTTGATTTTACTTACTGGATAAGATGTTGTGTGATCAATCAGGGAGCATCTTTTCAGCTTTTTTATTTTCATCCTTAAGAAGTCCAAATGTTGTGTGATCAATCAGGGAGCATCTTTTCACCTTTTTTTTGTTTTGAACCTTTAGAAGTATTGGGCGTGTTTCTATCGATCAGTCCGTCTAGACGTTTTAGCAGCGGGTGTTGCATGCAAACAGGAGACGCTGACTCTACATAGGCACCTGGTCTCGCCCCTCGCGGGGTCTGCTTTGGTTCATTGATTGAGAATATTACCTACTTGTGTACTAGTTATAGCCTTTCGAGCTTCAGTACAGTACAGGTTCTGCCTAGCATGAGAGTGTGTACGTATGTTTCTATGTACTTTGTGTCCGAACGGAATGAGGGACGTAATGTCCTTGTTCCGTTTAGATACAAGTACATATTCGTGTATCCAGACGGCTCAAGGGAAGTACTGTCCCTTCCGCTGGGTTAATCTAATTAAAATTCGAAGTTTCTCAAAGTTGAGTAGAGTAATCGGATCAGAGACGTCGAATTTTAATTAGATAGGAAACATGTATCAATAGTCCTTATGTTCCATGAGTATGATCTGCACCTTAACTAGTTTCATCATTTCCTCAGTTCAACAAAAAGCTGTAAAGAAGCCTTCATCTGTGGTCATCTTTCTGTGATTGAGTTTTAAGATTCATAAAAATCTGGATGCATATCGGTCAATAATTTTATTTTAAAATTACCTTGATTTCACCTTGATATGAATTATTTTAGATACACCAGGTTTGAATGATGAAATACGTGTTATGTATATGAATGAATGACGAATCTTTAATGCATCATTTATATTTCCCACGAATGATTTTGTTTTCACATAGGTCCAGAGTTTCATTACGATTTACAACGCTTCGGTATTGTCCGCTGTCTGTCCGTCAAATTAAATTTTAGTTTTTTCAAATGGTCTCGTTTATAAGTGACTATAATACTAGCAGTGTGTTGATATCAAAGTTGCATAAAATAGTACCATTTGATCATCTTACGATGTTCCGTGTATAAAATGGTTGCTTTTATTAATAGACTGAAGTAAACAATAAGAAAAAAGGAATTTGCATAATTTATGCATGTATTAAATTTGACGAATGTGTCGCATACACCATGAGCACGGTAGCCTAACATGCAAGGTATCATCACTGATCAGAGTGTTAATCAAGATATGTACTACTTATATATAATCTGCTGAAATGTTAGGCCATTCAAACGATGATACAAGTAACCTAAAACGGTACCACCTACCAAAGCAGAAAATGCGATGTCAACACTTTTGGTTATTCACGAATAAAATTTTCTTCATTAAAGAGTTCACTGATCACTCGGCCCTATAAAATTCAATGGCGTAGCTCTGCCTGAAAAAGTGGAGGGGCACAACAACATCCCAAAATTTCTAACAAGCAAAAAAAAAGGGGGAGGTAGAGATTAAAAAAGATAAGAACTGGCGAAATGATAATGCATCATAAAATTTTGTGATTGAAAGGCGGGGGGGCACAAACATGAACACCCTTCTCCTACGCCCTTGAAATTCAAATTAGGCCATTTCTTGTTTTTATTCTGTTTTGCGTCCTTTTAATTGAAATGGTGAAACCTGCCAGTCAGCCAGGGAGAAAAACGAACAACTGTATAAAACAAAGTTGCATTTTCATATATTCATTATATTTCATATAATGTGACTGTGTGAAATCTGACAGAAAATTGTATCATTTGATCATCTTAGCATATTTTATTCAACAAAAGAATGATAGACAATGAGTCATCGCAGTACTTTAAATTTACATTTCACATGAAATATTAAAAATCGTACAAATTTTCTTTAACTGTCTTTCGTAGAAAACGCATTTAACTTATTATTTTAATGTTTTGTTTTGTTATTTGACTTTGGGCTCAAAACCTACCAGTACGAGGACGCAAAACAGAAAATAACAAAGAAATGGCCTTACTATATCAAGTACAGTGTACATTTCGACAGTGTTTGCCTTGTTGCGTAGAACGTGTAGTACATGCTGCCGTAATATCATCTGTTAAATAGAGAATAAGTGTCTTAATTTGTGTTTTGTTACGGGTATACAACACACAGCAAGTGCATTTATCGTACATGTAATGCGCGTTAGCGCATTTCATGCGATAAATGCACTTGCTGTGTGTTGTATACCCGTAACAAAACACAAATTATGACATTTATTCTATATATATGCACCATAGTTGTCTATTTCATTCTTGTTTTCTGAAATCGCGTTTTCTAGGTAAAAGGGTGACGTTAAAATTCAGGTCACCGCGGGCTCAGTTTGCAAGTTAGAACAGCCGTTGCGGCATGTTTCTTTAGATCTTATGCATTGTGACGTCACGAGTGTTGATACACGAATTGCAGCACGTTTCTTTCAATAGTAACATCTCAGGGAATTACATTGGTTGTGCATATATATCAGATTGAGCGCGTCAACAGAATGAAAAATATGAATATAAAAACTGTTTTTGTGAAACATAAATGCCAAGTCGGCATCTTTGTCATTTCTGCTACGTCAGCCAAATTAACTCGACTTTTTTTCTTCCTAAAATTATCAGGTAGGCGAAATGGGAATGGTGCACCTTCCATATTAATGGCACCGTATGACCCTGAACAATTAAAGCCCATGCATGTAGTTAATAGACTTATTGCTTTCTTGATTAGGAAAAAAATGATATATCTCTGATGTTCACTTCATTTTCGCACTCTAAGGTCAAAAATGAAAAAAAAAAATGTATTTATATCTGTTTGGAACCGCTCTCCCTACTAGTTGTACTAAGTACCCTAAATAGCTGCCGACCCTTGTTTGCCTAAGATTCCAGGAACTAAATCGAGACATTTGATTCAATAAATATGGGTTAAGCCATAGGGGGAAAGATCGCTTTCAAATGTCTCGATTTAGTTCCTGGAATCATAGGCAAACATCAGTAGAACTTCTGAAATATCGTCAATCAAATGTTTTGAATAACTTGAAAATATTAAGAAGATCAGTAGCTACAAGCGATCCTTCACACCCCTGTACTAATTTACATGCATACGATAGGATATCAAACCTAAGACTACGATAACGTCTCTCTCTCTCTCTCTCTCTCTCTCTCTCTCTCTCTCTCTGGCAAAACGATGTGGAAGCACCCATGCAAAGGTCAATGTCTTGGTATCAAAATGTAGTACTTATTATGGTGAATGCATGTATGAAATATGAAAGCCCTATCACTTATACTTTTAAAGGAGTTATCTGCTTTAAGAACTTCTGAACCGGACGAATGGACAGACGGACAGTCAGAGGCGGATTTAGAGGAGGGGCCCAGGGGGCCCGCCCCCCCCCCCCCCTTTTTCACCCAAAGTTATTGATTCAGAGTACTCTTTTATGCTTATTTTCTTTACTTTTGGGGAAATTTTCGGCTCGCTTCGCTCGCCGCACTAAACTTTTTTCATTAGTTGTCTATTTTTTAGTCTTCACTTTGTCTTCAACTTTCTTTGTCATCGTGTTTGAACGGATTCATATGTCATAAACATATACAAAATTCAAAATCAAATTAACACTTGAATAATTACCAAATGCTTCATTTTCATGGGCCGATCTAACCAGGTTAGACAGGTCACAGTGGATAGTGGGGTTGTAATGCCCTAATCTTCCCAACCTTCCCCAATTGGTCAAACAAAAATGGAGCATAGAAAATGAGAGAGAGATTGTATTCTTATAACAAAATGTAACCATCTATTCCAAAAATTTTACGGCTCGCTCCGCTCGCCAATATAGAATAAAGTTGTATGGATGACTTCATTTGAATACAAATGAAAACTTCATATCTTAAAAATGTTCTGGCTCGCTACGCTCGCCAGACTACCTACCTATAAACCAAAGTAAATTAATCACGCCCCTCCCCTCCCCCTCCCCACTTCATAAATAGTTCAGCATTCTATAGTTTATAGTTTATTTGATACACTCCGGCACTAATAAGTGCAACAAGAGGAACAATACAGTTTAACATGACAAATAACAAAATTAATACATGAATCAATAAGATAATCAGATACATGATCATAGTAAAATATACATTTGTAATTATTAAAAGAAGAAAGAAAAAAAAAGAAAGAAAGAAATTAGGTGATTGAACATGAAAATGTACATGCATACATGCAAACATAAATTGACAAATAATGAACAATAATATATGCTATTTCTTTTTTTTTTAAAACAAGCGTTGAATGTAAGATAAAAAGTTAGAGACGCTGCATGTCTAATACTTTGACGTTACATATTGAGAGAAGACCCATCATTTTCCCTACACTTGGGTTTGTGGTATAATAATGTGGAATATACTTATTTCGCAAATTTTTAATATTTTCGTTATCACATTCAAAAAAGTAATGGAATTCATTTCCAATAGAACTACTGTTACATAACCTACACAATCTTTCCGACCTAACAGTATTTTGCCATCTACCTTGTTCAATTGGAAATTTGATATTGCTACATCTTAATTTGCATATTAATAGTCGATTTCTTTCTCTTAAGTTAATGAGATACTTTTCTAATTTGAATTCAGTTTTAAAGAGTGAGTAAAATGACCCTCTTGACGATGTTTCCATAGCAGAAAACCAAGATTGGTAAAATTGATCCCTCATTCGCTGTTTAATTACCGAGGGTCACGTTTTTCGTCTCGACCCTTTTTTTTTTTTTGCTTTTCAGTTTTTCCGTGAACAATTTTCTTCGAGCTGAAACCTTGGCCCCCCCTTTTCTGAAATCCTAGATCCGCCACTGGACAGGGTGTTTCCTACATACCCCCCCCCCCCCCCAAAAAAAAAACTTCGGACTACTGTAGTAAGAAAAAAAAAGAGAGAAAACTATGGTTTTATTTATTTATTTTTTTTTCTTTTCCACAAGTGCAAGCGGAAAGATAGTTTGAATATGCGAATGCACTTAAGATATTTCTAAAAGCGCATACGCATATCCAGGCGATCTCTTTCCGCCTTTCGTCGCGTCAAAGGGAAGCAACTTGCCATACTACTCCTTAAATTACCCTTAATGTACCCCAAAGGAACTATTTATTCGTTTGCAATGTAAATAATTGGTTTGATTGAACTTCTTTCCAAATGTGATGATCTCTGTCGATTTGTTACAGACAATAAGTGTTGGAATTTCATGATTTATTGAGTATTGCCGAAAAAAATGAAAAAGATGCCATAGTTGTCAAGACGCCATTGGGAGGTTGCTCTCCGCCATTTTATCCCCTTTCAACCCCTTAACCATTAAACGGAAGATAAAAAGAAAAAAATAGTTCGAGACGAAAATGTAATTTTGTACACTATGGTAAATACTTTGAATATAAGCGAACTATTTTTGAATCTGATTGATTACTTATCGCCGCTTTATTTGGCTTTAAATGTGTAGAAACGTTTAGATTTCTATTTCAACCAACTTCCGGTTATTGGTGCGTATTAATTTGTCCTCTTTGCTGACGCGAGAGTCTGGCAACAGTTGCCGTAGGAATAAACGCCATAGCCACCGTAGCTGTTGACGACTGTTACCCACCAACAATAAGGTGAAGTTTCTTTTTACATCATGGTCATTATAGATGTAGCACATGTCAGTCGATAGATAAAAGTTAATTGTAATTAAAGATTTTTTGTAATTTCTTGAGTTTGTTGATCAACACGAAGTGTTTGTTGCCGTGACGTAAAATGCACGAGTGGAATTTGAACCGAATGGAACAAAAATTTCTTCAATTTTGCTTAGTTACATAACTCATCAAGTTGTCATAGCAACATAAAATAGCATAATTAACTTGTAAATGCTTCATTTTGTTATGTTTTGTTTGAATTTTATGATTTTAAAAGTTGGATTGAAGAATGTTTGGCCAAAATACCATGGAGGCACGTCGCTACCATGGGAGAATGTTCAGTTGCTAAGTAACCACTAAAGTCCGCTAGATAACGTTATCTTATGGACTGGGCCATCAAATTTTGGTTTTCAATAAAGAAATTAGTTTATTTAGTGGATGAATGCTGAAATTTGTGTTCTTTTTAGCATGTGAACAACACTTTATGTTTAAATGCAAACTATAACAAGACATGACATGTTGAATTTTGAAATAACTTGTTTAATTTTGTTTTTCATGAAGACAATCCTATCACATTAATCTTAGGCATACTCAAACTGATAAAAACTTGTCTTTTTATTTTTTATAGGTACTGATTAGAAGCATTTTTAAATGTATTTATCACATTGGTATTTCATTTGGACCATATTTAATTTTTTTTTTATATACTGAACATGATGATTCTTTATGAAATTATGAGAATGAGACAGAAGAAAAGTATATGCACTTTTATTGCAGAATGCAAGTCTTTGTAAAAGTTTATACCTTTGCATCATTAAATACAAGTGTTATCCAAAGTTGAGGAACCTTAAGGGTTTTTGATGTACCCGAAATAATAAAAAAAAAAAAAAGATGCAAGGATTTAACAGGGTGTTTTCTTTTTGGGATTAGCTTTTTTTTTTTGTAATTTAGATTCAGTACTGGAAAAAATGATGAAATCATATAGGGATTTTTTTTTTTTTTTTTTGGCCCCCTTGTGGTATAACTGATTCAGTGCCTAGGAAGCAAAATAGTCACATGAGCCATTAATACTCCAACCACTCCAAAAAGTAATGGGCTATTTTTCAAAAGAAAGGGCCTTTTTCACAGAGTCATCATACTGTCAAAAATCTGTTTTCAAGGGATATGTTCTCCAATGCTTTATCGTTAAACGGTTCATATGAAGGTAGTTGATCCATAACTTAAGAATGGATAGTGTACAAGTACATTTTTTTGTACCTTTTCCATCACAATACAGTTTCTTACAATTTGATACATTGATGTAACAAAAGTTGACATTGATGTAACAAAAGTTGACGACAGTGTGAGTAGGGGATTCCCAAAAAATTGACATCGAAATTTTATGAATTTGATTTTTCAAGAAAACCTCATTAATGTATATATTTTTGAAAAGGTCTTTTCGAGACGGTCATTTTGAAATTTTTTTCAACATGTTCAATAAAATCAGACATACTACAAAAAAGTTATTAGCAAAAGGAACTTTGATAAACAAAAAAAATTATGTGTAAATTTAATTCTATAAAGCACTGAATTGGAGTATTGTAGTCATGTTTGATATCAAATGAATTAGAATGAAGTACTACAGATGAAATGTAAAGAGAATGCAAAACAAATGTTGAAATAAATAATTTGTATTTTAAAGCTGGGTTTGTCGGTATATCAAAGGTTTACCGATGGTTGCCGAATATCAGTATACCATTAGCATATCATCATTCGTCGGCAAACAGCGTAATTTGGAGTGGAAGTAGGCAGTTATGGGTTTACAGCCTTAATATAGTATCAGACCTTCCGCATTGCGTGCGGGCTTGAAGTAAACTTTTATCTGGTACTATTAGCTTACTGATAAATCATACTGACCCAAACAGGTGTGACTTGAATTTATGTTAAAAATTGACAATGATTATTATATATATCATGTATATTGAGGTATTTTAGTACTGGTACTAGTGGTAGCATCACCACTAGAAGTAAAACAGATTTTGTCCTGGAAATGCTATGGTAAAATTGTATGGAGGAAACTTTTCACAGCAAATCTTCATTTACATGTATAATCAGTGATTCAGATTGGCGTCGGCCATTTGCCGATAAAAACTCTGAATGGCCGATTAATGTGTCCTGCATCTGCCGAAATGGCCTATTCCTTTCCCGTTCATCAGACATATTGGCCGATAATATTTTCCCATAAGCGGACACAATTTAAGGTCGAGTTGACTCGGTACCTCGATAAACATGTAACAACAGGTTTCATTGGATGATAAAAAAAGAGTCCGTCGTACAAGCGCTTTATGTAATGGTGACTCGGCGAATGCTTGTTAAAGCGTGTAAATAACCGAGTCAAATAAAAGCTGCGTCTGGGCGAGGGCCAGCAAACTTTGTTTAATTTGATCAAAGAATCTCTAAGCAGCGCCCCCCTTGCGGCAGTCTCCCGCAGCACTCCTGACACCCCGAAGTTCAGGCTGAACAACCTGAACCTACTCTTTATAGAAAATTCCAGCAGAAATGGGTAACCCTATACCCTTGGTTACGGTATGGTGAAACTGCGGACGCCATGCTCTGTAAAATATGCCTTGATGCAAATAGAAACAATACCTTTACGCAAGGTAATAGACCTCATCAAGTCTAACGACCATCAAACAGCACTGATAGTCCCACTTCTACAGGAAAACAATAAGAAGCCTCAGTTGCACAACCAGGCCATTATTTTCAAGTTTGTAGACTTCAATTTTCATCTCTAGATTGGTTCAGATTGCACCATTTTACTTTAAATTTGAAAAAAATATTTGGACCCCCTAGCAAGCTCGCGCCTTTGGCGCGAGGCTCGCGGCTATGCCGCGCGATGGCCTATACTTTTTCCATGTTAAGGACAAAATGGCCTATAATTTTTTTATGCTCTAGGCCATGTGTCCTATAGCTTCTGAAAACGGTCTGAATCACTGATAATTCTGTAGAATTAGGGACATACAAGGCACATTATGACCTTATTTCAGTATACCATTGCAGTCTTTTGCAGATGAATATGCACAAATGATGCATGGTGCATCATCCCCTTCCTAAGCCCTGCTGATTAATGGTGTATTTTTCTTATATAATCTATTTGGAAAGTCATAATCAAATAAAGCAATGGATTAAAATCAGGACAATCAACCAATTTTTGAGTGTTTTGTATCGTTTTATTGTTTGGATCTAATGTAGAATTATGAAATGCAAACTTACAAAATTTATTGTACCTTATTTTAGTTTTTTTATATCATAATAAATATTAATTATGCCCCCCTTTGAAGAAGAGGGGACATATAGGTTTGCCGCTGTCGGTTGGTCGGTCTGTCGGTCGGTCCGCGACATCAGTTTCCGTTCAGAAAATTTTGACAGAGTTATGCCCCCTGCACTTTGAAAAATACCAAAATTTCAGGGTTTCTGTTCAATATCTCTTGAGTGGAGTTACATATTGAAATGAAATTTTGTATACAGACACATCAAATGATAATCTAGGTCAAGATCTTATTTGGGTCCAATCAACAAAATTTTGACAGAGTAATGCCCCTTGCACTTTGAAAAATACCAAAATTTCAGGGTTTCTGTTCAATATCTCTTGAGTGGAGTTACATATTGAAATGAAATTTTGTATACGGATACATCAAATGACAATCTAGGTCAAGTTCTTATTTGGGTCCAATCAACAAAATTTTGACAGAGTAATGCATCTTGCACTTCGAAAAATACCAAAATTTCAGGGTTTCCGTTCAAGATCTCTTGAGTGGAGTTACATATAGAAATGAAATTTTGTATACAGACACATCAAATGAAAATCTAGGTCAAGTTCATATTTGGGTCCGATCAAAAAAAATTTGGACAGAGTTATGCCCCTTGCACTTTGAAAAATACCAAAATTTCAGGGTTTCCGTTCAATATCTCTTGAATGGAGTTACATATTGAAATGAAATTTTGTATACAGACACAACAAATGAAAATCCAGGTCAAGATCGTATAAAGATCCGATCGAAAAAATTTTGACAGAGTTATGCCCCCTGCACTTTGAAAAATACCAAAATTTCAGGGTTTCTGTTCAATATCTCTTGAGTGGAGTTACATATTGAAATGAAATTTTGTATACAGACACATCAAATGAAAATCTAGGTCAAGTTTTTATTTGGGTCCAATCAACAATATTTTGACAGAGTTATGCCCCTTGCACTTCGAAAAATACCAAAATTTCAGGGTTTCTGTTCAATATCTCTTGAGTGGAGTTACATATAGAAATGAAATTTTGTATACAGACACATCAAATGAAAATCTAGGTCAAGTTCATATTTAGGTCCGATAAAAATAATTTGGACAGAGTTATGCCCCTTGCACTTTGAAAAATACCAAAACTTCAGGGTTTCTGTTCAATATCTCTTGAGTGGAGTTACATATTGAAATGAAATTTTGTATACAGACACATCAAATGAAAATCTACTAGGTCAAGTTCATATTTAGGTCCGATGAACAAAATTTTGACAGAGTTATGCCCCTTGCACTTCGAAAAATACCAAAATTTCAGGGTTTCCGTTCAATATCTCTTGAGTGGAGTTACATATTGAAATGAAATTTTGTTTTCAGACACATCAAATAAAAATCTAGGTCAAGTTCATATTTGGATTCAATCAAAAATTTTTATGCCCCCCTTTGAAGAAGAGAGGACATATTGCTTTGCCGCTGTCTGACTTTCTGTCTATCGGTCCGTCGGTCGGTCCACGACATCAGTTTCCGTTCAATACCTCTGGAGTGGATTCACATATTGAAATGAAATTTTGTGTACAGACACATCAAATGAAAATCAAGTATAAAGTTGTGACGGACTTTAATCACAGAAGGGGTAGGGGGGCATTAATGTTGACTTAACTTGTTTATCAAACTTCTGACATTCAACTTCTTATTTCAGAATTTATTTTTAAAAATCTATTCATTTCTGAAGTACAGAAGTAAAAATACATGTGTATTGCTGGCACCATTATTATATTTTTCAAAACTTTTTCAGAGATGTGATATGGCAACCCAGACATTTGTGACAGATCTCCAAGCAATGAACCCTACAGTCGTCCAAGTGCAGGTACCTAATTACGATATATACATGTACCAATTACCCGAGAGTTGAAATTTAAATGTACCCATGATTCTTCGATGGTCTTGCTTCTATATTTGGCTCATTTGTGATAATTTTTTCTAAATTTTCTGCAATTCATGGTCCTTATGTAGATTTTTATGCCCCTATTGTTAGAGATTTTGGGACATATAGTTTTTTATGTCTGCAAAAACTTATAGTTGGCCGTACATGTAAATTGTAACTTTTAAATGGAAAATGATAATGCTTAGTGTGGCAAGACCTTTTTACTGCTAACAATTTTTTTACCTTGTGCAATTAACATTGTCCTAGCAAAGTGGCCTAACTGGGCAGAGCTTATTCAATCAAGCGAATGGATAAAATTTTAGGGTAGATAGATTAATCATTATGAATTGCTTATAGTAATTGGAGTAAATATTCATTACATGTAATTTTGTAAGCTTATATCACCTGGTCAGAATTAAACTCTTCCAATGACGGGGTGAAAATAATTTCCGCCCGGTCAGGTATGTTTGCTACTACAATACCCGTTTTTGAACTTTGGTAATTGCTTTTAACTGATACATGTAACACTAACAGTAAGTGATACTGCATTCAAATTCAAATCCGATATCCCCATTGGAAATACGTTTTATTGGTACATGAACCAAAATTTGTTACCTCTTGATCTTGGAGAGTGACCTGCAGATATCATAACAGCAATTAAATTAATTTATATCAAAACAATATTTTAAGGGGGTCCAGAACAGTATCCGAAAGATCCCATCGGAAAGCTCTAGATCAGTTATTACGTCATAATAAAAACGGCGATATTTGCGCGTTTTTCGCAAGAACATCATTATTAGGTAACGTAAAAATAAGGGGGAGGGAGTAACAAAATCACTATAACTTAAAAACTGATGGTCAAATTTCAATACTAAGTAATCAGTGTTTCACTTGACATATGAAGAAGATAATATCAAGTTTTTACGGAAAATAAATGATAGGGTTTCATATAAACAGACTTTATCAAGAAAAATAAACAACTCCAGATGTTCTGAAAATAGACATAGATTTATCTCTTTTCGACATTTTCTTTTAAAACTCTTAAGTGATCATTTCTACGTCTATTATGACTCTATACATATCTGATTGCCCACATCATATCTAATTGAAAAATACAGAACGTGTTAATATTCTGCCACGGCAGAGGATTTGTAACTGTGTAGTGTGTTAATTTTAATGTCACATTTACAGCCCATTTTGGGGCCTTCAATGGGTATATTTGTACGTTCGTATCTTCAAAACTAACGGTGAAAAATTGATGAAACTTTGCATGTAGAAAATGTATGTTTTAATTATAAACATTTATAATTTTTAGGAAACTTAAATGATAGTTAATAATACTTGACTATTTATATAGAATTCCTCAAAGTCGCCCTCCATAAGCCAGGGAAATCAGAATGGACAGGGGCAAAAGACGACCATTATACAGGCAGCACAAACTCATTCAGGCGGTCAGCAGTTCATTGTGACAAGTGAGTAACTAAGGGATCATTTACATCTCATTTAAGAATAGTCCATTTTCCAGAAAATATCTAGCACTACCACCAGGCATCACATCATTTGGCAAATTTTTCCATTGTGACGTCACATCTGATCTCACCGTCTTGAAGCACCTTGATGTGTTGCCATGCCTTTTATTTTGACGTCACAATGAAAATATCGCCAAATTATGTGATGTCTGGTGTCTGTCCGCCTTATGAATCTATTGGAAAATCATCTATTAATGTTAAAGATTTAGAATTTATTGAGATATGATATGCTTTGAGACAATTCACACTTCATGATCAGCCAAGGTTAATTATCTAATGAAGAAACTCATCATAAGATAGAAATTACAATACTATACATATACGTGTAAGTTGTATTTTATTATGACAGCTTCAGTTCCAGATCAGCTGAGCGGAGAAGGCAGCAACGGACAAGACGGAGTGACGATACAGCAGGGAGGACAAACAGTGTATCCAGCTCATGTTCAGTATGTAGACGGCTCTGATCCTGGTATCTACGCATCTACAAATGGTCAAATGTACGATTACTATAACATAGATGTGTCTGCAGTGACCAGCCAGTGTGATGCACTCGGAGTGGCAAGAGCCTGCTTCTTTATGATGCACCTCATCACTCTCTTTGATATTGTAACTCGGCATGCAACTCCGCTCTTAATTATGTGCAGCTCTAACCAAAGGGCAAATAACACAAGATTTGTTGTGAATAAATCTATACTTGAGGTAGTGTAGAGGCATGAGGCTATACCGTCAGGGAGGGCAAACTATCTTGAACTTTTCTAAGTTTAAAATCTTGGTGATTGCTTTTATCCACAGAATTAAACGAAATAGTATACTTCCAAGAAAAATGGCAGCTGATTTTTTTTTTTTTATTTTACTTAATTCTAATTAGTTATTTTTAGTATCTTTCTGTTGTAATTTGCAGTTTTATAGGACAATTATTTCTTCCATTGTAATTTAGGTTTTCTTTCTGTAAGGAGGGTTTTTAGATTCAGTTTCCAAAAAATATTAACACATTCTTACATACAATATAATATATGTAGTAACAATTGAGGTCTAACTTTTGATAAACAGAGTGCAGTTTGTAAATAACAGTGATTGGTAATTATAACGGAAATTTGTTTGTGTTGTGTTTTGTTGAGCTTTTGATTTTGTTTGTTTGTTTATATTGGTTTTTTTGGCTTACATCTTTGTTATTTTATGTTATGCAAGAATCATAGTCATCCATTGGTCCAGTTCTACTAATAATCAATTCTGGGAGAAAAAGACACATGAATCGTACATTTTCATTTTTCAAGAATTTAATTGTTTATTAATTTGTAATTTAGTAATTTATACAAAGATATTTTCATTGATGTATTGATTTACATGTATAAGTGAAGTTAATTATGATTAATTTGGCATCTCCTTGTGCACTTTTGGAAACTTAAGACACAAGGGCAGACCAACCTTGTACTTGAGATTCCTCAAATCTCCATGAATTTTATCTATGAGGAGACTTTTAACGATATTGATTTTTAAGGTCAAGGTCGTAATACATTTTTTGTACTAAATATACATGTATGATATATTGTCTTGAAGGAACACAGCATTTTATGTCTTATTTACATGAATAAGTCTGTTATAACAATCTGTTCCATCCTTACAGGCAAAATGCCTACCAGACGGAGTACGGACAGACGATGTATACACCTGTATCAGGTACTTACTACCAGACAGGATCTCAGCAGGTGGGCAGTGGTGTCACTCAGCTTGGGGTACAGACGGTACAGGGACAGATTGTACAGCATCAGGGGGGCACTTACCTTATACAGGGAGGGACCATGGATGGAGAGGGTACCCCACTTACACACACAACAAGAGCCTCTCCAGCCACAGTATGTATTCACCAAGATTTATTGATTACTTGGAATGAAAATGAAAATTGTTCGGAAGATAAAATACAAGCACAGTGAAAAGGAAATGTCACTTTGCAATGCTCTTGTAATGCTGTAAGTTAATGTCAAATAGATTAGGTTTTGGTTTTTTTTGGCACAAAATTATGTCTGAGAATGTTTTAGATTGGATGTTGTAATTTGAAGAGAATTTCAGCAGATAAATAGCTATTTGACAAATAAATATCCTTGTAGGTTCAGTGGCTGATAGACAACTATGAGACTGCAGAGGGAGTTAGCTTACCCCGAAGCACTCTGTATAATCACTATTTACGACATTGTACAGAACAGTCTCTGGACCCCATGAATCCTGCTTCATTTGGTAAACTCATACGATCAGTATTTCTTGGACTACGCACACGCAGACTGGGCACAAGGTATGCATTGTACATCGTAGAATGTGATCAATTATATTTTAGGAGTAGTCAGTTAAATTTTATATTACTTAGACAATTTTCTTTAATACAGTTCAGAAACATTGGCATACTAATTCAGTGAACACAAATGTTTCAGTATATTTAAAGTGATCGAAATTCATAAAAATTTCAAATAAGCAATTTACTGTAAAATCAAATTTTGATGACTTTAATGAATTTATTAAAATTCTTGCATGAATAGACCTTGTTGTCACAAACGACTGGACAACTCTTCATTTGTATTAGATCAATGTGCTTTTGTTACGTTTTATTTCTTGTACTTTTTCAGGGGCAATTCAAAGTATCACTATTATGGCATAAGGATTAAGGCAAACTCCCCCCTTAATCAATTCACAGATGATCAAACAATGGCAATGAGACAGCAGCCTATGTACCAAGGGAAAAAGTAAGCGAAAAAGGGAAACGCATATACATGTATGCATGTTAGCTTGTAGAGTTTTGTGAATTATAAGTTTAATCAAAATATTTATAGATTCTGAAAACCGTTTCTCATGTGAGTACAATTAGATGCAAAAAAGATTAAGACAAAAGTTAATGCATGTGAAGACGCGGCATGCTGTTAGGGTTTTAGCACAATGTTGTTGATGTAACAGATTCCGTCCTCCTAACAGCAAAGGGGAATCTGACTCTGAGAGTGGACATGGTCACCCAGGACAGATTGACCAGGCTACAGCACAGCAGCAGCAGCATCAGCAGTTCCTAGGTGACGCTTCCGCAGCTCTGCCAAACTTTGGTGATATAGACATGTCAGCTCCGTTACCTGAGGGAGTCACTGCAGATCATGTCCGTGCCTTCGAGAAGATGTACAGAGAACATGCTGAGGTATAGTACATGTGTTACATGCTCATTTCTGTTTATTACTCCTGCACATTTCTCAGAACCTACATGTGGATTGAATACTTTAGAAACAGAATCAGTACTCCATAATGGCCAGTCACCCCTTAAATAATACATTTATAAGATAGATTTCAGTCCATGCTTGTAAGTCTGCTCCAGATAACACTGTAGTTCTAGATTCTTACTTATGGGGACCAAAAAGGCTGAAAAATACTGAAAGGTTTCTTCATGTTGTTAGACAATCTGAAAGTACTTGAAACTTAGGGATTAATCAATATATTTATTGTATTTCAGGCCATAGTAGATGTAGTTGTGAATTTGCAGTTTTCTCTCATCGAAGCTCTATGGCAAGGGTTTTGGCGAAACCAGCCTCCTGATCAACTCACGTAAGTAGTTGTAAAAGATCCTTAATATACATACATGTATAAGTAACTTTATGCATGGCAATCCCTACATGTAAAAGTTGATTTATGAAGTAATGTTTAAAATTTATCATAATTATGGTTCAAGTACAAATATTGTATTTCTTCCAGTGATTGGGAAGGACAGGGTCATAGACTATTAATTTGAAAAATGGCCCATTGAAGTCTAAGTACTTTCTTAAGAAATGGCCCATTGAAATTTTAGGAAATTACGGAAAATGGCCCATTCACAAAATTTCCTACCAGATCACTGTTCTTCAACTTTATATTTCTTTTCAGTGCTGATAATGATTATGAGAAGCGCCTTCCCAAGGACAAGTTATATGCTGTCAGTGGATATGAGGCTGTACAAGAATATGTTAGACGAGCTGATTATACATTTTATCAAGCCTTAGTAGAAGTCCTAATTCCTGATGTACTCCGCCCAATTCCTAGTAAGTAATTATTACAAATTAATTAAATTTTGTACATTATTAGTAAATTCAGTATTGTATTGTAAGTCTATTAAAAAATCCAGGGTACCTTGTCTTGACGGGTTCCTCCTTTTATGTTCTGTTTGAGCACTCTAAAAATACATATATGTGGTATATGAAATTCTTGTGATAAAAACATCATCCTATAGTTGGCTTAGCTTTATTTAGGCAATTTCTCTAAGAATACATTGTCAACATGGATTTTACCAAATGATGTCAGACTCATTAATGGCTAACATGTAACTAATGTTGGTTCAAAAGTGAAAATTTAAATTATCATAAAAAGAATTAAACGTTGAAACATGAATGCCATATTGAAATAAAGGCAGATACAAATACATGTACATGAACAAGAGACAATCTATTCAAAACATTGATTAATTAAGCACAATGTCAACTTGGTATAGTCAATATGACAGTAGTTTATTTTTTACAGATAATCTTATTTACAATGTATATTAAAGCTTTTAAAGATAGGAAACCCATACGATTAAGCATAATTCACTTAAGGTAAAGCAACTTTGCTGTATTTCAGGCTCATTAACTCAAGCTATAAGGAACTTTGCCAAGAGTTTGGAGAATTGGTTAAAAGGTGCCATGACGGGTGTACCAGAGGGAATGATCAAGACTAAGGTAAGCATTTATCAAAATTCCAGAGAAAGTTTAAAACAGATGTTAATGTTAAAATCCTCCATAGCCAAAGTGAATTAGAAAAATGAATTACATTTCTTATCCTTTGAATGTTGGTACTTTTATTTTGTAAGAATACTCCTTATTTTCAGTACATGTAAGCACATGTTATGTATACAGTGTTCTCCCCAGAAATTTCAGATAGCATGGTGCTAAGTCTTCGCGGTGCACCTTGTGTTGGGATGCTTCATTGCGCGTTGCGTCATTCAATGTTGCACCATTGCATACTGTTTTATGTGTTGTTGCTTTATTACTAAACTGTTCAAAATAACTTTTGTGTTAATAATACTACATTCTTATCCACATGCTAAAATTATCATTAGATTTTAGACAGTGAGATCATTGGTGTTCTATTTGTAAAGAGAGATTCATAAGTTTTAAAACTCAATTAGTTTTGGGCCTTTTGAGAAAATTATCTTGAGAATGTTTCATGACCATACTCCAGGTAGCTTAGTGTAAGAATTTAGCATAATACACTGATTTGGAAGGAAATTCTGTGAATGGGCCATTTTCAATGATTTTCTAAAATATCAATGGGCCATTTCTTTAAAAAAAAGTACTAAGTTTTCAATGGGCTATTTTGCAAATTAATGGGACTATGGTGCATGTCCTCTGTCCTTCCCAATCACTGATATTAGTGAATCTCATTGTGTTATGGAAGGGGAGTCTAACCTTGAGTTAAGGAAAGGGCAGGTTTCACCTTTTTAAAAAGGTTGAAAATTATCTTGTATAATATACAAATTGGGTCCAAATATGGAAACATTTAATCCTTCCCCACCCCTCCTTATTAGCCATTGCAATATTGTTTGTGGTCAAGCTGATAATTGTTCTACTTTGCCCACAATATGGAGCAATCCTCCCCCCCCCCCCCCCCCCCCCCGAAACCAAGGTCTATCTTATATGTCAATTGTATACAAAATGTTATATATCGCGCTCAGACCCATTAATAAAACGATGGTCCGTGCACCATGTTGCGTTTTGATGATTAATTTCGTCCATCCGTCTAAACTTATTATTAACTATACTCAATGAAAAAAAAAAATACGGACATATAGTCTCATACCGACTCGTTATTTATTCAAAGTAAAGATAACTTCTTTCGTATCTTGTAAAAGGGGTGCGGCAATTATTTTGTATGACAAAGACGGCGAGGTCAGGTAATATGTCCAACAGTAAGACGGATTAAAACATATTTTAATGACATCTGAAATAGCGTATTTCTATTTCCAATTTACCGTCACGCTGTAACTATATGACACGTGCCGGTCAACACGATCTAGCGATTACTACGTTATAGAATGGTCGTCTTTTGTTGGTCACTCGATAGACATTGACAACGCAGTTATTTTAAATGTCCGATAGATTGACATGCGCCGTAGAAGCCAGACACGTTCTCAGCTCAGGTAAATAAAGCTTGCGGGGGGCTAGTAGACGTTTAACACCTCCGGTTGTATACAGCCGGGGCTAATTAATCGGGAATGCGGTGGTTAAATCAATCAATTAAGATTATTAACGCAAATGGGTACACAAAATAGTTAATACACGAATTTTTAGTGGAAAAAATATAGCATGGCGGACGTAAAATATAGCGTGGCGGTAAATCTCGATAGCGTGGCGGGGCCGCCACGCTAAAACGGCCTGGGGAGAACACTGGTATATCAATAATGGAGTTAATAATAATTTAAACATGTACATTGTTGTTCAGGTCAGTGCGGTTAGCGCCTTCGCTCAGACTTTACGTCGATACACATCACTGAATCACCTTGCTCAGGCTGCTAGGGCAGTATTACAGAATACATCACAGATCAACCAAATGTTGACCGATCTCAATAGGGTGGACTTTGCAAATGTACAAGTAAGTCAGTTTATAAATTTCAGTTCTGTCTCCCTCAGATAACAAAATACACATGTAACAAATAATTAGTATTTCTGTTGCAAGACTATATAACTGAAATGTTCTCCTATACTCCTTTCACCTGTAATTAATCAAAATCAATGAAGTATCGATGGGATGAAATAAGTTTTGATGAAAAGCAAGCTGAAAAGAGGGGAAATCAATTTGAGAAGTTTAATACAAGTTCAACCTGGACCTGCATATATAATTATGTACAGTAAATGTTTCAAAGTATTAACACATTACAAATAACTTGATAAAGAAGAAAATCACCTCCCATAGAGAGTGATACAGTTTTGTATATGATAAATTACTGATACCACACAATGTTTACTTTCAGGAACAGGCATCATGGGTATGTCAGTGTGAAGACGCTGTAGTACAACAGTTACAAGAAGATTTTAAGAAAACACTTGAGTCCCAGAATTCACTTGAACAGTGGGCAGTTTGGTTAGAGGGTGTGGTCAATCAGGTCCTCAAGCCTCATGAAGGGAGTGACAATTTCCCTAAGGCAGCTCGACAGTTTCTTCTGAAATGGTCATTTTATAGGTAAAGTTTATATATGTTTTTCTGTATAAGTTTGTAAGGAGAACAGAAAACAAATTATTACATCCATTTTTATGTTCAGAATAAAATTAAAATTTATTTATACAGAGGAAAATAAAAAGTTTGACCATTTACATGTATTTAGTGTTTAATACACCTCAGATTCATTCATGTAAATTTTATAGCAGAAAAGCATGTACATGTAATTATTATCCCTGACTATTTTACGTTTACATGGCTTGGTACCCCTATTCTTGATTGTTCACCTGCAGTGTACATTCTCCACTTTCTTTGTAGTTCTATGGTGATTCGAGACTTGACACTGCGCAGTGCTGCTAGTTTTGGATCTTTTCACTTGATCCGCCTTTTATATGATGAATACATGTTTTATCTGGTGGAACATAAAGTAGCAGCAGCCACTGGGGAAACACCTATAGCTGTCATGGGTGAAGTCAGACAGGTATGATACTTAACTATGGGAAAAAAGGGCAATATTGAAAAAAAAAAAGGATAATGACTATATAGACAAATTCTCTTGTTCATTGGTAAGCACTAAATGATTAATATAAATTCAAGGGAAAAACTTGATTGCCAACTTAAAATGTACTTTTGTTTTATTCAAAGTAAATATCAAAGTTAAAGGATAACTTCTGCATTACTTTACTGATTGTATTATGATGTTTTTCAGTTCATAGATTTGAGCAGTGCTGTCCTGATGAGTAACCTAGAAGCTGAGACTAAGCCAAATGTTATCACCAAAGCCCCTCCCACCTCAGTGAACGCTACATCAGGTACATCTATACTGAACAAAGTGGACAGTGCCCAGAGCTTGGCCACTACCTTGATGGTCCTCTCTAACTCGGGTACAACCAGTAACGCCGTCAATGGTAGCCTTATAGTCACCTCGGCCCCTGGAACTAACGCCTCCACAGTAACGGTCAGAGCAGCTAACACCCCCATACAGGGGGCCAAGACCATTGTAGTCATGCCAGTGTCCAGCTCCATAGGCTCAGGGGATGGACAGAACAAAAGATTAAAGGTGGAATAAGGAACAACTAGCCAATATGTCATAGTGCTCATAAGTCAAAATATACAGTGTGGAACTAAGTCATAATGACTGAAAGGTCAGGAGTATCAGTCACATGGTACTGATTTAGTCTCGAAAAGTATATAAGACCTCATAGATTTAAATGGCATTATTCACAAAAATCCATCCCACTTGTACATATAGCAGTTGTAAATAAAATCACTTTTATGCACTAATGAAATACTATGCCTTGAACATTTCTTATTTTTGTTGACAAATTTTTCTGAGTCATGTTTCTTTGTTATATCGAAAAAAGTTGAAGTTAAAAATGCATGTTTTGAAATTTAGTAACATGTTTAATGATCTGAAATTATTTCGAGGTACTTTCAAAAAGTTCTGTATTGTTCTTGATTTCAAGATTGTTTGTTGTTGCATTTGTGGTAACATTTTTTGTTGATCTTGATCCCTCTATTTTCAAGTTTGATGTAATGTTGTGGAATTCCCAAACAATGAGCTCAAAGTGTTTGCCGAGAAATTGTTTGTATCAAATCAGTATTATTGAACCCCACCACAAGTGATAACAGGGTAGCATCTGAATTTGTTACCGTCTTTCTACTATAAAACTCAGTATAATTAACAAAGATTGCTGTATTGCATGGCATGTAAAGATAAATTTTAGCACGATGTGAATTTTTACTGATGACTGTATCAATCTGAATATCCAGAGATAGAAGTCAGAAATGTTTTAAGATGTAGCAAGTGATCTGTATCATACAATTTTTAAGTAGTTTTCAGTCTAGTTATGCAATAGCTACCATAGAAATACATGTAGGTGCCATAGAAACTCTTCATACACATGTAATCTCAAGTTTTCTCTCTTAAAAGTTTCCAAGATACGTAGAGGTAGCACATTTCAAAACATGAACATTGTTTAATATTCCCAATGCTTGTATTTATTTTATTTATTATCAAATGCCTTGTTTAATTTGATGTGTTCATGGAAAAAATGGCAAACTGTATCTTGCCATGACTGTTTGCTATATGTTTGGACAACTTCTATTTTTGTGATTTCTAATTGATTGAATGTTAATTTCCTGGCAGAAATGATAATGTACAGTAAAGCTGTTAAAGTGACAAATGGTTTTGTATTACTTGTACAGTATTGAAAGTATTTCCCTTTTACTCATAGGTTTTTATATACTGACTAAAAGATGGATTACCCTCAACTTGCAAAGAGGGAAGACTTACGTCCTAGGATTCACAAGATAATGAAATTAATCAATTTTCAAATACAAGGTCACATAAACTTACTCTAGTAAAATCATGTGAGCAGGAGAAAGACTGAATCTTTAGCCTGAGGAATTTTATACTTGTTACAAAGTATCCAATGTTCAATAGTCAAGGTCACAATTCTGAAGTAGTCCGAGATTGATGTATATTGTACCATAAAAGGGAGAAAATTTGACCTTGTTGTTTCAAACTTCTCAGATTGATTTAATAACAAAAGTCTTATCCTAAAAAAAATATGAGGTATCCATATTTGAGGTACATGTGCTATTGGTTACAGTGTGTAGTTTACCTGATAAAGTATATCGAGTCTTTGTGGAATACCTAGTTATTTTCCATTCGAGACAGTTTCTGAGGTAAAACCATTATGACATGAAGATGGTATGGTAACGTCAATTTAATACCGTCATCATAGATTAAGGACCATTTCCATACACTTTGATGATGTCACAATTGGTTTATGCAAGATACCTTCTCAAACAGGAAGTAAGTTTTTGAAAAAAAACCAAATACGGGATTGGTAAATTTCATACACATTTTTAGCTAACCAGCACTATCAAATTGCATCATACTGCTCCAAATTGTTAAATACACAATTGTGGATGACATAACTTGATTGTTTTACATTGGTCAAAACTGTTGTGAAAAGACGTGTTAACCAAAGGAACATCAATGTAGAAGGATCTATTTAGTGAGGCTGCTGGTCTAGCCACACTGGTTTGCAAGATTTTTAATCAAAGAAACATTTTCTGCTGTCCTGGTTTGGCTGTTAATAATTATTATTTTGGATTAAACCACATCAATTCTTCTACAAATACATGTATACAACAAACTCCATGTTAACTGTATTTTTAAAAATTTATTATATAGAACAAAGTAATCAACTGTCATACTTTTCAACAAAAAGAAAGATATACTTAAAAAGACAACCATATACACTAGTACAAATAAATATTTTCTTAAAATGATGCTCTTATGATTATGATAATTGAATTTCTTGCATTAAAAAAGAATGAAAAGTGTGATGTGAAATGAAGAAAGAAAACAAACATTAATTTACAAGATTGGTTCTTAGACCAATCCTTATCAAATCAATTGGTAGATTTTAAAAATACACTATACACTATATACATGTAACTACACGTACTTACAATTTGGGTATATCTAAGTAAAGATGATATGTTTTTGTGGAATACTTGTCCACTATCCAGCATGGGAAAGGAAGTTTGTAAAAAGCCATATTGGCCTTGAAAGTTGATGATAAATTTACATTTATATTCATCAATTTGATGGCATTAAAACATGTAATAGAAAAGTTTGCTTTTAAAATACAAATTCTAAATCTCCTAGTTCACAGTTGCTGGCCTGGACATGATACATTTAGTAACAGACTGCAAAGTAAATCAGGATACAAACTAATTTATGATCCAGGAGTGTGTGAAGCAATAAATAATGCTACATTACAAGTACAGTGTATATCAAGTTTCACAAACATTTTCGTAAAGCATTGCTTTGTACTTGTTGATTAACAGTATTGTATGTTTACTGAGTATTGAGAAACTTTTCGTACGGAGATGAGAACCTATACAGGCAATAGTGCTGAACTATGAAGATAAGATCAAATATTATCGGAGATATGACTCCCAGTCGTATTTTGGTTGGATCATGTAAAGATGACCAATCATCTGAAATAAAACGATGATACAATATCGTTTTGTAAATAAAATAACGGCATAAATGCTCATACTGTATATCGGGAAAATTTTGCGTTGGGTAAATATCGCGAAAATGACACTAAAAAGGTGCATCTTTTTTCGCTGAGTCTAATTTTCGCTCATCTATAAATACCAAAAAGGGTTAAGATCTGTGTCATTTTTTGCTATGTCCATTTTACGCGATTTGACGATGCTCAAGAATTTAGCGAAAATTAGAGACACACCAAAAATTCCCGATATACAGTATATGTATGAAATGCTGACTAGTTGTAAGTGTTGGACACTGACAGGTTACTGCTCTCCTTGTTAAGGAGTACATCTCTCTCCTCTCTGATCAATAGATAGTCCAGGTTCTTTCTGTACAGACAATAATGCTGCACAATAAACAGAATGTCAAACAAGATAGAGAAAGCACCCAGTCCAAACTTAGTGGGGTCACCAAACAAAGAACTCCAATCATCTAAAATAAGAAAAAGTATTTATTTTTAGATTCTGGACCATCCTAATGAAAATTCACAATTTGATAGTTGTGGATCAACATCTGTAAAAAGAAGCACAAACAATTGCATTTTCCTGCTTCAGTATTTTATCCCAGATAAAAAATTACTCTGGTAGGTCAAAGCTCAAAGTCAAGATCAGTAGGTAAAATCTCTCCTAACAGAAACTTGATGAAACATCAAAGCCCTATCAAATATGGTTCAAGGGATATACCCAAACTTAAAATTTTCAAAGTAAGTCTTTTCTAGGTCAAAATTCATGGAATGATATAAAGTTACTGTGCCAAGGAATCTATATGTATGTGAGAATATACCACAGCCCAAACAAATATGGTTCAAGAGATAAAGGAGGCTAAGTTAAAATTTAACGAGTAGATTAAAGGTAAAGGTCACCAGATCAAATGTAATGGTATCACATAAAAGTTCTTGTTGAATATCTTTAAAGGAATTTTCAGAAAATGATAACTCATTTTTTATCAAATCATATTTAAAAAACAAAGTGACAGACCAATTGAGATCCTTCAAATTTCAAGGTCACCTGTTCGAGCACAAATGGTTGCTTTTTCCAGAAAGACAAGAGGACAAACAATTGAACAAAGGCAGCCGTGTAGCCCTAATGTATTGGCACTAAGATTACTTTGATTAGAATGGATTACATACCACTGTTGTAGGCCAGGAAGAACATTTGAAGCAAGCTGAAGCTTCCCCCTGTGAAATCTAACAGTACATTTCCTATACTCCAACCTAGAGTGCTCTTCCTCCGATAATTCATGTAAGCCTGCAATAGACTTTCTTTTTTCAATTTCAGGTATAGGCGCTATGTAGATGTTACTTATGTGTCAATCTAACTATGTCAAAGGTCAAGGTATTAAGTGAATGATTTTACTAAATTGAATACATTAACATGAACATGAAACAATCTTCTGAACTTCTACATTTCGAAAGTTGTGGCCATTGTTAAAGTTCTCAAAATTAAGTAAGCCATCTGGATCTTTGATACAGGACATAATCATTACTCAATCATGAATATATTTAAAACCTTTCTATAATACCTCTTTTTTTAACAGCAAGGAACTTTAAGAATTTCACCTCCATGTACAGGAATAAACATATATACCAGCATAGTACCTACATGTATATTAGATAAGCTTTCATAATATTTTGCCGGTATATTTGTTACACACCTGAGGAATATACTTGATCAGAGTGACCCCTAGTTTGACGTAGGAGAAGAACTGTAGATATCTGAGCCACGTGATAACTTTGGTGAGTGACAGTACCAGTGATACTCCAATAAACAACCACGCTAATGTCAGGAGTAGCTTACACACGTTAGATATCCTCTGGTTACCTCTCTGTAAATAACAAACATAAAACATATATGAAAAAATTAAATTATAGGAAATGTTTACAGACAAATTACTTCTGTCCATGCAGTTCAAGGGACTCTGATGACTAAGGGGATTATGGTGACTATGTATCAAAATACATGTAATTAGAGGAAAACATGTTGGTTTTTCCATCATTGTTCATCCTTCTGTCTGTCTGTCCACCATGTAAGTACATCATGTCAACCAAGCTGTATCCATTGGCACATTTTTCATATTTCATACTTTATTGGTTAAAAGAAAATTTACTTCATGCGAGGCCAAAGTCACTTTGTAGTTCCTTGTTTCTGATAATCATGTTTGTGCTTTATTTTATCCAATTGACCCTTCCAATTGCGGGAAAAGAATGCAAAATTTCGTGACGTCACAATGCTTTTACCATGTGTTTACCTCGGACAAACAAGCTTCGAACCTCGGTCAAACATCGAAAGTGCATTGTGACGTCATGAAATTTCTCAATTTTTTCCCGCATTCGGAAGGGTTAATTCTGAACAGTCTATGTATAATATTTCAGATTGTTGTTGATCATTACCAAAAAAATCAAATTACCTTGATCCAAAGGTAATTTCAAAGGCAAAGGTATGATTGGAATCTTGATACTGCATCATTCTGTATGTGTATTTTATTTCAATGCAGAAAAAGGCAAGAAATTATCGAGAGAGCATACTAGTATGATAACCAAGAAAGCATACTAGTATGATAACCAAGAAAGCATACTAGTATGATAATCAATAAAGCATACAAGTATGATAACCAAGAAAGCGTACTAGAATGATAACCAAGAGAGCATACTAGTATGATAACCAAGAAAGCATACTAGTATGATAAACAAGAAAGCATACTTGTATGATAACCAAGAAAGCATACTAGCATGATAACCAAGAAAGCATACTAGTATGATAACCAAGAAAGCATACTAGTATGATAACCAAGAAAGCATACTAGCATGATAACAAAGAAAGCAAACTAGTACGATAACCAAGACAGCATTTTAGTACGATAACCAAGAAAGCATACTAGTATCATAACCAAGATAGCATACTATTATGATAACCAAGAAATCATACTAGTATGAAAACCAAGAAATCATACAGGTATGATAACCAAGAAAGCATACTATTATGATATCCAAGAAAGCATGCAAGTATGATAACCAAGAAAGCATACTAGTATGATAACCAAGAAAGCATACTAGTATGGTAACCAATAAAGCATACTAGTATGATTACCAAGAAAGCATACTAGTATGATAAACAAGAAAGCATACTAGTATGATAACCCAGAAATCATACTACTATGATAAACAAGAAAGCATACTAGTAATATGAAAATCAAGAAAGGATACTACATGTGTATTATGATAACCAAGAAAGCATACTAGTATGATAACCAAGAAAGCATACTAGTATGATAAACAAGAAAGCATACTAGTATGATAACCAAGAAAGTATACAAGTAATATGAAAATCAAGAAAGGATACTAGTATGATAACCCAGAAAGCATACTAGTATGATAAACAAGAAAGCATACTAGTAATATGAAAATCAAGAAAGGATACTACATGTGTATTATGATAACCAAGAAAGCATACTAGTATGATAACCAAGAAAGCATACTAGTATGATAAACAAGAAAGCATACTAGTATGATAACCAAGAAAGCATACTAGTAATATGAAAATCAAGAAAGGATACTATTATGATAACCAAGAAAGCAAACTAGTAATATGAAAATCAAGAAAGCATACCAGTATGATAACCAAGAAAGCATAATTGTACGATAACCAAGAAAGCATACTAGTATGATAACCAAGAAAGCATACTAGTATGATAACCACAATCAAACCATTGGTATTTTTATACAACTGTATCAGAAAATATAACAACAAAAGACATTGATGACCTATAACAGCATTTCAAATCGCCAAAATTATAAAACATCAAACTAGTTGTCATTTGACAATGAATTCATCCAAGAAAATTTCATAAGATTCATACTTATTATTTCTGAGATACAGAAAACGCTTACTTTTATTACTTTTCTTACAGATTATTTGAGCATATTGAGATTAAATTGGCTTTTTTTTTTGGCCACGTAATTTTAAATATATGAAAACTTATAAAAAAGAAAAGATTCGTTTAAAAGAAGTTCACAATCTGAATATAGATCCTGATAGGTTGACAATTTATAGGAACTTACATCATATATACAGCACTGAAAGATTGTAATCAACGTCACAAACACAGCATGTAATGTGAAGATTACATCGTTCAGTTGTACAGGATTGATACCACGTGGATGCTCCTCAAAGTACTGGTCCTAAAATCATAAAACACAGATACTTAAATTATAAAATACTGGTCTAAACATCATAAAATACTGGTCCTAAATCATATGATACTGGTCATAAAATCATAAAACACAGATCCTAAAATCATAAAATACTGGTCTAAACATCATAAAATACTGGTCCTAAATCATAAAATACTGGTCTGAACATCATAAAATACTGGTCCTAAATCATATGATAGTGGTCCTAAATCATATGATACTGGTCCTAAAATCATAAAACACAGATCCTAAAATCATAAAATACTGGTCTACACATCATAAAATACTGGTCCTAAAATCATAAAACACAGATCCTAAAATCATAAAATACTGGTCTAAACATCATAAAATACAGATCCTAAAATCATAAAATACTGGTCTAAACATCATAAAATACAGATCCTAAAATCATAAAATACTGGTCCTAAAATCATAAAACACAGATACTTAAATCATAAAATACTGGTCTAAACATCATAAAATACTGGTCCTAAAATCATAAAACACGGATCCTAAAATCATAAAATACTGGTCTAAACATCATAAAATACTGGTCCTAAATCATATGATACTGGTTCTAAAATCATAAAATACTGGTCCTAAATCATGTAATACTGGTCCTAAATCATATGATACTTGTCCTAAAATCATAAAATACTGGTTCTAAAATCATAAAATACTGGTCTAAACATCATAAAATACTGGTCCTAAATCATATGATACTGGTTCTAAAATCATAAAATACTGGTTCTAAAATCATAAAATACTGGTCCTAAATCATGTAATACTGGTCCTAAATCATATGATACTTGTCCTAAAATCATAAAATACTGGTTCTAAAATCATAGTCCTAAAATCATATAATACTGATCCAATAATTCATGATTCTGGACCAAATATGAAAAAATACTGGTCCATAAATCATACAATACTAGTCCTAAAATCCCAAAATACTGGTACTAAAATCATAAAACTCTGATTCTAAAATCCCAAAATACTGGTCCTAACATCATACAATAGTACTGGTCCTAAAATTACATAAAACTGGTCCTAAAATCATATAATACTGGTTCAAAAATACCTTTTATCCAGAATTACCTGCAGCTAGATGTAAAGTTCTTTATCTGTATACATGTACCTTCTATCTAGTAAAATAGAACCGTTCATGAACAGGTATGTCAACTTTTGAACATGTTTGACTCTAAATATGTTATCTAGACCTTGCAGGTGACCTTGACCCGCAGTTGGTCAGCTTGACAATTATTGCAAGTTTGATGGGAGTATAATGCAAATATCAATCAGGTTATAGCTATTTACCGTATATCGGGTAATTTTCGCGTCGGGTAAATTTCGCGATAATGACCATAAAAAGGTGTGTCTTTTTTTCGCTGAGTCTAATTTTCGCTAATCTACAAATACCAAAATTCAAAATTTTTTCAAAGATTTATTTAGTGTGAAATGAAATACGATTGTGCATGATTACATATACAACTGCCAACGTTTATCTACTGGGTTTACGTATCAATACGTACAGTACTATTATACAGTTCACTCCTTCAAAGCATCAACGATACAGGCTTCTTTAAGACCATTGATTAGATTATAATTTCTGGTTTCCCATGCAAGTAGACATACAATTTTGTCATCCCAAAAAATCTCTACCCCAATATCATTGTTTAGATTTAGTCTCCTGCGAGAAATACACGTTTAATCAAAAGGCTAACTGCCATAATTGCAGAACGACAACAGGTGGTTTAAAATAAAAGCCGACATGCATCGGATCGGCAATTGTTTGATTTACGCTGGGTAATTAAATCAATTAATGTTACATGTTATATGTAAACATGTAATTATCTTAATCAAACGAGTACTCATAAACACCCCGGGACAGTAACATTTAACCGTACCTCTAAGCGTAATTGAGGAACATGAGCAAGATCAACGGTTAAGATCTGTGTCTTTTTTTCGCTATGTCCATTTTTCGCGATTTGATAATGCTCGCGAACTTAGCGAAAATTAGACACACGCGAAAAATTCCCGATATACGGTATGTGAAAGCGGGACAGCCAAATAGATGGACAGTCACAAAGCCGGACAACAGACAAAGTGGTCCCTATAAGCGTGTTCCATTCAATAGTTCAGAACAGATTCTGGATATTCTGTTCTGCGGTATGAATTGAATGCTTCAGAACCTGTCTGGGACATTCTGTTCCGTTTTCCTATGGAATGAGTCAGAACTGTTTTAATGGCGATTTTTATTTTGGATAATTTATGCTGTTGGACAGTGAGTCTGATGACGATGATGAGACCAAAGATGAAATGTTTCTGATCATGATGGCTTCAAGTCTCGTATAATATACATGTATTTGCCATTTTTCAGACACATATAACTGATCATTTCACCTGTAAATGTATATACAATGGGGAGGGGGGAGCTCTGTGTATATAAAAGCGCATATTTATTTTAAGCTTCAAACGGATTCTACTACAATTTCAGGTCAACTATGTAAGATAAATTGACAATTTTCATATTACCGCAGTTGACTTGCATTTTACACATCCTGAAGACTTGACATCACAAGATTTGACTCACTTTTAACTGTGACATCGCAGCAGGTTTATGACATCGCAGTTAGAAATAAACGTCAAAAGTAGTGATGTCAGATCTTGGCGTGTCTAAAATGCAAGTCTAATGGTAATATGGAGAAGGTTTATTAGGTAAATCATATCAACTTCAGACCTTTAAGGTAATACAACGTGTCATTGTTTATATCTTGTCTGTTTGCCATTACTTTTAATCTTGGTACCGATATAAAGAACTTTGACATGTTACATAATTCCTATAATATGACAATTTAGACTCTTCTTTTGATATACCATAACCTTGACCTAATTTCAAGGACTTTTATATTTACTTCTATTCAAGTCGCCATCTTGATTACCGGTATGTCACTGTTTCCTCCACACTACCTATTCGGCAAGAGCACTTAATGGAACTGTGTCATGATTCTGTTACGGATCATTCCATTGGAATTCTTTTAGTTCTGGACGTTAGGAACAGTGAACTGAACACTGAACAAGCGACAAAATACATAACCTGCAGCTTCTAATGTTTACTCATTTACCTGTACACTTTTTATCCAGTAAAGGCCCACATTGAACACTCCGTATGCCACAAAGCCAGTTATGTTGTATGCGAGGAAGTCAAAGTTTAGGCCTATCACACTGAAAATGAAAAATAAATTATCCATTAATGTGGCAATTCCTCATCTGAAAGTAACAGAATTCCTTGAATCCCCTCTCTTTACCCCATCATGTTTCCGCCTCATTCTATTGAAGTAATATTTCATTAACATTGTGTAATTTGTGAAATCCCCTTAAAAGATAATGAAAGTGTATTAAAATCTATGTACATACTACCATATCATACAAAGGGGTGGGGCCACAAGACCCCTAAATCGGCCCTCAATTTTTCTCTTTAATTAAATTTCATAAGAAATACTTGATATCTCTCATGAAAATGCACGAATGTTTATACCACTTTTAACAAAAAGAAATATAAAAAAAAATATCACCAAACAAAGTGTCATTTGACCGTAATGACGTCATGAAGTTACAACATTCTGACGTTATTGACGAAATATGGCAAAAATTGCTCGGAAATTTGTCTTTTGTGGAAGAATTTGATGTGGCCTCATGTGTTAACTAAGAAGAAAAAGGTTTATGACAAAAAGATATAATGATATCTTTTACATGTAAATTTTTTATCTTAGTTCATGCATGCGGTCATTCCTAAATTAATAGAACTATGTTGTTTTTGCAGCAATTTCGAGGAATATTGCAGATTCTGGTGTTTTCAGACGGCTAAAAGCTATTGATAAATGCATTGTTTACAAAAAAAAAAAATAGATTTGTTATTTAGTAGAGAATTTAGTATCAAAGTGTCAAATCAATGTTAAAAAATCTATGAAGTATAATGTTCAAAATAAGGGCTTTGTGGCCCTACCCCTTTGTAATTTACTATTTAAATTTCAGCTTTGACATTTTCATGGCTATGATAATTTTACCTTTTTCTTCTCCAGTTCTCAAACACCTGAGGATAAAAAGAGATGGACCATGCTGCAAAATATATCCATCCTATAACACTGTTAACGATCACCAGCACTGAGTTGTGTACTATCTCAATCTTCACAAACTGATCCTCCAAACTGTAAAATTATTGTCAATTAAGTAGCCAGTGATGACAATCTGTATATAAAACATTCATATACATTATTACAGAATTAGATAACTTTTCACAAACAGATAGTTTTTCCTTTTTCACTCTAAGCAATTGAAAAATATATAAACTTGTATCTATCATTATGTTGTTTTAGAAAATTAAAATATTCTATTAATCTTATATACATCTATACTCCAAAGAAAATGGTACCACTGCTATGCTTCTGTAGACCAAAATGTGAAATAAGACAAATATTTGCACAGTTCTCTGATTTATTTATTTATTATATTTATCTTGTCTTACTCCTCAAGTTCCTCTGAGGAGGAGTTTATTCCTAGGTATACATTTCCTGCTTTATTTGCCATCACGTTGAATTGTACAGACTTGCTGGTGTTCGCTGGTATGACTACAGCCTTCAATGGTAAAATCAGCTTTTTCTCCTCAGTATAAAGGATGTCATTACCAATCTGGTATGTAAAACTGACTACAGTTTCTGCTTGTAATGTATCGCTGAAATATTGAATATAGTGCCTTTAAATCAAAGAATTACATTTTGTATTTTGCAGTGACTTAATTATGCAAGAGAATCTTAAAATAATCAACTGAGAATAAAAGTCACTAAATTAAAAAAAGAGAGAGAGAGAATAAAAGTTAAATATTGATATACAATTAATGATCAGCAAAAAAAATATACATTCAAATTTGAGAATATCGAAAGTAAGGTGTAAAAATCCATAATCAAACCTTGGTGTTAGAGACAATGTTTTGGTGTCACCTATCTGTAAGGACAAGGAATCTGAGGAGAAGCTTAAGGTCACACAGCTAGCATGGTGTATCACTAGCACTGAAAAGAAAATCATAGACCTTTCACATTTATCTGTTGAACGTTCCACATTGGAAACTCAGTAACTCCAAAAGTCAAACAAATGATTGATTACATCAATTGACTGTTTGATATATACTTTTCAAATAGGACTGCATAATAAGCAAGACATTGACATATTCCCAAAAGCTGTCCATTGATTCTAGATTCTAGTCAGGTAACCAGGTGGAATTATATTCTAAAAATTTCCTGTATGCTTCAGGCAGACAATTTGAATAAATTCTGCCTGGTTTCCTGGTGTTAATTTTTGTAGGTGTTGCTAATCTGCAGATTTGGCTCCCTTTGATGGATGTTTTACACCAGGTTTCCATCTGGACCAATAATGCTGACTTAATTAATATATACATAATTTTCCTGCTAACGCCTGGAATTCGCTGAAAAATAACACCTTATTTATGCCTGGTTTCTGGTTGGAAGATTTTGTAAAGGTCACCATGATTCACCAAAAACTCAAGAGCTTCAACAAGTTCAGTTAAGATATTAATTAATGTAAAAGAGAGATTGTATACAAAATATATATATATTCTTCAAACGACTTAAATATTCAATACAAACATGAAAATATAATATTAAACTCTTAGGTACAAGGAAGAAGAAGAGATCTGCAAAACCATTCTAACTTAATTCAGTAGAGGCTGTGCATGCATCTAGGGGAACCAGGATTATTTTATTTTTCACTAACAGACCCATGTGGGCCACAGGCACCAGATTCCTAAAAAAAAAATCAAAACCCAATCTTTAACGCCCTCTTCTCTTCTCTTTTCCTTTCCTGGCTGAGGTTTTTTTAGGAATCTGGTGCCTGTGATGTGGGGCACACTGCAATTCTATAGCTAGTCTCCTAGCTAGCTCGGGCATATCAATTGTTTATGTCAATGAAATCTTAATATCTGGCATATTAATTGTTTATGTCAATGAAATCTCAATGATATATACACCAACAGACCAATGTGGGTCACAGGCACCAGATTCCTACAAAAAAATCAAAACCCCATCTGAATTTAACGCCCAATCAAAACCCCATCTTTAACGCCCTCTATTCTTCTCTTTTCCTTTCCAGGAAAAGAGAAGAGAGAAGGGCGTTTGAAAGATGCATGGGTTTTGATTTTTATTTTTTTTTTAGGAATCTGGTGCCTGTGATATGTAGGCCACCTGCAATTCTAATCTCCTAGCTCTGGCATAATAATTGTTTATATCAATTAAATCTTACTATATTTAAAACTAAAATTGGTTATCAGGCAACTAGGCAAGTGACAAAGAAGGTAAAATATTGGTTATCTTATCAATAATATGATATGGATAAAAATACATAATAATTCCTTAAAAAATAAACATGAATTACATTGTAGTACAACTGGAAATAATTAAGTCTTGAACTAAAAAGCAAATATTGATAGATCACTCACATGAATTCAAACTGAATATAAGCCAAAACTGACGGAATCCAGCAGTCATATTTCTCTCACTCTTGGCTCTTCGGTCATCATACCTTTTCTGTACCTCGATCACATGATCAACCATGTGAGAAATGACGTTGATTCTACTTTCACTTTGTAAATACATGTCCAACATCTAAGTTGAAAATAAGCAATAAGGAAATAGATGAATTGTTCGAGGTCAGTGAAGTTCACCTAGTGTGACACATAAGCCCCATAATTGTGTTGATGAAATAACATTCATGATATTGATGTCAAGTTAGTCTTACTTTCCTCTGTCATTTATAGAAAACTTTGTTTTGTTCAATCACAGCGAGCGCGAGATTCAGTGGCGGATTTAGGGGGTGCAAAGGGGGCGTCCACCCGCTTCTCCCTGCACTGACCCAAAATTTCCCAAAAAAAAACGGTATATCATGTATATTTTGGCCCATTTTAAGTAAAAATGGACAAAGTTCGCACCTTGACCCCCGGCGCTGGATCCGCCACTGAGATACAGTAGATGTTTTAAATCATTACATAGAATTAGATGTTCTACTGGTTATGTGACTGTCCATGCAGATCAAATGGTCATAATGTGGGGATAAAATGAATTATGGCAAAGCCATAGTGAGGATGCAGGATGACATTGAAAAAAATATTACTATTTCAAAAATTGAAAATATGTACATGATGTAAATTTTATGATTTTTTTTTAGAAATTGACGAATGTATAATACCAGTGATAGATAACAGATAAATATGAAAATGAATAAGTAAATAAACGAAAACGCATTAAAAGGAGAAATAACAAAAAATCATACTTCAAAAATTAGTGAATATGGAGTACCGGTATTAAACATGGATTTCAAGATATATTACTTCAGGAATTTAAACCTTTTAAGTTTTCATATGTACTATTCAATAGATCTTTTTTTTTAGTGTAATTTATAATATAAGTGAACCCATTGGTATCAACCAAAAATCAATTGGGGCACAGCATGCAGCATAGAGAGCAAATGTATGTCATGTAAAAACCAAGTGTCATGATTTCAGATATACATATTGTACATGTAGGTGGAAAACAACTGTTTTGATTTAGAAACTATTTCAAGCATCATTGTCCTACATGTACAACCTTGAAATATGGACTCAAGAACTGAATGGGCACTTCCTCTATAATTTCATCATGCACTTTTTATGATATGGAAACCATTTTCATTCATCAATGCCCAATGAACTTTACCTTTTCACCGAAAAATTTGTAGGACATACTCATAACTCAGAGGGATTAAGTATATGAAGTTTCAACAACATAAGTGTAATGTACACTCCATGTTATTCCAGAAATAATTAACATTCATCAATGTCCTATGACCTTGACCCTAAATCAACAAGGCACGTCTTTAAATAATGGGATGATATGATATGATGATAATCAACAATGTATGAAGTTTTATCACTTTAGATTTAATACACAGTTATTATCTGGATACCATGTTTAGTTGCTATTGTCCTTTGACCTTGACCTTTTGACCCAATAGGTAATATATATCACATCTCTTACCCATGGACAAATGTGCAAAGTTTTATGATGATAGATGTTTTGATCTTGAATTCATTTTAAATCATCAGTGTTCTACATCAGTGATCTTTACCTTGAACTTTTTTGAAACCAAAATCAGTGGGGTGGAAATTATATCCATTCACAATATAATGATTAATGAAACCATTTTCAACAATCGTTGTCATATTACCATGACTTTTGAATTCAAAATTAACTGGGCAAATACTTAGCGGGTGGGGAGTGAATCTTCATAAAATGAAGTTTCACAAAAACAGGGTCTCAAAAAGTACTTGACTTATAGTATGAAAACTAATTGCTGATGCCCACATGCTTGCTACCCACCTCACATCAGATAGAATACCTGAACAATTTTTTCCACGTTGTTAGAAATTGGAAATACTTGTATTTAATTTACAAATGTGTTATTAATTTTAGGGAACTTTTCCTGATTTTGCGGCAGAATGTGAAGGCTGTCCAACAGATTCCGTGCCGCTGTAGCTCCAACAGGGTAGCCATTACTACCACCAAACGTGATATGTATGTACGTCAGTATCCTACCACAATAGTACTGCCAAATGGAGCTACCATCCAGGCCAGATACAAAGAACCACGGCAGATCATCAAGGTTAGTATTGGTCATATAGCAATGCCAAGGTTCCAACACAGGAATAGTACTATTAGTTCCATTAAGTTACTCAAGAACACTGCCGGGTCGCAAAATTACCTTATCTATTTGCATTAGAGATTTCTGATTACATTGTATTACAATGTTACGAATGTATATCAAGAGAGATAACTCTATTATACAAACAAAATGTATCGAAAAATGGGATGTGTAGGAAATGGTCCTATCTGTGAATTTTTAATTGACCCTTTCACAATAAGGTTTGCTTCGATCACTTTTGTCTCTTCATATGGTATTTTATATCCACTCAAAACAATGAAGTGACGTCATCGCATAGCAGTGCATGCCACAGTTTAGGGTAGTATGACATCATTTTATTGTCGAGTGGATAAAACATCACACAAAAAAACAAAAGTGGACTGAAAGAAACTGATTGTGAAAGGGTCGATTGCACACTCTATGATGCTGAATTCTATTTGTAAACTAATTTTCGGTCATTAAAATCAGATATTTGATTAGATTGTGGTGGACAAAGTAAGATTCAAGATCACAGAAGTAGAGAGTGAGTTAATTTTGTATACAACTGAGCTAATGTGTGTATTTACTTTGAATCTGTTCTTCATTTTAAGCTACCAATTGATATTTCAACATTGACAGAGGAAGAATTGGAAGCTTTAAAAAGAAAAAGGAAACCAAAGGAAGTATTTGTGGAGGAAAAAGAAATAGAAGACTCATTTGATAAAAATAAATATTCAAAATACTGGAAAAGATAACAGTTCATTTGATATTCTAAATACTAATAAAGATGACAGCTTTGTAGCATTCTGTTTTTTCTTGTATCTGTTCATTCAATTAAATATTTTGAATCTCTGTTTGCCTTTATACAAGATACATGTACTAAATTAAAAACTGGATCATAACCAGAAGTATCTGACGAGACTGTAGCTCTCCTGGTTGTTTTTTTCTAAAACATCAATTTCCTTACTTTTTTTTTTAAACCAAGACCATAAGGAGCAGGCGCTCTAACAAATTATAAGTAGCATGACAAAACTACATATCCATTAGACTGCAACTATAATAGCACTCATATAATTCATAATATCCGAGATAAAGTATTTCTAAACAGAATGCCACACCCATTTTCCAAGATCCTAGGAGCCAAGGGCTGCTAGCTCAAATGAACTATCAATGACACATCAAGACTACAGATCCATAATATTGGATATAGAATTAACTCCCCATCATTAATAGCTTTAAACGAGTAGAGAGCACAACTATATAGGAAAAAATTACCACACCAATTTTCAAAGACCCTGGGGGTATAGGGCTAAAACAAAATATCAGGTGCACAACTAGACCACATACCAATCATTGCAAAAAGAATTAATTCTACATCATCTATAGTGTCAGAGGAGTTGCAAGCACAAGATTACATTGACTTATATAGGAGAAAATGACCACACCCATTTCTGAGACCCTAAGGGTCAGGGGCTAAAACGTAATATCAGGTGCACAACTAGACTACAGACCCATCATATTGCAATAAGAATTAAATCTCCATCATTTATAGTGTCAGAGGAGTTGCGAGCACAAGATTACATAGAGTTATATAGGAGAAAATGACCACACCCATTTCTAAGACCCATGGGGTCAGGGGCTCAAACAAAATATCAGGTGCACAACCAGACCACAGACCCATCACATTGCAAAAAGAATTAAGTCTCAATACATAGAGTTATATAGGAGATAAAACACCGCTAAAGAGTTAGACGGTATGGCCGGATTGCAAAGTAAGTTTTTGTCACCAACTGGGTCAAGATCACTAAGTCAAATATTACAGCATACATTGAGAGGTCTTGTCAGAGGCAACCTACATGTATAATATAAAGTTTCTACTGCATACACTTCCTTAGATTTTGCTTAAACCAGATACTTTAACCAAAATCTTTAACTAGGTCAAAGTTCAAGGTCACTGGGTCAAATGTTACGGCATAAATTGAAAGGTCTCATCATGGGCAACCTAAATGTATAATATAAGGTTTCTACTGCATACACTTCCTTAGATTTTGCTTAAACCAGAAACTTTAACCAAAATCTTTAACTAGGTCAAAGTCCAAGGTCAAGGTCACTAGGTCAAACGTTACGGCATAAATTGAAAGGTCTTGTCACGGGCAACCTTCATGTATAATATAAAGTTTCTACTGCATATAGTTCCTTAGATTTTGCCTCAACCAGAAGCTTTAACTAAAATGTTGACGGCAGACGGACGGACAGACAGACGGACATCGTCAATCTATAGACCGGAATTGCTTTGCAATCCGGCCAAAAATGACCACACCCATTTCTAAGACCCATGGGGTCAGGGACTCAAACAAAATATCAGGTGAACAACTAGACCACACACCCATCAAATTGTATAAAGAATTAAGTCTCCATGATTTATAGTGTCAGAGGTGTTGAGAGCACATGATTACATAGCATTATATAAGAGAAAATGACCACACCCATTTCTAAGACCCTGGGGTCAGGGGCTCAAACAAAATATCAGGTGCACAACAAGACTACAGACCCATCATATTGCAAAGAGAATAGTCCATTTTCCAGAAAATATCTATGACCGTTTTAAACCTTGATTTTATATGTACAGACGCCAGACATCACATCATTTGGCAAAATTTTCAATTGTGACGTCACATCTGATCGCACTGTCTTGAAGCACCTTGATGTGTTGTCATGCTTTCTATTTTGACGTCACAATGAAAATATCGCCAAATTTTGTGATGTCTGGTGTCTGTCCGCCTTATGAATCTATTGGAAAATCAGCTATTAAGTCTCCATCATTTAAAGTGTCAGAGGAGTTGCGAATACAAGATTACATAGTTATATAGGAGAAAATGAATCATTTGCTTTGCAATCCGGCCAAAAATGACCACACCCATTTCTAAGACCCTGGGGGTCAGGGGCTCAAACAAAATATCAGGTGCACAACAAGACCACATACCCATCATATTGCAAAAAGAATTAAGTCTCCATCATTTATAGTGTCAGAGGAGTTGCGAGCACAAGATTATATACTTATATAGGAGAAAATGACCACACCCATTTCTAAGACCCTGGGGGTCAGGGGCTCAAACAAACACACAACAAGACCACAGACCCATCATATTGCAAGAAGAATTATGTCTCTATCATTTATAATGTCAGAAGAGTTGTCCGGACAAGATTACATAGAATTTAATGACCACGCCCATTTTCTAAGACCCTGGGGGTCAGGGACTGAAACTAAATGTCAGGTGCACAACTAGACCATGGACCAAGTAAAATGCAAAAAGAATTAACTTTCTATCTCTAACAGTTTCAGAGGAGTTGTCCGGACAAGAATTGTTTACGGACAGACAAACAGACAGACAGACGGACAAGGGTGATCGCAGTAGAGCTAAAAAATGAAGGAAAAAATAAAGACAATTTCCTCTTGATGTCCTGAACAGTTCATTGCATAATTAATCTCACATCCAAAACTATATGTGAAACACTGATGCCCCAACATTGCATGATACGAGGGCTGATTGATGTGTTGTGAGCCTCGTATTGAAAGATTTGAATTTTATTGGACATTTTGCATTATTTTTCTACATAATCCCCTTCAGTATCTATACACATTTGCCACCAGTGTTTAAGAGCCTCAATGCCACTTTAAGGAACTCCTTATCTTGACTGGTCAGATAGCCATCCACTGCAAGTATGACGTCATCATCCGACTGAAAGAGGGTGCCAAAAATAGCTGCTTTCAGTTTTGGGAATAGATGAAAGTCTGATGGAGCAAGATCAGGTAATGACAACACAATGGATGCAAGTACAAAAGATGTCTCCTCCACAACTTATTTTCTAGTTTGTGTTTTACAATCCGACAATGGTTCATTAAGTTATAACCATGGGTTAAAGTGTTGTGATAATGAAATGTTTATGTAAGATTACAGTAAGAAAATGACATCATCATAGAAATGCAAAATGACTTTGACCGCATATTCCATATAAGAGAATGGTGACCTTCACCTTGGTAAATGACCTTGAGACAAAAAACTTGAAATACTACATTTCTGTAATCAGCATTGAATATGGAGGTGGTGGTTATGGTCAATTTGAACCATAATCACCTCATACCAGCCATTAGTGCATCACATGATAAATCCTTGGAATTCCATTGGTTAAGCACACAAGGACTATAAGAGAATAGTGCCGGCAGCCGGCCACAATTGCTTTTTGCTATACAGAGTTACGTCGCTTTAAGAGAAATGCGCTGTAGGTGTTGCTAACGCTCGAGCACTATTCCTCCCAAAAGCAACACTACAAGAAAATAGTACCCAAACAACGGGTATTAATAGGTAAATGTCTCATCATTTTTTAGGAAGACTTACATATGGAACATGACCAATAATAGAAGAATTCTGCTATTTCGTGGAAAATATTTATCTGCTCATTCATGGAAAATATTTAAGTCTTTTCTTTTATGAAAAAGCTATTATGACTAGATTCACAAACATGTAAATCATTATGATGCTAAAGAGTTCAAAAGAAAAATGAGAACAGAACATTGAAACCTTCTAAGGCAGCGTTTCGCTGGTTCAATATGTTTCTATTCTTGTCAAAACAATCGTTGTGTTATATTCAAATACAGCTGAATCAAACCCTCATGTGATTGGCAGATTTTGTTGATGTAGGTAAGTAAAACAGAGAAGTTACACTGGTGTCTATATTCTTTGCAGTAGAAAACCAAATCTCCGTTGAACATACCTATACAGTGAACATCATACTGCATGGTTTATCTACCAATATTTTTAGCATTTAAAAAATAATTTTGAGTATTCCTCAGCATTGGAACACATGTATATATGCTGGTCTATAAATGATAAAGGCAAGAAGAACATTACATACATTCTCTTAACTAAATACATGTACATGTACAGTTATTCATTTTGCCCTGCATATTGCATATTTTACGTATTACATCAATTAAATACCCATTGATTTCTATCAAGCGCCTCCCGAGAATAGAATCTTCATTTCCAGTTTCTATTTGTAATGTTCCAGTTTCAAAACACAAAAAGAGCAAAATCTAAATGCATAAAAACCTACATCCGATCCTGCATACTCGGTTACATGTACAATAATCTACGTTTCTCTGCAGTTACAATTACATTAAATTCTTGAGAATGTTTGAATAATTATTGTTTAATATTCAATATTCATACATCCAGAAAATTTAATCTAAGATTTCGCGAATAGACCAACAATTGATGACACATGGCTTTACAACGTTCTATTGTACCTATATACACGTACATGTACATGTACTGGCATATTTAGTTGCTGTAAAATGACCCATCACATTGCACTGTGGTTACGAAAATATTGATCTTTTCTTTTTTTTTTACATTGCACTTGATTGGGGCATTGTTTAAAATAACATGTTAAATAAAATAAAATTGTAATTTCCTTAAGAAAAATCAATCATAATGATTGAAAAGAATAAAATTTATTATAAAATTTACTTTATTTCACATTAATAGTCATTTGTAATGCTTTTGACCCATTGAATTTGAGTTCTGACCAATTGATTTCTACTGGAAGGGTACACTGTACCCATTCAAAAAATTTTCAAAATGAATCACTGCATGTACATGACTTAAGTTTAAGTGTTACTACAGTAATAAAAGCACTATATCTTACAGATAAATTCTTGTATGCGGGACAGATTTTGAATAAATTCCTTGAAACACACTACAATTTTCCAAAAATGAAAAAGTATATTATACATTTTACTACACGTATTTATTTTTAACATAAGAACACAGGGGAAATATTTCTATAAATCATTTTAATTAAAAAAAGCTACATGTATAAATGATTTTAGTTAATCATCAATCTAATTTATCATATCCTACATATAAATCAAACTTCACAGATCCTCTTCATAAATCTAAATTTTTCTAATTCAGATCATCAACAGAAATATGGAGAATCTTGGATAATCAAATCTTCATTCAATTAGGAAGTTTTAGAATCATATCTCAGATTGTACACCTATAATTCCATGGTAAATTAAAGATTTTGAATAAACAGAATTCTATATTTGATGACATCTCTTATATGGAATCAATTAGCATAATTTAACGCTAGTGATTGGCCATAATATTGATGCACTTTTAAATCATAAAACCCACATAAATGTTGACAGAAAATGACAAAAAATATCAGTTTGAAAGTGAACACAATACACATTTGTAGACTGACTAGATCTGTTTGTTTTGTTCAAAAAAAATATACACAACCTAAAGAATAAAGAAAATAGTCCTATCACATAGCACTAACACTTCTATGATTGTTCGTATATCTCTCAGTGTAACAGTACAAGGACAGTAACTGCTGTTTCAGCCACGGCAGGTCATCAGGGTGAGCTATTCTCCCTATGTGATTCTCAAACCTCACTACATACTTCCTCAGTTTCCGTAAAATTTTCCAATCCCTTTTGTGTCTGCAAACACTTTTGTCAACAATTTCATTTTCTGATTCCATATTACAACGTTCCTGTGAAGATTGTGTTTGCTGGTTAGGTTTGAGATTCTCGGCTCTATTTTGGGTGTTAGTCACACTTTTCTGATCGTCCAAGGCCCTGAGGTACGACTTTATCACAGTCGTCACCAGTATGATATACTTGGCTGTATCTTGTCGTGACGTATAATTCCTGTTAGTACCTTCCTCCAGGACGTGATTATACAGAAAGTCACTAGGCTCTCCTGGTGTCTCACTCTGTGTACTCTCTGAAATTCAACATAATGTCAACAGATATATGTATATGATGAAATACTTTCTACAATAAGTGCTTATTAGAAAAAAGAAAACATACTGCAAGTTTCTCAAACTAAATCTTGTACATAGGATTACTTGCCAAAGAGTGCAGCCTCAAGTCAATACTTGGTACGAAGATATATTAGATTAAGAAACAGTTATACCTTATCATGTCTGTCTTCAGAATAGGTCTGATATTGGCTAACATACAATATTGAGAATGAACGAGATCAGGAAACATGACTGAGATTAGGTCACATACATGTATCTTGAGAATATCTGCGATCAGGGCTCAGTACCGTAAACTAAGAATTGACTTGCATCAAATTCTCAAAATACCATACATAATAAAGCTGTGAAATTTGAAATATCAAGTTCATCCATTCTGTTCTAAATTGAAATAATTGTGTGAATTACTGCATTGATATTATAATGAGGCAAAGAACACTGAATTTAGAATTAAGTCAATTCTTAGTTTATGGTGCCAGGCCCAGGAAACATACCTTGAGAACATGACAAAGACAGCTCATGATCTGTGGACTGGTAAGATGATAATAGTTCATGTAGTTCATCTGTCTGGGCCAGATCTAATGGTGTGAATCCTCTCACTGTCCTACACTCCAGCAAAGACGACCCTGTAAAATGTAGCATAAATCATGAACGATGACTACCCTATAGTGATGTAATATAAATTATTAACAACAATGACCCTATGACAATTTGTAACAGCAATCTGCAGACCTCTGTCCTGTTATTGAATACAGCGTCATGTAGATCATGTATTCTATGTATGTAGGTCATGTAGACTGTATATACTTATCTCCATGCTGTAACATAAATCTGCAACCTCCGTCCTATTATTTAGAACTGTGTCATGTAGGTCATGTAGGCTGTATATACTTACCTCCATGCTGAAACAGCAATCTGCAGACATCTGTCCTATAATTTAGTACAGCGTCATGTAGGTCATGTATTCTATGTACATGTATGTAGGTCATGTAGGCTGTATACGCTTACCTCCATGCGTTAACAGCAATCTGCAGAACCTCCATGCGTTAACAGCAATCTGCAGACCTTTGTCCTATTATTTAGTACAGCATATTAGGTCGTATAGGCTGTATATATACTAACCTCCATGCTGTAACAGTAATCTGCAGACCTTCGTCCTATTATTTAGTACAGCGTCATGTAGGCTGTATGTATTAACCTCCATGCTGTAACAGCAATCTGCAGACCTCAGTCCTGTTATTGAGTACAGTGTCATGTAGGTTATGCATTCTACATGTATGTATGTAGGTCATGTAGGCTGAATATACTTACCTCCATGCTGTAACATCAATCTGCAGACCTCAGTCCTGTTATTGAGTACAGCGTCATGTAGATTATGCATTCTATGCATGTAGGTCATGTAGGCTGAATATACTTACCTCCATGCTGTAACATCAATCTGCAGACCTCCGTCCTGTTATTGAGTACAGCGTCATGTAGATTATGTATTCTATGTATGTAGGTCATGTATGCTTTATATACTTACCTCCATGCTGTAACAGCAATCTGCAGACCTCAGTCCTGTTATTGAGTACAGCATCATGTAGGGGAGTGATCAACTCATCTGTACATGCCAGTAAATCAACCTTGTGAGCCTTCACACTGTCTGTAGGATAAAAATATAATATGTGTAACAGCATAATATGTAATCGTATTCAACTCAATATTCCTTCAAAAATCTTTTTGCGGTAAAATGATTATTATTTTTAAAGGTATAATTATATATCAAACAAAACTATTTCATGATACCTGTACCAAAGTATTCCTTCACTGTTTTTGCAGGAACAAATTGTAACAACTCTCTCACACAATCCACATGGCCATGGTTACAAGCTTCATGTAGCGGAGTCCAACCTGCATTGTCCTTCACATTAACATCCACTCCTAAGGAATGATGAAGTAGTAAACATTTTGTTCAAAAAGAAAAATATTTTAACTATGGTAGGCACCATATTGTGTGAAAATAATGAATTATACCATACAATTACTGAATCAGGAGAAACTTTCATATTAATGCTTCTGATCAGTTTTTTAAAGGCCAAAGTAACTCTATGAATGCTGATAAAAACCTTCTTTTTTAAAAGTTCGGCTCCGTATTCTATAAAGGGGAATACAAAGTACCCGTACATTCATCTGATGTATGGGCACATACTATATGTATACTTATATTAGCGGGATTCACATTTTATGACTGTTTTAATTCAAAAAATTTGTTAAATCATTTAACTCTTACAGATTATAATTGAAAAAATAAGTCAAGTGCGCTAATTTATAATTACGCTAATTTGACAATTTGTCGATTTTGACCTGTTTCTGCTAAAATTTGGTAGCACTAAAATAAATACACGTACAGTATATAGCTAATTAAGCATGCAAACATACAAACCTGGTATTTTAAGGAGTTCTTTGACTTTGTTAACATTGTTTCTGATGCAAGCCGTATGTAAGGCTGTTTCTCCTGAGAATAAAATCATGATACAATATGTCAGTGACTTAATCACATTTATTCAACTCCTCACATGTGCACAAAATTCATACAGACCTTACCTAAATTTCATGGATTACAAAAGGCTTTCCTACATAAATCTACAGTTATTCAGATCTTTTGATCTTTTAAATTAGTCATTCTATCCAAGATGAAATGCAGCTAAGAAATCAAAATATCAAAGATATGATGACTGTTCTCAGGTCCAGTTTGAAATATACATTTGTTCAATCAGCCTCTCATTTCAATTACAGTTTTATTTCAAGCATGAAATTGTGATTCACATAATTGTAACATATATATACAAGTATGTGAGAAAACTGTATTCTAAATCACAGAAAAATGGCACTTTTATGCAGCACAATTACAGGAGCTACTGTAAAACCTGCGCATCAATGTTGTAAGAGAATTATGAAGAAAATACATGTATTTAGTTTACCTCTGAAGTTTCTCTTATTTATATTAGGACCTTTATGTACAGTGTCTGGTTTTCCATTTATCTCTGTAAGTACAGATTTGGTAGGCGCCATCTTCAGTGATAGTCGTCTCTTCCCATTGACAGCTGTAGCACTTGACTTGGTTTCCATACATTTTTTTCTTTGGAGGAAGAAAGACAAAGAAATGGGTTTTTAAAGGACACTAGTAAATGCTTGTAAACATATGTCACCCTCTATAGCATCAGTCGTCACAAAAACTTTTTGGAATCACAAGCCATATTCGTTACCTAAGTAACGTTGAAAAGATCCAATTGATTGGTCAATGAAACAATGTTCGATCAATAACAGAGCCTTATCTATGAAATAGTTTTTATTGTGATGTACAATGCACTGCTTAAATCGTTACATCCCTACCTTATTTATGTTAGTTTATCTATGTCTACCTACCTAATCTTTGAATGAGGACTTTTGATCTCATTTTCCACAGATCCTTTGTTCACTTTTGGTAGCAGGTACAAGTACTTTGCAACCTATAGAAATTAAAATTAACATCTTTAAAATCATTCAACAAAGGTAAAGGTAAATGTAGGGTTTATAGTCTCGTTCGCCTGAGCCTCACGCAACTTCTACAATCACCTCCCTGGCGAGACCTGTACAATCTTGAGCATTCTCAACTCCCTTGGGAGTATACAAGCAGAGCTGCCATTTAGGCGCTAATGCTTTTCATTCACATTACAATCTCGTCTCATGCGCCAGGTATCCAGTCTACTCCAGGGTGGAGAGAGTGCAACGTAGTGTAAAGTAACTTGCCCAAGGTTACAATGGTTTTGTAATGATAGGCGATAGTGAGATTCGAAACCCAAGACCTATGGTTCCGTAGTCCACCGCGCCCTACCACTATGCTACCAGCACTACATAACATAAGATCATAAGAATCTTTTCACCATCATGATTTGGAGAACTTCAAAGTAAATTATGATACCTTTATCATCTTCATTTATATGTATTTAAAAGTACATGTAACTAACAAATAAGAATGTTATTTTTACCCTTAAAGAACAAAATTCAATAATTTTCACTATGAAAATATAATTAAAGCATCAATGTTATCTATGTTAAGCCCGTCACACCTACACAACCATCAAAATTGTAGAAAACATGGCGTGAACGTAGTAAGGACACGGGGAACGTAGTAAGAACTCGCTGATACGTATTGAGATCGTAGTAAGGATGCATACGAATGTGCCCATATGTTGAGCCACCACAACCATTTTGAACTGTTCAAAACTGTCGTAGTGAGGATGCACTTATGACAGAAAATGTTAAGGACTACTTGCGAATGTATTGAAAACTTCATTGACGTATGAGAAACGTGTCGCAAACGTAGTAGGGTCATAGTACGGACTGCTAAAACTTTTACATATAATCGTATGGAGATCATCATGTCTGTCGTCCTTACCACGTTCTCGGTTTAAGGGCTCGAAAAAGTAAAAATAGACCTCGTCCAAACAATTTATGCCTTGAACGTGTCATGATCGTAGCATGAACGCAGTGAGGACTTCGAGAACGTAGAATAAACGCAGTATTGTCGTAACAAAGGCGCCTTCATCATAGTGTTAACTTGGGGTGGGTTGTAGTGGGAACTTGACTAAAGGTATTAAAGACGGGAAGGACTCACTGCTAACGTGTTATGGATGCTAAAGATCGTGTTGCACACGTATTGGAGTTGTCAATTATTGTTTGGAAGAGACCTTCCGTGTGAAAAATGCCATGTTCTCACTACATTCCTGAAAAATGTTCAGGACTTCAAGAACATCTTGAGGGAAGGTGTAGGTGTGACAGGGGCTTTATACAGCACACAGAGTCTTACTATATCAGCCAGAGTGATGTCGTTAACAGTTATCTCCCCTAAGATCAGATAATCATCCATGTATGCCAGTAACGTACAGCACACGTGTAGACATATAACAGGGGACTGGATACACAACAATACTAACTGTAAATGGCTAGGACTCATCTCACATTCTGAAGTCAAGTATCAAACATAGAAGAGAAAGTGCTTTACCAAGTTTGACCATAAGATTCATAGAAATATTCAAGATTTAGTTCTTGGAAGCAAAACAATTCAACGTTGACTGGATAAAATATAAGTCTTTAAAATTCTGCTTCATTTAAAAGTTTATTATTATTTTAATACTATAAACGTGGTTATTTTCTCTGGGGGAAAATTTCGCGATATATAACATAAAGACATTACACTTGGGGGAATCATCCTCAGTATAAACGTGTCTTATAAATTGTAAGAATGCAGCAGGATTATTTTCTCGAGGGAAAAATTTTCGTGAAATAACTAAATATGCAAAAACTACACTCATGTGAAAATTTTCACATTTTAATACAGTATAAAATTCATTCAAGTGCAAGTTTAATGCATGTAGCATCATTAAAAGGAAAATTGAAGAAAATTATTGGAGAGGAAAACTAGCTCAAAAGCCATTAAAGAAAAGATAGATTATAAATGCATCCAATGCACATGTTTGGTAGACATTATTCACTTATGAAATAACAACTAGCTAGCCATGGTTTATTGTACAGTAATTCCCCGAGTCACATGAACCAATCAAAAAAGCTTCGTGGCTCGGTGATAATTTGATTGTTTCATGCAGGGAATTACTGGACAATGAACCACAGCTAGCTTGTTGTTATTTCTATTCTAAGATATTCTGCAGACTACAATGGGTGGAGCTTAGCAGACTGGAAGTTTGTTGGAGATTTAACGCCAGGCGCGTTAATGGGAAGAGCTTAGCAGACTGGAAGTTTGTTGGAGCTTTTACACCAGGCGAGTTATATGGTACATACAGGGAGAAAATCTCCTGTCATATTAGAATGATGAATAAATATTTTGCTTCAAATTCAACTCCATACAAACTGAGGAATTTATAGAGCTTCAAAGAAGGAATATTCAAGTTCAGTAAATACTTACTGTTAATTGTACGTGCCATTTCCTGAATAAATATATTAGTTCTCACTAACGTTGTAAACAAACTTTCACTAGATGACAAATATGGTAGCATCTCTGTCATGTGGCATATACTTGTTACCATGGAAACCAAACTTGTCATACACTTCACCAGGATAACCTAAAATTTCATTTAAGTGGATTAATATCAAGAGCCAATTTATAAACGAGTTCATAAAAGATCTTCAAAGGTATCATCATATTCACGTATCTTAGATAATTTCAGATATAAAATTTCATTGAATTTCATTGAAAAGTAGGTCAAAGGTCAAGGTCACGAGGTCAACAATTTTGGTATCAATGGAAAGGTCTTGTCACAAGGATTACACATGTGAAATATGAAAGCTCTATCATCTTCCATTCAAAAGTTATGCCCAATGTTAAAGTTTTTGGGACAAACAGACAGACAGACAAACAGACGGACAGGCTAAAAACTGTATGACCCTGAATCTTTTATTCCAGGTGCATAAAAATAATTTTAAATACTGAGAGTGTGAAAGTCATGTAAATTATGTTCTAGGTGATAAATATACGCAATTGTAATAAACGATACACATTTCTCTGATCTTTCGATTAACCTTCTAGTACAGCTTAAATCTTATCATAAGTTCTTTGATACTAGTTAAGTTTTTTATTTCTTTATATACAACATATAAGTAACAATTCATTAACTGATACTAAGAAAGCATTTGTAGATGTGTTTATGAAACACAATGCCCCTGTCATCAGCATTTCTTTTAAAGGAAGACTGGTGAAGGGACAGTCCAGCATTTTACATATGTCACACAACTAACACATACAAATTTGAAGATCAACTTTTCAATAATGAAAATATATCATTTTTATTATGTGTCTGTGAATACTTGACTTACCTTATCCCCTTGTTTTGCACTGCAGCACAAGGAATCCCAAAACAGACTCATGAGTTGTCTACATTTATTGTTCATGTTGGGCTGTGTTATCTCAGGCCACAGTATCTGTGAGATCATAGACGATCGTAACTTCTGTACACTGCTATCTCCATCTGATATCCTGGAATGGCAATGAAAGTTTAATATACATTTAAATAACTTCTCTTTATAATACCTATTAGTCTCAAGTTTGATGTTTCTAAAGTCTAAACCACTGGTTATGAAGTCTCCGATGAAAATAGATTTTTAATTTTCAAATAACATTGGTTGTCATTTCCTTTATCATCAAAAAATTCAGACAAAATTTCAGGTCTTTGCATAACATTTTTTTATCTCTTCTTTCTTTTTCTTTTTTTTTTTTTTGCTGCAATTCACATGTCTAACACCATACTGTACTAGCAGCAGGCCACCTCTTCTTGTACAGTCCTCAAAGTCATCTGATGATGGAACTACAGCCAGCTCTATACTATTACACCTCTGTATATATACTGACCTTGACATATGATACTGGAAGTTGCTTGTTTAACACACCCAGCATTAAGTGACCTCTAATTGGACAGTCCTCAAGGTCATCTGATGATGGAACTACAGCCAGCTCTATACTATTATACCTCTGTATATAAACTGACCTTGACATGTGATACTGGAAGTTGTTGTCTAACACAGCCACAATATACTGTATCAGCAGTAGGTGACCTCTACTTGGACAGTCCTCAAGGTCATCTGATGATGGAACTACTACCAGCTCTATACTATTATACCTATGTATATAAACTGACCTTGACATGTGATACTGGAAGTTGTTGTCTAACACAGCCACAATATACTGTATCAGCAGTAGGTGACCTCTACTTAGACAGTCCTCAAGGTCATCTGATGATGGAACTACTACCAGCTCTATACTATCATACTGTGTATATATACTGACCTTGACATGTGATACTGGAAGTTGTTGTCTAACACAGCCACAATATACTGTATCAGCAGTAGGTGACCTCTACTTAGACAGTCCTCAAGGTCATCGGTTGATAGAACTACTACCAGCTCTATACTATTATACTGTGTATATATATTGACCTTGACATGTGATACTGGAAGTTGGTGTCTAACGCAGCCACAATAAACTGTATCAGCAGTAGGTGACCTCTACTTGTACAGTCCTCAAGGTCATCTGATGATGGAACTACTGCAAGCTCAATACTATTATACTGTATATATATACTGACCTTGACATATGATAGTGGAAGTTGTTGTCTAACACAGCCACAATATACTGTATCAGCAGTAGGAAACCTCTACTTAGACAGTCCTCAAGATTATCTGATGATGGAACTACTGCCAGCTCTATACTATTATACTGTGTATATATACTGACCTTGACATGTGATGCTGGAAGTTGTTGTCTAATACAGCCACAATATACTGTACCCGTAGTAGTTGACCTCTACTTAGACAGTCCTCAAGGTCATCTGATGCTGGAACAACTACCACCTCTATACTATTTTACTGTGTATATATACTGACCTTGACATGTGATACTGGAAGTTGTTGTCTAACACAGCCACAATATACTGTTTCAGCAGTAGGTGACCTCTACTTATACAGTCCTCAAGGTCATCTGATGATGGAACTCCTACCACTCTATACTATTATACTGTGTATATATACTGACCTTGACATGTGATACTGGAAGTTGTTGTCTAACACAGCCACAATATACTGTATCAGCAGTAGGTGACCTCTACATATACAGTCCTCAAGGTCATCTGATGATGGAACTACTGCCAACTCTATACTATTATACTGTGTATATATACTGACCTTGACATGTGATACTGGAAGTTGTTGTCTAACACAGCCCTAATATACTGTACCCCTAGTAGTTGACCTCTACTTGGACAGTCCTCAAGGTCATCTGATGAAGGAACCACTGCCAGCTCTATACTTTTATACCTCTCTATATATACTGACCTTGACATGTGATACTGGAAGTTGTTGTCTAACACAGCCACAATATACTGTATCAGCAGTAGGTGACCTCTACTTGTACAGTCCTCAAGGTCATCTGATGATGGAACTACTACCAGCTCTATACTATTATACCTATGTATATATATACTGACCTTGACATGTGATACTGGAAGTTGTTGTCTAACACAGCCACAATATACTGTATCAGCAGTAGGTGACCTCTACTTGGACAGTCCTCAAGGTCATCTAATGATGGAACTACTACCACCTCTATACTATTATACTGTGTATATATACTGACCTTGACATGTGATACTGGAAGTTGTTGTCTCATACAGCCACAATATACTGTATCAGAAGAAGGTGACCTCTACTTGTACTGTCCTCAAGGTCATCTGATGATAGAACTACTACCAGCTCTATACTATTATACTGTGTATATATACTGACCTTGACATGTGATACTGGAAGTTGTTGTCTAACACAGCCACAATATACTGTATCAGCAGTAGGTGACCTCTACTTATACAGTCCTCAAGGTCATCTGATGAAGGAGCTACTGCCACCTCTATACTATTATACTGTATATATATAGTGACCTTAACATATGATACTGGAAGTTGTTGTCTAACACAGCCACAATATACTGTACCATTGGTAGCTGACCTCTACTTAGACAGTCCTCAAGGTCATCTGATGATCGAACTACTGCCAGCTCTATACTTTTATACCTCTGTATATATACTGACCTTGACATGTGATACTGGAAGTTGTTGTCTAACACAGCCACAATATACTGTACCCATAGTAGTTGACCTCTACTTAGACAGTCCTCAAGGTCATCTGATGATGGAACTAGTGCCACCTCTATACTATTATACTGTGCATATATACTGACCTTGACATGTGATACTGGAAGTTGTTGTCTAACACAGCCACGATATACTGTATCAGCAGTAGGTGACCTCTACTTGGACAGTCCTCAAGGTCATCTTACGATGAAACTACTGCAAGCTCTATACTATTATACTTTGTATATATACTGACCTTGACATGTGATACTGGAAGTTGTTGTCTAACACAGCCACAATATACTGTATCAGCAGTAGGTGACCTCTACTTGGACAGCCCTCAAGGTCATCTGATGATGGAACTTCTACCAGCTCTATACTATTATACCTATGTATATAAACTGACCTTGACATGTGATACTGGAAGTTGTTGTCTAAAACAGCCACAATATACTGTATAAGCAGTAGGTGACCTCTACTTGGACAGTCCTCAAGGTCATCTGATGATGGAACTTCTACCAGCTCTATACTATCATACTGTGTATATATACTGACCTTGACATGTGATACTGGAAGTTGTTATCTAACACAGCCACAATATACTGTATCAGCAGTAGGTGACCTCTACTTATACAGTCCTCAAGGTCATCTGATGATCGAACTACTGCAAGCTCTATACTATTATACTGTGTATATATACTGACCTTGACATGTGATACTGGAAGTTGTTGTCTAACACAGCCACAATATACTGTACCCATAGTAGTTGACCTCTACTTAGACAGTCCTCAAGGTCATCTGATGATGGAACTAGTGCCACCTCTATACTATTATACTGTGTATATATACTGACCTTGACATGTGATACTGGAAGTTGTTGTCTAACACAGCCACGATATACTGTATCAGCAGTAGGTGACCTCTACTTATACAGTCCTCAAGGTCATCTGATGATGGAACTTCTGCCAGCTCTATACTATTTTACTGTGTATATATACTGACCTTGACATATGATAGTGGAAGTTGTTGTCTAACACAGCCACAATATACTGTATCAGCAGTAGGTAACCTCTACTTAGACAGTCCTCAAGGTCATCTGATGATCGAACTACTGCCAGCTCTATACTATTATACTGTGTATATATACTGACCATGACATGTGATACTGGAAGTTGTTGTCTAACACAGCCACAATATACTGTACCCGTAGTAGTTGACCTCTACTTAGACAGTCCTCAAGGTCATCTGATGCTGGAACTACTACCACCTCTATACTATCATACTATATATATGTTACAGGGAATAAGTGTAATCAGGAATTTCATGTAATTCCTGAAAGGTTCAGTGATTACGTGTAATTCCTGGTCATTTTAGGGATTACATGAAATCCCCAAAATTTTAGGGATTACATGTAATTCCTAAAATATTTTAGCATTTTTACACTTATTTCCTGACGGCCAAAAATTATATAAAATGATGAAATTGCGATATGATAGATATTTTACATGTTCATAATATAAAATCCTATTACTGAAAGAGAAAAAATGGTTACGTATATAATTCGAGATGCTTTTAAGGCTGATTATGTTAACTTAAAATTGATAGGAAAATGATGTGTTCGAAAAACTCTTGAGCGGACAATTCGGTTGCACAGATACATTTTGGCCCATTGATATGACTGTAATACATGTACTCGGTAAAACTGTATGCAATGATTTTGATTGGACTATATTGTATGTAACTCAATACAGCTTGTAACAAAGTGCCATAGTGATCGCTTCATCCCAAAATCTTTTCTTTGCATCTATTCTATTTCAATGAAACTTGTTGCAATCAAAAAATCTTAGTATTTAGATATACAGAAAGGAAGGGGATATCCATTTTTTTTTTACCGGGAAATAGAAATAATTCATATAGATTTGTTTTATGGACATTCATACTGGTGTTTTATGCTTGCAGTCGGGCGGGGACATCCGTTGCCTAGCCAAAAAAGTAAGTTTGAATATATCTTAAACTTATTTAGACATCACATAATAGATAGTTGAAAATTATAACATTTTTATCATTTCCTCTTAATTTTGTATTGCCCATTATCAAGATACATTAATGAGGGTTTTTATTTTAGTATTTATTTTAGTATTTATACTACTGTTTCCAATTGAAACTTTCGATATATGTTTTAGAGTACTTTGACCATCAATTTTGTTCGATAAATTATTTTTCTCTGCGCTCATGGGTTTGTTTTATGTCCATTTTGCATAGATAATGATAACCATGATAAATGAATTTGGGGAATATTTCGATGAAAATTACCAATTCTAGTTTGAATACATGTGGAGTCTCTCAGTCACGTGACGTAGTTTGGCGAAACTCCCATTAAAATAAGTTAGTAGCTTTTCTCCGTTAAATCTTCGTTTTATTTAATTTCTGTTATTAATAATATTTTCAATTTGTTATGTAACGATGATCCATGACCTATTTTCAATTATATGAGAAAACATAATGATTTTATACCAGGAAATAGAGGAAATTTCGCCGAAACAAGGAATTTTTCAAAAACGTGGGAACCGCCAAAATCAGTTATCCGAAAAAACGAAGATACCTTACTTCATGTATTTGTTATGAACTTTCAATTGCGATGCCCGGAGCATGAATTATTTCACTAGGAACCTAAGAAAAAGGACATTGAAGTTGCCAAAACTCGCCAAATCATGCTGTATTCTTATGGAATTACAGTACAGCCTATGAGCGGAATCTTACTCATTTTCAACTCGTGTGGGAACCGCGAATTTATCACGGAAAATCAAGTTTTGTACATCATCTTCTTCAGAAAATAGCGGAGTATCATATCCAATGCCCGCCAACCGTTTAACAATCTTCGTTACAGTGATGCCCATATACGACAATACTAATTTCAAATCTGGCTGCAAGCCATGACGCGATGTCAGAGTGGCATTATTTCTCCGTATGATTTTCACTTATTTGGCATAATCGGTTCTTGGTACTTGACAGAGAGGATATTCAGCATCAACTGAGCCAAAAATAATAGATTTTAGAAATGAAAATAAGGAGAAATTAAGGCTAGGAAATAAGTGTAAAAATGCATGAAAAATTCAGGATTTACATGAAATACCTGGCCAATTTCAGGAATTACATGTAATTACTAATCGAAACAGGGATTACACGAAATCTCTAAATTTCAGGAATTACATGAAATCCCTGATTACACTTATTCCCTGTAACATATATATACTGACCTTGACATGTGATACTGGAAGTTGTTATCTAACACAGCCACAATATACTGTATCAGCAGTAGGTGACCTCTACTTATACAGTCCTCAAGGTCATCTGATGATGGAACTCCTACCACTCTATACTATTATACTGTGTATATATACTGACCTTGACATGTGATACTGGAAGTTGTTGTCTAACACAGCCACAATATACTGTATCAGCAGTAGGTGACCTCTACTTATACAGTCCTCAAGGTCATCTGATGATGGAACTACTGCCAACTCTATACTATTATACTGTGTATATATACTGACCTTGACATTTGATACTGGAAGTTGTTGTCTAATACAGCCACAATATACTGTACCCCTAGTAGTTGACCTCTACTTAGACAGTCCTCAAGGTCATCTGATGATGGAACCACTGCCAGCTCTATACTTTTATACCTCTCTATATATACTGACCTTGACATGTGATACTGGAAGTTGGTGTCTAACACAGCCACAATATACTGTATCAGCAGTAGGTGACCTCTACTTGTACAGTCCTCAAGGTCATCTGATGATGGAACTACTACCAGCTCTATACTATTATACTGTGTATATATACTGACCTTGACATGTGATACTGGAAGTTGTTGTCTAACACAGCCACAATATACTGTATCAGCAGTAGGTGACCTCTACTTGGACAGTCCTCAAGGTCATCTTATGATGGAACTACTGCAAGCTCTATACTATTATACTATGTATATATACTGACCTTGAGATGTGATACTGGAAGTTGTTGTCTTACACAGCCACAATATACTGTATCAGCAGTAGGTGACATCTACTTGGACAGTCCTCAAGGTCATCTGATGATGGAACTTCTACCAGCTCTATACTATTATACCTCTGTATATAAACTGACCTTGACAAGTGATACTGGAAGTTGTTGTCTAACACAGCCACAATATACTGTATCAGCAGTAGGTGACCTCTACTTGGACAGTCCTCAAGGTCATCTGATGATGGAACTACTACCAGCTCTATTCTATCATACTGTGTATATATACTGACCTTGACATGTGATACTGGAAGTTGGTGTCTAACACAGCCACAATATACTGTATCAGCAGTAGGTGACATCTACTTGGACAGTCCTCAAGGTCATCTGATGATGGAACTACTGCAAGCTCTATACTTTTATACCTCTGTATATATACTGACCTTGAGATGTGATACTGGAAGTTGTTATCTAACACAGCCACAATATACTGTATCAGCAGTAGGTGACCTCTACTTATACAGTCCTCAAAGTCATCTGATGATGGAACTCCTACCACTCTATACTATTATACTGTGTATATATACTGACCTTGACATGTGATACTGGAAGTTGTTGTCTAACACAGCCACAATATACTGTATCAGCAGTAGGTGACCTCTACTTATACAGTCCTCAAGGTCATCTGATGATGGAACTACTGCCAACTCTATACTATTATACTGTGTATATATACTGACCTTGACATTTGATACTGGAAGTTGTTGTCTAATACAGCCACAATATACTGTACCCCTAGTAGTTGACCTCTACTTAGACAGTCCTCAAGGTCATCTGATGATGGAACCACTGCCAGCTCTATACTTTTATACCTCTCTATATATACTGACCTTGACATGTGATACTGGAAGTTGGTGTCTAACACAGCCACAATATACTGTATCAGCAGTAGGTGACCTCTACTTGTACAGTCCTCAAGGTCATCTTATGATGGAACTACTACCAGCTCTATACTATTATACTGTGTATATATACTGACCTTGACATGTGATACTGGAAGTTGTTGTCTAACACAGCCACAATATACTGTATCAGCAGTAGGTGACCTCTACTTGGACAGTCCTCAAGGTCATCTTATGATGGAACTACTGCAAGCTCTATACTATTATACTATGTATATATACTGACCTTGAGATGTGATACTGGAAGTTGTTGTCTAACACAGCCACAATATACTGTATCAGCAGTAGGTGACATCTACTTGGACAGTCCTCAAGGTCATCTGATGATGGAACTTCTACCAGCTCTATACTATTATACCTCTGTATATAAACTGACCTTGACAAGTGATACTGGAAGTTGTTGTCTAACACAGCCACAATATACTGTATCAGCAGTAGGTGACCTCTACTTGGACAGTCCTCAAGGTCATCTGATGATGGAACTACTACCAGCTCTATTCTATCATACTGTGTATATATACTGACCTTGACATGTGATACTGGAAGTTGTTGTCTAACACAGCCACAATATACTGTATCAGCAGTAGGTGACATCTACTTGGACAGTCCTCAAGGTCATCTGATGATGGAACTACTGCAAGCTCTATACTTTTATATCTCTGTATATATACTGACCTTGACATGTGATACTGGAAGTTGTTATCTAACACAGCCACAATATACTGTATCAGCAGTAGGTGACCTCTACTTATACAGTCCTCAAGGTCATCTGATGATGGAACTCCTACCACTCTATACTATTATACTGTGTATATATACTGACCTTGACATGTGATACTGGAAGTTGTTGTCTAACACAGCCACAATATACTGTATCAGCAGTAGGTGACCTCTACTTATACAGTCCTCAAGGTCATCTGATGATGGAACTACTGCCAACTCTATACTATTATACTGTGTATATATACTGACCTTGACATTTGATACTGGAAGTTGTTGTCTAATACAGCCACAATATACTGTACCCCTAGTAGTTGACCTCTACTTAGACAGTCCTCAAGGTCATCTGATGATGGAACCACTGCCAGCTCTATACTTTTATACCTCTCTATATATACTGACCTTGACATGTGATACTGGAAGTTGGTGTCTAACACAGCCACAATATACTGTATCAGCAGTAGGTGACCTCTACTTGTACAGTCCTCAAGGTCATCTTATGATGGAACTACTACCAGCTCTATACTATTATACTGTGTATATATACTGACCTTGACATGTGATACTGGAAGTTGTTGTCTAACACAGCCACAATATACTGTATCAGCAGTAGGTGACCTCTACTTGGACAGTCCTAAAGGTCATCTTATGATGGAACTACTGCAAGCTCTATACTATTATACTATGTATATATACTGACCTTGACATGTGATACTGGAAGTTGTTGTCTAACACAGCCACAATATACTGTATCAGCAGTAGGTGACATCTACTTGGACAGTCCTCAAGGTCATCTGATGATGGAACTTCTACCAGCTCTATACTATTATACCTCTGTATATAAACTGACCTTGACAAGTGATACTGGAAGTTGTTGTCTAACACAGCCACAATATACTGTATCAGCAGTAGGTGACCTCTACTTGGACAGTCCTCAAGGTCATCTGATGATGGAACTACTACCAGCTCTATTCTATCATACTGTGTATATATACTGACCTTGACATGTGATACTGGAAGTTGTTGTCTAACACAGCCACAATATACTGTATCAGCAGTAGGTGACATCTACTTGGACAGTCCTCAAGGTCATCTGATGATGGAACTACTGCAAGCTCTATACTTTTATACCTCTGTATATATACTGACCTTGACATGTGATACTTGAAGTTGTTGTCTAACAAAGCCACAATATACTGTACCCCTAGTAGTTGACCTCTGCTTAGACAGTCCTCAAGGTCATCTGATGATGGAACTACTGCCACCTCTATACTATTATACTGTGTATAAATACTGACCTTGACATGTGATACTGGAAGTTGTTGTCTAACACAGCCACAATATACTGTATCAGCAGTAGGTGACATCTACTTGGACAGTCCTCAAGGTCATCTTATGATGGAACTACTACCAGCTCTATACTATCATACTGTGTATATATACTGACCTTGACATGTGGTACAGGAAGTTGTTGTCTAACACAGCCACAATATACTGTATCAGCAGTAGGTGACATCTACTTGGACAGTCCTCAAGGTCATCTTATGATGGAACTACTACCAGCTCTATACTATCATACTGTGTATATATACTGACCTTGACATGTGATACTGGAAGTTGTTGTCTAACACAGCCACAATATACTGTATCAGCAGTAGGTGACCTCTACATATATAGTCCTCAAGGTCATCTGATGATGGAACTACTGCCAACTCTATACTATTATACTGTGTATATATACTGACCTTGACATGTGATACTGGAAGTTGTTATCTAACACAGCCACAATATACTGTATCAGCAGTAGGTGACCTCTACTTATACAGTCCTCAAGGTCATCTGATGATGGAACTCCTACCACTCTATACTATTATACTGTGTATATATACTGACCTTGACATGTGATACTGGAAGTTGTTGTCTAACACAGCCACGATATACTGTATCAGCAGTAGGTGACCTCTACTTATACAGTCCTCAAGGTCATCTGATGATGGAACTTCTGCCAGCTCTATACTATTTTACTGTGTATATATACTGACCTTGACATATGATAGTGGAAGTTGTTGTCTAACACAGCCACAATATACTGTATCAGCAGTAGGTAACCTCTACTTAGACAGTCCTCAAGGTCATCTGATGATCGAACTACTGCCAGCTCTATACTATTATACTGTGTATATATACTGACCATGACATGTGATACTGGAAGTTGTTGTCTAACACAGCCACAATATACTGTACCCGTAGTAGTTGACCTCTACTTAGACAGTCCTCAAGGTCATCTGATGCTGGAACTACTACCACCTCTATACTATCATACTATATATATATACTGACCTTGACATGTGATACTGGAAGTTGTTATCTAACACAGCCACAATATACTGTATCAGCAGTAGGTGACCTCTACTTATACAGTCCTCAAGGTCATCTGATGATGGAACTCCTACCACTCTATACTATTATACTGTGTATATATACTGACCTTGACATGTGATACTGGAAGTTGTTGTCTAACACAGCCACAATATACTGTATCAGCAGTAGGTGACCTCTACTTATACAGTCCTCAAGGTCATCTGATGATGGAACTACTGCCAACTCTATACTATTATACTGTGTATATATACTGACCTTGACATTTGATACTGGAAGTTGTTGTCTAATACAGCCACAATATACTGTACCCCTAGTAGTTGACCTCTACTTAGACAGTCCTCAAGGTCATCTGATGATGGAACCACTGCCAGCTCTATACTTTTATACCTCTCTATATATACTGACCTTGACATGTGATACTGGAAGTTGGTGTCTAACACAGCCACAATATACTGTATCAGCAGTAGGTGACCTCTACTTGTACAGTCCTCAAGGTCATCTTATGATGGAACTACTACCAGCTCTATACTATTATACTGTGTATATATACTGACCTTGACATGTGATACTGGAAGTTGTTGTCTAACACAGCCACAATATACTGTATCAGCAGTAGGTGACCTCTACTTGGACAGTCCTCAAGGTCATCTTATGATGGAACTACTGCAAGCTCTATACTATTATACTATGTATATATACTGACCTTGACATGTGATACTGGAAGTTGTTGTCTAACACAGCCACAATATACTGTATCAGCAGTAGGTGACATCTACTTGGACAGTCCTCAAGGTCATCTGATGATGGAACTTCTACCAGCTCTATACTATTATACCTCTGTATATAAACTGACCTTGACAAGTGATACTGGAAGTTGTTGTCTAACACAGCCACAATATACTGTATCAGCAGTAGGTGACCTCTACTTGGACAGTCCTCAAGGTCATCTGATGATGGAACTACTACCAGCTCTATTCTATCATACTGTGTATATATACTGACCTTGACATGTGATACTGGAAGTTGTTGTCTAACACAGCCACAATATACTGTATCAGCAGTAGGTGACATCTACTTGGACAGTCCTCAAGGTCATCTGATGATGGAACTACTGCAAGCTCTATACTTTTATACCTCTGTATATATACTGACCTTGACATGTGATACTTGAAGTTGTTGTCTAACAAAGCCACAATATACTGTACCCCTAGTAGTTGACCTCTGCTTAGACAGTCCTCAAGGTCATCTGATGATGGAACTACTGCCACCTCTATACTATTATACTGTGTATAAATACTGACCTTGACATGTGATACTGGAAGTTGTTGTCTAACACAGCCACAATATACTGTATCAGCAGTAGGTGACATCTACTTGGACAGTCCTCAAGGTCATCTTATGATGGAACTACTACCAGCTCTATACTATCATACTGTGTATATATACTGACCTTGACATGTGATACTGGAAGTTGTTGTCTAACACAGCCACAATATACTGTATCAGCAGTAGGTGACATCTACTTGGACAGTCCTCAAGGTCATCTTATGATGGAACTACTACCAGCTCTATACTATCATACTGTGTATATATACTGACCTTGACATGTGATACTGGAAGTTGTTGTCTAACACAGCCACAATATACTGTATCAGCAGTAGGTGACCTCTACATATACAGTCCTCAAGGTCATCTGATGATGGAACTACTGCCAACTCTATACTATTATACTGTGTATATATACTGACCTTGACATGTGATACTGGAAGTTGTTGTCTAACACAGCCACAATATACTGTATCAGCAGTAGGTGACCTCTACTTATACAGTCCTCAAGGTCATCTGATGATGGAACTCCTACCACTCTATACTATCATACTGTGTATATATACTGACCTTGACATGTGATACTGGAAGTTGTTGTCTAACACAGCCACAATATACTGTACCAGCAGTAGGTGACATCTACTTATACAGTCCTCAAGGTCATCTGATGATGGAACTCCTACCACTCTATACTATTATACTGTGTATATATACTGACCTTGACATGTGATACTGGAAGTTGTTGTCTAACACAGCCACAATATACTGTACCAGCAGTAGGTGACCTCTACTTGTACAGTCCTCAAGGTCATCTGATGATGGAACTACTGCCAGCTCTATACTTCTCCTGTTAAACAAAAATAAATCTTGTCATTCTTAGAAACAAAGTTTTTCTATGATAACTTAGTTGTAAAAAGCCTTTCCCTCTAAAAAAGAACAGTGCATAAGAAATGATAGAAACTCTTTAAGTACATGTATATGCTGTTAAACATGTAGAAACATTTATCTGAGGAAAGAAGGTTTTTTTTTTTTTACAGCAGTAAAATTTTATTAAGGTTATTTTGTTTACAGCAATAAAATTTTGACATGTAGACCTCAATCCATTGCAAAGATATTTAACTAAAACCCTTAAATTTTGGTATTATTACAAGTCAAAGGGGCGTAACCATAACTTGGACTTGGCCTTACTTTAATTTGATGTTTCTGTATACTAAATTTCATTACAATATGTGAATCCATTGCAGAGATATTGAACGGAAGCCGTTAATTTTGGTAAATTTGTGAATTCAAGGGACATAACTCTAAAAAAAATCTTCGTACCCAAATTTGAACTTGACTTAGATTTTCATTTGATGTATCTGTATACCAAATTTAATTTCAATATGTGAATCCATTGCAGTGTTAAGGGCATAACCATGTCTGTCAAAAAATTTCCGATCAGACCCAAATTTGAACTTGACATAGACTTTCATTTGGTTCATCCATATACCAAATTTTGATTTCAAATATGTGAATCTTTAGCAAAGATATTGAATGGAAACCCTTATTCTAAGCCCAACGGGAATCTTTCAATTTTTCAAAGTCCAAGGGGCATAACTCCGTCAAAGAATTTCCTATGGGACCCAAATATGAACTTGATCTAGTATCTGCATACCAAATTTCATTACAATGTGTGAATCCATTGCATAGATACTGAACGGAAACAATTGTCGTGGACCGACCGACAGACTGACCGACCTACAGCGGTAAAGCAATATGTCCACTCTTATTCGAAAGGGGGAATAATTAAAGGATTTATGAATTTGACAAATCACTCTAAAGATTTTATGCTCTTCAATGTTTACAAATCCCTCTATAAAGTCTTGAATAAGGTTTCTACGTCATGTGCCTTTAAAATGGGCGGGGGAGGCGATTAACACAATGAAATTTTAAAGGGACAAGATTTGGAACTTTGCAAATAAACTGCACCAGCACATTCGAGTCATGCATAATACAGTATTGGTCTCCCGCCAGGCAATATTGATTGATTTTAATTCGTAAGATACTAGTATTACCACTATCAAATACTTCAAAATTGTTCATTATTAGTCAATACTTCAAAATTGTTCATTACAAGTCCTTGCTACTATATTTACCGACATGACTCGATTAAGTCGGACAAACATGCAAAATATTGCCATATGCTGAACATTCTCGTCTTTAGGCGATCGGAATAAATAAAAACAGACGAACAGACAAAATATTGCCATAATATTATGTTGAGAATTTGTATTTACTAGAGAAGTACATGTAGTAATGTACATCGACCTACTTAATTCTATATACATTGACTTTAATGAAGAAGAATATAATAGGTTTACCTTTTTGTATATATATATATATATATTTTTTATTTTCATTGCACGGATAAGGCATCTAAATTCGCAAATGACGTAATATATACCAGTGCATGTACGATAAACATATATACTAGGTACATTTAACTCGGGTGTAAGTATATGCATGCCGCTCAGGTTGACAAGAAGTACATACCGATTTTAAAAAATACACCGGTATGTTAAAAAGTCAATGAAATATGTTTACATGGACTTATTTTCTACATGTAAGTATTCTAAACGAATAACAGATTATATTCCATCAAATAAGACCTCACTAGGAGGTGAAATTTAAGTGTAGAAATACTTTCGAAACTCACGAGAGGACCCACCATTGCTTCGCGTATGACGATTCATGGCGCGGACCATACCCACTACAATGATGGAAACAAAATCCGGCAGTCAGATTGGTAATAATAATAATAATTGTACTGAGAAAGTTTATCACGTTTTAGGAAAAAAACATTAGAAGACTCACTGGCGGATATAAGGGGTCGAAGGAGCTACCCCCGGGGGGCAGGGAGCCAAACAAGAGCCCCAGGGGGCATAACGCTCACCTGATACTCTCAACGTACTGACATTGCACAATGAACACACAACCTTTGAGTCCACATAAACATAACAATTTATATCATTAGAAAATTCATCAGAATTTAAAAAAAATAGAATTTTAGCATAAAATATATATCAAAATTCCTGACTTAAATATGACAAATGCATTAAATGAGTGTGCAAAATGGGAAAACAATCAAATGGACGAAACAATAATACTTGTGTTTGTGAAACATGAATGCCCCCGTTGGCATCTTTGACAGAAATACAGCTGAAAAGTATTTTCACATTTTGAGGTCAAGGTCACAAGGTCAAATTTGGTCTATGGAAAAGTTTAATTTAAACATATTTTATTTCCATAATGTCGAAATGGGATTAGGCAAAAGTTTAACAACATTATAGACGCCTTCTCCCTAAAATAAGATTACAAAACAATGTCATGGATAGCAGAACAAACACATATAAGGTAACTTGATATAAGATGATATGCAAATGAATCTTTGAAATATATACATATATAAATAAGTATAAGAAGAGAGAGAGAGAGAGAGAGAGAGAGAGAGAGAGAGAGAGGGAGAGAGAGAGAGAGAGAGAGAGTTATGATGTGAATCTCTTTGTTTCTTTAATGTAACAGTAGACTGCATCCATAATATTGTAGTTTTCCTGATCCGATAGGGATAGATCACCAAATAAGAGTTTATCTAATGTAAGAGGTGTGAAATGTACTAACTTTTGGACTAGTCGGGTTCTCTGCTGATCAAACAAGGCACATTCAAGAAAGAAATGGAAAGTATTTTCATTAGTATGGCCACATTGACACGTGGAAGAATTGATGAGGTTAACGCGATGAAGGTCAGAATTAAGGTTACTGCTGAATGAACGTAGACGGATATGAATTATGTTCAACTTTCTATCTCCACATGTGAGATAATCAGGTAAGTAAATGGAGTTTCTTTGAGATTTATGGAAAAGTCTTGCCACATGGATTAATATGAAAGCCCTATCAATTACCATTTTAAAGCTATGACTAAAGTTTAGATTTTCGAAATTAGGTCAATTTCCAAGGTCACAAGGTAAAAAATTTTGGTATCCACGGAAAGGTCTTGTCACAAGAAATACACATGTGAAATATGACAGCCCTATCACTTACCATTCAAAAGTTATGGCCAAGGTTAAAGTTTTTCGAAATTAGGTCAAACTCCAAGGTCCGTTTCCATGGAAAGATCTTGTCACAAGAAATACACATGTGAAATATGAAAGCCATATCACTTGTTAAAAAGTTATGGCCAAGGTTAAAGTTTTTCAAAAGTAGGTCAAACTCCGAAATCAAGGTAAAAAATTTTGGTATCCATGGAAAGGTCTTGTCACAAGGAATGCACTTGTGAAATATGACAGCCCTATCACTTACCATTCAAAATTATGGTAAAGTTTTTAAATGTAGGTCAACCTCCAAGGACGAGGTCACAAGGTCTGAATGTTGTTACCAACGGAATGGTCTTGTCACAAGGAATACACATGTGAAATATTAAAGCCCTATCACTTACCATTCAAAAGTTATCAAGAAGGATAAAATTTTTGTGGACAAACAGACGGACAGACCAAAAACTATATGCTCCTGAATCTCCGATTACTGAGGCATAAAAAATGATCAAAAAGGAAATTAAAGGTATTCAGATGATTTAAAAGTGTATAAAAAGCCGACAAAATGAGAAAAAAATTGTGGTCCCCCACTTTTTGGTGTTTTTCTTTCAAGAAATGCTTACAGAACCCCCCCCCCCCCCCCCCCACCCTTTTCTTAAGTTTTCATAATATATCTCATGTACTATCAAAATTCTTAATATCAACAAATTTAACTCCAAGAAAAGGTAAAAAGATCTAAACTTTTGTTACAAAGGGAAAGGGGTGGTGAAAAGGAATGCACAAGTCCTATCATTTACCATTCAAAATTATGGTCAAGTTTTTAAATGTGGGTCAACCTCCAAGGACAAGGTCACAAGGTCAGAATGTTGTTACCAACTGAAAGGTCTTGTCACAAGGAATAAACATGTGAAATATGAAAGCCTTATCACTTACCATTCAAAATTTATGGCAAAGGTTAAAGTTTTTCAAAAGTAGGTCAAACTCCAAGGTCAACATTTTTGGTATCCATGGAAAGTTCTTGTTACAAGGAATATCACTTACCATTCAAAAGTTAAGTCAAAATACAAGGTCAAGGTCACAAGGTCAAAGGTCATGGTCTCAAATGAAAGGTGTTGTCAGAAGGTATCCACATGTGAAATATCAAAGCCCTGTCCCTTATAGTGAAGAGATAAAGACCTGGTTAAAAATTTTGAAAAGCACATCAAAGTCCGAATTCAAAGTCACTAGGTCAAATGTCATAGTCTCAAATGAAAGATCTTCTCACAAGGTATCTACATGTGAAATATCAAAGCCCTATCCCTTATAGTGTAAGAGATATATCACAGGTTAAAGTTTTGCCTATGGCCGACAATGACAACGACGCAAAGAATATGGCATTAGCTCTCCAAAGTTTTTGTCCCACAAGCTACAAAAAAATCCAAAAAATGCCAAAAAATAAGATTATAGCATATCAAGTATATCAGACACAGAGGGATAGATATATAAAATAAAACAGACAAATGGACGGACATAGGGACAGTATTAATCCTATATTTATTGCGAACCCGTCGGGGTGAGCATATTGGAATAGTCCAAATTGCTGTAATTCGCATGTCCAGACTCCATGTGCGTGGCATGCTGGGAAAACTGTGTCTCGAGAATGTTTGTAAAATGAGTCTCGAGAATGTTCACGGAGTGTTTACTTCCTCGGCGCTACTTTGCATGTGTTCACTACACACACCTGTTCTATATTAAGCGCTGTTCTATATTTAGCGCTGTACGATAAAGTGGTTTGCAGTGGCGGATTTAATAGTCCGTGAGCCAGAGGGGTTGGTCGGTACCATCTGGGGTGAATAAATCTTATGTTGATATTATGATAGATATACCCAAGAGGTTTCAGAAAATGCATGATAGCATTTGATCAAAGGTAGCTAAAGGGGTAAACAAGAGTTATTGCCCTTGCGTACTTGCCAAATAACGATTTTTTTTCTGGAAAAAATTATAACTTAAATATGGATGGTGATTTAAAAATTGAAAAGTGTAAATATGTAGTATTTTTTGTTCTCTTTCAGATGAAATAAGTTGCATGTTCAAATTCTTATTTTTATTGGGTAAAAAAGTCGAATTTTAGCAAATTTTCACAGAAATTCGAGGAATTTCAATTTATTCCTGCTTCTCAGTTCCTCGATATTGCATATGATCGTCCAATGATAATTTCAAAACATATTTAAAGTCTCCTCTTTCAAATGACATACATTTTATATTCTTATTCTTATTTGCAAAATCCTTGAAATTGATGTTTTTATACAGAACACTGATTTTCAATCAGAAATCTCAGACTTCTGTATATTAATTTAAAGAACCCTTATTACTTATGAAAGCAATGATGGAAAACTATTAACTAATGTAACTTTTAACACTCTTTAAAATTATATATGTTTTACTAACATTTCATTCAAAATCAAAGTATTTTTGTGGAAACAAAGTATTTTTTTTTTTCATTTAAAAATCGCTGATTATTGGAGAATATTTATTGAATCGATAGAAATTCTAAAAATGATAGCAGGAATGTATTTTCAACTGTAATTATGTAGGTTCACCCATAAATGACATGTTTGAAGTATAAAAGGTATATTTTCTACTTAATTTTTGGGCAAAATGCCTGTTTTTTGTCTGAAAATGACAAATTTTTGGGAAAATTCTATTAATTCATTATCTTTGCTAAAACTATAATAGATTTAAAGCTTTTATCATTTAGAAAGTAATCATCTTGTCAGATGATTGTGGAATTGAATGTAATATTTCATTAAAACCAACATTTTTGGATAAAATATGTATTTTTTATGCAAAAACCACCTATTTTGAGAAAATAAGTACTAGCTCTTTTAATCTGCCTAAATTGATATATTTTAGCTTTGATGTTATGCTGATTCTTATTATAAATGGATAGGAATGTCATTTGATAACTGAAATTTAATTTACATCTTATTTTGGGGCAAAAATTCTAATAAAATAAGCATAAATAACTTATTTCTGTGAATATTTTTTAAAATCTATATTTTTCATTTCATCAAAGCAGGAGAGGTTTCATATAATTTGATGGCATAAAAGTGATCAAGTTTAATGAGTTAGAGGAGATTTCTTTCATTATCTTGCTAGTTTAAAGGGGGAATCTAAAATTTTTATTTTAAAATCGCTGATTTCTGGAAAATCTTTATTACTATGAAAAGTGTCATAATTATTATTTATATTCAAAAGTGTTCCTGGGTATATCATAGTTTGTCCTTGTAAGTTATATGCATTTCAAGAATCCTCCGTTTATTTAATTGGTATTTTGGGGCAAAAAATATGTTTTATATACAATTATAGTCTAAAATTACGTCTCATATTTCAAACTATGAATATTGTCTTCTGTATTTCCTATTTAACTGTTTAGTTTTTCTTAACTTATCATTTTATTCTTATGTTTTGAAATGTTAATATTAGTATGTTTTGGGTTAAAAAAAAAAAAGATGGAAAAGCAAGCTCTTAACAAACAAAATGTGATAAAACAAATTTCGAGGTTATATATTGCAAGAATTTTGAGAATAAAAGCTTGCTTTTCTTTGTGACCTGTGAAGACCTTATGTACCACAAGGCACGAAGAAGATACGTAACTGGTTTCTTTGTGACCTAATATTCAATAATATGTATTTTACCCCAAATATAAAAATATACACAAAATTTAAGAGAAATGATAAATAAGTTTAGAAAGAATAAACAGTTAAAAAGGAAATACAGAAAATAATAGTCATAGTTTGAAATATGAGACTTTCTATAGTAATTTTCTTGATTTAGGCTATTAGATATTTATGTAAAAATATTGTTTGCCCCAAAATACCCATTAAATTAACAGAGGATACTTGAAATGTATTTGACTTACAAGGACAAACTATGATATACCCAGGAACACTTTCGAATATAAATAATAATGACCCATTTCATAGTAATAAAATTATTCCAAAAATCAGTGATTTTTAAATAAAAATTGAGATTTTCCCCCAAAATAGCAAGATAATGAAAGAAATCTCCTCTAACTCATTAAACTTGATCACTTTTATGCCATCAAATTATATGAAACCTCTCCTGCTTTGATAAAATTTCACAAAATGTTCACAGAAATAAGTGATTTTTGCACATTAATTAGGTTTTTTCCCCAAAATAACGTATAAATTAAATTTCAGTTATCAAATGCCATTCCTATCCATTTATAATATGAAATAGCGTAATACCAAAGCTTGAAGATATCAATTTAGGCAGATTAAAGGAGCTAGTACTTATTTTCTCAAAATAAGTTGTTTTTGCGTAAAAAAATAAATATTTTATCAAAAAATGTTGGATTAAATGAATAATTACTTTTAAGTTCATAATCATCTGATAAGATAATTACTTTCTTAATGATAATTGCTTTAAATCTATAATTTTAGCTAAGAAAATGAATTAATAGTATTTTCCCAGAAATCTGTTATTTTTAGACAAAAAACAGGCATTTTGCCCCAAAATTAAGTAGAAATATATACCTATATGTTTCAAATATGTATTTCATGAATGAACCTTGATAATAACATTTTAAAATACATTCCTGCTATCATTTTAAGAAATTCTTTATATTCAATAAATATTCTTCAGAAATCAGCAATTTTTGGATGAAAAATACGTTTTTTCCCCAAAACACTTTAATTTTGAATGAAATATCAGTAAAACATATATAATCTGAAAAGTTAAATTAGGAAATAGCTTTCAATCATTGCTTGCATAATTAGATAGGGTTCTTTAAATTAATGTACAGAAATCGAAGATTTCTAATTGAAAATACAGTTTTCTGGATAAAAACTCAAATTGGAAGATTCCGCAAAAATTAAGAATACAAAATATATGTCATTTGAAAGAGAAAGCTTCAAAGATGTTTTTTAAATCATCATTGGACGATCATATGCAATATTGAGGAAATGAGTAGCAGGAATAAATTAAAATTTTCTCGAATTTCTATGAAATTTTGCAAAAATTCGAATTTTTTACCCCAAAACACACAGTAAAAATAGGAATGGGAAATTGAAACTTATTTCATCTGAAAGAACACCAAAAATACTACATATTCACATTTTTCAATTTTTTCAATCATCAACCATATAAAATTTATAATTTATTTCCTATTTTCATTGATTTTCAACTAAAAAACAAGGTTTTTCCCAAAAAAAATTGCCTTAGCTACCTATTATTCATTGCTATCATACATTTTCAGATACTAGAGATATCCATCTATCAGAATATATTGGTGTCGTTTATTCACCTCGGATGGTACCAATGACCCCGAATTTGGTGGTCTGGCTCACGGACTATAAGGGGGCTTTTGGGGCTTACATGTACGATAAATGCACAAGTTTGCTGTGTATTGCACACCCATAACAAAACACAAATTTAAAAGACACTTATTCTCTATTTGAGCTGAATCAGGAAGTGGGACACACGTGATCCGATGTTAGAGGAATTTTTCATGCCCAATTTTGTCAGGAACCCCCCTCCCTTGGACTTTGTTTATTTTCCAATTTTTTTTAATTTTTTTTTTTTTCAAAACCATAGGCTGGATCTCCCCGAATATTGGCTGAACCCTTGGATAACTTTTCCTCCCGTTTTCCTGAGAGAAATTTGAATTTATATTGACATTGAAGGGAAAAAAAAGGAATTAGCTAGCATTAAAAAATATCAAAATTGATATGATAACAGGTTTAACTTTTTTCGGTAAATAATTCATCGTTTGCTGACACTAGTTCTTATGCTTGAATCGCTTCTAAATTCAGTTCAGATATGGTCCAGAAGACACCAATTTGCTTCATTTTTTCAAAAATTCTTGGGGGAGGCCCCGCGAATCACCATAAATGTGAGGGGGAAAAACCCCATACCCTCCCCTACTCGGGCATCGCCAGTCATCCATTCAAAATAATGTATGGGCGTTTAACGGCCCCTATGGTGGCATACTTCTGCCCCCTACATGCGAGATATTTCTCTTCAGATTATGTCAACATGCAAGTTATTTATGTCAACATGCAGCTTATTTATTGTAACATGCATATTAACTATATTGCATGTCAACATAATTATCTTGCATGTTGACATATTTATCTTGCATGTTGACAAAATAAGTTGCATGTCAACATAATTATGTTGCATGTCAACATGATTATGTTGCATGTCAACATATTCATATGCATGTTGAAATAATATCTATAAAAATATCTTGCATGAAGGAGGCAGAAGTATGCCACCATAGGCCCCAGTCCCCCTGTCTAGATTGATTTGAGTTCACATAATTCCTACTCTGGCTACGGCAGTACGCGTGTGAATACAACTGCTATGGGTTCGCACCCTAAGCTTTTTCGAAGGCTAAGCTTGTGATACACTTTTCATTGGAATAACTTTATTTTTTGTAAGTATGCAGGGAGAATAAATTTACTTGGATTTTCTGTCTTTCTGTATTCTTAATTTATTGGAAACAAGCATTTAGGCTCAAAGTTAGAAAAGCCTTCAGGCAGAGTTGTCCTCTCAAAGTTAGCCTCTCGTTGACCAGCTACGATCATGAAGGCACCCCTAGAGCCTAGGATGAATGATCTTTTGGCAATACCCACTGGCCATTAATGGCAGAGGGCTATGAAAGTTTCATCTAGTTCAAAACTACTTTTTTTTTAATTAAGATAAAGATGAATGCCATTGTTATATGTAGTGACATTGTCCATAAAAAGCTATTATTCTAAAAGTAGGTAAACCTCAAAGTTCTTGCCACAAAGACTACCCATCACTAAATCTCTCTATCACCATGATCTGAAATTATGATAACTTTTATGTCTTACAGGTCCTGTTGATACACCTTGTTGTCTTTTCTGACAATAAGTTGGTGCAACGCAATGGTATCAAATGTTTTTCAAAGACATGCAACAAAAGTAAGTGAATTTACTTTGAACCCGTGTTTTTTTTTTAGAGCTTTTCCATGGATTAACCAATACTACGAGGGCTGATTGATATGTTGTAAGCCTTGACATGATGAATTTGAATTTTATCAGACATTTGGCATTATTTTTCTGAATAATTCCCTTCAGTATCTATACACTTTTGCCAACGGTGTTTAAAGGCGTCACAATACCACTTTTAAAGAACTCCTTAAGGCCTTGTTACACGACGCGATTAATCGTTTGCAATTAGTTGCAAGCGACAAATCGTGTCGAGTAACATAGTTTAAAACTAATCGCATGCGACTTTCTAAAGTCGCATGCAACTTTCATCAGATTAGAACATGTTGTATTCCTTGCGATTAATCGCATGCAACTTTTAGCGTCAACCAATCAAAATGCCGGGTATTCCTTATAATTTCAACCTTAATTTGACGAATTTTGGTCATATCAATTACTTTGACAATAAAATGGCGACTTTTCTCACAAAGGATCTGGTATATTTACTGCAAGCTTTTTTAGTTCAAAAATTTGATTTTCTGCCCTCTCTTCGTCAAGAAAGTTATGTGAATGTAATTGTAATGAAAACTGAAAATATATGCTGTATTGTCTGTTGATAACACAATTTATTCATAAACTTTAGGCGGAAAAGGTATGAATTTAGCACAAAATATATGCAATTAGTTGCAACGTGTAACAGTGCGAGTCGATGCAACTCGCTCAGACCAAAAAATCTCTGCAATTAGTTGCATGCAACTAATCGCGTAGTGTAACAAGGCCCTTATCTTGACTGGTCAGAAAGCCATTCACTGCAAGTATGACATCATCATCAGACTGAAAGTGGTTGACAGAAATAGCTGCTTTCAGTTTTGGGAATAGATGAAAGTCTGATGGAGCAAGATCAGATGAATAAGGCAGATGCTCTATCAAATTAAAGCCACAATCATGAATGGCAGCCAAGGCAGTGACAGACTTGTGAATAGGAACATTGTCCTGATGGAATAACACACCTTTAACTAGTGAGCTTTCCGCGGCGCTTTTAAAAGTTTAATATTTTCCTGTAACTGTGTCAGAAGTTAAGCATAGTATGTGCCATTGATTGTTTGTCCTTTTTGGAGATAATCTATCAGCAGAATACCTTCTGCATCCCATAAAACCGAGGCTTACAACATATCAATCAGCCCTAGTACCTTAGTTTCATCATTGATTTATCTTATTATACACGATCATTTCTTTTGAAACTACATGAGATAAAGCCCTATCATTGATAAAAACATGGAATGAAGGTACACATCAAATAAATAAGGAATTTTGATTCAAAGGACATAAAAATCTTTACGCAAGGTGGCCTAGTAATATACATAACTTTAACAGGAGACATAAACATAAGACTGACAAAGAGACAGATAAAAGACAATCAGACAGATGGACGGACATGGAGACAAACACAGGGAAAATAGACACAAGGAAATCACATAAACTCAGCTGGTCTTTGAAGAATGATAGAGCTAAATGAATTACAATGATTTCTTTTAAATGTGTTCTTAAAACAGGTAATCACAGATTACAAAATTACGAAGCTCACCTCATGGCAGCAAAATTCAATTCAAACATATTTCTAAGTACATGTATATTGGCTTTTAAAAGGAAACTCATTCAAGTGGAAAAAGTAGGTCAAGGTCATTTTATGACAGTTTGATCAAAGATACATCCAATATGCAAGTCTGGTACATGTAGCACTTATACGTTGCTCAATATTGGCTTTTAAAGGCAAAATCACTCAAGCGGAAAAAGTAGGTCAAAGTCATTTTATGAAAGTTTGATCAAAGATACATCCAATATGCAAGTTTGGTACATGTAGCACTTATACTTTGCTCAATATTGGCTTTTAAAAGCGAAATCACTCAAGTGGAAAAAGAAGGTCAGATGCTGCATCCAATGCATGGGTCCATCCCGGTATCCCAAGATGAATCACTTGTGCAAGTTTGGTTACTGTAGCATCAGTACTTTGTCAGATACTGAGCTACCCCAAACTTCTTAATCAAGCCACTCTGAGCTACCCCAAACTTCTTAACCAAGTCACTCAAGCAGAAAATGTAGGTCAGATGCAGCATCTGATGCATGGGTTCACCTCAGCATCCAAAGATGAATCACTTGTGCAAGTTTGGTTACTGTAGCATCAGTACTTTGCCAAATACTGAGCTACCCCAAACTTCTTAACCGGACACTGACGCGCGGGGGTATAGCATAAGCTCACTCAACTTCGTCGAGGTGAGCTAAGGACGGGCGGGGGTATAGCATAAGCTCACTCAGTTTCGTCGAGGTGAGCTAAAAATTCTTTATTCAGCACGTGAATAAATGTCCAGAAGCTGTAAGTACAAAGATAGGCGACCGCTATAAGTATTGTTTATGTATGTTTCAGACCAGACATTCAAGCACTGTGAGACTGATCTGGGACAGGATGAATGTATCAACTGTCCTCTGGATCACTTCAGCTGTGAAGTCATTGATACTGCATCAGAGGAAGCTGCTTACTTAGTAAGGACAGATATGTTGAATGGAATTTGTGTTAAATATCCTACTTGCTTACTTGGTAAGTGAAAAATGAGCATGTAGTTTGGTCTTTCAATTCATACCATAACTTTTGTAAGATGCCATTATATTCATACTCTTTAATCACTTGAGTCATAAATCATTAATTAATTCAATCACTGAATATCATACTCAATTATGCTATAAACCTTTGACTTATAAAATAATTTTACTTATATTGGGACAATGAATGGTTTTTGTTTTCATTCTATTTGACCTTCTGTGCAAATTTCATGCGTGTATGACACATAAAATAGAGAAAGTAAGTAAATATAAGGCAAATTTTTGTGAAAGCACTTCTATGCAAATTTCATGCACGTACGACATGTAAATAACTTTATCTGGCAATAAGCAAGATCGCAAATACAGCGCGTGCAGCATGTACACTCTGATTTTTCATTTAGTCACCTACCTAAACCATTGTTCAAAACTTGGGCAACTTTTCTGCCCAAGTAAATTGATGACGTCATAACAATAAGGAACAATAGAAGAGTGCGAGAAAACATTTGTAGAGTCTTGGTTAGAAGTACTTGCAATCTTCCGTATTCGTAAAAACACTGATTAAAACCAGTCTCTCATTATTTACACACTATTTACTTAGCGATCTGATGATCAACATGTCATGTTTGGGGTTTCTGTAAGTTCTCAGTGGGTTTTTGTTATGTTTTATCTGAACGTTTAAAGTTCGAGATTATGGAGTTTCATTTATTAAAAAAAATTTGACCAAGACCAGGGTCGGATACATGATTTTATGTTAGAAGGGGCATGCTCATTGGCCATGGGGATAGGGGCCTTTTGAAACTTAAAACACATGGGGTAAATTGTTATTTTGTATTCATCCCCCCACCCCTCCTATAGGTGGAAATCAAATTGATCTCTATTCAGGGAAGGCACTATGGAGGCTGTGTTTTCATCAAATAGGTGGAGATCGAAATAGTTCACTGTGTGACAACCAGATGATTGTGCTTCTTTGCAGAAGGCATAAAGAGGGCACTTCATGTTCATTAATTCTAACATTATTAACAAACTTTTTTAGGATCTGTTCTAAGAACAGGTGATATATGTCAATACATGGAAACAGATGATTACTGCGAATGTGACAGAGAAAATCTCTTCTATGGTAAAGATTGGAGAACATGTACTGTGATAAAAAGTGTGCCATTACTAAGTCATATACAGCAACGTGGGAAAGAACTCAAACAGGATGGTTAGTCTTTCTTTATACATATTTCTTAGTACATTGTATTGTTCTGAGTAAAGTCCTTCTACCCAACGATTTGTCCATATTGTTAATAGGCTATTTCTAAGCAAATACTACAAAATTAGGCAGCCTATAGAAAACTAAAGGTCAAGGAGCCACATCACTCACTTGAGAACCCTGGAAATCTGAGGGTAAATGTCATTTACATAAAGCTTAATAATTTTCATTCAATTGCCTATGTTCTATGTCTTAGTAGAGAAAGAAACTTGCCATTGTCCTGGCTGGGGAAAAAAATGTCCCGCATTTTCAACCAAAAATATCTGTCCCGGCCGGGACACGGAAAATCCCGATTTTTTGACGTTTCATTAAAAAAAAAATTCGGCGTAATCATGGTAATATTGATTATTCTTTGTCGATTTTAGTCGTTCCGTCTTTTCTTAAACTTTCATTGTTTTTTTTAAACGTTTCCAATTATCTACGCTATATACCCATAAAGGTACAGTAATCAGCTGATAATCGACCTATGTTTTGATAGTAATAGGTTGATTAAAGTTCGGCTGTCCCACAAACATCGCTAAATACATTCATGCAGCCTTTCTCTTGTTGGTATAGTGTGTGTATGTATGCCGGAATTCCCTCCTGTGACTAAGGAGCACCCCTATATATAATAGGGTAGGAGGGTCCTTGGCATTCCCAGAAGGGATTAATTTAGGTTAAAATCCTAAAAATGATGTATATGTTTTAAAACTGCACCAATCTCGAAATCCCAGCCGCGATTTAAGACCCTGTGGCACCAAGTCTGTCCAGCAGATTAAGTGGTGAACCACCAATTAAAAATAAAACTACTTCTAAAAGTGCAAGTTAAAACAAAAGTGCTGTGGAATAAAATATGTACATGTGATAAAATAAATGCAAAAGTATATTAGAAATAAGCTCAAAATGCATCGAAGATGCAAAATGCCGAGTTGCAAAACTGGAATGTAAGTATGAATATGCAGACTAACATGAAATGTGTATGGTTTGTAACAACATTTTGTGGTCCTAAATGAAAATTTCTGGATCAAGAAATGGTCTTCTCTTTATTCTATATCAGCGTGTAATATATTTTCAAGGATACAGATTTTCCTGTGACCTTGATCTTTGACCTTTTGACCCAAAAATTAATGGCAAGTTTCATGATTATAGGTGCAATACAGGCTCAAAAAAGGTCTGGAAACCATTTTCAATTTCCTAAGTCCTGTGACCTTGATCTTTGACCCTTTGACCCCTAAATCAAAAGTGGTCATTTTCTATTCACTGGAAACATTTCTGGCAAGTTACATGATTATAGGTGCAATACAGGCTCAAATTCAGTCGGGAAACCATTTTTAATCATCTTAGTCCTGTGACCTTGACCTTTGACCTTTTAACCCCAAAATTGATAGTGGTCATCCTTGATCCATGGGAAACATTTCTGGCAAGCTTCATGATTATAATTGCAATACAGGCTGAAATATGGTCCGGAAACCACTTTCAATCATCGGAGTCCTGTGACCTTGACCTTTGGACCCCAAAATCAATAGGGGTCATTCTTGATTCATGGGAATCATTATTGGCAAGTTTCATGACTTTAGGTGCAATACAGGCTAAAATATGGCCAGGAAACCATTTTCAATCATCAGAGTCCTGTGACCTTGACCTTTGACCTTTTGACCCCAAAATCAAAAGTGGTCATTTTCTATTCACAGGAAACATTTCTGGCAAGTTACATGATTATAGGTGCAATACAGGCTGAAATATGGTCCGAAACCAATTTCAATCAACAGAGTCCTGTGACCTTGACCTTTGACCTTTTGACCCCAAAATCAATAGGCCTCATCCTTGATTCAAGGGAAACATTTCTGGCAAGTTTCATGATTATAGGTGCAATACAGGCTGAAATATGGTCCGAGAACCATTTTCAATCATCTGAGTCCTGTGACCTTGACCTTTGACCTTTTGACCCCAAAATCAATAGGCCTCATCCTTGATTCAAGGGAAACATTTCTGGCAAGTTTCATGATTATAGGTGCAATACAGGCTGAAATATGGTCCGGAAACCATTTTCAATCATCTGAGTCCTGTGACCTTGACCTTTGACCTTTTGACCCCAAAATCAATAGGGCTCATCCTTGACTAATGGTGAGTAAGTGTATGAAGTTTCATTGTTATAGCCTCTTTCGTAGTTGACTTATAGTCCGGAAACCAATTGTTGACGCCCTCCCGCCCGCCCCCCCGCCCAGACGCCCACCCAACCGCCCGCCCGCCCGCCCGTCTCACATCAAATTAAGAGCCGAGTTTTGCAACTCGGCTAAAAACGGGTCAACGGTAGCCGCATGACCGAGAGGGTAACATATAACACCAAAAAGGAACATTAATCCATTCGGTGAAATGTCAATAACCCAGCCGTTTTGGTGGGGGAAAACCGGAGGACCCGGAGGAAAACCCACCAAACAGTGGGAGAACGGCCAAAACCCCTGGGCAGCCCATGGACCCCCAGTTAGCACACAACCAATGTGATTCTGAAGTTCGAATTTCCTCTGACATCCAAATTTCCAAGATGACATAAATTCCTGACATACAATAAAAATAAAGGACCATCTGGAAAAATGAATGCCATTGGAACGTTTCTACACCAGTAAATGGCATCGATGGCTGGTGTAGAGGTCAGAATCAAAGATTGTGCGGAGAGATAAGAAGGCGTCCAGCCATCACGGCAACCAAACCATTTTTTTTAGCTCACAAAACAATTCGATCATTGAAATAAATAAAGCAATAGCAATAGTTATACGATGTTCGAGTGATACCATTTATGTAAGCCAAGATATGAATTTATTTTTAGGCATGGTCCATTTGATATTCTGGGGGGGGGGGGGCTTGGGTTTTTTGTTGGAGCAAGATAATTTTTTTCGCCCCGGACCCGGGCAAAATTATTTTTTTTTTGCAAAGTTGGAGCAAGGAAATTTTTTTTAACAAGTTAAAAGTCATGTTTGTAAAACATTAATGCCCCCCTACCCCTTCTGTGATTAAAGTCCGTCACAACTTTATACTTGCATTGATACAACCTATGGGGGTATAAAGTAACAGTGTAATGAAAAAAGTCAAAGAAGTATAACTGTCAGGAGGACCTGTATGTACAGCATTTATGCTTTGTTAAAGCTCTTCTTCTAATAAACTTCTACAAGGTAATTAATATGAACTTGACCTAGATTTTCATTTGATGTGTCTGTACACAAAATTTCATTTCAATATGTGAATCCACTCCAGAGGTATTGAACGAAAACTGATGTCGTGGACCGACCGACCGACCGACAGACAGAAAGTCAGACAGCGGCAAAGCAATATGTCCCCTCTTCTTCAAAGGGGGGCATAAAATTTTTGATTGAACCCAAATATGAACTTGACCTAGATTTTTATTTGATGTGTCTGAAAACAAAATTTCATTTCAATATGTAACTCCACTCAAGAGATATTGAACAGAAACCCTGAAATTTTGGTATTTTTCGAAGTGCAAGGGGCATAACTCTGTCAAAATTTTGTTCATCGGACCTAAATATGAACTTGACCTACTAGATTTTCATTTGATGTGTCTGTATACAAAATTTCATTTCAATATGTAACTCCACTAAAGAGATATTGAACAGAAACCCTGAAGTTTTCGTATTTTTCAAAGTGCAAGGGGCATAACTCTGTCAAAATTTTTTTGATCGGACCTAAATATGAACTTGACCTAGATTTTCATTTGATGTGTCTGCAAACAAAATTTCATTTCTATATGTAACTCCACTCAAAAGATATTGAACAGAAACCATGAAATTTTGGTATTTTTCGAAGTGCAAGGGGCATAACTCTGTCCAAATTTTTTTTATCGGACCTAAATATGAACTTGACCTAGATTGTCATTTGATGTATCCGTATACAAAATTTCATTTCAATATGTAATTCCACTCAAGAGATTTTGAACGGAAACCCTGAAATTTTGGTTTTTTTCGAAGTGCAAGGGGCATAACTCTGTCAAAATTTTGTTGATCGGACCCAAATATACAATTGACCTAGATTTTCATTTGATGTGTCTGTATACAAAATTTCATTTCAATATGTAACTCCATTCAAGAGATATTGAACGGAAACCCTGAAATTTTGGTATTTTTCGAAATGCAAGGGGCATAACTCTGTCAAAATTTTTTTGATCGGACCCAAATATGAACTTGACCTAGATTTTTGTTTGATGTGTCTGTATACAAAATTTCATTGCAATATGTGAATCCATTCCAGAGATATTGAACGGAAACTGATGTCGCGGACCGACCGACCGACCGACCGACCGACCGACCGACCGACAGCGGCAAACCTATATGTCCCCTCTTCTTCGAAGGGGGGCATAACAAAGTGATGCGCATATTAAGAATGTGTTTTATTGATAGAAATTATCTATATTTTTACTCAAAACTCTAGATATTTATAATTTATTAGTTTATTTCTATGCAAGTATTCAATTCACTTCTAAACAGAGATATAAACGATTTTTACAATACAATTCTCAATATTTTATATAAGGTTCATGTATATAACATGTGTAAGAGGATCTGAGTGGAAGGTCTCCTAGACAAATTTTTAAATGTAGAATTGTAAATTGGTGAATAACTGAAGTTCTCCTTCCAACATGTTCAAGCTTACAAGAACATATTAATTAGACTAGTACTCTATGGGATACATGCAACATGCATTAATAGCATTACACAAATATTGATAATATATGCAGCTTTTGAGGAAGCCCTTTTTCATTCACATACATGTATAACTTTCGATATCTTCAAATATATGAACTTTGCTATAATAAATAATGTTTTGATTGAAAACTATGGCGAGCGAAGCGAGCCAAAAATTTTTGATATAACTTTGAAAACTGTGGCGAGCGAAGCGAGCCGGAAAATTTTCAAGAATTTCAGTGAAATTTTATGGTTATTCTTCAAATTCAGATTATTTGTAAGAGCAAGATTATTTTTTTCTGTCATACCATAAGCAAATTTATTTTTTTCATTGAAATTGAGAGCAAAATTATTTTTTTCGAAAAAAACCCAAGCCCCCCCCCCCCCCAGAATATCAAATGGACCGTGCCTTATGAGAAGAAACAACATGATGTAAAACATGTAAACAAGATTTTAAAAAAAAGAAAATATGGCAACCACGGAACGCTTTAAAGTAACTATAATATGCTCTTTATTATTATCACGTCAAAAAACTCTCAGTAACAATCAAAGTACGTTTTAATACCCGAGACGTTAAGTTATCGATTGTGTATTTCATTTAAATCGCCAACGTCAACGCAGGCAACAGCGCAGATGTTTTATACTTATGTTCAGAAAGTTTTGAATATAAAACGTGAACAATGTAGTAAAAGACTTTTAAAACTTTCACAGAGAAAAATTAAATAGGGTAGACAAGTTCGCTGAAGCGCCACTTTTTAGAAATGCGTCCGACCAGGAGCCATCTATGTATACGGCGCGCGTTAATAAGATTTATTTTTTACTCTGACGTTCTTTCGTTTGCAGAGGGCAATGATCTAGTGCAAAAAATTTGAATTGCAATATCTGAAGTTCAACCTCCTAAAAGTGTCCCTCTTTGTGTCCCTCATTGGCGTTATATTTGTCCCGCATTTTGATGATTTGTCCCTCTTTTTGTCCCTCTTTGCAATGACAAAACTCCGAAAAATTATGGCAAGTATTGTGAAGGATAATTTTAAAGTTTTTGTAAAGTAGCTCAAAGGTTAATGAGTCAAAAGTCAGAAATAGCCAAGATCAAATTTTCAATATAGACAGCAGGCTGAAAATAGAGGATGTCTCCCATTTATGTTGCTATCTTATTTCTTTATTTCCAGGCACAGTGGGTCCTTGCAATGAGGGGTTTTACAAAGACAAAGAAGACCTTAGTACGTGTCAGAGGTGGACACAGTAAGTTATTGATGGCATGCTGTATTAGGACAAGGTTCAATAACCCCTCTATACATTCGCAGCACTTTTCAAAAACAAGATGTACATGTAAAACAAATTTTCCCTCCATAGGCAGCATTTCTTTACAGAGGATAAATGTATAACTTAAAGGTCCTATCACAAGGCTAAGTCAAAAGTAAAGATATCCAAAGCAATAGTTGTCAGAAGAGAACAAAGCTCGCCAGAAGTCAAAGTTTGTCTCACAATAAGACTGAGAATATTCATAGAATTAAAATTTGCTGCTACTGAACATCACATTGTATTCCATCAACTTTCATAAGATTTGGTTAAGGTTAAAATGTCAAACATAGGTAATCACAGATTACGAAGCTCACCTCGTGGCAGCAAAATTCAATTCAAACATATTTCTAAGTACATGTATATTGCCTTTTAAAGACAAAATCATTCAAGCGGAAAAAGTAGGTCAAGGTCATTTTATGAAAGTTTGATCAAAGATACATCCAATATGCAAGTTTGGAATATGTATCACTTATACTTTGCACATTATTGGCTTATAAAGGCAAAATCACTCAAGCGGAAAAAGTAGGTCAAGGTCATTTTATGAAAGTCTGATCATAGATACATCCAATATGCAAGTTTGGTATATGAAGCACTTATACTTTGCACAATATTGGCTTATAAAGGCAAAATCACTCAAGCGGAAAAAGTAGGTCAAGGTCATTTTATGAAAGTCTGATCAAAGATACATCCAATATGCAAGTTTGGAACATGTAGCACTTATACTTTGCTCAATATTGGCTTATAAAGGCAAAATCACTCAAGTGTAAAATGTAGGTCAGATGCTGCATCCGATGCATGGGTTCACCTCAGCATCTAAAGATGAATCACTTGTGCAAGTTTAATTACTGTAGCATTAGTACTTTGTCAGATACTGAGCTACCCCAAACTTCTTAACCAAGTCACTCAAGCGGAAAATGTAGGTCAGATGCTGCATCCGATGCATGAGTTCACCTCAGCATCCAAAGATGAATCACTTGTGCAAGTTTGGTTACTGTAGCATTAGTACTTTGTCAGATACTGAGCTACCCCAAACTTCTTAACCAAGTCACTCAAGCGGAAAATGTAGGTCAGATGCTGCATCCGATGCATGGGTTCACCTCAGCATCCAAAGATGAATCACTTGTGCAAGTTTGGTTACTGTAGCATTAGTACTTTGTCAGATACTGAGCTACCCCAAACTTCTTAACCAAGTCACTCAAGCGTAAAATGTAGGTCAGATGCTGCATCCGATGCATGGGTTCACCTCAGCATCCAAAGGTGAATCACTTGTGCAAGTTTGGTTACTGTAGTATTAGTACTTTGTCAGATACTGAGCTACCCCAAACTTCTTAACCGGACGCGGACGTGGACACAGACGCGGACGCGGACGCGGACACGCGGGGGTATAGCATAAGCTCACTCAACTTCGTCGAGGTGAGCTAAAAATGGGTTATCTCCAAGGTCAACGTACTAGGTCATACATTTATTGCACATATACAACTGCAAATTCTGCAAAAGGAAATCTACTGTAACATATGAAATATCTAGACTCTATTCCTGATGTATGCTCAGAAAGATAGAGCCATGGTAAAATTTCTTCAGTGATAAATTCAAGGTACTAAGGTAAAGCCCTGGTCACAAGGAGTCTACTTGTGAAAATTTTTCTGCTGTAAAGGGACAAATTAGAATAGAAATTTTTAACTTTTTAAAACAAGGGCTTGAAGGCTGATAATGCATTCACATGTCACTGCACCGTTCTTTCTATTGATGAACAGAGACAATTAATCTCTTGGTATCATGTCTCTAGAGTAAACTTTAATTCTATTCAATGTTACACTGTTTTAAATTATTTTCATTGCTACTGGTATTTGGACTTCAATACTGTTTCTCTTCTCCATAGGTGTGCACATGACAATATCAAAACACTGGGAACCAAAACAACAGACACAATTTGTAAGAACGTAACAGATTTGGTAGTTTCTGCTGGCTCAGAATCTACAAATAGTGGGGGTAATTATGTCACTTGAGAGATTTTAAAACCTCAAATATTTTAATCTTCCTCTCATTTCTATCAGATTTTCAAATGCAGTCAGTATAAATATGTCTACCAGGGCTGTTGCAGGGTATTTTGGGACCAGGGTCTTTCAAATTGGAAAAACAGCGGCATTTTGAGCAAAATTGGGAAATTTATGGCTGAAATAAAATATCAAGAATATCAATTTTTACCCTCTATTCAGGCAAGATGATTATTGAATATGAACTTCTCCTTTCGTTTTTCTAGAATTGGGCGATATAATTGGTTCAGCAGCATATCGAGGTTTACTGATTACATAAATAAAATCTGTGAATGTGTGTCAGATTTCTTTCAATAATAAAACACCGCTAAAGACGGTATGGCCAGATTGCAAAGTAAGACTTTGTCACTAAATGGGTCAAGGTCACTGGGTTAAATATTACATCATAAATTGAAAGGCCACCTTCATGTATATTATAAAGTTTCCACTGCATAGTCAGTTCCTCATATTTTGCTTAAACCAGAAACTTTACCAAATCTTTAACTAGGTCGAATATCCAAGGTCAAATGTTACGGCATAAATTGAAAGGTCTTGTCATGGGCAAGCTACATGTATAATATAAAGTTTCTACTGCATACAGTTCTTTAGATTTTGCTTAAACCAGAAACTTAAACCAAAATCTGTAAGTAGGTCAAAGCCCAAGGTCAAGTTCACTAGGTTTAATGTTACGGCACAAATTGAAAGGTCTTGTCATGGGCAAGCTACATGTATAATATAAAGTTTCTACTAGGTACAGTTCTTCAGATTTTGCTTCAACCAGAAACTTTACCCAAAATGTTGATGACAGACGGACATCCTCAATCTATAGACCGGAATTGCTTTGCAATCCGGCCAAAAAAAAGAATATGGACAACGAATGACCAGACAGATGGACAAGCTGATTCCTGTATAACCCCCCTCCCCCATCTTCATGCCAGGGATATAACAAATGGGGAGAGATTTTGTAAAATATTAGCAAAAGAAGGACTTTATATGTATTAATATCATACTATTTAAATTCAACTTCCACCACACATTTATAGTCTGATCATAATTTTCATTTCAGATATTCCCAAGGCTATACTGATAGCAGCTGTTATGTGAGAATTTAAAATTTCTTCTACAAAAACAAGATTTTACCTGAATTTACTTAAAGTAACAGATTACCTGACTAATGATCTAAGCTCAATGTATATAGATATAATATTAATTGCCGAGATTTTTTTTTTCATTCAATCTTTTTTCATTTCTTTTATAAGATATTGAAAGAAAACAGACAGAATGAGGAATTTTTAAATGTTTATAAAGGCATAATAGAACTTATCATTACATGTACTTCAATTTTCAGTGCTGGAGTTTTTGTACTAGCTGTCATTGTGTTGATATCCATTACCATTTATTTGAGGTGTGGATCGCAAATCTCAGGTATGATCAACGAACTATAGACATCTATATAGACTTCCCAAATGTAATGCATACATATCACTAGAACTTAATCCAAACTCACTGTTTGATGGACTAATCATGGTATATTATCATAGATCAATACCATGTATTATTTGTTTATAATTGAATCATAACATAAATTTCACAGTTAAACTGACAAAAAGTTTAATGATAGCTTCCTTGAACATCTTTTTATTTTATCCAAACTGAGTAATGAAATGCTTTTCCTTGAACGTTGCTTCATTTGAGGATTTTTTTTTTCAGAATTTTTCAAACATATAAATATTAGAAGCCCTGACCATACTCTGCCAATTGCCGAGACTTCTGCATTGCAAGATCCTTTGACCTCTGCTAATGATGGAAATCAAGGTGCTAGTGATAATGAACAATTACAGGCTAGTCAATCAAGCCAATTTAGTTTATGTCATAACAACGATAAAGAGGAAATATGCACAGAACAAACATTTCTTAAGTCAGAAACTGAATGTAAGGACATTCATACAGATATGCTTCCAAACACAATGCAAGACAGTGAAAACCTTACATGGGGCAATTGTAGTGCTCATAATAAACAAGACAAAGAATGGAACACAAGCAGTCATTGTCATCAAAGTTTGGGGAATCAGAACATTTCAACTGCATCTTCTTCTTCAGATGGTTTTTCCAGCCATGATAAACCAACAGCCAGGGGTAAGATTTGACTTTCTCTTTAGCTAGTGTTCATTTGTTTTTAGGATTACTGTCTCATAAAATGACATTTACTTCAATATCAAGAATACTTCACTTGTAGATTGACCAATAGCTGATGGCAAAAGTAAGTTATATACACAAACATACTTTTAAAATATGTTAAAACATACCGGTACTAAAACTAAACTATTTATGAATAAGGAATAAATCTCAAACAAGGATGAGCTTCAATGGCCACAGCTTAAGACCAACACAGAGAGTTTTGTGTTTAAGACATTCTTTATTTGGCTGAGCCATCATAAAGCTAATGACAGCTTTAATTCATTACATAACGGTATACAGTCGGTAAAATGACTGGTTAATCGATCAATAGCGTAATAGCGTGCTAAACTCATGTAGGTAAATCAGAAAAATAAGTTCCCCTTCTACAGTAAATTTCTTTGCTCATTGTTCTTTATTGAGCCATCATTATTTTCACTACTTTATACATAATTATATCTTTCAGTGACTCCATTCAAGCAAGATAACGCTATGGAGGAACCACCAGTACCAAATAATACTGACTCATTACGTCTTACCAGTGCTCCTCCTCTTGATTCTCTATTAACATGAGAAAGTTTACATTCTGTATCCTACAACATCACTGCCACAGTCTTGCCGCCATGAAGAAGAATTCACAATGTTATTGTGACGTCTCAGAAACTTCAGGCAGGATTCATTGAATCAATGACAGAGACTGCTTGGAGAATTCTCTAGTCAGCTTATTCTATCATTGAATGTTCATGGTTGCAAGTTTAAACTTTTAAAAGGAAATCAAATATCAATAGTCACTCATATCAAGTATATGATTATCTACAAGACTAGTCCAGCTTGATTCATGAAAATTGTTCAAACATTAGTGAATATTGTACGAGCATTAGTCAGTCAGTACTAAATTGTTGTTAATGTAAAAGATGTACAAACTTTTCATTTGGTCAAAGGGAAATGTGATATCCAAACGTACATGTAGCTTTAGCATCTTAGCCAGTATTTACAAGTCAGCATCATGCAACATTAGAACGTGCATTTACCCCACCTCTGACAATTTAGCCTGGAAATCCCAAATAGTGATTGGCTAATTACGGTAACGTGAAGACGTGGTATATCTTATACGGAATGTCTGACCTTTTATACCAGATCCTCCATGATGTCACCATGTTATCCTTACATATGTAAAAATTTATGCGTTATTCTTTCATTGTACAAAATTTCAGACCATTTGGACAAAATACTGATTTTTAATTAATATTTTTTATAGCAAAAAAGGCAATGACCTTGACCTTTGATGATTGACCTTAAGTGAGCTTTGTCTCAAAAGATCTATCCCAATGAACGTTTGTGTGAAATACGATCCAATTCCAATGCAGGGTTTAGGAGATATGAGCTCAGACGGACAGACATACAGGAACTATACATGTATGCTCCCCTGAAATTTTTCGAAAACCTTCTTAACATACTAGTGTGGATGTCGACACCAACGCAGACACAGATGCCAACGACAGGGTGATTGCATAAGCTCCCTCTTACTTCGTGAGGTGAGCTTATTATCAAAATAGGTCATCGGTGGGGTAAATTGTTACCTAGTCATCTAGTTACCTGGTACAGGATGATACCAGGTCACTAGTTTTTACACCTGACTCAGCTAAGCTTTTCCCGGTATAAAATCTAGTGACCTGGTATCATCCTGTACCAGGTCACTAGAAGACAAGGTAACTAATATTTCCTGTATGCAGTATCATTTTGTTCTCATCCAGCTATGTATGGTATTTAAGAACCAATGGAAGATATGATAATACAGCATAATGCTTACATCAACAGTCCTTAAACAACATTACTCATGATCTGTCTGAAAGATCAAAATATTTATTTCAACAAATTCATTAAATGTATTCAACACCATACAATGTTGAAGCTATTTTAAGATGGTAGTCTCAGGGTAAGGGACGTGACTCAAAATTGATCTCGCGAACGTTTGTTGTCTGGCGTAAAGTTTCCATTGTTTGTTTTCACGACAAGCATCTGCATGACTTAATCATGACGTCATAATAGGGGAATTTCCCGCGCGGTACACGGAGGTAACCGTTGCTCCCTATATCATTATCTATTTTCATCAGTATGCATTTCATTTCTCTGTTATTTCCTGAAATTGGGCATTACTTATAGATGAAGTTTGTTTCCGAGATTTATACATTTCTTTATTCTTTTGATACGTTCAGTATCTACATGAATCCCTTGAACTACGGCATGTTTCATTCCGTAAATGTCGAAAGAGATCTGATGTTAAACGTCTTCAAATTCAATAGCATCATTTATTAACGGATAAATTTTCAGCATATGACCATGATCACTTCGATTTTATTTGAGCGTGATTAGTGTAATTATAGTACATTTAGCTTTATAAGATACCTTCGTTTGATAAGAAGTGCATCTAGAAGAAAAAAATGTATCGTACTAGAAAGAGGTTAATTTGTCCGGCTCGGCAATCTGGGACGATTACTTTTTTATTTAGAAAAAATCTGTAAAATAACAAAGTTGTAGGAAAGGAGAGGTCCAGGATGGGAGGGGGGAGGTTCGGTTTTAAACAACTCGACTCCATCTATACCCACACATTGGACAGTCAATACTATTTTTCCTTTTTTTTTTTTATTTTCCTTCTTATCTTTTTTTTAATTTTACTTTTTGTTCGGTTGCTTCCCGTGTTTAATCGGCACATCAACTGAGTCAAAGGAATGAATTACGACTAAACTCTAAAATAATGATAGCTGTCATTTATTCAGATTAATTTTACAATTTCACATATACGCATGTTGATAAAAAACAACGCTATGCTTATCCCCGATGTAACATATCGCGATGTTAAAAAAGAAGGGGTAGGGGTAACCCAAATTGCGCTAACTCGGTAAAAATAAGTTCGATTTCCCTGCATTTTGCACAGATTTAAGATAGATAATTCATCTCTTTTCCATTAGTTTTTTATTGAAATTAAATGATACGTTTTTTCATGAGCTATGTAAATGTGAAAATTTTTGGAACTTCAGATAGGTACATGTTTATCCTTATTTTGTATGAAAATTGCTTCTAAAATAAGTATGGTGATATTAAAACATCAAAATTTTACTAAACAAGAATGATGTATGTATTATCTTTGAAATGCAAAGCTGACAATTAATAAATTTACAGGCTCATTGAATATCTGCGAACAAATTTCGTTAAAAAGTCGCCATTTTCTGCATTGAACTGGGGACAAAATTTGGAGATTTTGAATTGCGACCCACGCAAAACGATTGCTTCGATTTCTTTCAAACTTAAGCAAAAGATGTATGACATCATAATTCATCAATATTGCAATTATGAAGAAAATTGAATGTAGGGGGTATGGTGAGACTACCACCTTTTTTACCACTAACATTTTTGCAATAAGTTCCCAGCTGATACAGAACAAAATCAGGAGCAAAATATAATTCAAATTTTGTAATCATAGAAAAATAATGAATTGCATGCCTTATCACAGAGTTGATGCCTAGAGGTCATGGGTACATGTATGTCATGGCCTTGAACCAAGGTCAGATCTTTTAGTTCAAGGTCACAACATAAAAAAGACGATAAGTCTTGTCCTCTTTCACAGAATTCTTGTCCAGGACCCAAGGGTAAGTCATGACCTTTAATCTAGGTCATAATGCTAGTCAAGGCCACAAAGAAAAGAAATGGCAATATTTTGTCAATTTCCTTACTTTTTAACCCTGTGTTGATTTGAAAGATGTTATATGCAATATTCAGTATGTATTACATAATATTTACATTGCAAGTTGATTTCCTATGTTAAATGCCTATTCAATTTTGACGTTCATTTCACGATGAACACAGGTTGGCCCCAATCACATAACATGCGCGCAAGAAGTTCAAACAGTGGGCGGGACATACTGATGCTGAATTTGCGATCAGGAGGAGATTCCCAACATGTGTATGGGATATGAGACGATATAAAAGAGAAGAAACAGACGGGGACAACCAAAAATATCCTTGAAACCATTGAAATATGTATAACAACTCTATGTATATGTACAGTTTCCACAGAGTTCATGTGTACTTCAATGTAGATGGCGCTACCGAAATGAATTTATGCAGCGCTGACTGCTCTGATATTATAAATATGGCATTATTTTCTTTAAATTGTTTATAAAAAGTTAAAATTCATAATGAAAACGTTTTAGCAGATATTTACAACATTGGAAAACGTTGGAACGGTCCTTTCGCTGTTCACGAGATTTGCGCCTGTCGAACCAGAGTGTAAAAGCCATGAACGCAAAAAATAAGACACTCATTCCTTAATCAAATGTTGCATATACCGGTAATAATGTTTATACTTATAATCATTTTGTAGATTAGATGTAAATTATATAACAAATCATCTGCAATAGAAATACCTCTAATTCTTTTCATATGTATTTACAAAACTGCTGTTGATTTGCGACATCAAATTCATTAAATTTTTGTCTTTGAAATCAACAACAACATCACGTCCCTAGCAACACTGCTTTGTGACACAATGAAACTGCCTGTAGCTAGCCAAAAATGAATTAGAATTGGAATAACATTGTTTGTATTTGAGCCATATGCAGGCCTAACTTGTATGATTCTATATTTGCAAACACCTGATTTACCCCATTGCCAACATGTCACGGTAAAACTAAATTTGAGACTGTAAAATTATATACATATAATTCATGTCGAAAATCGATAAACGTTATCTCCACTTTGTACAGGGACAGCCAGTGAGATACATGTATTAAATGCACTCATGTCAAAGATTTTTTTTTACTCATCAAGTGTCACCATGGACCAAAACTACTTGAAAGGTACTTGAGATTAATAGAATCTATCACCAGAGTGATCAGGGACAAGTAAATCCAACCCGAGTGTCCAGGATTTGCTAGTACCACTATGAGGCTTGCCGTGTCGTGGACATAAGAAAATCCTGGACACGAGGGTTGGATTTCCGTGTCCCTGATCACATTTGGTGATTGATTATTTTTCTCTCATTGTCCAAAAAACTAAAAATGAGGGATTTTTCATATTTTGACCAGCTGAAACAGCAATTATGTATGATGTCACAATGACGTTACAGTTAAAGGTACTTCCGGAATGAGTTTATCTCACCCTGCAGGGTGAAATAACAATTGCCTGACACCTAATTTTGCACACAAATCAGTCTCCAGTGAGAGATTACCATGTCCCTTTACAAAGTAACTTGATACTAGATTCTATCATTCCCACTTTATCTCTTGTGTAGGATGTCTCAAATGTTTTTTAAAAAGCCTTACCGTATATCGGGTATTTTGGCTTTGGGAAATTTTGGCAAATTAGGTCCAAATCGGGCGTTGGAAAAGTTGGCGTTTTTAAAACTGACGGGATTGTTTAAAACATCTGCCAAAATGATAATGGTCAAATTCAAGGGCATATCAATGTTTTATGACCGCCGAAACAAAAATAAAATGACTAGAAACTAAAAAAAGAATAAAGCCTGTATTTGTGAAACACGAATGCCCCCGGTGGCATCTTTGTTAGTATAAACACTATTTTCTATTAAGTACATGTATGTGAAAGGTCAAGGTCAGGGTCACTCAATGGGTTAAAGTTCAAAGGTCAAGGTCACGAGGTCAAAAATTCTGGTATCAATGGAAAGGTCTTGTCACAAGGAATACACATGTGAAATATGAAAGCCCTATCACTTACCATACAAAAGTTATGCCCAATGTTAAAGTTTTTGAAAAATATGTCAAAGGTCAAGGTCACGAGGTCAAGAATTTTGGTATCAATGGAAAGGTCTTGTCACAAGGAATACACATGTGAAATATGAAAGCCCTATCACTTACCATTCAAAAGTTATGCCTAATGTTAAAGTTTTTTAAAAGTAGGTCAAAGGTCAAGGTCAAGGTCACAAGGTAAAAAATTTGGTTTCAATGGAAAGGTCTTGTCACAAGGAATACACATGTGAAATATGAAAGCTCTATCACTTCCCATTCAAAAGTTATGCCAAATGTTAAAGTTTTTTAAAAGTAGGTCAAAGGTCAAGGTCTAGGTCACAAGGTCAAAAATTTTGGTATCAATGGAAAGGTCTTGTCACAAGGAATACACATGTGAAATATGAAAGCTCTATCACTTCCCATTCAAAAGTCATGTCCAATGTTAAAGTTTTTCGGACAAACAGACAGACAGACAAACAGACGGACAGGCCAAAAACTATATGCCCCCGAATCTTTGATTCCGGGGGCATAAAAAATGTTCAATGCTTTATTCATAAATATAAGAGATGTTGTTCATACATATAGTCAAAAAAGAAGTCGTTTCAACATTACAATTATCGACACTGCATTTTAAAAGAGAATTGACTTAGTGTTTGTTGATCATGCAGTTAATGTTTTGCATTTTCTTTTTTTGTTTCCTTTTTTTGTAAATATGTACCCGTGTGAAATATTTCCAAAGCATGCGTGATCATTATGGTACCTTTTGCATTTATTGCTAATCAGGTAATTGGATTACACGTCAATTGTTTGGACCTCAATTGTATGTTTGAAGGCAAACAATGATACATGTAAATACGACATGATAAGAATGGGTGAATATTTTACACAAATGAAGTCATTACCCGGCAATATCTTTTACAGTGGAAGATCTCTGGCTGAATAAATTCCGTCTTTTATTGATGGAAAATTTGGGGCTTTTAAATTTGGCGATTTTATTGCATCCGCCAACAAAGCCAAAACTTCCATCGCGCCAAAATTACCCTATATACGATATTTCAACCTACTTGATAAAATCCCAAGTCTGTTCCCTTTCTGACTGATTGTCTATGGATGTATGTCTGGGCAGGAAGGAATCCATGTACACTCCTATAATGGAAGACTGGGTGGGTGGGTGACTCAGTAATACCCTCATTAAAACATTGTAAGCTTTCTGGACCAGTACAGGTGACTTCTCCTTCTGAAAGTAATAAGTTCAGAGTATACATGTATATACATGTAACCTGTCAAGTCACTTTTCAATATCTGTAAGTTGTTTTATCATCCGTAAACTGTATAAAGAATTCTATGACTTTCAAAATGCAGACATACAAAAATGTCTTATTAAAAACATGCTACATTTTTCTGTATCAGGTCAGATGAGGCAGATAAATTAATTATAAGAGTATTGAACACTAGCTCCACCTGACCTACCTGAGCTTTTTTCCTACAATTTTGATGTTTCTTATAAATTCCTTGTTCATATTTTATAGCATGAAGCATAAACAAATCCAAATTTCTGTAAGAATAAAATCTTTTTTTGTGAAACATGAATGCCCCCGTTGGCATCTTTGTTAGTATTAACACCATTTTCATTCAATAGATGAATCAATGGAAGTCTTGTCACAATGAATACACATGTGATATATCAAAGTCCTTTCACTTACAATTCAAAAGTTATACCCAATGTTAAAGTTGGGCAAACTCCAAGGTCAAGGTCACAAGGTAAAAAATTTTTGGTATCAATGGAAAGGTCTTGTCACAAGAAAATTCACATGTGAAATATCAAAGCCCTAACACTTAACATTCAAAAATTCAGCCCAATGTTAAAGTTTTTGCCACAGACAAATAGACAGACAGGCCAAAAACTACATGTATATGCCCCCTCCAAATCTTTTATTCCGGGGGCATATTAAAAATAAAAGATAAAAAATGCAGATGAACTTATGACAGACATACAGACCTGGAGTATGGACATAATTATGTGTAGGGAGGAAGCTTGAGGGAACTGATTCTGTGAGAGACTGGACATTAGCATATCCAAACCAGAATGTAGGAAATGTTCACTGCCATCCTCATCATCCAAACCCTGGTTAATCATGGTGGTCAATAGTCTAGAGAAAGGAAGTGGTACCCTCTTTTCCTAGAAATATAGAATTAAGAAAATATACAAAACACGATGAACATTTTTATTTGTATTTCGATTCCATAAAAAAATTACCTCCTAATTTCAATATCTATATTTGTGTTAGAATACCATATAACCAGAAATTTTCGCGATATACTAATTTTCGCTATATTCGTGAGTGATTTGGAATCACAAAAATATATTCCCGCAAAAAATTGTGTTTGATAAGGTACATCATAAACTTGTAGATCAGTTACATTTTGTTCTTATTTTATATGTACCATTCTTCATTTTTCCTTAATAAAAACATTTAGAGAAGTAAATTGAGTATATTCTTATACATTACTGTAAAACGAGAATATTTAGCGCAAACATATTTTAGCGCAATGAGGGATGAGAACCTTTTGGCGCAAACTTAATTTAGCGCATTGACACCATCTGGTCAATAAAATTAGCGCACAGTGACTTTAGGACTTTATTTCTCAGACATTGCCTGTAGCAAATTGCCGTCAATGAATCGTAATTTTTTGTAACGTCAGACAAAAAATATCCGTCGAGTCTCATGTTCGGACGATCATTGGTAATACGAACTAATTATCAATTCAATTTAAAGTGATAAAAGAAAATAACGCTGGTCTGTATGTAACATGGATGAATATATATCGTCCCAATTTTTCAACTTGTCGTAACGAATCATTTTACCACAACGGCGCTAACATCCCGATTTTATTCACGTTGTGTAAATAAATCCTTTTAAAGACTGCATGCGCATCTAATGTACATGTTCACAGCGATATACATAGAGGTATTGACTACATGCCGGCACGTGTCTTGGACAATTGAATTGCCTATTCGTATGCTTGTATTAATCTTTATAGATAAAGTACTGTGTTTTCACATAAATGCTACGCCATCTAAATATAAGCAAGAGAGAAGTCTTCTCGTTAGAAATAATACATATGAACGTCTATTCCTGCATTTAGGTACGACTACAATTTTTTTTATCTGATTGGGTTGGAATGAAAATTTGTTCCGATCAAAGACACCTTCAGTTTTTTGTTTTTGTTTTTTGTTTTTTTTTTTTTTTTGTTAAAGAATAATCTCGTCCGACTCTTATTTATATTTCATGATTGGTTATTACGACACGTAGACAATCATGATCTACCCAGTACAAATGTACATGTAAATCACGGCGCGTGCACTATCATTATCTACCCAAGCACTAGCGTTAATCCAATTATCTAATTAGCTATAAAAACAACAAGCGTTGCCGGATAGACCATGCCGTGGACACGGTGTAATGCACTTTGAATAAAATGTCGAATACTTTCTATTGAAATTTGATATTGCAAAAATCTGAAAATTTTAGCGCACTACTAAATTTAGCGCATCAATGCCTTTGCGCTAATGGCGCTAAAATAAATGGAGCGCTAAATATTCTTGTTTTACAGTATGATAGAACTAACTTCAAGTTCAATAATGAAAGGTACAAAACAGAAGCATCAGGAGTTTATATTTGTTTGCAATTTAGGAATTGTGAAAAATTGTACTTGCGAAAATAAAGACACCATATTTAACCATAAAATCGCAAAATTTGATACTCACGAAAATTTTTGGTTATACGGTAATATGCATTAAGATTTTATGAATTTAAGCAAAACACAAACATACCCCATTTCTTGTATCTTTGGATTTCAGCTTCTTGGCAGGACCAACACTATCAGAATCCTGCTCATGTTTCCTTTTCTGTGAGTGAAATATTAATATAATTTACAATTTTCACATTTTATACAGGTCAAGACCAAACATCACATCATTTGACATAACTTTTTACTGTGACGTCAAAACAGATCTATGATGTTATAATGAAAAATAACTTTAAAAGTTATGATGTCGGGTCTTGGAGTGTCTACGATGCATGTCTAGCGGTAACATGAAAATAGTTGTTTCTTAGCAAATTTGAACAAAAACCACGCAAGTTTCATTATTTAGAAAAGGAAATACATGTGTAACATACATTATATCATTTTAAATCCTATTCAGATTCATTACTTTTCAACTTTACTACAAATCCATGATCTCAGGTTATAATGCTCTATAAAATATGATAGCACATTCAATCTTCTCAGTACATTTTGACAAGGTCAAAAAGATTTGTAGATTTCTTGACCAACATGTCCTCTACTGGATGGTAAACAATTAATACTAATATTACAAGTCTACAAAATTAAAAGTATCATTTTGTTTTCTAGTTTTGAAAGTTACATTCAAGATAACCTTAAAATCAATCAATATGGCACTGTTACCACTAAAATTTGGTTGCGCTAAAATAAGTACACTTACAGTAAATCAGATAAGAAATCAAGGCTATTATACGTTATTCCTGATTAAGCTATCCTGTCATTTGTGTTTTTTCCTCTAAAATTTGAATAACTAAATCAAGAACAGTCATACTGCATATGCATGTGATAACATAGACTGATCATTTTATGAACAAGACAGAAGTCAATGCTTACCATAGATATGAAAGGTCTGCCTGTAAATACTGCTGGTTTCCAGCTCTTATACTGCTGTTTATAAACAAACGAAACTAAATTATGTTTATCTATTTTTTCAATATACTCATCAAGTATTATAATATAAAGGACATGAAGGACATACATGTATTTCACTCAAAAATAATTTGATTGCTGGATACCTTACAACAATCATTTGATAGAAAGGAGCAGGTTCGGTAACATGGAAAATCGGCCCTAATTTTAGAATGTTTTAGATTTCGATTGTATTTCGTTTCAAGGAAGTTAAATGTGTGGTTGTTTGAAATACCAAATAAATATTCTAATTTACATGCAATACACCGAAAGATATGACTTCAAAATCGGCTTTAAGTCGTAAAATGCTGAAAAATCGTAGAAATGGGCATAATTCTGGTCAAAATCTATGAAAATAAGTAGGGCGCCATCCCTCACCCAATATAATTTTCATATAAAAAGTTAAATTTGCAATTTATCTTTTGATCTACATAAAATTTATGTTGGGCGAGGGATGGCGCCTACACTAATTTTAAAGATTTATGCAGAAAATATGGCGATTTTCCTTCATTTTCCGTCATGCAGAGCAAATGACATCACAATGTGACGTCATAACTACCACACGTGACGTTTTAACAATGAAAAATATTTACTTTCTATTTCGGCAGGTATTTGATATAAATATAAGAGATGCTGAATCATAATTTTTCATAAAATTATTCTTCGCAAAAATTTAGGGCCGATTTTGGAGGTTAGTGAACCTATCCCTTTAGAGTGATAAATGCAAACCAACTTACAAATGTATTTGTCAAGACTTTCGGTGTTATGTTAGAGTTGATCTCCTTCACAGGTGTCTTCTGAAGGGAAGAGTTTCCTTTACTTGGAATCTCAATAGAAGATGAGTTATTGGACAGGTGATTTGAAGAATTATCATTCAAAGACTTATTTTTGTTACTCCTTGTTACAGTCCCTTTTTGTGAGGTGCCGGGTACAGATTCTGAGATGTTCCCTTCTTGAAATGAGCTTGTTAGAGTTATATTTCTCCTGGGCCTTGTTACAGCTACAACTCGCTCTCCAGTAACTAATGAGAAAATCAAATGTAAATGTCACATATGTTTTCTTAATTATGCAATTATTTAGGGGGGTTGATTTTAAAGGGGACGGGGTAATATTCCAAATTCTCATATTTTCGATAATATGATAAATCTATAAAATATTCAATATGTTCAATACCTAGAGGGCTGATGACTGTTTCTTTAGACAGTCTTTGACTTGACTTGATGCTCTCCTTGGCTGGTGAAGAAACTGGGGTGTTGTATGCAGATGATGGAATGTTGTCATTGGTGTAAGGAATTGTCTCCTGACTACTGCTTACATCTCCCTGGTCTCCTTGACTACAGCTTATGTCTCCTTGACTACAGCTTATGTCTCCTTGACTACAGTTTATATCTCCTTGACTACAGCTTACATCTGCTTGACTACCAGTCAAAATGCTACTTTCCACATCTAAGCTTAAACTTGTGTTCGGAGAGACCTTTGGCTTCACCAGATAATCCAGAGGATCAGGTGCAGGGTCCTACAACAGGAATACAATACATACTGGAATACTCAATACATGTTATTGTTACACAGAGTATGTACCAAGTAATTCATTATGTCAATCTTAAATGCATTCACACAAAAACTCAGAATTATCAAAAGGCAGAATATAGTAACCTATAAACTAAGATCTGGTATATACAAATGTATGTACCTTCACAAGATAATCCCCTATGTATTCTGGTCTCAGACACAGGATACCATACTCCATAAGGTCACAGACCTGTACAGCCAGTCTCTCACTCACAAACACAAATGTCAGAAGGTTCATCACTTTCCCTGGATTCTTCACTGGAAGTTTCAGATTATATACCTCAGCTCCACCACTTATCAATAACCTGTATAAAATTCAAACATTTTAGTTATAATTGGATCAAAAGTGACTGATTTTTGTTGTATTATCTTTGTAACATATACATGTATGAAATAATGATTCGAGATTATGAGAGATACATGTACATACAAATGAAATGCAAATGATGACACTATCTATGTAAGAAATATAAAATATGTATATGTGAAACTATTAACAAAGTCAGAGGTCGCAGAGGCATGAGCATTATTATTTCTTTACTTAATTGAGTATAAAACTCATGCTACATGGAGAAAAACTAAAAAGTTGTTTAAATTGGAATTTATAAAGGTTCATGGAACATGAAAACATAGGTAATCACAGATTACGAAGCTCACCTCATGGCAGCAAAATTCAATTCAAACATATTTCATAGTACATGTACATGTATATTGGCTTTTAAAGGCAAAATTATTCAAGTGGAAAAAGTAGGTCAAAGTCATTTTATGAAAGTTTGATCAAAGATACATCCAATATGCAAGTTTGGTACATGTAGCACTTATACTTTGCATAATATTTGCTTTTAAAGGCAAAATCACTCAAGCGGAAAAAGTAGGTCAAGGTCATTTTATGAAAGTTTGATCAAAGATACATCCAATATGCAAGTTTGGTACATGTAGCACTTATACTTTGCTCAATATTGGCTTTTAAAGGCAAAATCACTCAAGCGGAAAAAGTAGGTCAAGGTCACTTTATGAAAGTTTGATCAAAGATACATCCAATATGCACATTTGGTACATGTAGCACTTATACTTTGCTCAATATTGGCTTTTAAAGGCAAATTCACTCAAGCGGAAAAGGGTTATTCTATGAAAATTTGATCAAGATACATCCAATATACAAGTTTGGTACATGTAGCAATTATACTTTGCTCAATATTGGCTTTTAAAGACAAAATCACTCAAGCGGAAAAAATAGGTCAAGGTCATTTTATGAAAGTTTGATCAAAGATACATCCAATATGCAAGTTTGGTACATGTAGCACTTATACTTTGCAGAATATTTGCTTTTAAAGGCAAAATCACACAAGCGGAAAAAGTAGGTCAAGGTCATTTTATGAAAGTTTGATCAAAGATACATCCAATATGCAAGTTTGGTACATGTAGCACTTATACTTTGCTCAATATTGGCTTTTAAAGGCAAAATCACTCAAGCGGAAAAAGTAGGTCAAGGTCACTTTATGAAAGTTTGATCAAAGATACATCCAATATGCACATTTGGTACATGTAGCACTTATACTTTGCTCAATATTGGCTTTTAAAGGCAAATTCACTCAAGCGGAAAAAGGTTATTCTATGAAAATTTGATCAAGATACATCCAATATACAAGTTTGGTACATGTAGCAATTATACTTTGCTAAATATTGGCTTTTAAATGCAAAATGCAAAATCACTCAAGCGGAAAAAATAGGTCAAGGTCATTTTATGAAAGTTTGATCAAAGATACATCCAATATGCAAGTTTGGTACATGTAGCACTTATATTTTGCTCAATATTGGCATTTAAAAGCGAAATCACTCAAGTGGAAAAAGTAGGTCAGATGCTGCATCTGATGCATGGGCCCATCTCGGCATCCAAATATGAATCACTTGTGCAAGTTTGGTTACTGTAGCATCAGTACTTTGTCAGATACTGAGCTACCCATAACTTCTTAACCAAGTCACTCAAGTGGAAAATGTAGGTCAGATGCTGCATCCGATGCATGGGTCCATCTCGGTATCCAAAGATGAATCACTTGTGCAAGTTTGGTTACTGTGGCATCAGTTCATTGTCAGATACTGAGCTACCCCAAACTTCTTAACCAAGCCACACTGAGCTACCCCAAACTTCTTAACCAAGCCAATCAAGCGGAAAATGTAGGTCAGATTCAGCATCTGATGCATGGGTTCACCTCAGCATCCAAAGATGAATCACTTGTGCAAGTTTGGTTACTGCAGCATCAGTACTTTGCCAAATACTGAGCTACCCCAAACTTCTTAACCGGACGGGGACGGGGACGGGGACGGGCAGGGGTATAGCATAAGCTCACTCAACTTCGTCGAGGTGAGCTAAAAATTGTGATAGTGAAGTCTTCTATCCAGTGCCTTTAATATAATGCTAACTTTCTAAAGAAGTTCTACCGATAAAATATCATGCAGAAGTAACAGATTACAGTTAGATGTAATATTTTATCCATTAGATTTTCTCATCTTCATTCCATCTCATTAGTTCACCTCGACGAAGTTGAGTGAGCTTATGCTATACCCCCGCGTGTCCGCGTCCACGTCCGTGTCCGCGTCCGGTTAAGAAGTTTGGGGTAGCTCAGAATTTGGCAAAGTACTGATGCTACAGTAACCTAACTTGCACAAGTGATTCTTCTTTGGATGCTGAGGTGAACCCATGCATCGGATGCTGCATCTGACCTACATTTTCCGCTTGAGTGACTTGGTTAAGAAGTTTGGGGTAGCTCAGTATCTGACAAAGTACTGATGCTACAGTAACCAAACTTGCACAAGTGATTCATCTTTGGATGTCAAGATGGACCAATGCATTGGATGCAGCATCTGACCTACATTTTCTGCTTGAGTGACTTGGTTAAGAAGTTTGAGGTAGCTCAGTATCTGACAAAGTACTAATGCTACAGTAACCAAACTTGCACAAGTGATTCATCTTTGGATGCCGAGATGGATCCAAGCATCGGATGCAGCATCTGACCTACTTTTTCCACTTGAGTGATTTTGCCTTTAAAAGCCAATATTGAGCAAAGTATAAGTGCTACATGTACCAAACTTGCATATTAGATGTATCTTTGATCAAACTTTCATAAAATGACCTTGACCTACTTTTTCCGCTTGAGTGATTTTGTCTTTAAAAGCCAATATTGAGCAAAGTATAAGTGCTACATGTACCAAACTTGCATATTGGATGTATCTTTGATCAAACTTTCATAAAATGACTTTTTCCACTTGAATGATTTTGCCTTTAAAAGCCAATATACATGTACTACAGTGATCGGGATAGGCAGTCAGGTGAATGTGACAATGGCCCCATATCCTGGGACATCAATGTGCCATTTACAAAATGAATGTGCCATTGTTGAAAATGAATGTGCCATGAGCAATTTGCAACACCCCCCCCCCCAAAAAAAAAAACAAACAAACAAGCAAGAACATATATAGATCTGCATCACCCTCCGCTCCAATTGTCTGGACGGACTTTTCTGTACTTAAACATAGGAAATAGGGGGACGCATTTGACCAAAACAGTCTCAAAAGATCTTCTTAAATATTTGTTGCATGTTTTAAACCAGAATTTATAATTCAAAATTTGCCTGAACCCCACCCCCTCCATAAAATATGCACTCTGTTGTAAATTGTTGTAAACTACAGTACATCCAAATTTAGTGACAAAACTTTAAATATATGTTTACGTTTTGTTAACAAATTAAGTCCATGATTCGTCTTAACTGGTGAAGACCATTTGTACGTACATACATGTATAATGTTTTGAAATAGGAATTGTTGCAATAGGAAACGATGGTGTTTTGAATAAATGACACTTTCAAATTGCTGTCTTGTGTATCAATTGATAGGAAAAATCGCACGCAGAACTTTAAATAACTGAATATGGTCAAGTCATCACCATGTTGAATAAAAGACCAGAAGATTGCCATATTGGCGCACTAAATAAAATTTAAATGTGACATTTTAGAATTGAATGTGACTATGGCGCAGGGCGCATGCTTATCCCAATCACTGGTACTAAGAAATATGATTGAATTGAATTTGGCTGCCACGAGGTGAGCTTCGTAATCTGTGATTACCTATGTTCTTATATTATTATAAAAGTACCATTATTCTTAAAGATGGACCAGAGATGCAGAGCATAAACTGAAGATCTCGAGGACAAGTGAAACAAGTGAAAACAGATGAATAGATCTCAAAATCTGACCTTTTGTATATGATAGATTTCTTATTTCCAGGTACCACCACAGCAGTTTTCCAATCGCTGAATGCTAGTGTCTGGTACACCTCAGCATGAAATCTCCATCTTCTGGCCGAGTCCACCATCTGTTTATTATCTGGAGTGGCGTAGTTTGCCCATTCATAATTTTCTTCGGCTTCCCATACTCCTTTCTCACTAGAGACGGTAACATACTCAGGGTGGAGCACCCATCTTCCTGTTGCACAACCTCCTAAAAACTTCTCACTCCGTGTTACTTTGCCGCAAATTATATGTGTACAGTGTGGTCTGAAAGCCTGAAATAATTGCATGTACCACAAATTAATAATTTTAATACTTACTTAAGGCAAGGCTATGAATTTTTCTGTCATTTTACAACTCTCATGTTTAGGAAATTATGTAACTTGAAGTGTAAGCATAAATAAAAACACAAACACTAAAATACACACATTTTTGGTCCCTTGGCCTTTATCCAGTGTAAAAAAAATTGAGAATGTGTATGACAGCTAATGTTATACAATTATTGACTGGGAATGAGGGCAATATATGATTTGTTGGACCTGAAGATAAAATATTGCCCGAGGCCGAAGGCCAAGGGCTATATTTTGTCTGAAGGTCCAACAAATCATATATTGCCCGAATTCCCAGTCAATAATTGTTTTGTTATACCTTACATCAATACTGCAGCAACGAACCGATTAGCCCGGCATGTTTACGTTCATTTTCTTCTATAAGAGAAAGAGCACGGAAAAATAGGTAGAGCTAATAGCGTCATCAATGACGTGACGTCACAAACGATGTACCGTTTATCGGTCAATATTTTTTAAATATTGCCCTAGGGCCAATATTGATGTAAATATTGACCACTTGGTCAAATATTCAAATTTATAGGCATTTTTCCTATGGGGTTTTTATAGAGAGATACTGACAAGGGTATAACAATTATATCTATATCATCCCTTCCCTCTGAAGAAATATTTCAATCTGCTGTAAAGTGTAAGCATTGTATGAATTTTAAGAGAACTATGTAAAAGGACAAAAATGCAGCTTGAGTACAACTAATAGTCTATGTAACGTATATGTAAGTGTACTGTTCTGATCTACGTGATGACTTGTCTTGGGCGTCATCGAATTCTTTGTGGATTTAATAAAATTAAGGTTTCAACTTCTGTTTTGTTGTTAGTGACCTACTGTGATGTGGACAGGTGTTAGAAGACTTGTTCTATGTAATGTTGACCTTGTGCTTTATGCTAACACTATGGCCTTCATGTTTGGTATTGCTGAAAGCTCCCTGATTAAAGACAAACAAGAACAATCTGAACAGTATGTACACCCTAGGTCTCCTCCTGGGTTTTGTTCCTGGCGGCCGTTTTACGAAGGCTCAACTTTGGTCGTAAGTCGTAAGTTTGGTCGTAAGTCACATTTTACGACTTACGAGCGTTTTACAAAACGTTACGACTTACGACTTACGGCCAAAATCGGTCGAAAACTTACGACCGCCGGGGGGCGACCCTAAGTCGTAAGTCGCAAGTCGTAAGCCTCAAATTATCATTGTTGCCATGGAAAATAAGGAAGGGAATCCAATGTGCCCGTCTTTGTGCTATTGCGATGTGACGTTTTAATGAGATTCTTTCAAATTAATGTTATTGTTTTTATGTATGTCGTCTTCAAAACCTTATCTGACCGCTGATGTTATTATTTTTATTTACGACTTCTTGTTTAAGGTCTTGTTTTTTTTTCAGACAGGCTCGCGCGCTATAATTTGGCGCCTATGAAACTTCATAAAATTATAGTACATATATGTATCTCCGTGTCTCTATTTTGCTCATCGTTGGATAAAGATACAGTGTCCCTAAAACTAATTTTTACTGAAAACGTAAAATGTATAATTCCTGAGGGTCTAGATACTGGAGAAAAGGAGCTATAAAAAGTTTTATTTGAAAGTATGCAGTAACGACCATAATATTGCCGAATTTGTAAAATTAAATCCCCAGATACTTCTATTGTAAAAACGCAATACATTGTAGGTGGCGCTAGTGGAATGACTTAGAGCTGCGCACCCCAAATCAAAAATTACGTTTTTAAACGGCTATAACTGCGAATGTATGCGTTAGATTCACCTGAAAATTGAAATTTATACAAAAAAGAATGTAAACTTTCATATGAAAAGTAAAATTTTGCATAATGAAATTTTGTAAAAAAAAAAATTTTTCAGGGACACCGTACCTTTAAGTATGAGATATCTTTTTAATTTATAATTTTTTATTGAAAATATTTGAAAAAAAAAGTGTACTGTCCTATAAAACGGTCATAAGTTTGTCCGTACATTGCGTTTTTAGCGCAAGCGTGCCGTTTTTGTTTTGTTTTGTTTTTTTTTTTTTTTTTTTGTATTATGACGAGTAAATTTTACGGCACTGGCTTATACCTGGGGGAATATTATCATTGGCGGATCTAGCGAGGTGGATAGGGGGGTTGCAACCCCCCCTTTGGTCCGACCAAAAAAAAAAAAACGAAGAGAGAGAGAGAGAGAGAGCTTAGATTAAAAAACTTAATCTCTGTCCTTCTTACATACAATTTTATTAAGTTTTTAATATCGTATTCCGTTTCACGTCACTGGTCCTACTATATATTCAAATCGAGAACATTTCCGATTTTGTATTAGTTCAACATCCTCGAAGAAACTGAATGTACAATCAGCAATTCAAATTAAAAGTAAGCCCGCGGGAAATTCAAGAATTGAGCTGTAAGTTGCATAACGAAATATGTACCCACGTGGCGACCTGATATACATGCAATCGACAAGCTTGCCGACATGCGTGGATCCAGAGGGGGGGGGGGACCGGGGGTCTGGACCCCCCTTGAGATTTTCGGAGGTGGGGTCAAGCTTTGCCCCATTTCCAATTGAAATGGATCTAAAAATGCATGAAAGGGCTTCAAATGAAACCTAAAATCATCGCTTCGCTCGCCATTTACAAATGCAAAACTATTTTTCTGCAAAATTCCTTAATTATTTTCAATTCTTCATACTAAGTAATCTTACATAATTGTCTTGGGTCTCAGGAACTCATATTTTCAACAGTCCTTTACTTCATAGGATGCAGCCTCCTTCATCTTTTTCAAGGTTTTGTCATTTTATGATGTCTGATTATTTGGGAAAATGACACATTTCTTATCTATTTATTCTCATGAAATATCGATAAAATGTGAATTAATAAAAAAAAAAGTTGCGGCTCGCTCAGCTCGCCGATATAAGGAATTTTATAAATAATCATCTCAATCGAATCAAGACAAATTGATATATCATATCTAAAAATATTTCAGGATCGCTGCGCTCGCGAATTCTTCATAAAAATAAACGTGAAAGGAAAGCTATCAAACCCCCTCAGAATTGCCCCTCCCCATCATGTGCACCGATATATATATGTACCTACATGATATTGTCAATGTCTAGGTAGACTTCCTAAAATTTTGGACCCCCTCTGACCAAAAATGCTGGATCCGCGCATGAGGCACCGCCCTGTTACCCGATGATACTCCCCGACATACTTGTTAAAATACACCCTTTAAGGTTTTATTGCGAAACAGAAGCTTTTGATAGTATGCATTCAACACCCCATCCCCTTTCAAAATCTTCAACCCCCCCTTTGAAAAATTCCTAGATCCGCCTATGATTATTGGTGACAGAATACTTATATCATGATTGTATTCATTTCTCCTTCATACAATCAGAACAGAAGATTTTTATGGCTATGGACGATTTTTAAAACGGCCCATTCATGTTATTACAAACAAACACAATCTGTAAGAAAGAATTTAAAATATAATACATTTCTTTGTCATATTGTCGTATTTTTATTTCATAAAGAAAGAGACAATCACCCCCCTCCCCGAATGAAGTTTCGTTAGACGGGCTCCGCCTAAAAACCACTACATTCAGGATTTTTCTTTTAGGAACTTAAAAATAATCAACAATCGTTGTGCTTTTAGCTAATGTAGTTCCTTCTCTTCGCTAAATATAGAAATGCGACGCAATACTAGTTTGCATGAGGTTTTATTTAGTACTTTTACCATGAGCGATTCAATTGTTGGTCATAATCGACGTGCAATACCATATCACGGACGAGATAACGTAAAGTGAATGATACAAGCGCCATCTATATATACGTACTATCTCATTAATTTGAACGTTTACCAGTAAAACTTACAGGAACGTTAGATCTTTCTCGTTGATCTTTCGTTTATACAAATGGACACTAAAACTAATATGAGTACATTTGTGTATATAACTACATGAATGATGTTAGAATAGAAGTAACTCCATGTCCGGATCCAAGGGGGGGGGGGGGGGACAGAGGATCTGAAACACACACCCTTGAGATTTTCGGAGAGGGGATCGAACTTTGGCCTACTTCCAACCGAAAGGGGTCTAATAAATGCATAAAAAGCATTTAAAACATAAAATTTCGCTTCGCTCGCCCTTTACAAATACACAATTATTTTTTCTGCAAAATTCCTTAAGTATTTTCAATTTTTTATACTAAATATTTCTAAATGTCATGGGTCTCATATTTTCAATAGCCCCTTACTTCATATGATGTCACCTCTTCCATCTTTTTCAAGAATTTATCAGTATAACATTTCTGATTATTTGGAAGATAACACATCTGCTCTTTTTTTCTGCTCATATTTTTCATTCTCTTGAAATACAGATAAAAAATGTAAGTTAACACCTTTTTCTTTTTTACAATTTTCACGGCTCGCTCTGCTCGCCGATACATTATAAGAAAATTAAATGAAATATTGCATCTGGATCGAATAAAGACAAATGAAAACTTAATTTCTATATGATATATTACTTATAATCGCTATGTTCGCCGATTCTTCATAAGGAAAGTTAACAAAATTGTACGGGATATACAACCCCTCCCAAGTCAATCCTTTAGTGCACACGTTGTCCCAACCCCTCCCAAGTGAATCCTTAGTACACAAGTTGCCCCAACCCCTCCCAAGTCAACCCTTAGTGCACACGTTGTCCAAACCCCTCCCAAGTCAATCCTTAGTGCACACGTTGCCCCAACCCTTCCCTGTGATTTGCACCGAAAAATATCTACTGGCGAGTGGACATCCCAAAATTGTGGACCCCCTCTGATCAAAAATGCTGGATCCGCGCATGAATTCTTATTTACAGTCAGTATATTGGCGAGGGAGGGAGTCGCTTCATGATGATGCTAAAATTTAATTGTATAAGTAGATGAGGACTAAAGCTGTATATGTGTTTCTTAGTGGATATACGTTGAAAAATAAAGTGAAATTCGTTACATGTATACATGTATGAAAGACGCAAAGCCACTTTATAAAATGTTTGAATACCAATGTTCTTACGAAATTCGTTGACAACTACTCAAATATTCGTTTCAGCTCTAAAAAGATTACATGATTACTCTTGTTTTACGCGTTTAAATCCACTGGAAATTTACATTAATTGTATTTTTTTTTATATAGTTTCAGTTTATTACACAAAACGGAAGGAAATCTATACGTTTTCTTTCCCGCGGACTTTGTGGACAATTACGTCCTTCATTAACGGGAGAGTTACTTTACGACTTACGACCCAACCTGCGACTTGCGACTTACGACTTACGCTTAAGACCTCTTTCGTAAAACGGTCCTACGAAAAGTCGTAAGTTACGAAAGTTACGACTTAGGACTTGCGACTTACGACATCTTTGTAAAATGATCGCCTGGATTTTAAGCGGTGGGAAAGTAGGAGAATGAATATGATAAGAACCAGATCTTACCTCTGATTCCACATACACTCCCCCTAGTTCTCTGATTTTTACAGCAAGATCTTCTCGCTTCTCATCTTCCAGACCAGATAGGAGGAATACTCTACTGCCTGCTCCTTCTATAGTTGCTTGGAAGCGAGTCTTTAAACTTGCCATGGTTACTAATTTTCTAAGATTTCTGAAATACATAAATCTATCAGTCAATAAAATACAGAGTGAATTATAGATAAGTTATTCATTTTTTGTTTTTATATTTCATTATCTACGGTTCATTATTACCTGAGGAATGGGGAGGGAGGTTTGAAATGTTGAAAATCTCATCCACTGCTACTCTGATATCAAGGGAGTAAAATGAAAGATAGGAGGGTATCTCCAACAGCAACGCCCACAGCAAAACCACAAAACAACCAATGCAAAATCACAGAGCAGAAGAAAGAGATGCAAAAGGGACAAGGAACACCAACTCACATCATAGCATTGAATATGAAACACAAAATATTACACATGAACAAATGAGACCAATGGGCAACCAGTGCCGACTTAGGACGGCCATCTACCATGCAGGTAGCAAACAGTGTGATTATCCAGATTACGTGCACATAATCCTCCCACTTTTCCGATTACCCAGAGGTCTTGAAGAACACACAATTGTGCTGTAAATTAACACTCACTCTGTCATATCTTAACAACTTGGCAATGAAAACTTGGACCAACAGTTGCCCAGATGGTGAGCCAGCTGTCTACGAAACTGTTTGCTGTTTTCTTTCTGTCTAGTGCATGTTACATCCAAACTCTTGTACATGTATCATACCAGTACTGCTAAGATAAAGCAAACTAGAACTAGTTTTGGGAATCGGGAGGAAAAATAATAATCAATTAATCAGGAAGGTATTTTGATCGATTATCAATTATAATTGGATATTTGAATTTTTGTCACAAAGGAAGAAAAGTGCTTTGTTGTTATTTTGCTTGCTATAAGAATGAGTCATAATATTGAACAACTCTCTTAACGGCATTTTTACCAATTGTGTAAGGTGTGCTTATTGCAAGTTGACCTTCCATTTAAAGCCATTAAGCTTAAAATATGTAAACCATCTGCACAACACTAATAGGGACGTACATGTAAAAAAAAGGGCATAAAGGTAAAGGTAGGGTTTATAGTCTCGTTCATCTGAGCCTCACGCAACTTCTACAATCACCTCCCTGGCTAGACCTGTACAATTTAGTGCATTCTCAACTCCCTTGGGAGTATACTAGCAGAGCTGCCGTTTAGGCGCTAATGCTTTTCACTCACATTACAAGCTCATCTCATGTGCCAGGTACCTGGGTTACTCCTGGGTGGAGAGAGTGCAACGTAGTGTAATGTAACTTGCCCAAGGTTACAATGGTATGCAATGATCGGCGACGGTGAGACTCGAACCCACAACCTATGGATTCAAAGTCCATATAAGTATATAACTGAGTATGCCCCTGACAATAACAAAAATTCAGTATAATGTCACATAATGTGAATACGACAGACGAGAACACTTCTAACATATGTAAATGAGTTACAAGACGTGAGACAAAGATTTGAACAAGTATTGACAATTTGAGCCCAGGTGTTGTAATTGCAATGATAGAATCTATTTAAAACCAATTAATCAATTATTTGCCTTCATATTGGACGTACATGTATATAATGAGTTAAAGAAGATCCTGACGATAATCTCAACAGCACTCACAATAGAGCGCAAAATTAAACATCGACGGACCCCTAACAAATTAGAGGTGGGACCATGTGCCCGGGAGGAGTAAGCATCCCCTGTTGGCTAGCCGCACCCGCCGTCGATGTTTATGAAGCATGGAAATGAAAATATAAAAACTTCATGCACTGTCTGACGTTATGTCTATATAGAAAGTGCTATGGCGACAATGTCAGGGAAGTATATTCAAAACACTTACTGTCTGAGTAACTGAGCATGTCCCTGACACTAACAAACATATGGTCATCAGAGATGACAGAGCTCACCTCGACAGCCTCATTGCCCCATTACCAACATCTGTACCTACACTGCACAAAGTATTTCCAGATGCATCATCCACATAAGTTTGGTTGATAAAAAATTCAAAGAAGGCTGGAAATGAAGATTCTAATTTACCATACCCGGCCAATAAAGCCTGAAATATAGGTCAGATGCAGCATCTGTACAGTGCATTGCAGTAAGCATCCTCAGATACATCACCTACAGAAGTTTTTTTCATTGATTTAGGACTTAAAATAGGCCAGAAATGGACCTGTCCCATTTTACATAACCTAATTGCTCAAGCATGGAAAGGTGGGACAGATGCAGCCTCCGTACCATGCATTGCAGTAAGAATCCTCAGATGCATCATCCATGCAGGCTTGGTTGATGTAGGACTTATACATGTAGTAAGGCTGGAATGGACCTGTCCCACTTTACCTAATCTGCTCACTCAAGTGTGAAATGTGGGTCAGATGCATCATCCATAAAAAAATTGGTTGATGTAGGACTTAGTAAGGCAGGAATGGACCTGTCCCATTTTACCTAAAATGCTCACTCAAGCATGAAATGTAGGTCAGATGCAGCCTCCGTACCATGCATTGTTGTAAGCATCCTCAGTTGCATCATCCATGCAAGTTTGGTTGATGTAGGACTTAGTAAGGCGGGAATGGACCTGTCCCATTTTATCTAACCTGCTCACCCAAGCATGAAATATAGTTCAGATGCAGCCTCCGTACCATGCATTGTTGTAAGCATCCTCAGATGCATCATCAATGCATGTTTGGTTGGTGTAGGACTTATAGTTTCGTGGGAATGGACATGTCTTGTTTTGCTTAACCTATAGTGCAGGTTGGGGAAAGGTATCGATTGAGCTAATATACCTCGATTGGGCTAATATACCTCGATTGGGCTGATCAATCTGAATATTTTCAGTAGTAAAAAATTAAAACATTCTCAAAATTATTCTTTTGAGCAAAATCGCATCAGTTCTTTATAAAAGAAGTTATGTTTACAAAAGAAACATACCTGAAAAGTGAATAGTTACTGAGATAATACACCTCCATTTTTCTGAATATATTGGGTGAGATTTCTTGAAATCTAAAAAGTTTTCAGACATAGTTGCTTTTTAAATATTATTTCTTGATATAAAAGCTGGTGCGATTTTACCTCAAATATGATTTGGAGGAAAAAAGTACTTTTTTCTGAATAAAAAAGTCAGATTGATTAGCCCAATTGAGGTACATTAGCTTGATCGAGGTATATTAGCTCGATCGGTACCTTTCCCCAACCTGATAGTGCGGACGCCGATGAAAAATTCAGTATGCCACATAATATGAATACGATAGACAAGAACACTTCTAACATATGTAAAGGAGTTACAAGACGTTATACAAAGATTTGAACAAGTATTGACAATTTTAGACACGGTGTTGTAATTGCAATGATAGAATCTATTTAAAACCGCACGATTAATCAATTATTTGCCTGCATAATGGTCTAAATGGATCATCGAAATAGGACACCTCAATAACCGATTAATCGAAATAATCATGAATACACGAATTGCAGTATGTTCCTTTCAATAGTAACATCTCAGGGAATTACATTGGCTGTGCATATATATGACGCTGGGTTAAGGGTGGGAGTCAAGGGATGACGTCATGAAACAAACTGTTTGCAAGTGCCTGTTGCGGGGTCAAAGACACCGATAGGTTATGAAAGATTACAATACTGTTACAACTATGACAACATAATGTACGCTACAAATGAGAACAACACTATGTCGTAAGTCAACCTGGAGCGTAGTAACTGCGGGCAACTCTCATAATTTTCAACAGAGCGGCCTACGGCCAACTTGACTTTCCCTTTGCGAAAAGTCGCGCTTCTAGAATTTTTTTCAGTAGCTCGATCCCGTTTTTCTCAAGTTTTTCCGTTTTCTTTGAACCTCAAGTAACAATACAACAATGTACCTCCTGCATTTATTTTTAAAAAAAGTCATTCCATGTAAGCATTAAACTATATTTTAACAGCACATGGAAAGCAAGGACATATCGAAGTCACCGTTTGATGATAATTTAGCTGTTTTTCCAGTGCAGTAGATTCATGAGGCGGACAGACACCAGGCATCACAAAAGGAGCTGATAACAGGGGCGGATCCAGAACCCCAATTGCCGGGGGGCACATTCACTTGCGAGGCCCGAAGGGCCGAGTGGGGGAGGATATGGGAGGGGGTTCCCCTCCCATTGGTGGGGGTTCGGAAAAATGAAGCAATAATACAGTACCGTTGTCAGAAGTATTTAAAGTTCTGCACTTAAAACCGTCCGTCGACATTATGCCACAGGTGAGGATATGGTGGAAACCATCCGTTGTCATGAAAATTATCGACAAAATTTCAGTAAAATCACAAAAAAAAATCATTAGGTAACCGGCTGTTTCTTTTAAAAAGCCAACGGGGGGGGGGGGGGGGGTAGCCACACGCTTCAGTAATACATTATTACCATGAAATGAATAAAACTCCCTTTATGTTATGAGGAGATCTAATTGGCGATGACCTACTGTCAGCAACGAAAACGGAAATTTGAACAGGAAAACTATCCCGTCTCTTGATTATTTGATTTTATATACCAATTTTATGTAGAAAATTATCGACAACATTATACAAACAATATATGTGAATGGCCGTCTTTTACATTGTATATTTATTGTATACTTTCATTATTTGATAAAGAATGTCCGTTGTTATGACAAGGCAAGAAGATATGGTCCATTGACATGACTCTTAACGGTATTTGGGCATGAATGGGGAATCGAATTGAACAGGAAAACTATCCTGTATATTGCACCCGTTTATATTGCAATGGTTCCAATATACAGTTTTCGCGCACTGTTCCGAAAGCGCAAAAAGTATGTGCGTCATGCTAAAGTTGAAGTCATTAGACTTTTAAAGTATTCTACATATCTTTATGAACCAGACCTTAGTACAATCAATACATCTAGACCTACAAAACATGTGAAAATGATTGCATCCAGATTTACTGTTTAATCGTTAATCAGTATCGAACGATGTGAAAATGGCAGTCGAGCGCATGCGTTCAACGGATGCGGTAGCCCAAATAGTGAGGTCAATACAGCATTGTTCTCAAAACATTATCTACATCATTTAATACTGAGTTGAAAGAGAACATCAGTAGCTTTTATCATGAAAAATTATTTGAATTTTCAACATCTGGATTTTCAGATATATCCGGAAGAGTGCGAAACACCCCTCCGGCACTACCGGCATCAGGAGCCCAGGACGCGCGGTACTCGCTTCGCCTTTGTCTCCTATCGCTGTTTACTATATGGACCAATGGCTAAAATTGATGTCCAGTTCTCTTCTTTACATCCTTCCAAAGTCATATAAACCCCAAAATTCCAAGTTTTTTCATTAACTGTGCCTACTACAAAAAATTCAAGTCTCAACACGTAGAAATAAAAAAAATCGTCCCTGGCCATTTCTTCGAATACGAAACTAAAACTGTATATTGGAACCAATCATTATTTCGAATCTAACGCCGAGCAATTAAATTAGCTTAGTTAATTCTGAAAGTATTCAGCTCTCTTTTTTTTTTTTTTTTTGTAAAGCTTTAAAGGAGGATATCATATAATTTTCAGGTTACATAAACATAGATCGTATAGAATAGATTTAAAATTGAAAATATGATTCATGAAGAGGCGTAGGATGAGTTCATGAATTTATACATTGATCAATTGAACAACAATTGCTAAAGGGATTTTGAAGTCATATATATAGCGTTAAAAACAAAGACATAAAATATCGGTCATTGAAGACATTTTGATAGCCTCAGCCTTTATCACGTTATTGTTCCGAACGTTCTAAACACGAAATCGCTCTTTGATATAAAATTTTCGCATGCTTTTTTTCCCAGAAACAATAAGATTCTTACCTACAGATAGGTTATTAGGCACCGTTTCATGGGCGGATCCAGGATTTTTTTCCAGGAGGGGTCCTAAAATTCATTGGTCCTAAATTTTTGAAAAGCAAAAAAAAAAAAAAGAAAAAAGAAAAAAGAAAAAAAAAAACAAAAACAAAAAAGATTGAAATCCACCACGTTGTTCTTGATTAATTATCAAATTATATGTAAAATAGTCTGGCGAGCGGTAGCGAGAATTTGTCAACGTTGGAATAAAAAGGTCAATCAATAATACCATTTGCATCCTCTATTACGTATTTTTTTCAGTTAATTGCCCTTGTTTATTGATAAAGATGTAATAGGGTTGCAGAGGTAAGCATCATTTCAAATTGATATGTGTGCAATAAAATCTGGCGAGCGTAAGCGAGCCCGGGAAAATTTTGAAATTTGGACCAAAAAATTTATAAAGATTAAAGATTTTTAATACAAATTCATGTTATTTTTCAAATGTTATGACAACAAAAGGGGAATCGGGACTTAATCTTATGAAATATGTATATTTATAAGCTTTAATAAACTATGCTTCGAAAATTCCAGGGGGGTCCGGACCCCCCCCCCCCCCCCGACCCCCCCCCCCCCCCCCTCTGGATCCGCGCTTGCCGTTTTATCGAAGGGACAAAATAATATCAAATGCACAAAAATGAATATAAACGTACAAAGTAATAAAATACTTGTAATAAATGGCCATTATAATTTTGCCCATAGTAGCTCCCTATAACTGCTATACACTTACTGGAGACCCCCCCCCCCCCCCGCGAAAAAAAAACAACTTTACTGTAGTCTTTGAAGTCCCCTAAAGCAGATTTCCCTCGCCTACCATTAATGGTTTGGATTTTCTCTTTGAAACATTAAATTTATAATTTTGCAATCAATAGAGATCTTCGATGGGGTATGATATAGACCTTACATGAATATCTCAGGTGATGATGAAAATTATAGTTGATATGTTATTTACATTTGTGTGTGTCTGTGTGTAAGTTCGTGTGTTTTTTTTTTATGTCAGCGTCGATATCGGTGTCTCCGTCTGCCTGCGAGTGAATTCTTTTGTCCGCGTTTGTTAGCATGTGTGTCTGTATGTGAGTGAGACAGTGCATCTGTCTGTGTCTTTTGTGTGTATGTCTGTCTATATACATGCCTATCTGTCCGTTTGTTTTGGCGTATGTCTGTGTATACCCTGTGTCTGCCAGTCTGTCGTTTTGCGCATGTCTGTTTATGTCTTTCAGGATGTTCCTTTCAGGATGTTCATGTCTGTGTTTTGATCAGTGACTGTCTTTGAGTCTGTCTGTGTGAATCTCTTTTTGTTTCTCCCTGTGTCTGTTTTGACTATGTGTGTATATATCTGCTTGACTTTATGAAAGGTATTTTGTCAAGAAAGAGATATTGGCCTAGTCTGATTTTTCGTTTGTCTTGCATGCTGTGATAAACTGTGGATTTACTGAAATCAAAGTCAATATATGTTTTTGTTTGTGTGTGAGGGTGAGTACATCTGTGTATGTCTGTCTACCTGTCTATCCGTCTGCCTATGCATATCTTTCTGTATGAGTGTGTCTGTTGATGAATGTGTTTGTCTGTATATATGTATTTGTCTGAATATATATGAATTTGTCTAAAACCCCATATATGTGTGAGTGTCTAACCCTCCCCCTCCCAGAAACCTCTTACATATTCTACAAAAGAAAAAATAGGAATAGGGTCAAGTGTCCGGGAAGAGTAATTATATCCTGCTCTGTTGAAGTTTTGTGATTTTTTAATTACAGCACACCATCTGTCTTCCGCCAGTCTGTAAACTTTTCAAAATGTGGCGTTCGTTCTGCAGATCCGATTATGAAAATCAAATTATAAAGTCTCAACTTTTCAAGAGTGATAGAGACTATTGGTGGGTAAAGAGGAGACATGTGTGCAATAAATATATATGTAAGACCTTGTCCCTTTTGAGTCTCTTTCTGTGGGTGTCTGTTCTGTGTTTTTTGCATGGGTGTTTTGGGATATTGCTGTGGGTGCTGCAACCTAGTGTTGTTGGAGACCCCCTCCTTTCTTCTTCTCTATGGGGAAAATCCATGCTAATATGAGGAAAGTCTAATATATAGCGGAATATCTCCAAGGAGAAGAAACCTCTTATTTAGAAAATTTTCCTACGAGAAAACTACTGCATTACACCGGTTTATAATACACTTATAAAGTAAAATACTGTATACATTCAAATTTTCGCCTCCATTTATATTTTACCCTTTTCACGCATAGCCCAGAAGATGAATTTAAGACGGGACGAATAAAATTTAATGTTAAGGATATCTTAACAAAACGGATGATTCGGCGAATTCAATTCTGGGCAAATCAGTCTCCATTCTAAATTGGTTGAAAATTAAATTGTGCGTATTGATTGATGAATTTTAATGATTAGTACAGGTATCATAGTATCATTCCATCCATTAAAATATAAAAGCAGACAACGGACATCTGACAACGGACAGAACTTTCGCAACATGGATTGACAACGGACTAATTTTAGAAAAGTCCCCTAAAAGTAGTCCAAAATTGAATTCGTCATCATGACACTACCAGAGGAGCATTATATAGACTTGATATTTATTATTAGTATATTTCTGGAATAACATAACCTGAATATTCAAAGATTTCAAGAAAAAGGAAAAATAACACATGTGCAGGACGTGGTGATCAAAGGACGCCAACTCGATCTCCTCTTTTCAAACTGTATATCAGTACCAGAAAAGCATATAAACCAATAGTTTAGTGTTATGACTACCCCTCATTGAATTTTCGTGTGTATTACTTCTAAAATTTCAACGTTTATTAGAAAATCATACTTTCCACACATGCTCATTGTCGCGACAACGGATGGATTCCTTCATATCCTTACCTGTGGCATAATGTCAACGGACGGTTTTAATTGCAGAACTTTAAATACTTCTGACAACGGTACTGTAAGGCGACGTAACGTGTTCCTGCCCGAGGAATTTACAAGGGATTAGTTGCGCATGATTAAGTCAGTGTCAGTAACGATAATTAGTATATTTAGAACAATTTTTTTCGACATTATCTGATGCTGTATTGTTTTTGCACGGGTATGCAGAAGTCAACATGTTGAAGATTTTCAAGGAAAGGGCGGATCAAGAAAAGTTTTAAAAGGGCATAGAGGTCAGCTCATGTCGGGGGGGGGGGGGGGGGGAGGGTCCAGCCGTAAATTCATGTAAAAGCTAGGATAAAAACAGCAATTTCTGCAAATTCCAGGCGGTACCTGACCCCCCCCCCCCCTCCAACCTTCACTCTAAACCACGCTTGTTTGTTTATTTTTGTAAGGTAAAGAAAATAAACTTGTAAATGATAAATTTCTTTGACAAAGAAGAGATCACGGGTGCCCCATGCCCTGCATCATCCAGATAGAACTGTATCATTATTTATTGGCAAATCGATTCTAAAAATAAAGAAAATCATGTATTTTGGATTTTTTTTGCAAAATTCTTGGAGGTAGTCGGTCCAAATCTTGCCAAAACAATTTTAATTGTTCATTTTAAAAAGACTGACCATGACCTCTTTAAACGATCTTAAAGCAAAAAATGTCAATCTTATAGAAGGTTATATCGAAGATCTGGTAAAGAAATGTTTGTGTTTTATGACTTGCATAGGATCGTTATTCCGATGAAGAAAATCCTATGAACGTGCTTTGAACACAATGTTGGTTGTTTCCGAAACGTGTATGTCCACGTACAGAGATGGATAAGGCAGCAATGCATCCCTCCCAACTTTACAATCTATCCCCGAGATAATTTTGGAAAATGTATTGAAATCGGTGGTTTCTGGGGTGTTTTGGGGCTATTTCAGACTAATTTCATAGATATTTATTAAGGAAACAGTAGTTTAATGCTTCCAAAAGCATGTCATAAGTGCCCCTTCGTTGGGCACTGCCGGGGGGGGGCACGTGCCCCCCCCCCCCCCCCCCGGCTGTATCAGCCACTGGATAAGATAAGGGTATTTAGCCCTGAATCTCATCAAGTATTTCTTCAACACAATGATCTATACGGATATCTATAAACTTTAAAACATAGTTATTGTCTAAACAAGATACTAGAAGACTGGTCTCAACTTTATCCATAAATTTTAGAATCTTGAATCTGAAGAGCAGTTGTATTTTGTATTGATTGGCTATATAAAGTAGGCATTTTACCGCGAAATACACACTGTGCAGAAACAAACAGCATTCTGTTGTTTATTATTAGTCCCCTACCGGCTCGCAGGTTTCCTCCCCGTTTGTCTGTCCGTCCGTCTGTCTGTCACACTTTAGTTTTCCAGACTTTTTTTCTCGCTGTCGTTGCATGTATTGAACTCATTTTTGGTATGTGGGTATATCTCAATATGATACAGATCAAGTTTAACGATTGACCCGGGCCATTTTTACAAGAGTTATGGCCCTTGGACTTAACAAATGTCATGAAATTCTCAGTTTCCGGACTTTTCTTGGTTGTTGTTGTAGATATTGAGCCGATTTTTGGTATGTAGATACATTATAGTATCATACACATTAAGTTGTTCAAAGTTAAGTTTTTCATTGACCTGTTCTTACAAAAGGTATATGGCCTTTTAGCAAATTTCATGAATTTGTCTGTTTTCCAGACCTTTTCTAATACACATATTCAACTTATTTTGATGTGGGATTCATCTTTAAATGTACGTACGGGTCAAGGCACAGTGGCAGGACATGGATTAATGCCGGTAGGATTCATATATTATTTTTTTATTCCAAAATCTTGTGCATTTCATGAGAACATGTTTAGAATAAATAAATGAATGACTTTAAACGGGAAAAAATGAAACTTTGCTTATATTTTGGCCTACACTAAACACAGATTCGTAAAACAGTCATTCCAGAAAAATTGCTACAGTTAGTGATTTTACCTGTCGCTAGGTCCTACTGTCCGCGCAGCTCACTTCAGAAATCGCTCACGGTGAAAGAAAATAGTTTTAGATAGGGAGTTTTAGTGCGACGTCGTCGATGTTTAACACTGAGTCTATAGAGAACGTCGACGACGTCACGCTAAAATTAACATAGAAAACTCCCTATCTAAAACTATTTTCTTTCATTGTGAGCGTAGTATTTGGTCGTACAGACATATACCATACACCGTTATTTATGAGAGTTCAATATCTATCCCCCTATATAAATTTTAATCGGAATATATGCCGACGAAGTAGAGAAAACTTCAATTTTCCGATTTCTGAAATGAGCTGCGCGGACAGTAATTTGTGATGTTCACATTTTGAGAAGAACAATCTAAACGTCAAATACTGAACGAAATAACAAATCACTATTTTGCCTAAGAATAGTGAGCGTACTTAAAAACAAAATCCGATATCACGTTTTATAGCAAATAACATCTATTCTGTTGCATAAGTATAGATGTTTTTTTTTTCAAGATTCAACAAAATACAAGTTCATGGCTCAAAATCTCACTGTCGCTGAATTATGCCTAACCTCCATAACAAGGCAGTCATCGTCTATCAAATTTTTTATTTACATTATTTTCGAATACTAGTATTATTTTGATTTTTTAACAAAAATTTTCTTTTCAACTTAACAATTTTGAGTTTTCAGAAAGGGAAGTTCTTCTATCGGAGTGTCACATGTAGTTGTATTTCTGTATCGGTGTAATCTTATTTTTAAATAAATTAAACAGTATAACACTGTAACACTGTTTTTTAAACGTATTGATCAATTATCATTTTCTTATGTCAAAAACAGAAGGGGGGGGGGATTTCCTTTCATTATATATATACGAGTACTGTATATGTAATATAATATTTTGTCAGTCATGACATGATGTTATGCGTGAAGTTTATGTTTTAATTGAGAACAAATAACCCCAAACATCACTCTGGTAAATTTTCTAAGAGTAAAAGCACTCGCAAGATGTGAAGATTCAAAGTTGCTTTGCCAATGGTTTCCACGACAACATAAAGTCCAACGTCTTTTTTCTTTTCTATTTTTTTTTTTTTTTTTTTTATTCTAATTTTTAGTTTTTTTTAGCTCACCTGAGCCATAGGCTCAAAGTGAGCTATTGTTATAGCGTGGCGTCCGTCGTCCGTCGTAAACTTTTAACATTTTCAACTTCTTCTTCAGAACGGCGGAAGGGATTTTGATGAAACTTGGTAGGTATGAAGTACTAATGGTCCCCTACAAGTGTTGTTGTTTTTCGTCCGGATCTGTCAACAGGTGGCGCCACCACAGCCAAAAGTAGGTCACGGGGGGTACCCTCCTTTGACAAACTTCTTCTTCAGAACCGAAGCATGTATCGACAAACCGAAAGCATCAGGATGATCTAGAGAGATGTCTTTTAAAAGAAGTGTTGTTATTTTTGGTTCCACTTCGAAGTCAAATTTTTGACGCGTTTTTGACGTCTTTTCGGACTTTGTCAGAAATGCACATTTTTGCACTATTTCTTTAAATAACTCAATAAGTGTATGATTTTACACACTCATTTACTACATATTTATCATATTTAACTTACTTAATGCTTTGATATGTATTTTATGCTTAAAATTTATTTTTTTGATTTTTTATGAATTTTTTTCTTATGTAAAAAGGAAGGGGGGGGGGTTGATTTTCATACATTTTCTGCTTCTTTTCTATAACCACTCTTCAGATTGTCATGACAATTTGTAGGTATGAGGTACTCATGCATGGTACCCTACAAGTGAAAGAATTTTGTCAAGATATCCACTTTTGGATTTTTAAGGAATATTTTTTAAGATTGTACATTGGTATAATGTATGTTTTCCATGCCAAATGGACCCATGGGGAGTAGCTTCAAACCCCGGCGGGACCCCAACAATTTTTTTTCCCTTTTTCAGTTTTTTTTTTCTCTTTTTATTTTTATATTTATCGCTAGAAATGAAACTGTGAAAGAATTTTGTCAAAATATCAACTTTTAGATTTTTAATGATTTTTTAAATAAGACAAGCTATAGCTAGTTTGGCTTTGTGTACTTATTTTCATACTTCCAATTAACTTGGCCACATACGCTATCAAATATACTCTGAATTTATTTTTAAGATGTTGACTTTTTGTGTCGCCTGCGAAGCACAGCGACACTTAGGGATCACTTTGTCCGTTGTTCGTCTGTCCGTCCATCCGTCCCTCCATCTGTCTGTCACACTTGGGTGTCACACCCCATAACTTTTGATTGGTAAGTGATAGGGCTTTGATATTTCACATGTGTATTCCTTGTGACAAGACCTTTATACACATCTCATAATTTTTGACCTTGTGACCTTGACCTAGATATTTGACCTACTTTTCTAAAAATCTAATATTGGCTATATCTCTTGATTGATTAGTGATAGGACTTTGATATTTCACATGTGTATTCCTTGTGATTAGACCTTTCTACACATAAAATGTTTGACCTTGTGACCTTGATCTAGATATTTGACCTACTTTTCTAAAAATCTAATATTGGCTATATCTCTTTATTGGCAAGTGATAGGGCTTTGATATTTCACATGTGTAATCTTTGTGACAAGACCTTTCTACGCAAACCATAATTTTTGACCTCGTGACCTTGACCTAGATATTTGACCTACTTTTCAAAAAATCTAAGATTGGCTATATCTTTTGATTGGTAAGTGATAGGGCTTTGATATTTCACATGTGTATTTCTTGTGACAAGCCCTTTTTTCACATACTATATTTTTTAACCTTATGACCTTGACCTAGATATTTGACCTACTTTTTAAAAAAACCAAGATTGGCTATATCTATTGATTGGCAAGTGATAGGGCTTTGATATTTCTCTTGTGTATTCCTTTTGACAATACCTTTCTACACATACCATAATTTTGACCTCATGACCTTTGATATTTCATATGTGTATTCCTTCTTGTGACAAGGCCTTTCTACACATATCATAACTTTTGACCTCATGACCAAGACCTAGATATTTGACCTACTTTTCAAAAAATCTTAGATTGGCTATTTCTTTTGATTGCTGAGTGATAGGCTTTGATATTTCACATGTGCATTCCATGTGACAAGACCTTTCTTCACATACCATCATTTTTAGCTCACCTCGACGAAGTTGAGTGAGCTTATGCTATAACCCCACGCGTCCGCGTCCGCGTCCGGTTAAGAAGTTTGGGGTAGCTCAGTATCTGACAAAGTACTAATGCTACAGTAACCAAACTGGCACAAGTGATTCATCTTTGGATGCTGAGGTGAACCCATGCATCGTATGCAGCATCTGACCTACATTTTCCGCTAGAGTGACTTGGTTAAGAAGTTTGGGGTAGCTCAGTATCTGACAAAGTACTAATGCTACAGTAACCAAACTTTCACAAGTGATTCATCTTTGGATGCCGAGATGGACCCATGCATCGGATGCAGCATCTGACCTACTTTTTCCATTTGAGTGATTTCGCTTTTAAAAGCCAATATTGAGCAGAGTATAAGTGCTACATGTACCAAACTTGCATATTGGATGTATCTTTGATCAAACTTTCATAAAATGACCTTGACCTACTTTTTCCGCTTGAGTGATTTTGCCTTTAAAAGCCAATATTGAGCAAAGTATAAGTGCTAGATGTTCCAAACTTGCATATTAGATGTATCTTTGATCAAACTTTCATAAAATGACCTTGACCTACTTTTTCCGCTTGAGTGATTTTGCCTTTAAAAGCCAATATTGAGCAAAGTATAAGTGATACATGTACCAAACTTGCATATTGGATGTATCTTTGATCAATCTTTCATAAAATGACCTTGACCTTCTTTTTCCGCTTGAGTGATTTTGCTCTATAAAGCCAATATTGAGCAAAGTATAACTGCTACATGTACCAAACTTGCATATTGGATGTATCTTTGATCAAGTTTTCATAAAATGACCTTGACCTACTTTTTCTGCTTGAGTGGTTTTGCCTTTAAAAGCCAATATACATGTACTTGATTATTTTCTCTGCCTTATTTCTGTATCTATGGTAAACATAGTCGCCATATATCTTGTGTTACAGATTTGATTGGTTCAATACCTCCTTGCCCCTTTAGTAGGGGTAACTACAGGAAATAAAAAGGTGCACACTAAAAATTTGGACTGACTTGAAATGCCCGGAAGCCTGTAAAATTGGTCTTTTTTGATTGCGAATCTTTGGCACGCATAAAAATGTAAAGAAAAAGGGGGGGGGGGGGGTCATGCATGTCCTTTTTTCGCAAATTTCACTTTTTTTTTACAGGAACTCTGCGTCCTCATCGAAAATTTTCCGAATTTTGCATATTTTCAAACCTATCTGTAGATTGCATAAAAGACAAGATCAAGTTCGAAGTTAAATTTATCACGACTATTGATTCAATATGCTAAAAATACATTTCCAAGCACCGCATTTCAGCATATTTACCGAAAATAATTTGTCCAAGTGGCTTCACTGGGTCATGAGGTTTGATACACCGTACACTGCTGTTTGGAAAATAAATTGGCTCAATTTCTGCACAACTCACTTGAATTAATGTTGTCCGCTAACAACTTGTCTTTGTTAATTGGATTAACACGATTTTGACTGTACGTTACATGTATTAAGATGAAATCAATACTATTCAAAAGCTCTCATTCATAGATTTCTGTATAATTTAATATGAATAAAGGCAAAACCGAAAAGTCTTTGTTTTTTATGCTTCCGGAATCAAAGATACGGGGGCATATAGTTTTTGGCCTGTCCGTCTGTCTGTTTGTCCGAAAAACTTTACATTGGGCATAACTTTTGAATGGAAGGTGATAGAGCTTTCATATTTCACATGTGTATTCCTTGTGACAATACCTTTCCATTGATACCAAAATTTTTGACCTCGTGACCTTGACCTTTGACCTACTTTTCAAAAACTTTAACATTGGGCATAACTTTTGAATGGTTAGTGATAGGGCTTTCATATTGTACATGTGTATTCTTTGTGACAAGATCTTTCCATTGATACCAACATTACTCTGACCCTGACCTCTCACATACTTAACAGAAAATGGTGTTTATACCAACAAAGATGCCACCGCGGGGCATTCGTGTTTCACAAACACAGGCTTTATGATTTTCTGGCATACTAGCTATTAATAATGAAAGGTTTGGTGTTCAATTTTAAATAAACTTAATTTATGAAATCATTTTATTGTTTTATTCTGTTTCTGTTGCACATTAATGTGGAATTTTACAAAATGATTTTATTTTTGATGTTGCAAACTATACTAGCTGGACATATGACTTTTGATCGCATAATCCATCTTTTCAAATCAGTAAAAAAGTTGTTGTTTTGAAATGTGACTATTTTCTCTTGTTTGTACTTTTAAAGGTTGTCTAAAAAAAAAATTGTCTGCATCCGGCAAAAATCTTGTTAGAAAGGTTGTGGGCTAAAATCCTGGTAGTGGCACTATCAGTATTCAATGTCAGTATGTCAATTAGAGCGTGCATGGGTATCAGGTGAGCGTTGTGCCCCCTGGGGCTCTTGTTTTTTTTTTGTTTCGGCTTTGTTTTAGTGGTACTAATTAATTATATGTTACTATGTGTTATCAGTAGAAGGCATGCAAGATCTGTAAAATATACCGGTGCATCCCTTTTTTATGCGGATACAAAACGTTTTTTTTTTTTGCAAGCTAAGCTTTAATGGTGTGCACCGAATGATAAAATATATAAAATTGTTGGCAGATTTTTGTTTTAAGGTGAGCAATATGGACTCACTTCGGTATCTTCTTAAAGTGTGGGACAATCTAGCTAAAATTAGATTGATTTGAAAATTTTTGTGGTCAATAAATGGAACACATCCGTCATACCAATGTTGGTAGCCAGGTTATCACCTGACTCACTGAGCGTACCTGTATATGTTTAGCGTTTTATGTAAATCACATAATTTGAGAATATGGAGGAACTTTTAATATTAATTGGTTAAAAATCAGAGCGGGATACATAGTCATGCTACACATGTAAGTTTACCAGAAATAATGTACTATAAAGACGTTAACAAACTTTCTCGAAATGATAGCTGATGCTGCAATTTTTTTCAAGTTGAGATCAAGTTATGAATATATTATATATATTATTAAATCATAATTTTAAGTCAATTTCAGGGAAAAAATTGTATATAAGGGGCATTTCTGTCGATATCATTGGTGGGATGGGGTATCGGATCAAGTTTTGTTCTTTCTTTCTTTTTTTTTTCAAGGCTCCTCTTTCCCTTAATCAATTCGGTCGGTGCTCGTAGTGAATATAATATAATGACTTCAATCTTATCCATCCTCTCTCGTCGTGGTTTATTGTATCTATATACAAATTTATACATTTATTTTCATTTATTTACCTCAAAGCCTCAGAAGATGCCAGATCCGGGAGACCAGAAGTTCTACCATATTCTGACATAGCAATAATTATACAAGATGGAATTTGCCTTAGAGATAGTTTTCTTAGCGGGTATTTCCCACATCCTATTCATCATTCTGATCTGCTGGTGGTCTTGTCGTAAGGAGGGTCCGTGTGCCAAGAAAAACAGACGACAGCGTCAGCTGAGGCGCTTAGAGAGACGACTTCAAAGAGAGGCTGCTCAAGCCGAGCAGGCCGAACAGGCCGCGACGGAAAATAATCAGCCAATCAACGCCGTGAATAACCCAGAAACGTCAGAATTGGTCACACAGAGTACGGACCAATCAGAATCAAACGGTCCTGATTCCACACAGCCAGGTTTCTTGACCGAGACTTGGATTTCTTCTTTGGCCGCTCGCATTAGCCGGGTTGGTGTGCGTGTGGGTACGGCGGACAGAGCGGAGGGAAACTCCCCGAGCGGGAGGAGAGCTCAGGGTCATAACATAAATATTAACATAGAAATTGACGACAGCTTGCCTCATTATGAAGAGGCTGTTCTGATGCAGGTATCCAGAGACGAGGCTAGGATGTTCATGAGGGGTAGTGCTGGGGATGTGACACCACCTCCTAGTTATGAAGATGTCGTGAAATAGCCAAACTTTGATGAACAGCTATAACAGGGACGTATATAAAAGTAGTCCCTGGCTATAATAATACTTTTAAATTGTTAATCATACACCAAAGATGCAATTTGTTTTATTGTTGCTATATTTGTTTCGGCCAAACATGTACACATTTACACCATTAAAGACATTGTTGATTTTGTTTGATCTTGAGGCATTTATTCATAGAAGAAGTTTTCAAAGAAAATACTCTGGATGATGATGATGATGATGATGACGAAACCGTTCCCAGTCATCAGTCATGCATGACTTTGACCTATCGACCACTTTTTGGTCCCAATCGAAAGAGCATATCCTTGACTAATTATGCAAAACACATTCCGTTATTAAAACAGAATTTAATCCAGTGACATTGACCTAACCTTTATTTTTTAAACCGGCCAAAATCTATAGTAGGGCGTATCAATGACTTGTGAATACTAGTCCTTGCAATACACATTTTAATTTGTTATGATGCGGAAACCATTTTCAAGCATCAAAATCCCTTAATTTGGAAATTTGGAGCTGGCGCACTCTCTGTAAAGTAAATGTACAAATCTTCAAAACATTAAAGAGGGCGCTACTGAAATGAATTTTGGTGGCTCCGCTGGAAGCATCACTGATGAGAATTTATTATTCGAAATACGTGTCTGGTGCAGGAAAAAGTTGGTTTGGAATTTTCTTCATGAAGGTATAGAGTTGGAACACTTCCGTATTATTAATATTGATTGAAGCCTTTAAAATTAACCTTTTGACTCAAGATTTGGAAAGTTTCTTAGTGGCAAGGTGCAATACAATACACAATCCGTTATGATCTAACTTGACATGTGATTTGTTGACCAAAAATCAATAGGAAGCACCTCTGACTCAAGTAGGTTTCATCATGATAGATCTATACTGATCCAGAACCACTCAATCCGGCATCAGGCGGACAGACGGGCGGACGGGCGGACGGACAGACAGGCGTTTCTTCTCTTTATATTATGACCTTAGATTTCTTTTGTTTTGCATGGATACAAAATTAATATGAGATATATATATATATCAATCACATTTTTTAAATAACATCAAGTTCTCTTCCTAGCTCCCTCTCTCTCTTGTGCTCTCTTTCCTTGATATTAAAATAAAATGCAGCCTATCTCATTTCCGGATTCCCTTTCTCAACTGAAAAAATAATACAATTAGGCTATAACCCCATTTTGTAACCCCCCCCCTTTCCTTTTTAGATCGGTGGTATTCGGCAGACAGACCGGAGATCACCGAGTCAAACATTATTTGATCACGTGACGCTGCAGAAATCCGGACAAAACTGGAACGAAGAGACTAAAGGAACAACTAGGTATCTACAAACTGCTTACAGAAGGGCTTGGCCGGTTCCTTGTTACCTGGATACGTTTTGTGTTTGAATGTTCTCCAAACTGTGTAAGTAATCAATGATACTGTAAACTGTGTTGTGCATATTTATGAAAGTAGGTCACTAAAAGTAAACAAAACCATCCATCAGCTGATTTCGGTTTGAACAAGCAAACAAAGATTTGAATCGAATTGCACTATTCATCGCCTTTATTACGAAATGTCTTTTACGCACAGTGAATATTTTGTTAATGGTTCCTTCATTACTCAATATATGTTCGAAAACTTTGTGGTAAGTCAGCGATAAACGGATATAATCGGGGGGAGGGGGGTTACATTTAGATTCGATATATAATATACATTTTGTATTTCGAAATTCGGTGCTTGTCACTGGGATCAAACCGTATCCAGAATATTTCAAGTCCAAGGTATGTGTAATCCAAATGACTGATACCTTTCAGTCTTTCAAGTACTTTGAGCATCAAAGTCACTGATGAACCGATATCCTCATAATCCTCAAATATTTTGTTACATTTCACTTGTATTGTAACATGTATTCTTTCATTATCAAAATTATCATCAGCATGTTTACTGTACATGTATGCATTCAACACAAGATGTTCTATACATGTATGAGTTATCTTTCTTTGCTTTAGTTGGAACTTCTACTTTCAAAGCAAATTGTTTCAGGAGACTGAATAGAAAAAAAACCCTCTACAGTAGTTATACACCTGTAATATGTTCACCACGTCTTGTTCTAGACCTGTAGTGAAGATCACCACCTCTACATGTAGTTCTAGACCTGTAGTGAAGATCACCATTTTACTTTTGGTTCTAATCCCCACCTCTAGTTCTAACTTCTAAGACTGGTAGTGAAGGTCACCACCTCTAGTTCTAGATTTGTAATGATGGTCACCACCTCTAGTTTCAGACTTGAAGTGAAGGTCATCACCTCTAGTTACAGATCTGTAGTGAAGGTCATCACCCTTAGTTTCATAGTGTAATGAAGATCACCACTAGTTGAGAAGTTCAAGACCTGTGGTGAACCTGAAGATCACCATTTTACTTGTAGTGATAAACCCAACCTCTAGTTCTAGACTGGTAGTGAATGTCACCATCTCTTGTTCTAAATCTTTAGTGAAGGTCGCCACCCCTAGTTCTCGACATGTAATGAAGGTTGCCACCCCTAGTTCTAGACATCTAGTGAAGGTCACCACCCCTAGTTTTACTTTTAGACATGTAGTGAAGGTCGCCACCCCTAGTTCTAGACTGGTAGTGAAGGTCACTACATTTAGTTCTAGACATGTAGTGAAGGTCAACACCCCAACTGTCCTGTTCACAAATTCCAGAGCACCCTGTTTTCCCGGTTTTCTCTAAAATATGATAATGTCATCTTCCAATAAGATATCAATTTTACAGTACTCATTTAGTCGTAACAGAAAATGCCATTGTTTTGGCTGTGCGTCAGCTAAGTTAGAAATAGGACGGATAATAAAAAGTCTACGGGGATTTTCTATAGTAAAATTGCTGAAAATGTGTGACGTCGGAGGCTTTGATGTCACTGTTTACTACATGTATTGTTGTCACGGAGGACAATATGGCGGCGGCTTGAAATTAACATGGGAATTTCCTGTAGGCATTTTATTTTTTCATATTGTGGTTTGAAGGTAGCTGATAGGGTAAGTTGATGTTAATTTCCAGTTACGACTAAAGGAGGTCAATTCTCGGAAATAATAATTTATAGCAAAATTCTTCAGACGACAGAATAAATCGCCCAAACAGGGTGCTCTGGATTTAGTGAACAAGACAGTAGTTCTAGACGTCTAGTGAAGGTCACCACCCCTAGTTTTACTTTTAGACATGTAGTGGAGGTCGCCACCCCTAGTTCTAGAGTAGTAGTGAAGGTCACTACATTTAGTTCTAGACATGTAGTGAAGGTCACTACCTCTAGTTCTAGACATGCAGTGAAAGTCACTACCTCTAGTTCTAGACATGTAGTGAAGGTCGCCACCTCTAGTTCAAGACCTGTAGTAAAGATATAAACCACCTCTAGTTCAAGACCTGTAGTAAAGATATAAACCACCCCTAGTTCAAGACCTGTAGTAAAGATATAAACCACCTCTAGTTCAAGACCTGTAGTAAAGATATAAACCACCTCTAGTTCAAGACCTGTACTGTACCGGTAGTAAAGATATTGATCATAATCACTTCTTGTCCCAAACCTTTAGTGAAGATCACCACATCTTGTTCCAGACCTGTAGTGAAGGTCACCACCTATACATTTGTAATTTCAAACCTACATGTATAGCATGTATATTAGAAGTTAAAAGTTACTAACTACCTTTTATTTCAAACCAGAATCAAGACATCTAGTGAAGTCACCAACTCTAGTTCTCTATGTAATCTTGTGCTTGCAACTCCTCTGACACTATCAATGATGGAGAATTAATTCTTTTTGCAATATGATGGGTCTGTGGTCTAGTTGTGCACCTGATATTTTGTTTGAGCCCCTGACCCCTAGGGTCTTAGAAAATGGGTGTGGTCATTTTCTCCTATATAACTCTGTTATCCTGTGCTCGCAACTCCTCTGACAGTATAAATGATGGAGACTTAATCCTTTTTGCAATATGATTGGTCTGTGGTTTTGTTGTGCACCTGATATTTTCTTTGAGCCCCTGGCCCCCAGGGTCTTAGAAAATGGGTGTGGTCATTTTCTCCTATATAACTCTATGTAATCTTGTGCTCGCAACTCCTCTGAACTATAAAAGGTGGAGACTTAACTCTTTTTGCAATATGATGGATCTGTGGTCTTGTTGTGCACCTGATAATTTGTTTGAGCCCCTGACCCCCAGGGTCTTAGAAAATGGGTGTTGTCATATTCTCCTATATAACTGTATGTAATCTTGTGCTCGCAACTCCACTGACACTATAAATGATGGAGACTTAATTCTTTTTGCAATATGATGGGTCTGTGGTCTAGTTGTGTCATTGATAGTTCATTTTAGCTAGAAGCCCCTGGCCCCTAGGATCTCGGAAAATGGGTGTTGCATTCTTTTTTGAAATACTATGTATCGGATATTATAAATTATATGAGTGATATTCTAGTTACAGTCTAATGGATATGTTGTTTTGTTGTGCTACTTATAATTTGTTAGAGCACCTGCTCCCTATGGTCTTTTCTTTAATAAAAAAGAAAGGAAATTGATGTTTCAAAGAAAAAACAACCAGGAGAGCTACAGTCTCGTCAGAGACTTCTGGTTCAAATAAGCCAGGCTCATTTTCTCTTTTTATTTCGTCTCATGATATTGGCATTCAATGGTGATATCGGGGTCTATGGAGGACTCTATCTGAGGCAGAGTGAAAAAAAGATTGTTGTGGAGTATTTCACCGAGTGTTTTTGAATGTCTCTGTTTGAAATGCATGTAATAGTGTCTGTCTGACTGCCCGTCTGTTTATCCGTCCGTCTGAAACTTAAGTCTATAATGTATGAAAATTGGATAACTTTTTTTTCAAATAGTTAGTGATGCGACATGCGTATCCTTTGTGACAAGACCTTCTTTTGGTAACTATGTAGGAATTTGCCCTTGCTGGAGGTTTGACTAAGCCTATGTACACATTTTTGTTTCTGATATCCTTTCCATATTCATTACTCAGTCGATCCTTGATCCAACGATATAATTTGTAGTTGTTTATGTTTTTATATTAGTAGTTTTAAATCATATTTTGGTTCATGACCAATAATGACGTTCATTCCCATTGGGAAATAAAGCCTAATTAGGTTTAGTCGATCAACGCACTGTAATACGCCGACCCACTGGAATGCAGTTTGGCAAACCTGGACGTATTGATGAGGCCAATGACCTATACATGTACATATTATGTATGGATTATGTCTGTGAACTGGGCCAATGTAATGGATTTATACACATGTTTGTTTGTATTTAAACCCGTTCATTGGTCTTTTACAAGGTTCACATAACCGTTCCAAAATTTTCGCACGTACGACACAGCAGATCGACCTGGTAATCTTTTTTGCCAGGTTTGAAATCTTTAAATATCTGTGTTTTAAATTAATTTTTTTCTGTGATACTATTCGGCTTTCGTAGTATTTGGTTGTCATCTCAATGGACAAAAATGGGAAAACATGTATTTGAAATGCATACATACCATTGGCGGATCTAGATATTTTGTACAGTCTGTACCCGGGGGGGGGGGGGGGGGGGAGGGGCTTATTATTTTGATTAAAAAACACGCAGAAGCAGGATACATAAGCATTGTTTTCCTCCTCCAAGGAGTCCTGACCCCCTAACACCATCTACTAGTATATCCGAGCTTGTATAATTCTCTCATATACGTAATTTTACATTTTATATCAACTTGTATCCAGACCACGTCCATCCTGACTTATTGCTTTGAACAATCAGAAATTCAATCTACGGTATCAGCCGAAATGAGAACTAGGTCACCGAGGTTATGTGTGATATTGTCATCTTTTAAGCAAGAACTTCAGTTCTAAACAGTATTATATAAGTAGTGTAAGCGGACCATCTTTAACATGTCCTTAGATTTACAGGTCTCTCAAGTACTGTTGTACTCGGTAATTGTTGTATTATGAAGTATCACAAGCAAACCGATGAACAAAGACGAGTACATAAAGAAAGTCAATAGAAGAGGGACGGATTTAGCCCATACTCGACTATTCATTGCGTTATTTATCCACAAAAAATTCGACGCATTGAAGAGGGATACAGAGAATCAAGCTTGATCTCCACCCCCCAATCTCCTCTTTCACTCTGTCTTCACGTGACGGCGTATAACATATTACTCGAAGCTCATTATGCGGCACAGAAAACCGAACTCATTGTTATAATTGTCTTTGTTACCGACAATGTATTGTTATGTAGTATATGTAGGACATGCATTTTGGGAAGGAAGTTTTATTGTATGAGGTCAACGTAAAGTACAGACATAAAGTAAACCCAAGGTTATACAGGTCAAGGTCAATGCCACTGCTGAATAGGTAACATCACGTCATTCCTATATCTAACATATGGTTTCATACAGTGGTTGGTGTAAAAAGATTATCACAGAATGTCATATTGTGTAAGGGCAAGTGTAAATGAAAAGATTATTGAGTTAGACAAGGAAATCTGGTAAAATCTTAGAGATGGATTCTTTCCTACAATGTGACAGATTGGTGTTATAATGATGTGCTTGTGTTTAGTTTCAGACAACAGATTAAGTAGAGACAGCACAGCAGGATGAACGAGGCACCCGACCCTAACCAGACCCTGGCTCAGCTAGCCAGCTCTAACATCACTATAGCCAGTATCAGAACCATTGGTAGTGCGAACCTTACTCCACTACCCCAGAAGAAGTTTATATCACGGGAGGGGTCAGTATGTGGTACAGATATCCTCCCTATCTGCAGGATATGTCAGCTACCCGGGGACATGACTGACCCTCTATTCTCACCATGTAGGTGTGCTGGATCCCTCAGATACATTCACTACACCTGTCTGAAGGTACAAACTCATATCATGAACTTAGAAAAATTATTGAGTACTAGGTATTTAATGTACAATGTAAGGGTACATGCAGTATCATGGACAGATGTATAATTCGTTTCGGGGGGGGGGGGGGGGGGGGGGGGGGGGATGCGTGGGTGTCTGGGTGAGGGATGTTCCAGTCTTCAAGTAGCCTATTATTAGGTGTGGGTGTGGAGAGGGATATGTTCCCGTCGATAATGTTGAGATAAAAATATATACAGGGTCCTGAACCCCCCCCCCCCCCTCCCTTGATTCTCCATTCAATGTGCAAAGAAATATATTGATGTGAACTTGCTGGAGGTAGAAACATTAAGATATGATTTAACGAATTATGTAGTAATCCATGTCGTGCAGATGTCATCAGCATATATTTATAATTTCAATGCAAGGGCAAAATCTTGCATCTTGAAATATATAGATATATTACTTTGGAATCTGTCTGTCTGGTTGTCAAACTTTCACTTATGTGCCTATAGCATACTTTATTGGTATGCATTCTACTGTCATCAAACTTTAGAGAATGACAAGCATGCTGGTACTTCATCAAATACACGTAAAGTGAGTCAAGGTAATCTTCAAGGTCAAGGTCATACATGTATAAGGTCAAGTATGCACAAAACGTACCTTTTCTTGAACAGTCTAATATGAGAATCATCATGGAATGATGCTACATACATGGTTATCACAGATCTGCTCCGATATTGTGGAGGCCTAATAAATTAACGTCTGTGATTGTACGATCCGTATCACAGATATTTTTTCAAGAAAAAGATACTTGTACCAATAATTCTGAAGAGAAAATTTATATACAATGTATACCTACAGGCAAGCCCTGTAAACATAAAGGAAAAGAATATGTAGAAGTACAATGTAAATAGATTTTTTTTTATCCTGTATCCATAAATGTGTCTATTTGAGTAGATTTGATACATGTAGTTGTTATTTCTTCAACATTTTTAAAAAAGAGTAATTTTGTATAGACAAATTTTATCAGTATTTCATTTTATCTTTTCCAGAGGTGGATAGAAATTTGTACACGTAAAACTCGGAAGCCACCTAGATGTGAGCTGTGTCATTATCAGTTCCATAGACACAAGAAGTTTAGGGTAAGTAAAGTAAAATATCATTTTTGTCCTCTTTATGCACATTTTAATTTCTTGGATTTTTCAGCTCAAAACTGTATTTTATATATATTGTAGATAGACTTTAATTTTGGTATGGATGCCAACATTCTAGTGCATATAGTATTTTACGCATAGTTATGTCTCCCGCCCAACGGGGAGGAGACATATTGGTTTTGCCTTCGTCGTCCGTCCGTCTGTCCGTCTGTCACACATCGTGTCCGGGCTATATCTCCTGAACCGTTTGCCCGATCACTTTCATATTTTAGTATGTTGTTGCTTATGACCCGAAGGTTTCACATCACCTTGACCCAAGGTCATGTGACCAAGGTCAAGGTCACTTGTGCATTTTTAATGAAATTATGCATACATTCCTGTCCGGGCTATATCTCTTGAACCGTTTGCCCGATCACTTTCATATTTTAGTGTGTTGTTGCTTATGACCCGAAGGTTTCACATCTGTCTCCCCCCCAACGGGGAGGAGACATATTGGTTTTGCCTTCGTCGTCCGTCCGTCCGTCTGTCCGTCTGTCACACATCGTGTCCGGGCTATATCTCCTGAACCGTTTGCCCGATCACTTTCATATTTTAGTATGTTGTTGCTTATGACCTGAAGGTTTCACATCACCTTGACCCAAGGTCATGTGACCAAGGTCAAGGTCACTTAGTGCATTCTTAATGAAATTATGCATACATTCCTGTCCGGGCTATATCTCTTGAACCGTTTGCCCGATCACTTTCATATTTTAGTGTGTTGTTGCTTATGACCCGAAGGTTTCACATCACCTTGACCCAAGGTCATGTGACCAAGGTCAAGGTCACTTAGTGCATTTTTAATGAAATTATGCATACATTCCTGTCCGGGCTATATCTCTTGAACCGTTTGCCGGATAACTTTCATATTTTAGTATGTTGTTGCTTATGACCGGTAGGTTTCACATCACCTTGACCCAAGGTCATGTGACCAAGGTCAAGGTCACTTAGTGCATTTTTAATGAAATTATGCATACATTCCTCTCTTGGCTATATCTCTTGAACCGTTTGCCCGATCACTTTCATATTTTAGTATGTTGTTGCTTATGACCCGAAGGTTTCAAATCACCTTGACCCAAGTCATGTGACCAAGGTCAAGGTCACTTAGTGCATTTTTAATGAAATTATGCATACATTCCTGTCCGGGCTATATCTCTTGAACTGTTTGCCGGATCACTTTCATATTTTAGTATGTTGTTGCTTATGACCCGAAGGTTTCACATCACCTTGACCCAAGGTCATGTGACCAAGGTCAAGGTCACTTAGTGCATTTTTAATGAAACAGTACGTACATTCCAGTCCGTGCTATATCCCTTGAACCGTTTGCTGGATAACTTTCATATTTTAGTATGTTGTTGCTTATCACTTAAAGGTTTCACATCACCATGACTCAAGGTCATGTGACCAAAGTCAAGGTCACTTAGTGCATTTTTTAATGAAATTATGCATACATTCCTGTACGAGCTATATCTCTTGAACCATTTGCTGGGTCACTTTCATATCTAGTATGTTGTTGCTTATGACCCGTAGGTTTCACATCACCTTGACCCAAGGTCATGTGACCAAGGTCAAGGTCACTTAGTGCATTTTTAATGATATTGTGCATACATTCTTGTCTGGGCTATATCTCTTGAACCGTTTGCCGGATCACTTTCATATTTTAGTATGTTTTTGCTTATGACCCGAATGCTTCACATCACCTTGACCCAAGGCCAAGGTCACTTATTACATTTTTAATGAAATTGTAGATACTTTCTTGTTTAGGCTTTATCCCTTGGACTGTATACTGGATTGCCTTCAAGTTTAAGAATGTATTTAGTCATGACCAAAAGGTTTCACCTGGACCCATGGTCATTTGATCAAGGTCAAAGTTACTAAGTACATTTTAATGAAATTGTACATGCTATCCCATTGGGGCTGTATCTCTTTTAACTATTTATCAGATCACCGTCATATTTTAGTATGTTGTTGCTTATCACGTAAAGGTTTCACATCACGTTGACTCAAGGTCATGTGACCAAAGTCAAGGTCAATTAGTATATTTTAAATGAAATTGTATTTGTTACATGTATTATGTCCAGGCTTAATCTTTTGAACCGTGATCGGATCACGTCATATTTTAGTATGATGGTGCTGATGACCCAAAGGTTTCACACCTCCTTGATCCAAGGTTATATGATTAAGGTCAAGTATTACATTTTTTAATGAAATTGTAAATGCTATTGAGTCTGGGCTATATCTGTGGAATCTTATACTGGATCACTCTTATACTATAGTATGCTGTTGCTCAGGATTGGAGGGTTTCTTATCATCTTGACCCAAGGTCATGTGCCCAAGGTCAAGATCATTTAGTTCTTTTTAATGAAATTGTATGTACTAATATTGTCTGGGCTATATCTCCTGAACCCTTCTTACAATTGTTTTCATATTTTAGTATGTTGTTTCTAAGGACTAAATGTTTCTTATCACATTGTCCCAAGGTCACATAGTTAAGGTAGCTTCTTACTTTGGTAATGAAATTGTATATGCTAAGCATGTTCAGGCTGAAATTGTCTGTGCTAATAATGTTTAGGCTTTATATTTTGAACCGTGTATCCAATCACTACTTCAGTTTTTTGTGTCGCCTGCGAAGCAAAGCGACACTTAGGGATCACTTTGTCCGTTGTCCGTCCGTCTGTCTGTCTGTCACACTTTGGGTGTCACAGCCCATAACTTTTGAATGGTAAGTGATAGGGCTTTGATATTTCAAATGTGTATTCCTTGTGACAAGACCTTTCTACACATACCATAATTTTTACCTAATGACCTTGACCTACATATTTGACCTACACTTTTCGAAAAAAATAAGATTGCTTATATCTTTTGATTGGTTAGGGATAGGGCTTTGATATTTCACACATGTATTCCTTGTGACTAGACCTTTGTACACATACCATAATTTTTGACCTTGTGACCTTGACCTAGATATTTGGCCTACTTTTCAAAAAAAGTTAAAATTTGCTATATCTTTTGAATGGTAAGTGATAGGGCTTTGAAATTTCACTTGTGTGTTGGTTGTAACAAGACCTTCCTACACATACCATAATTTTTGACATAGTGACCTTGACCTACATATTTGACCTACTTTAAAAAAAGATTGTATATATCTTTTGATTGGTAAGGGATAAGGCTTTGAAATTTCACTTGTGTATTCTTTGTAACAAGATCTTTCTGCACATACAATAATTTTTGACCTTGTGACCTTGACATAGATATTTGACCTACTTTTCAAAAAAAAGTTGAGATTTGCTATATCTTTTGAAGGGTTAGTGATGGGGCTTTGATATTTCATGTGTGTATTCTTTGTGACAAGACCTTTCTAAACATACCATAATTTTTGACCTAGTGACCTCGACATAGATATTTGACCTTTTTTCTAAGAATTGCGTATATCTCTTGATTGCTAAGTGATAGGGCTTTAATATTTCACACATATATTTCATATGATGTGACCTTTGCTTTGTTACCAAAATATTTACGTAGTGACCTTGTCCTAGTTGATTGACACTATTTTCAGAAATTTGAGATTTACCATATCTTTCAGTTGGTAAGTACATGTAAGAGGTCTGATATTTCACATATGAATTTCATTAGACTTTTATAGTGATACCAGTGATACCAGTAATTTTGAACCATGTGATCCACCTCCTAGAATAAGCCGCTTCGCAGGCGACACAAGCATTCCTTGGATTGCTATTTTTGTTGTTCATGATCCATACAATGTTAAACGTCTTCAAATTCAATAGCATCATTTAAAAGCAGATAAGTTTGCAGCATGGACCAGACATGCATGTTTCGGGTACTTAACCCTCGTCAGTGAGTGTAGGTTTCAGATCACCTATATCCAAGGTCATGTGACTAAAGTCAATTTCTTTAAATATGCTTATAATGAAATTGCATATGCCAATCATGTTTGGGCTTTACCTCAAACAATGTAATGAATCACTTTCATCTTTTAGTATGATGTTGCCCATGACTCAAAGGACATCATTTTGCATTTTGGCCTAAGGTCAAAGTAACTTAGAGGGAGGGGGGAGACATCTGTTTTTTTATGAAAAACATTTTGTTTAATTTATACCTCTTTACCGGTATATATGACCATTTATACCTCTTTATATAAGACCATTGAGAATATGTGTTAAACATTGAATATAATTTTATATTATCTGCAAAAAAGTTATTCAGAAGTAACAATTTACATGTATGAATGCTAGAAGATAAAGTTAATGTTAAATGCTGGATTAATTGCCAAATGTGCAAGTGAACTTTTTCATTTATCATATAAATTGATGTCAAAATCAAATAGACTTAGTTCATACAAGGGGTATGATTAGAATGGTTTTGCAATCCTTTACAGTGAAGCTAAAATGAAAATCATGCAAACTGCTGCACAGAGATTATCTTTGTACTTTCAGTTCAGGAATTGGCGATGGCCACGCGTGAACAATAGAGACAAATGCCTTCATATAATATTCCTCATCAATCTACTCATCATGTTGGGGTGTGCCATAGCCACAATCATGTGTTTCCTGTCCGACAAGGGGCAGATAACCAAGTTTCCGAAGAATCAAATCAAGTTAACTACGGAAGAGGTGATTACACTGGCCTGTGGTGTCATGTTCTTTGTGGCCTTCTTCATCGCCATGACGGTGGAGATTAAAGCCAAACATACAGTCTACAAGTTGTGTATGAGATTTGTGATGCAAAATACTGAATGGGCCGTCGACGCGTATGACCGCAAAAAGGACCCTGGGTACCATGGACCTGCGACGTATGTGTAAATTATTATGTGAGGGAAAAGATCTCATTGGTTTGTATAAATGGACTCCGATCTAAGCCACTCTGTAATGTACATGTAGTACCTTATAAAACATTATACAAACCAAAAAGATACGAGAATGCTCATTTTAGGGGATTAGAATTTGTATGATTGAATTTCTTATACATGTACATGCATGTATGGTAACACCACGAGAATGTCAGCCTTGACAGTAGATTGTATCTAAGTCTAAGAAAATAAGAACCATTTTGTTAACATTATTTTCAAAATTCAGGGTACAGAAACATTGCTTCATGTAAAAAGTGTGTTATCAAGCAACTTGTATAAACTTGGCTATAGCAGCCTCATGTGATGTGTTTGAAGCCATAATTCTCACTTCTCTATGTGAAGAAAAGGAGAAATTGTTCATGACTACATCTCATTAACCATGTGAATCATACAGTGTCAGTCATATTGCAACAAGCTGCAATGGAAGATGGTATGTCTTATGTTAGATGATTTATTTGCCTTGAAGGGCTACATGAATGATGTACCACATACTTTATTTCTACTCCCCGATATGATAATATTCTTCATTTGTAAGATAAATGGTTTACCATTTGATTCTTTCGTTAGAGAACGTGATTTCTCTATGAGAAGTTTGTTTATACAATGTATATATGTATTTATATGACCTGTGTGGTGCATAGTACTTGCCATAGAGGAATATTGAACAAAGGACAAATTTTGCAATACACATATAGCAAGTTTACATCAAAGATACTTGCTTTATTACAATAACATTTTGTTACATTATTACAAATGATGTAACACTTTATCGTGTATTGTTGGAAAGTGTAACTGTCCAAATAAAAATTAATGTAAGTAACCTACTTATTTACTGCAAATTTGTCCTACATGTATGTGTGTGTGCTGTACATAAAAAAGAAAATGAATACCACACTTGTATACGTTTATGTTTTGTGAATTTGAAATTTCATTGAAATTTTCAGCAATTGGTTTCCATGTGCTGCAAGTACATGTACATACTATACACAAGAAAGGAAAATTTGTAATACGTATGATATTTGTGAATCAAATTTGCCTTAAGGTTTTAAATCTCAATTTTTACTTTGAAAATATACATGATCGTGTTTTGTTTTTATTTTACAATGTTTATGTTATATGTACATTTTCCTAATTGTGATGTAAATTTATTGTAACACTAGTTTGCTACCTATTAAGTGCTAGTTTAATATAGTGCTGTTTGTTGTTTATAATATGTTGATATTAGGGCGCCAATGTATTTACCTTCATAGAATATATCCTTACATTTTACCAAAAGATTTTTTTGCCGCATGATTTCACATTTCCCTTGTTTAAAAGTATATTTTGCAAATGAGAGTATATACATATTATATATGTACATTAATGAACTTTTCACATTAACCATTTTGGTGCATTTTGTTTTCTTTAGTTTATTAACTCATCATTGTTTCGTTTGTCAAGGCTGATGATGAATCATGGGTAATTATCACTTGTATTGTTATGTTTATGTATAAGTTGGCAGCGGTGTTCACCCTGTTCTCATGGAAACGGAACGGCTGCCTTAAATATTTTTTACTCTTGACAGTTACAAGTAAATTCTGAAAACAATTAGAGATGTTGTCATTTTGTTTGAACATTTAAAGTTTATTGTTCTACAGAACTAGAAAAACTTGTTAGAAAAAACAAGATGCCCTCTGACATTGATGCCTGTAAACATTAATAAAAGAATAAGGAAGTAAAGCTGAATTTTACCACAGTATGAAATATAAGGTCAAGGTCACAAGGTAAAAACTGAAGTACATACATTCATCTAATCAGAAATACAAGAGAAGTATGAAAGCCCTATCACTTTTATGCCAAATGTTGAAATTTTGAATTATGTTAATCTCAAAGGTCAAGGTTACAAGGTTGATCATGTCATTGGGAATACACATTTACCTATCAAAAGTAAAATAAAAAATTTCAAAAGTATGTCAAACTGTAAGATCAAGGTCATGAGGTATTTTAAACAGAAACCGATGCCTGAGAAAGTTCTTATCACAAGGAATACACATCAGTATGAAAGTCCTGTCTCTTAACATTAAAATCTTATGTCATATGTTTCAGTTTATTCCAAAGAAATACAATATACATTTACTTGCCCACTAATCTTCAATTAAAATTGGTTCTAAAGTTATATTACAGTGAATTAAAATCTGTAGGAAAGTGTTGAATGACAAATTCCAAATGTATTTGAATTTTTGGTTCCAATCAGGCAGAAACAGATAAATTGAGAAATGTCACGTATCTTCAAATCTTGACACAGTTGATGTTTGATCATCTGATACAATCTACTTGGACATATCTCAAGTAAAGTATCGAACATACGAAATCAACTGAAGATGGACAGATGGTCAAGGTTATTTTTGAAAGCTGAGACTTTGATTTATCCTGGATAAGTTTGAAACCGATATACATCCAGTTTGGCTTGGTTCTCTACTGTATTTCATTCAAAGTGCACATTATAGTATGACAGTGTCTGTTCGTCCCCAACGGAACATAATGTAGTAACCCAAGTAATTGTCAATATATTTTCATAGAATATGCAGGGATTATTTGGATACAGAAAGAGAAGAACAAAATTTCTTGTTTGTCATTAATGAGTTGAGGGTTTTTGATTTATCTAATGATTAGTATATCCTGTCTAGATATTTTTGTGTTGTAGCTTTGCTTGTTAAAAGGCCGATTCTTCCATGTACCATATTGATCATTTGTAGCAAAATCTGACAAAAATTCTCTTGGACTGACAAAAGTTTGCAATTGTCTGACAAAATTACTGAAATGTGCAACTAGAGTAAAACAGATTTTGAGATCTTAGAGCAAATTGTTAGGTTAGTATCCTTCCCATGAGGTGTCAACTTCAAATCACCAGGGTTACAGTGTTTGTAGCAAGTATGCTACTAGATCCCAGAGCTTAGGTTTCCCACAATATGTTATACTAGTGCATATGACCATGACCTTGATCTTCAGCATTGCAGCATTTGTAGCAAGTATGAAGAGGAACCCAGGGGCTAATGATTTAGTCTGCATCCTTCCTACAAGTTGTTCACTATAGAGAGCATGACTGTGACAGTAAAAATCAATAGGTTTCTTCCTCTTGTCATGGTGATTGATTGTAACAAGTATCTTAGTGCTTACAGATTAGTCTGTATCCTATCCACAAATATACTAGTACAGTTGGACAGGTCCATACCATGTATTGTCTGCATCTCAGTATGAAAATGGTCGTCATAATTAGAGCATTCCAAATATAAGAGCCTTGAAATACTTGCATCAAATTTAAAAGATGTTTATACCCCTGAAATCAAAGATTAAGGAGAATATGGTTTTCGGTCTGTCCTTCTGTTTGTCCAAGGCAAAAAACTTTTAAGATTGGACACACCTTTTGAATGGTAGGTGATTGAGCTTTCATATTACACATGTGCATTCCTTCTGATAAAACCTTTCCATTGATAACAGAATTCTTGACCTTGGACCTAATTTTGAACAACTATTGGGCACAACTTTGTAATGGTGAGTGATATGGCGTTCATATTTCACATGTGCATTCCTTCTGACAAGACTTTTCCATTGGTACCAAAATAGTTGTCTACAAGACCTTGCACTTTTTCTGAAAGACTTTAACATTCGACTTGTAACAATAAATCGATAGTATCGATCGCGAGGTCGCAC